>CAMRHE010000601.1:0-672500 GCA_947044405.1 Leptodactylus fallax
CAAAGTTTATTAATTTTAGTTTACAAACGAACATAAAATACAAAAAACAACAAGTAGCCACAAAGCAGCTTCAATTCACATACTTTAGACAATGGGAAAACCCCAAGCAGGGGTTGGAGGACTAGAAAAGAAAAAGGAAGGGAAAAATTTATAAGTTAACAAAAGTGCCCAATTGCTGGGGGAGAAGGGGAAGAGAGGACAGGAGAATAAGAAGAGGAGAAAGAGATAAGAGAAAGAAAAAGGAGGAAAAAAAAAAAAAAAAAAAAAAAAATAATTATATAGTATAGGGGGGGGGGGGGGGAAGTTATACAACAGGAGCAAACGGGTCCAAAAAGAAACCCCAGGGAAGCAAGCGAATGAGAATGTTTCAGCAGCAGAGCGATAAACCTCACCGCAAGGCAGTGCCAGGAAATGAGGAGTAGGTCCAAGCTGGTAAGCTATCAATTAGCCATGAAGGTCGGAGCAAGTCCAAAGAAGTCTATGGGGGGGGGGCACAGGCCCAAGAAGCGCCCGATAGTCATTGGTACACTGGAATTCCATCCAATAGAACCAGGTCTTATTAAAAATTTCGACAGTATCATGCAGGAAAGAAGTAAGGCTCTCCACATGCATAATCTCGTTGACCTTTAGAACCCAGAGGGAAAGAGGGGGGGTTAAGTTCGTTTCCAGAACTGTGGGATGCATGCTCGAGCCGCGATGATGAGAAATCGAAGCAGTGAGCGCTTGTAAATGCGCAACGGGGACTTGCAATGATGGAGGAGGAACAGCGCAGGGCCCAAGTGGTGTGGCGTTTCCGTAACCCAGGAGATAATTTCCTTAACTCCATCCCAGAAGGGAGACAGGGCACTACAAGACCAGAAAATGTGCAACATGGTGCCCTCATCCACCCCACATCTCCAGCACGTCGATGGGACCTGCGGAAGAATGGCATGTAGTCTCGATGGTACACGATACCACCGGGTCAAGAGCTTAAAACTGGCCTCTTGATGGCGTGAGCTGATTGATGTCTCATGAGCAAGGCGGAATACTTGCTCCCTTTGAGCTTGTGTGAGGGTTAGGTCAAGGTCGGTCTCCCATTTCAGCATAAAGTGGGGAACAGTGTCGGGAGGCGGCTCTATCAGAAGTTTGTAAATGATAGCTAAGGAATGTCGAAGGGGTTCGGTGCCTATACATAACTGTTCCAAAGGTATATACTCAGTTCTAAATTCTGCAGGGGGGGGAGAGACTGTACAAAGTGGCGGATCTGTAGACCACGCCATGCATCCAGGGGGGGAAGATTGTCGGAAGGGGCAAGCTCTGGGCCCACCTGCCAACCAGACTCAGTCCGAAGATGGGCGACCCTAAAGTAACCATGGCGATGCCAGTTACGGAACACTCTATCGGAAATACCAGAAGGAAATCTAGGATTTCCCAAAAGGGGATAACAGCTAGAGTCAAGAGGGAGTGAGGTATTACGAACCAAGCATTGGGCACAGACTCGCAGGGTTCGTCCAATGGTAGGGTGGGTACGGAGAGATGAAACCAAAAAAGGTTCGAGCCACGGAATCGTCTGCAGCGGTAACGGGGAGAAAGCTTGTTCAATGTAGACCCACGGTTTAAGCGAGTCATGTCTACACCAATCCACTATCCTAGCCAAGTGGGCAGCAAAATAGTAGAACTTGAGGTCCGGGAGTGCCATGCCACCACTTCGCTTAGGGCGAGAAAGAAGGGCTCTGCTGACTCTCGCAGGCTTACTCAACCATATGAAATCTAATGGAGGACAGAGTTCGGAAGAAGGACATAGGAATGTGAATAGGCAGTGTCTGTAAAAGGTATAGGAGTCTAGGCAGAATATTCATTTTGAAAATGGTGCATCTCCCAAACCAGGTGAACGTACCCTGTTTCCATCGGTGGCAGTCAGAGCGAATGGACGTTAGCATGGGTGGAAAGTTGGCCCGAAAAAGGTCGGCAGGGTCAGGAGTGATGGATACACCTAGATATGTCAATGCCCGGGTGGCCCATCGGAACGGGAAAGATCGACTCAGGGTAGAGACCTGGTGAGAGGGGAGGGTCACATTAAGTGCCTCGGACTTTGAAAAATTAATCTTGAAGTTGGAAAGACCCAAATACTCGTCAAAGGCAGACATTAGGCATGGGAGTGAGATCTGTGGGCAGGCAAGGAAAAACAATAGGTCATCTGCATAAGCCGCAACTTTGTAAATGCGCGAAGCGTGGGCTATACCCGAGATATCCGGATGTGAACGGACATGTCTAAGAAAGGGCTCCAGTGTCAGGATGAAAATGAGGGGGGGACAGGGGGCATCCTTGTCTAGTCCCATTGGCTATGGGGAAAGGCTGCGAAAGAAGACCGTTAACCCGAACCTGAGCTGAGGAATAGGAATATAGAGAGAGGATCCAGTTCATCATGTTTTGGCGAATACCCACATGTAGCAGGGTCTCTTCCATGAACTGCCAATTAACTCTGTCAAAGGCTTTCTCAGCATTCGTAGTTAAAAGCATGAGAGGCCTGCCAGATACCTTTGCCCCATGTAGGAGGTTAATAGTTTTTATAGTGTTATCTCTCGCCTCACGTCCAGACATAAAGCCCGCTTGGTCTGGGTGAATAATGTCACCTAATAAAAGAGTCAGACGGGGAGGAAAGAATTTTGGCTAGGATTTTAAGGTCTACATTTAATAATGATATTGGGCGATAGCTAGGACATAAGAGTGGATCCTTTCCAGGTTTTGGAATTACAGTGATATGGGAGCAGAGTGAGTCACGACATAGGGATGATCCCGAGGTCAAGGAGTTGTACATCTTTACAAGGTGTGGGCCGAGGTCTGGGCTAAGTTTCTTGTAGTAGGCCAAGGGTAGTCCATCCAGACCTGGAGCCTTACCCGTGGCCATTTGTTTAAGCGCAGCTGCGAGCTCCCCATCTGTGATCGGGGGACTCTAGAACCTCTAGGTCTTCTGCTAAGAACTTGGGAAGACCTGAAGAAGTGAGGTATGCCCGTATGCGGTCACGGAATAGAGAGTTAGTAGAGTCTGGGTTAGAAGTATCTACCGAATATAGAGTGGCATAATAGTCTCTGAATGCCGCCGCAATTTCAACAGGGAGATTTACTTTGGAGTGTCCGGCAGTTGGATTTGGGGGATATAAGTGGAGGTCTGCTGTATCCGTAGGGCCCTTGCCAGCGATCGACTACATTTGTTACCGAACTCGTAAAAATGTCGTCGACATTTAGCCAGAGTTCCTTTGGCTTTATCCATCAGGAAAGAGCGTAATTCTTCCCGATTGTGCGCAAGCTGAGTGTATGTATCCACAGTCATCTGCCTTTTGTGGAGGGTCTCGAGTGTATGTATTTGTTGTAGGAGAGACTCAATGTGTGACCGGTGCTCTCTCTTTAGGCGAGAGCCATGCTGGATGAGGATTCCATGGACCAGACATTTATGGGCTTCCCATATTACCGGTGGGCTAAGCCTCCCCAGTTTCCTCTCTAGTGAAATATTCAGATAAGTGGGTCTTAACATCTGCAAGGATATTCACGTCATCCAGGAGCGAGGTGTTAAGCTTCCATTGACGTTGGAAAGGGATAGGGGACTGCAGCAATAAGGTCATTGTAACCAGGGCATGATCTGAAAATGTAATATTGTCAATAGATGCAGATATCAGAGAGTGAAGGTCCCATGTGGCGGAGGAGCATGTAGTCAATACGAGAATAGCGGTTGTGAACCGTAGAGTAATATGAGTAATCTCTAGCCGTAGGATGTAACAATCGCCATGAGTCTATAAGTTGGTGGGAATGTAATTCTCTCCGGAAACTCCGCAGGAGCGGGTAAGAGTGGCTAGAGGAGCCCGAAGAAGAGTCAAGGGTAGGGTCCAGGACTAGGTTCAGGTCACCCCCAACCACCAAGACCCCCTCTACAAAATCGTCAAGCATCTCTAAATAGGTGTGGAGAGCGGGACCCTGACCAGAATTTGGGAGATAGAGCGAAGCAAAGGTATAAGTCTGAGACGCAATACATCCCTTCACCATAACAAATCTGCCCTCCCCATCAACGCGAATCCCCAAGTGCGTCCAACCCAGTGATCTAGCAATCAAAATGCTAGTCCCTCTAGATTTGGGGTCTGGAGAAGGACTATGATATGCGTGAGGAAACCAAGTGTTCGAAAGTTTGAATGGTTTGTGGGAACAATAATGTGTTTCCTGCAGGAACACTACATGTAAATGCTTACCTTTGAGTAAATTGAAAAGAATGGAGCGCTTTCCGGGACTATGCAACCCCCTAACATTGAGGGATCCGACCTCGAGAGAAGTCTGCTGGCCTGGGGCTGTCATTCCAAAATCCTGTCGATGAACAAAAGAGAGAGAGGGGGGGGGGAGAGAGAGAAAAAAAAAAAAAAAGGGGGGGGGAGAGGACAGAGAACGTAAGATGTGGCAAGGAGGGGGAATGGAATATGGGGGAAAGGATGAATCAGAGGTGGAAGGATAGGAATGAGGTATAGGGAATAGACCAATCAAATCACCTCAACACGAAGAGGTGAGCTCTCAAATGGATGAGAGAGAGGAGAGCGAGGATAACAAGAGAGTGAGCACAGTAAAAAAAAAACAAAAAAAACCAAAACAAAAAAACGAGCACAATAAAGAACCGCGAGTGCAATTAATAATATCTTCCCGCTACCCCCAATCGCCAGCAAAAGGCGGCGAGAGGGAGTAGCACGGAGACCAAGACAAGCCATAGTCTATAATAATATAACATCAGAACAAAAGAGTCTATAAGAAACTAGGGAGAATTACTGATTCCCTTAAATGAGGGTGGCCAGTAAGGCTACTAGGTGAGGCTGCAGGGAGCAGTACAGCTCCAGCAGTCTCCTTCGTGGGCATCATAATATAGTGAGCAATTTCCCAAGAGGCAATTAAAGTAAACAGTATAACAGGGATAGTAGAGACATCAATACGGTAGGATAGGGAAACTTGATATCTACCCCCTAATGAAAGAACAGATAGGTTCTTCAATATGAACCAGTAGTCGCCAAGCCTCCGTAGGGAGGTGGCGAGGTATTTCAATATAGTACCCGGGAAAAAGTACTAGGCCCTGTCAATGCAAACAACTATTAAGGCAACCAAGTGGGATCGTGAGGGGCACTAAAGCTCCAACGGCAAAACTGTGAGTACTATAATATAGTGGGTATCTTCCCAAAAAGCAACATCGGTAAGTAAGCATTGCAACAAGAGTAGTAAGGGTACTGATATGGTAGGCTAATGAATCTAATGTCTTCCTCCGACTGACTGAACATACAAACACTGCAACATGAATCAGTGGAGGTAAGAGGTAATGGAGAGGCAGAATCAGTTCGTATATCTAGGAACCAGGAGCCATCATGCCTCTGTAGGGAGGTGGCGAGAGAGGTCGGGTTGATCCATTATTGGGAGTCGAGAATCTTCTCCAGGAAGTCTCAACGGAGAGGATCTCTCCCGTACTGGTGTTGAAGAAGGGTGTCTAGATCTACGCCGTCGCCTCTGGGGGGAGTTGTTGGGTGAGATCCAACGCAAGCCAGTTTTGGACATCGATGGGGCTGGTGTCCAGGAAGGAAAACAGCTCAGGTAAATCCGCAGGTGATTGTATCAGGATAGAGGTGGAGCCCTTACGGGCGATCAGGTGAAATGGGTGACCCCAACTATAGGATCCATCACAGTCCTTGATGAGACTTAAAAGGGGTTGCAAGACTCGCCGCATGGCGAGAGTGCGTGTGGAGACATCGGGAAAAAGCTTGACATTAGTATCCTCAAAGGAGATAGGACCCATGGGCCACGCGCATCTCAGGATGTGTTCCTTCTCAGAATAATAATGTAGTCTGCAGAGGACATCCCGTGGGTTTGAGGGGTCCACGGGGCCGGACCGTTGAACTCTGTGGACTCTGTCAAACAAATAGGAGGCATCTAAGGGGCGTTGTGTCACCATGTTGAAGATGGAAGTAACTCTGTTGGTTAAGTCATCTGCTGAGCCTTTTTTGGGTATACCCCGCAAGCAGATATTGTTCCTCCTTCCCCTGTTTTCTTGGTCATCGATCTGTAGCGCAATATTTTGAAGGTGGATGGTGGAGCGGTGGTGACGTCTTTCCATTGCAGTAAGCCTGCGGTCAAGGTCCAAGATGGATTGTTCAGTGGTGTAGTCTCTGGAGCTGAGGTGGGCACAGTCCATCTGAGGGTTCCGTCCGTTCTCCATATGTCTTGTCTTTAGAAGAATGTTCCGGTTGCATTAAGGGTGGAATAGGAGAAGGCGGCGCCATGTCTTCAGCGTCCGAGGACGCAGTTGAGATACTAGAGCGGGAGAGGTATCTGGAGATAGAGGATGAATGGGTAAGTGATCTGCCTGTAGTACGGGAGGGATCAGTAGAATTATTAGGGCGTCTTTTGGGCATATCCTGATAAGAAAAGACTAAGGGCAGTAGTGAATACACTCGCGGTCGCAGGGCTCTTACATAAAGCTACTATCTCGCATCTTTGTTAAGCCACGATCCCCAAGTGGGGCAAGGGAGGGTAAGCCAGGGGGTGGCATCACTGCGGAGCGTAGGCAGAGCGGAGTCTAACAGTCAGTTATGAGCAGGTAATAGTCCTGACCTTAGGTGATGGTATGAATTCGTGGCGAGACGGCTCTGACCTTTGTACGACGGTGAGTGCATCAGCACCGAGATGTCCTCCGGAGCTGGAAAGTAGTAGAATCGGCTGTAGAGAGGTCAGGTGTACCAAAATGGCCGCTGAGGTCTTGCAGCCTGATGCACCAGGATGGTCGCTGGAGTTGTGAGGCCAGTTGTGCCAATATGGCTGCCGACGCTGTAAGGCCAGGTGTAACAAAATGGTTGCCGGAGCTGTAAGGTCGGGTGTACTACGATGACCACTAGGGCTGTAGGGCCGGGAGTACCAAGATGGCCGCTGAAGCTGTAGGGCTAGGTGTACCAATATGGCCGCTGGAGCTGTGCTTTTGGGTGTACCAAGATGGCCGCTGGTGCTGTAAGGCAGGGTGTACCAAGATGGTCACTGGAGCTGTGCTTCTGGGTGTACCAAGATGGCCGCCTGAGCCACGAGGTTGGGTGTACCAAGATGGCCGCCGTTCACAGCAAGGCAGAGGGAGAGGAGCAGTCAGGCGTCATGCACACTCACCGCTCCGGGGTGTCTGGTGTCAGGTTCCTACACTGGCTGGGCCGGAGGAGACGACTGATGGCTCTGAGGTAGCGTCCGATGGAGCCGGGTGATGCCCGGAGGTCCGAGACCGGCACTCAGTGGCTCACGTGCGCATCCTCAGCCCTGTGCCCGGCACGGAGCCGGTCGCCGGCGTGTGAACCGAGAGCAAGGCAGGTGGTTTGGTCTCCGCAACCAGAAATGAACGCACACGCGGTAGTTCAAGAAAAGAATATATATTTACTATAAGTTAATAAAGGCTATTTGAAGGTAAAATGACAGGGATAAAGACAAGCAAAATATACAATATAGCATGAACAATTTCAAGGCAAATTCTGCAATGGTTTCTACTTTTACTCTGTCCAATTCTGCAGTATGGACACTGAATGAACAATATACTCAAAACTATCCCTAACTGACCCTGACATCACATTTGGGTGCACCCCCTTTTCCCCAGTGGTCCAGGTGGACCGCTTACAGTCTGTAGAAGCGCGCGGTGGGGCCCAAAGTCGTTCCTTTCTTTTATAGCGAAACGTCCTCTCCTCACGGTTATCAGGATCTTGGGAGAAATGAAGTCCTCTTTAACAGGGAAACCCAATGAATGCAATGTAATCCAACAGCAGATTCCACTCAGCACACTGACAGTCCTGCCGAATCCATACACTGAGCTGGGATGTAAGCCGGGGTTTAGCAGGTGCTGTCCAGTACATCAACAGCACTGCGAGTCTCTATCTGTGGTATCCATATACACAGTCACAATGTCAGTCTCACTGATCAGCCACTGAGCACAGTTCCTTTCACGTGGACTCACTAGTCCTGTTGTCTCTTTACACTCTGTTTGTCTCTGGACCAAGATACAGCTTAGCTGTACAGAAAAATCTCCACACCAGTTCAATACAACACTTGCTAAGATGGCTGCTGCTCTCTGTCTCGTCACTTCCTGCTTCTCTGCTCACATTCTGTCTGCAGAACAGGCAAGCTCACATAAAAGGGGGGGGGGGGTCTCACTCCAGCATCATGTCACAATTACAATGGCTGCTGTCTTAAAGGAACAGAATCACAAAAATACATTCAACATTAACAGTTTATACAGACAAATAAAGCTTAGGACAACATTGGCTGTCTCTTACATATTCCCCCCCACTTTAAGATTGGCAGTCCCTGCCTATGACTGTATATCCAGAGGGTTGTACTTTTATGCACAGGGTGGTAGTATACCGATGTATGGCAGGCCAAACAAACTCATCCTGCGCATACCGAACAGGGGGAATACCAGCATTTGGCCTAGTGGTCCGTCTGAGGACCGGTGGTATATTATGGGGTGCTGCAGCTATGGGCTGAGAAGGACCAGCGGATTCCGCACCAGAGGGGGCACAGGCCGGAGATACAGTAGTCACAGGTGGAACATCCCCAGGAGCAGGGATCGGCCAACAATCATCCTCCTCGTCTGAGGCCCATTCCGCACCTCCATTCTCTGACTGTGGGAGCTCATTCACATTGGCAAGCCCATCATGATTTGTCCCTTCAGAATGACACAGGCGCAACATATTTCGGTGAAGTACTCGAACACAATCAGTTCCTTCTTTCTGGACCTGGTACACTGGCCCATTCGCATACTTGCGGCCAACAACACGATACGGCAAAGCCTCCCATCGGCTTTCCAATTTCCCTTGGGGTTTCTTGACACGAACTAGCACCAGGTCGCCTGGTTGCAATGGTGCTTCTTGCACTGGGGTCTTATCAGGATGGGGATGTTCTTGCAGGCGCTGCCGCACCAATCGATGGATCGTCTCAAGTCTCTGCCGGTGCGCCCGCACCCAAGAGGTTGGATCCCTCGGAGGGAACCCATCCACATCATCCAACTGTAATTCTCCTACACTTCGCCCAGACCGCCCAAAGAGAAGTGTATAAGGAGAGTACCCCGTTGTAGAATGGACCTGATTGTTATAGGCCCACACCATTTCAGACAAGAACTGAGGCCACTGTAACTTCTTGTCTTCCTCCAGAGTCCGCAGCATCTGTAGCAGAGTTCTGTTGAATCTTTCACAGGCCCCATTTCCCTGAGGGTGGTATGGAGTCGTGTGCGACTTCTTTATCCCGTAGATACGTTGAACTTCTTTCATTACGTGTCCCTCAAAGCAGGCACCCTGGTCGGAGTGGATGCGTTTAGGGCACCCATATACTCGAATGAAATCTTGGCACAGAGCACGAGCTGCTGACTCAGCTGTCTGGTCCTTGGTGGCGGTTACCACCGCAAATTTGGTGAAGTGATCCACCATTACGAGGCAATACTGGTGTCCGCTATTGGATGGGCCCACCATTAGATAGTCTATCATGACGATTTCTAAAGGTTCCTGGGTCACGATGGTTTGCAGGGGAGCTCTCTGTTCTATTGCCTTATGGATCTCACAAGTTCGACAGCTGCGGCATACTTCTTCGACCATTTGACGAAGACCAGGGCAGCAAATCAGTCGCTGTAACCAACGAAAGGTCTTCTCATGACCAAAATGTCCATTCTTATTATGAGCCTCAACTGCCAACGAGCGAGCCAGTTCACTAGGCACCACAATTTGGTATCGAATGTCGATCTCAGAAGGTAAATAGACCTTTCGGCATAGCACTCCATTTTTCATCTCCAACTTTTCCCACTGACTCAGAACAGATAATATCTCACGTGTCAGTCGTTCTCTTTCCTCTCTACAGGGCTTCTGGCCTTTCTCAACACACTTGATCATCTGTGCCAGCCCCTCATGGGTCTGTTGTATCTGTGCCCATTCCTGTCGTGAGGGACCAAAGAAAGGAGCCATTTCAGTCCCCTCCATCTCAAACTGATTAGTGGCGGTCAAGGCCTGTGAAAATCTGCTGAAGTCGGGCACCTCCACATGCTCCAACTCATGATCCACGTCTACTGTGGGGGTCTGGGCGGTTACCCTAGAAAGCCCGTCAGCATTCTGGTTCTCTGTCTTGGACCGATACTTAATGCGGTAATTGAACTTAGTCATTCGGGCTATCCACCTCTGCTCTAACTCCCCGAGCTTGGCATTTTCCAGGTGAGCTAGTGGGTTGTTGTCAGTCAGTACTAAAACTTCAGCACCGGTCAAATATTCAGAGAATTTCTCGGTCATGGCCCATACCAGTGCCAACAGCTCCAACTTAAATGAACTATAATTCTCGGGGTTTCTTTCAGAATCTCTCAAAGACCGGCTGCCGTACGCTATGACCCTCTCCTGGCCATCCTGAAGCTGGGAAAGCACTGCTCCAAGACCATACAGGCTTGCATCCGTATACAGCTGGAACGGCAAGTGGTAATCAGCATATGCCAAGATTGGGGCTGTTGTCAGTGCATCCTTTAATGCCTGGAAGGCTTGTTCCTGTTCAGGTCCCCACTTCACGGACCGGTTCTTTGGACCACCGGATGTGCCTCGTAGGAGAGCATTAAGTGGTGCTGCTACCTTGGCGAAATCCTTAATAAACCGTCGATAGTAACCGGCTACTCCAAGGAACGCCCTCACTTCTCGCAGGGTAGTCGGTATTGGCCAATCTTGAACAGCCGCTATCTTGTCTCTTGATGGTCTCACCCCTTCTCCTGATACGCGGTGACCCAAGTAATCAATTTCAGATTGGAACAACCGACATTTACTGGGTTTCAATTTGAGCCCATGTTCCCGCAATCTTCGAAATACTTGCCCCAACTGGTGGAGATGGTCTTCAAAGGTCGCAGAATACACTATAATGTCATCCAAGTAGATGAGAGTGAACTCAAAGTTGAAGTCACCGAGACATTTCTCCATCAACCGCTGAAACGTTCCGGGTGCATTTGTCAACCCGAAGGGCATCCGGTTAAATTCGTATAGTCCCATGGGCAAGATGAATGCCGTCTTTTCCTTGTCTTTTGTGGCCATCGGCACCTGCCAATACCCACTAGCCAGATCTAGTGAGGAGAAGTACCGGGCTCTCCCCAGCGCTGAGAGGGACTCCTCAATCCGTGGCAAGGGGTAGGAATCTCGTACGGTGCAAGCGTTTAACTTCCGATAGTCTACGCAAAATCGGATGGACCCATCTTTTTTTTCTTACTAACACCACAGGAGCTGCCCAGGGACTCTGGCTTTCTTGGATGATCCCACCCTGTAGCATCTTAGCTAACAGTTCTTTTACTTCCTGATACAACTGTGGAGGAATTTGTCGGTAGCGCTCTCTAATTGGAGGGGTGTCTCCTGTGGGAATCTCATGGTAGATCCCTGTGGTACATCCAAAATCTTCAGCATACCGTGAAAAGGCGGCTCGGTTCTCCCACAACAGTTCATCTACCTTCTGCACACCTTCCAGAGAACATGAACTTGCATCCATCTTCATCTGTTCTCGAATTGCACGGCCATTCCATTCAGAGGTGGGTTCCTCATCTTCTCCCATGGACACAGTTACGGTCCACTCATCCCTTTCAGTCGGCTTCAGCTGCATTGGAGTTACTTTCCTTACTTCCTCCGGAGTCACATAGATGTTAGCCAGCTGCCTCCCTGGGGTCAGGTCCACACTCTGTTCCTGAGTGTTTACACATCGAAGTGGTACTCTTCCATTGCGAACTATTGCCAAGGAACGGGCCACTAGCGGATCAACACCTCCTTCGGCTGCCTGCAGTGGTTCTACCAACACAGCTATGCCCTCTAGTTTCCGACAGGTGCCTACGGGCATAGACACTATTGTCTCCCGACTGGGTGGCAGTGTAACTTTTGTATGCAAAGGAACTGAAATTCGAGCCAGAGGACGCTGCGCATCCGAACTTTTCTGTAAGCCACATGTCCGGATCAGCCGCTGGAAAGCTGTTTGAGTAGGCCGATGGGTGGTGGTTTCTTTCCAATAACCGTGACCTTTCTTTTCAAAGAGGATCTGATCTAATTCTTTTAACACATTCATCCCCAAAATGACAGGGACCTTTACTTCATGTGACTCCTGTACCACCACAATGCCTTTCCTACCCAGATCTTGGCCACATACCCGGACATTCATCCAGGCCACTCCCACGACTGGAACTGGTAACTGGTTAGCTGCGACCACTCGTACGAATGTATGGGGATCATATTTCACATGTTGCTGGAAGTACCGTTCATAACAGTCTCTACTCAAGGTCGTTACTTGGGAACCCGTGTCAATCATCCCGGTAACCGGAATACCCTCCATTTCCACCTGTATAACAGGACTTGCAGCGATCAGGTCATCATTAGGGCATTCTCCCCACATAGTCTCCTTGTCAGTCTCCCCTACTACACGCCCTACAGCAGCAGGGGACTTCAGTTTAACGGCGGTCTCTCATAAGTTTGTCGCTGCTCTGGACATCTAGCAGCAACGTGGCCCATCCGTCCACACTCCCAGCAGCGTATCTCCCGTCGTTCTGGCCATCTGTTTGGGCCCCTTCGGTAAGCCCCTTCGATTTCTCCTGAGCACTGCATTAACTGATTTGGACCCCTTCGGTAGGTCCTATCCTCATCCCTCCAGCGGGGTGGTGGGTGATTCTGATTTTCTGGGTATGGACGGCTCACCCTTTCACCTCCAGTTTTCTGGAAGTCTGCAATTTTCATAGAATGTTCATCACAACGGGTGTGCAAGTGTTCCATTTGCTCTTGCAGTTTCTGCATTACTGTGAGAATTTCTTTAACCGTCCCCTTTTCTACTGTCTCGGAGCCAGAACTAGCCCCCTGTGACAAAGTAACTCCAACTGCGGTCTGGGGCTTCGGGAACATACTATTGGCACGGGAGATGGCCTCTACCTGTACATCATGGAATTTAGCATCAGTCTCTCGTCGTATAAAATCCTGCATAGTCACAGTTAAACTGCCGTCACGTATCCCCAGGACAAACTGGTCACGGAGAGTCCGATCAGGGTTACAGAAGGCTGGCGAGCCCCCTCTTTCCTTCACTTGAATATCTCGGAGCAGTTCTTGTAGGGCATTTGCATATTGGGGAAGGCTTTCATTCTCCTGTTGTACCCTCTGGAAGAACCGAGCCTGCAGAGACCCCAGCAATGCAGTTTCTCCATAAATGGTTTCTAGAATCTGGACTACTTGCTCAAATGTCTGCCTTTGTTCAAATGGCCTCAATATCACCGTGGTCTTAGCATCCCCTTGTAATGTCAATATTGCTAGCTCTACTAGTACTTCTGGTGCGGTCTGGTACATTCGCTGTATCATTCGTATCTGTTCCACCCACATACTCACTGACATATTATTGCCATCAAATTTAGCTAACTGACTCATTATAGCCCCTGCTGGCATTCTTCCTCCAGCACCATTCCCCCGAACGGGTGCGTCACCGTCCATTCTGGTAAGCGGATCCTGCCGACTACGCCAATTTGTGAACCGAGAGCAAGGCAGGTGGTTTGGTCTCCGCAACCAGAAATGAACGCACACGCGGTAGTTCAAGAAAAGAATATATATTTACTATAAGTTAATAAAGGCTATTTGAAGGTAAAATGACAGGGATAAAGACAAGCAAAATATACAATATAGCATGAACAATTTCAAGGCAAATTCTGCAATGGTTTCTACTTTTACTCTGTCCAATTCTGCAGTATGGACACTGAATGAACAATATACTCAAAACTATCCCTAACTGACCCTGACATCACATTTGGGTGCACCCCCTTTTCCCCAGTGGTCCAGGTGGACCGCTTACAGTCTGTAGAAGCGCGCGGTGGGGCCCAAAGTCGTTCCTTTCTTTTATAGCGAAACGTCCTCTCCTCACGGTTATCAGGATCTTGGGAGAAATGAAGTCCTCTTTAACAGGGAAACCCAATGAATGCAATGTAATCCAACAGCAGATTCCACTCAGCACACTGACAGTCCTGCCGAATCCATACACTGAGCTGGGATGTAAGCCGGGGTTTAGCAGGTGCTGTCCAGTACATCAACAGCACTGCGAGTCTCTATCTGTGGTATCCATATACACAGTCACAATGTCAGTCTCACTGATCAGCCACTGAGCACAGTTCCTTTCACGTGGACTCACTAGTCCTGTTGTCTCTTTACACTCTGTTTGTCTCTGGACCAAGATACAGCTTAGCTGTACAGAAAAATCTCCACACCAGTTCAATACAACACTTGCTAAGATGGCTGCTGCTCTCTGTCTCGTCACTTCCTGCTTCTCTGCTCACATTCTGTCTGCAGAACAGGCAAGCTCACATAAAAGGGGGGGGGGGTCTCACTCCAGCATCATGTCACAATTACAATGGCTGCTGTCTTAAAGGAACAGAATCACAAAAATACATTCAACATTAACAGTTTATACAGACAAATAAAGCTTAGGACAACATTGGCTGTCTCTTACAGGCGCCTCCGCTTTAGCTGCCAGAGGCTCGTGAGAGGGAGCGGTCGGCCAACGCTGCGCACCCCTCCGGATACAGGCAATGTCAGCTGGCAGGGGTTGTTGGTTTCGACAGCGGCGGCGCCGGATGTGAGTGTGGCCGCAACTATTGTCCGGGGATGCGGCGCTCAAGTTAGGCCGCGTCAGTGCAGGGGGCACTAAGGGAAACCGGTGGGCACGCTCCAGAGTCAGAAGCAGTGTCTCTTGGTAGCCAAATAAGTCACATAAATGGGCCCAGAGCAGGAGCTCCAGCAACGTGCGTCTTGCTCGCTCCGCAGTCAGGCCACGCCCCCATGAGCCTGGTATGTTATGATTTTTCTAAAAATCAAAACAAACTTCATAGCACATAACTTGAAGATAGAAACTTGGAGAAAATTTTATAAACAACAAGTGTTGTCTCCAAATCTATCATAGTGAAACCCTCTACAAATCATGCTCTTACTACCAACAAATAGCAATAATCCAAGAAAGAAAAGTAAGAAAGCACTCAAAATAATAAAAAATACAAAAGGAATTTTATTGAAGTACAAAAACAGTATAAAAATACAAGACAGAAACAACAGTACAAATACCTATGTCAGCATATGTAACACGAAAGAGGCAGAGGCTGAATAGTATAAATATATATAAGGGAGATAACATACAACCATGCATAAAATATATAGCAGTATATAGATGCAAGGGGTACTAATGGTTAGTAAAGAGCAAGTGCATATATAAAACCCCTATATAAATACCCAATGTATCACACTATACATGTATTTTGCAAAGCAAACTACATGGTATAAGATCCAAACCTACCCATGACATAAATGCCGCTGCCTGCTGACAAAACCCATGAGAGAGGCAGAGGCCAAGCAATACAAACAAATATGAGGGAGACAACATACACCCATGCATAAAGTATATAGCAGTGTATAAATACAGAGGGCACTGATGGTTAATACAAAGCAAGTGCATATATAAAACCCCTATATAAATGCCCAATGTATCACACTATACATGCATCCTGCAGAGTAAGCTACATGGTATAAGGTCCAAACATACCCATGACACAAATGCCGCTGCCTGCTGACAAAGCATTTGTGTGTATAAGTACAATATATTTATTGTACTTCAGTAACCGAAATAGAAATGGCGAACTAAAAGAATGGAAAACACTAAAGCAGCAGACTTTGTTAAAAGCAAAATTTGTGTCAGTTTGAAAACTTCTGGCCATGACTGTACATCAAATTTTCACACGAGTCCTGAAAGTAGATACAGAGAACCACATCAAACAAATGAGTCAACAATATTAGACTTGGTCATATATTTATAGATGAAAATGAGTGGAAAAATATGCGACTCTTTGCTTTCAGTATCTGGTGTGATCTCCTTTCACAGCAATAACTGCATCTAAGTATTTCTGGTAACTGTTGATTTGTCCTGCACATCAGCTTGGAGGAATTTTAGCCCTTATTCCCATATAAAATAGCTTTAATTCTGTTATGTTGGTGGTTTCCTTCATGAACTGCTCACTTCCGCTCTTTCCACAACATTTATATTGGACTACGGTTGGACTTTGACATGGCTATTCTTTTTCAACCGTTTTTCGGTAGACTGTAGGAAGGAGTAAACCAGTTCGTATGACTGGGATGGTTATGAATTTTTGGTGTTTGCCACCCACACACCACTATTATAATATGGGGCCTTCAGACACCAGAGTATAAAAAAACAGAGGCCCAGGGATCTGCAAAAACATAACAAATAGTCTTATCTACCTCTCCTGGGCTCTTTCGTGGCATCCAGAGCAGAACTTCTTCCTATTTGGGACTATTTAGAATGAGGGACCGCTGAGGTTACAGATTGATCCTAATACATCTCATTTAAATCAAAAATCTCTATTTTTGTCCCATCGGTCCAAAAAAACATTGTTCTAATAGAATTGTCCAGGTTTGTCCAGGTGATCTTTAGGAAACTGCAGATGACTAACAATGTTATTTTTTTTTTAGACCAGTGGCTTTCTCCTTGTAATCCTGACATTTACACCTGTGTTGTTCAGTGTTCTTATGGTGAAGTTACAAACATTAACTAACGTAAGAAAAGGTTTTTAGTTGCTTAGAGGTTACCTTGGGTTCCCTTCTGACCTCATGAACTATTATACACCTCATTTTTGGTGTGATCCTTTTTGGTTGACCACTCCTGGGGAGGTTAATAATGGTCCTGAATTTCCTACCATTTGTACACAATCCGTATGATTATGGATTGGTGTAGTCCAAACTCTTTAGAGATGTTTTGCAACCTTTTCCAGCCTAATGAACATCAAGGACTCTTCTTTTGAGGTCCTCAGAAATCTCCTTTGTTCGTGCCATGATGCGCTTCCACAAATAGGTGTTGTGAAGATCAGACTTTAATAGATTCCTGTTTTTTAAATAAAAAGGTTGCCCACTTACACTTGCTTGTCACCCCACTGACAGAAAACACCTGACTCTGATTTCATATTTACATTATCTTCTAATCCTAAAGGTTCACATACTTTTGCCACTCATGAATATGTGATATTGTATCATTTTCTTCTCTAAATAAATAAAGTGAAATATTTTTACTCATTTGTTTGATTTGGTTCTCTTTCACTACTTTTAGGACATGTGTGAAAATCTGATGCCGTTTTAGGTCAAATTTATGCAGAAATATAGAAAATTCTGAAGGACTCACAAACTTTCAAGCACCAATGTAGCTTCTCTACACAATTTTGTATCATGAAATTGTATCAAATCATGATATCCTTAGTGTGTCTTTGTGTGGCGACTCAGTGGTTGTCTTGTGAAGCCTAAAGAGGGTCCTGCCAGCATGTGATGATATTTTATTGAATTGTCCTTAGCTAATTTTGAGTTCTGGGTGGACACTTCTGTATCATTTATTCACTGCACAGTGATGTGATATGAAACACTGGCCCACATGTATCCAAAGTGATGTCATTGTAGACTAGATTACTGTCTTATGCTGTGACATCACTGCCGTTACCCTACACATTGGGTATAATGCTCACCTTCCTTCGTAAATTCAAGCATATTCAAAAATAAAGCCATGGAAACTCAGGATTTGTTTTATTTTGCTGCCCTTTATTAAAAGCAAATCATTGTCTGTTAAACTTTTTTTTTATTTTTGTAGGTTTCCATAAGGAGTTTCTAAGCAGTAACTAACTATAGCAACCAGGATTAAGGATCTGGTGTGTCGGGTTACTAGCAAAGCATCTGATACAGTTATTACCGTCACATCGCATTAGATTCATTTTTCCATTGAGCGCTCCCCAGTTCTCCGAAAAAACATTCACTGGTTTGTCCTTATCGCTCCTGAACAATTTTCTAAACGCAAACGCTCTGTTCTCATAGGCTGGGAGGTTTGGAACCATGTTGAGCTTGTTTATAATGTTAGCTGGGTTGGTAAGATTGGTACACTTCTTCAGACATGGAGAGTTTAGAGAGAAGAATATGACACAGCCAGCAGGGGGCGCATTCTCTAGTAGATGGATGATTGGAGCTGATTTGGAGCCCGGAGGGTTTAGTAGACGGGATTCAGAGTGTGTTTTTCCTTTGAATTCTGCAGCCACCAATCTCTTTCCATTGTAGATCTCCTTGGCTTTCATTTTTGCCCGGGCTTCTTCAGGATGTTCTTCTTGCAGGGCTTTCTCCATCACCTCTTTTTCCAGGCCCGTGTTGCATTCTTGCACGCTGAATTTGACAAAAAAGGCGTACTGAACGTTAGAGTTACTGCAAAGAGGAAGGAGTAAAAGCAGTCAGTATAAACTTAGCCCCTCTGATGAAGCGTGGGCGAAACGTACATTGGGGCTCAAGGTGAAGGTCGTGGTGTTCATCCTTACATGTTACCATGTTGGTGGGGAGATAATTTTGACTATACTTTCACCTGCTTGTGTGGTATGTACCATGACTATTGCATATAGATTATCTTGGGACATGTGATCTATGTTCTATACGGCATTGTGATTCACCATGGTGTGCTTACTTTATATGCCCTGTAGTAACTATTAAATACCATCGTGTCCTTTTACACATTATCTGTGGAAAAGGGACATTTCTAGTGTGGTTACACCACTTTTTTCTCTTTCCTATAAAATATTTTTTGTGCATCTCAATGAGTTTAAGCCATGGCCTCTTTTGCTGAGAAGCCACATCCTCATGCTTACGACAGCCGGAGCTCCCCTAGAGAAGGCAGGGGTGGTTTATTACCATCCCTGCCTTCTCGATTGCAGTGTACACAGCGCCATGATGCGGCTCCTCTCTGACCCAGCAGTCACGTGATCCACCGGGTATCAGAGCTTAAGATGAGCCTAAAATGTGCCATATTTACACCAGAGTCTAGTCATAGTAGGACAGTAAATCTGGGCCACTTTTTCTCCCTGTTGGCTGTCGCACTTCACCAGCTACCTAGCCCCTCTCTTCTCCATGTAAAACTATAGTCTAGTGGTGCTAAGGAATTTTTGTTTTGTGCCAATAGGGATTGCCATGGCTCTTACTCTGGTGGGCTCGCCATATCCACGTTCATTTAATTTATGTAATGCTACATTTTGCCTTGGATCCTGGACACAGCCTGCCCTGGCATTAACACCTTTTATTAGGGCTGGATGTATTAAAAAAGGGTGTCTTTATGAAACATATCATGACAAGCTAGCGAAATCCTCAATAGGCTGCAGTCCCATGAGAACTGGTTGGTTACATGTAAACAAATATAGCATGTACATCTCCCAACAGAATATGACAAAATCATACTTTTTTCAAAGCTGGTCATCTTATGCTGTCTCGGGATACTCTGTGTTGAGTCAAGAGAAAAAATAAGGAAATACTCTTCTGTATAGCAATATCTCTCTGCCCAACTTTTGAAAGTAAACTTTTTGATCCCTGCTCTTCTGCAAAGAATAGAGTCTTGGAGGCTGGAGCATAGTCAGAGCCTTGGAGGCAGACGAGATAAGGGCCTGGTCAGTTTATTACAATCTACACAAAACTATATAGAACACTTAAAGGGGTTTTCCGGGTTGAAAATATTGATGACCTATCCTAAAGATGGGTCACTAGTGTCTGATCTATGGAGGTTTCACACCTGCTCTGCTACACAAGGCTTACCTGAAGATGTTTTGTTGCATGTAGTTTGTCGCTCTTCCCACTTGTACCTCAGTCAGCAGTGGAGTCACCGTCAGTAAACAGCTCCATATACAGAACGCGGCCAGGAGAACATGTCCCATCCTCACCTGTAACTATAAATATATATAAATATACTGTATATAGAAGCACCGCCATATACTATATACATATATACAGAGTGCGGCCAGGAGAACGTGTCCCATCATACCTGTAACTATAAATAAATATACTGTATATAGAAGCACCGCCATATACTATATACATATATACAGAGCGTGGCCAGGAGAACGTGTCCCATCATACCTGTAACTATAAATATATATAAATATACTGTATATAGAAGCACCACCATATACTATATACATATATACAGAGCGCGGCCAGGAGAACGTGTCCCATTATACCTGTACCTATAAATATAGATAAATACACTATATATAGAAGCACCGCCATATACTATATACATATATACAGAGCGCAGCCAGGAGAACGTGTCCCATCATACCTGTAACTATAAATATAGATAAATACACTGTATATAGAAGCGCTGCCATATGCTATGTACATATATACAGAGCGCGACCAGGAGAACGTGTCCCATCATACCTGTAACTATAAATATATATATATAAATATATTGTATATAGAAGCACCGCCATATACTATATACATACAGTGGGGAAAAAAAGTATTTAGTCAGCCACCAATTGTGCAAGTTCTCCCACTTACAAAGATGAGGCCGGCCTGTAATTGTCATCATAGGTAGACCTCAACTATGAGAGACAAAATGAGAAAACATATCTAGAAAATCACATTGTCTGATTTTTTAAGAATGTATCTGCAAATTATGGTGGAAAATAAGTATTTGGTCACCCACAAACAAGCAAGATTTCTGTCTCTCACCGACATGTAACTTCTTCTTTAAGAGGCTCCTCTGTCCTCCACTCATTACCTGTAGTAATGGCTCCTGTTTGACATTGTTATCAGTATAAAAGACACCTGTTCACAACCTCAAACAGTCACACTCCAAACTCCACTATGGTGAAGACCAAAGAGCTGTGGAAGGACCAGAAACAAAATGGTAGCCCTGCACCAGGCTGGGAAGACTGAATCTGCAATAGGCAAGCAGCTTGGTGTGAAGAAATCACCTGTGGGAGCAATAATTAGAAAATGGAAGACATACAAGACCACTGATAATCTCCCTCCATCAGGGGCTCCACGCAACATCTCACCCCGTGGGGTCAAAATAATCACAAGAACGGTGAGCAAAAATCCCAGAACTACACGGGGGGACCTAGTGACTGACCTGCAGAAAGCTGGGACTAACATAACAAAGGCTACCGTCAGCAACACACTACGCCGCCAGGGACTCAGATCCTGCAGTGCCAGATGTGTCCCCTGCTTAAGCCAGTACATATCCGGGCCCGTCTGAAGTTTGCTAGAGAGCATTTGGATGTTCCAGAAGAGTATTGGGAGAATGTCATATGGTCAGATGAAACCAAAGTAGAACTGTTTGGTAGAAACACAACTCATGGTGTTTGGAGGAGAGTGAATGCTGAGTAGCATCCAAAGAAAAACATACCTACTGTGAAGCATGGGGGGTGGCAACATCATACTTTGGGGCTGTTTCTCTGCAAAGGGACCAGGACAACTGATCCGTGTACATGAAAGAATGAATGGGGCCCTGTATCGTGAGATTTTGAGTGAAAACCTCCTTCCATCAGCAAGGGCATTGAAGATGAAACGTAGCTGGGTCTTTCAGCATGACAATGATACCAAGCACACCGCCAGGGTAACGAAGGAGCGGCTTCGTAAGAAGCATTTCAAGGTCCTGGAGTGGCCAAGCCAGTCTCCAGATCTCAACCCCATAGAAAACCTTTGGAGGGAGTTGAAAGTCAGTGTTGTCCAGCGACAGCCCCAAAACATCCCTGCTCTAGAGGAGATCTGCATGGAGGAATGGGCCAACATACCAGCAACAGTGTGTGCCAACCTTGTGAAGACTTACAGAAAACGTTTGACCTCTGTCATTGCCAACAAAGGATATAGAACAAAGTATTAAGATGAACTTTTGTTATTGACCAAATACTTATTTTCCACCATAATTTGCAAATAAATTCTTAAAAAATCAGACAATGTGATTTTCTGGATTTGTTTTCTCATTTTGTCTCTCATAGTTGAGGTCTACCTATGATGACAATTACAGGCCGGCCTCATCTTTATAAGTGGGAGAACTTGCACAATTGGTGAATGACTAAATACTTTTTTTTCCCCACTGTATATACAGAGCGCGGCCCGGAGAACGTGTCCCATCATACCTGTAACTATAAAATAATATATATATATATATATATATATATATATATATACACACTGTATATAGAAGCACCGCCATATACTATATACATATATACAGAGTGCGGCCAGGAGAACGTGTCCCATCATACCTGTAACTATAAATATACTGTATATAGAAGAACCGCCATATACATATACAAAACAGAGCGCGCCAGGAGAACGCCGACAACCTGTAACTATAAATATAGATAAATACACTGTATATAGAACACCCCACAACAAACAAAACAGACGCGGCCAGGAGAACGCCCACATACCTGTAACAAAAAAGAAAAACACTGTATATAGAAGCACCGCCACATACTATATACATATATACAGAGTGCGGCCAGGAGAACGTGCCCACAACCGAACATAAAAACGAAAGAAGCACCGACACACAATACAAAACAGAGGCGGCCAGGAGAACGGCCCACAACCGTAACATAAATATACTGTATAAGAAGCCGCCACAACATATACAATATACAGAGGCGGCCAGGAGACGGCCCACATCCTGTAACTATAATATACTGTATATAGAAGCACCGCCACATACCACTTATACAGAGCGTGGCCGGGACGTGTCCCATCATACCTGTAACTATAAATATAGATAAATACACTGTATATAGAAGCGCTGCCATATGCTATGTACATATATACAGAGTGCGGCCAGGAGAGCATATCCCATAATACCTGTAACTATAAATATATATAAATATACTGTATATAGAAGCACCGCCATATACTATATACATATATACAGAGCGCGGCCAGGAGAACTTGTCCGATCATACCTGTAACTATATATAAATATACTGTATATAGAAGCACCGCCACATACTATATACATATATACAGAGCGCGGCCAGGAGAACATATCCCATAATACCTGTAACTATAAATATATATAAATATACTGTATATAGAAGCACCGCCATATACTATATACATATATACAGAGCGCGGCCAGGAGAACGTGTCCCATCATACCTGTAACTATAAATATACTGTATATAGAAGCACCGCCATATACTATATACATATATACAGAGCGCGGCCAGGAGAACATATCCCATAATACCTGTAACTATAAATATATATAAATATACTGTATATAGAAGCACCGCCATATACAATATACATATATACAGAGCGCGGCCAGGAGAACTTGTCCGATCATACCTGTAACTATAAATATAGATAAATACACTGTATATAGAAGCACCGCCACATACTATATACATATATACAGAGCGCGGCCAGGAGAACGTGTCCCATCATACCTGTAACTATGACAATGGCCATTAGTGAAAATGTAAACTTTCTTATATTATATGTGCTGCTGCACCACACCTTATGTGACTCAATAGGCACCTCTTGAGAGAAGACAAATTATTTTGCCTTCATTTATTTTCTTTCCTGGCAAAACTTTAGTTTAATTTAAATGAACTGACAATGTTTAAGGAAATTTTAATTGTAATATTTAAATGTATAAAATAAATAACCCCCCCCCCCCCCATGAGTTCTACACAAGTCCTGCTCAGGACTTGAGCAAAGGGCATTACAGTTTTACCCGAGCTCATCCGGGGACACTGTAACTTTAAATGACTAACTCCAGATATTGCCGAAGATTATGGATTGGAACCACAATCTTTGGCAATTTCTGGAGGGTTTTTGCAATTTTAGGGTGACTGTTAGGGGGTTAAATAGTTTAGAAACAATTACAGTTGTGACAAACATTGACATTACAGTCAACAAGTTCAAGGGGTTATACTGCAAAAATAATTGGCCCTAAGTGCTTAAATAAATAGTTCAGCACAATTTAACTAGATTTTTTTTTTTCATGGCTTTCAATGGCCCTTTTGTGTGATGTCATGCTACAGCAAATTACCAATGTTGTCGAAGTTAAACTGGGGTCTTCAGGATTAAGATAATGATAACCTATGCTTAATAAAGGTCTTCAATGTCTGATTGATGGGGATCCCACATACAGGACCCTAAATATCAGCTGCATGAAGAGGCTGCATTTGGATGAGTTTAACAGTTTACCAAGCACAGTGTGTTCATTGTAGTGCCTGTGTTGCCTATTGCACTTGAATGGGACTGAGCCACCAACAAAACATGTGGTTGATAAAGATGACATCACTGGCCTGTGGAGTCAGGAGGGCAAAGCACTGACTTCGACTCTGACTCCTGTATTTTTCCACAGCCTGATTCTGTCTCCAACTCTGACTCCTGCTCTGACTCCTTCATAAATGACAGCCATGATCAGACAGAATCAGTAAATATATTAAAAAGCCAGCGATTGTATTCCGACAAAAGTAAATATGTAACAAACTATACGACTAATTAAATTAGAAATAATTAATCATTTTATATGAAACCAGAGTTGAAAAAAGTTACCGACTCCCACTCCACCTAAAATTGTCACCGCTGGGAAGTAGAAGCAAGTGTAGAACATTCACCAATATCCTAAGGATCCTACAACAAGTCATCAAAGGTTAAGTCCTGGAAAACCCCATTAACATGTTATCAAACCTGCGGTACAGAACATTAATGTGACTGTCTCAATATCTTGTGTTGTGTTCTGTAACAAGATATCTCACTACAGCAAAGTTATCAGTTAAACCTTAATATATTAGTCTCAGGTTAAAACTTCCACATCTCTACATTTTAATATCTCATTTTTTTTTTTTATTCTACAAAGATATGTTATTAAATCTGGAATATTTCAATACATTTTTGAACAATAAATTTATGCATAAATTTACTGCACCTGTGAATTACCGCCAGCTCGATAGAAAAGTCCTCAGTGATGTCCGTGACCCTCTGAAGTGCAGGTAACACACAAGACAAAGATTTTATCTTCATGACATAGAAGGTGACATAATCAGTAGCTGAAGGTTCCTCTTTCTTGTATAGATTATGACACCATCTTTGTGACCATGAAATGTTTAGAGAAAGATAAAAGACATTGCTTAACAAACTGTCAGATATGGACAGAACAGATACATGAATTTTTTTTTTTACTTTTTTAAATTAAGAGATATTAAGAATTATAAAAGGAACTCCATCTGTTGGGCAAATTTTTACAAAATTGGATTGGATCCATAGATCTGGTCCTTCTTGGTCTTTCACTTTGTGGGAAAATAGAGATACGATAAGGAGAAGCTGGAAAGAAGATGGTCCTGTGTTGTATTGTACATTTCTTCCACAAAATACCCCAGAGTATGATAAGGAACCCCAAAAATTTGTCAAAATTTGTAATTAAGCCGATCCATTACAAAGTGGTCCACTTTCTACTCTGAAGATAGGTCACTTTTTTAGAATTTTACAATCAGATGGTGAATTTTGGATGACTATATATTTTAACTGCTCTATTTTTATTATGGGACAGGAAGGCTTTTGTATCGTACCAAACTGGAAGCCTAAATAGCCTTAAACAGCCACAGTGTACAGAGGATTCTGTTCTGTAGGGAAAACAATACCAACGACTTGGGTGTGGCAAGAGATAAATATTGTATTAGACCCTTTGCCCGAACGTAAGTTGGTAAAACAAAGTGTACCCTCAAAAAAGTTCAGAAATATTATTCATGTAACAAGAAAATTTGGCAAGAAAATTTTGGACTGGCAAATCCAGGATTAAAGGGTTGTGGCAAATTTTGCCTTCTTTGGCTGCATTCCATGACCACAACCTCTCTCCACAAGCTACTCCCCCTTTTAATTGGTCACACAAGTTGAAAAAGTGTCCCCACCCTGTACAATGCCCCCTTAGTGGTCCTCACACAGTATAATGCACTTGTTAATGCCCTTTACACAGTATAATGTCCTCTTAGCACCCCAACCCAGTATAATACACCATTAGTGACCCCCATACTGAAAGCATGCCAAAAATATATACTCATCTAACCCTGTCCCATCATTTTACCCTTTCATCTGCCCAGTACTTCAGCTCTTCAATATGGTATAATGCCCTTTACTGCTCACACACATTATAATGTCCCACAAGTGTCCCCACAATGTACAATGCCCCCTTAGTGAACCTCACAGCATATAGACCCCCTTAGTGTTCTTTACACAGCATAAAGCCTTATTAGTGCACCCCACATAGTGAATTGCTCCATTGAGGACCCCTAAGCAATTTAATAAGTATATCCCACACAAAAGGCATGCCAAAGCAAAAAAAAAGTACTTACGTAACCTGGTTTCCACAGAGCAGGTCTCTTTGTCTCTGGACAGTCTCAGATGGCAGGGAGCCACAGGGTGAATGGAGAAAAAAAAAGAAGTTGATGGTTTCCCCCCCTCCCCCCAAAAAAAACAAAAAAAAAACTTCCCCCTTACACTGGTGGGGTTGTAAGTATAAAATGCTTACAACATAGAAAAATAAGTTGATGATGCAAGTAATGAAACATGTTCTATATTGCAGGAGCTGGAGAAACAGAATATTAAATTGTGCTAAATCAACACTCTCTATATCTATTATATCACGTAGCGGACCAGCATGTGGCCGTTATATAAAGTAGCAGATCATTTCTCTGGGTATGATCAAACACCTTAGAGCTAAAAGAAGTTTTTTGAAAAAACAGTAAAAAAATATATTCAGATGAAATTTGGATATATATAGACTTGAGGATGGTTCACTTGGATGGAACTGGCCGACTGGTTTAAGGGTACAGGGGTGGTTCAGTGGGAAGAAGCTATGTATAAGTTACGTCTATAAGATTAATGATTTATGGGACTCAAAAAACATTTTTAAGACCACTGTGTAAGACAAGTAAAAAGAATATGGTTACACTGAATTCAGAGGATGCAGAAACGTTAGTAATTAGAAAGTAAGACCTAAAAGACTGATGATACGATGGTGGAAAGTATATTAGAAGTTTAGTGTGGAATAGCCACTTGGTTCATTTTATCTACATTTATCTACATCCTCAGAGTTGTTCTGAGAATTAATAATATAAACTAACTAAGGAAGACGCCATGGTGACCAAACCATAGCTTGGTTAATAGATACGATCTGTCACGAACATGCTATGTTTGTATAGCCCCTTGATGCACGTAGGTCAGCAGAAGTTTTGGTTTCCCACACTTGCGGGGGGGGGCCGGCTTGGCAAAAATGGGGGGGGGGGCTTGTTATATCCACACCCAGACCTAAAATGTGGTGCGGCCCGGGGGGGGGGGGGGGGGCCGCCCCCACAACACCCCCCCCCCCGCCCCCGGGGGCGGGGGCCCCGGGTGGCGCCTCCGCGGCCCCCCCCCCTCTTTTTTTTTCCCCCCGGGGGGGGAGAAGACCCCCCTCCTTTAAAAAAACCGGGGGGGGGGCGGGGGGGGGGCCTTTTTGTGTGTGTTTTTTTGGGGGGGGGGGGGGCCCACCGGGTGGGGGGTGTGGGGGGGTGGTGGGGGGGGGGTGGTGGTACAGTCATGGCCAAAAGTTTTGAGAATGATACAAATATTAATTTTTACAAAGTCTACTGCTTCAGTTTTTCTAATGGCAATTTGCATATACTCCAGAATGTTATAAAGAGTGATCAGCTTAACAGCAATTACTTGCAAAGTCAATATTTGCCTAGAAAATGAACTTTGTCCCCCAAAACACATTTCAACATCATTGCAGCCCTGCCTTAAAAGGACCACCTAACATCATTTCAGTGATTGCTCCATTAACACAGGTGTGGGTGTTGATGAGGACAGGGCTGGAGATCAATCTGTCATGATTAAGTAAGAATGACACCACTGGACACTTTAAAAGGAGGCTGGTGCTTGCCATCATTGTTTCTCTTCTCTTAACCATGGTTATCTCTAAAGAAACACGTGCAGTCATCATTGCACTACACAAAAATGGCCTAACTGGGAAGAGTATTGCAGCTAGAAAGATTGCACCTCAGTCAACAATCTATCGCATCATCAAGAACTTCAAGGAGAGAGGTTCCATTTGTGCCAAAAAGGCTCCAGGGCGCCCAAGAAAGACCAGCAAGCGGCAGGACCGTCTCTTAAAAGTGTTTCAGCTGCGGGATCGGGCTACCAGCAGTGCAGAGCTTGCTGAGGAATGGCAGCAGGCAGGTGTGAGTGCATCTGCACGCACTGTGAGGCGGAGACTCTTGGAGCAAGGCCTGGTCTCAAGGAGGGCAGCAAAGAAGCCACTTCTCTCCAGAAAAAACATCAGGGACAGACTGATATTCTGCAAAAGGTACAGGGAGTGAACTGCTGAGGACTGGGGTAAAGTCATTTTCTCTGATGAATCCCCTTTTCGATTGTTTGGAACATCTGGAAAACAGCTTATTTGGAGAAGAAGAGGTAAGCGCTTCCACCAGTCTTGTCTCATGCCAACTGTAAAGCATCCTGAAACCATTCATGTGTGGGGTTGCTTCTCAGCCAAGGGAATCGGCTCTCTCACAGTCTTGCCTAAAAACACAGCCATGAATAAAGAATGGTACCAGAATGTCCTCCAACAGCAACTTCTCCCAACCGTCCAAGAGCAGTTTGGCGCTCAACAATGCCTTTTCCAGCACGATGGAGCACCTTGCCATAAAGCAAAGGTGATAACTAAATGGCTCAGGGAACAAAACATAGAGATTTTGGGTCCATGGCCTGGAAACTCCCCAGATCTTAATCCCATTGAGAACTTGTGGTCAATCATCAAGAGACGGGTGGACAAACAAAAACCAACAAATTCAGACAAAATTAAAGCATTGATTCTGCAAGAATGGACTGCTATCAGTCAGGATTTGGTCCAGAAGTTGATTGAGAGCATGCCAGGGAGAATTGCAGAGGTCCTGAAGAAGAAGGGTCAACACTGCAAATATTGACTTGCTGCATTAACTCATTCTAACTGTCAATATAAGCTTCTGTTACTCATAATATGAATGCAATTATATTTCTGTATGTGATAAAAACATCTGACAAACACACAGAAAAACCAGAGGGCAGCAGATCATGTGAAAATATAATATTTGTGTCATTCTCAAAACTTTTGGCCATGACTGTACACAAGACTGAAACTAGATGGGCAACAACAGCCAGCCTTCATAATATCCAGGGCAGGCACACATTAGTATTCTGCAAAGTTTTACACCCAGATGATCCTGACCACTATTGTCAGGGGTGACTAAGCCTCCTGTAATATAATACAGGGTGGGGAGGATGGGGAGCGTATGCACTTGTATCAGGGCTAATAAGAAATACAGTGCTATTGCTTTCCCTATTTATGTAAAATATAAGTCACAAACACATATATTAATAATAATAATAATAATAGTAATAATAATAATAATAATAATAATAATAATACATTTTATTTATATAGCGCCAACATATTCTGCAGCACTGTACAATTTGTAGGGTTCAAGTACAGACAAAAAAGATACATTACAAAGAAATAGTCAATTCACACACTGGGACTGAGGGCCCTGCTCACAAGAGCTTACAATCTATGAGGTAGAGGGGGTGACACAAGAGCTTACAATCTATGAGGTAGAGGAGGTGACACAAGAGCTTACAATCTATGAGGTAGAGGGGGTGACACAAGAGGTAGCAGGGGCAGCATCGGAGGTAGCATTGCTTGTACAATGGTCAGACAATTTTGTAATAGAGATTACTGTCATTACACATATATAAAGGTGTAGGAGCCGTCACCAGTCGTGTCCTTTAACGTGCAGATGGTGCCTGGACATATAAAGTTAGTCTGATACGGCCTCATATCCTGTGGGGTAATGTGGGAGCTTGAACAGAGGAGGGTACGTTTTAGGGATTCTAACTATGGAAGGGTTTACATTAGGAGTTGTGATAGGCCTGTCTGAAAAGATATATCGTTAGTTTACGCTTGAAGCTGTGGAAATAGGGGGTTAATCTGATAGTCTGGGATAGAGCATTTCAGAGAAGTGGTGCAACTCGGGAGAAGTCTTGTATACGAGCGTGGGAGGTTCTGATAATAGAGGATGTTAGTCTTAGGTCATTGAGGGAACGGAGAATACGGGTTGGGCGATAGACAGAGATGAGGGAGGAAATGTAGGGAGGTGCAGCATTATGGAGAGCCTTGTGGATGAGGGTGATAAGTATATATTGTACTCTGTATTGAATAGGCAGCCAATGTAGTGACCGGCACAGACCGGAGGCCTCGCTGTAGCGTCTAGACTGATAGATGAGCCTGGCCGCCGCATTCAGAATAGATTGTAGAGGGGAGAGTTTAGTAAGGGGAAGATCGATTAGTAAGGAGTTACAGTAGTCAAGGCGAGAGTGAATCAGGGCAACAATAAGTGTCTTTAGTGTATTTGTGGTAAGGAAAGAAGATGTTTTTGAGGTGGAGATGACATGAGTGTGCGAATGATTGGATATGGGGGGGTGAAGGAAAGGTCTGAGTCAAACATAACCCCGAGGCAGTGGGCATACTGCGTAGGAGTTATAGTAATACAGAGTATAAGGGCTTCTCTAATCTGTGGTAGGATATGAAAAATAAAAGTGTGGTGTAGCATGTGTACATGTGGAGAAATATGTAATAATCATGGAACAGTTTACTTATCAGGGCTTCTTCCATTCATAAAGCAACATGGAGGAACATTGACTTACAGATAGCAGGTTCTATACCTTTGATAATTTACAAACACAGACAGGAGTTTCATCTGCTCTTCAGTCCTTCCTCAAGTCCTCTGCTTTATTCCACCGCAGTGATCTAGGACAACCATTTAGACATAGTCCTCTCTTTCCAACCACTCTTGTGGAAATGCAGGGCATGTTTTGGCCATGTACACTAAAGTTTTCTCCCTGGTTCAGCAGTGGAGGTGTTCAACATAAAGCAGTTGCATGAAAGCTTAATCTGAGGACAAGGGTCCAGTGACATGGGGACTGCCTGTTGTAGCCCTAACTACCACTAACTAACCTGGAAAGCTGAAGGTGATTTCCAACAAGCTAGTGCCTTCAAGTAAAGCTATCTACCAGCTCAAGAGACTGAAAGTGTCCCAGACTCCCTGGCTAAAGTCAGTAACCTAGCACCCTCAAAACTTTTTCCCACCTTCTAGAAACTTCAGAGAAGAAGCCACTCCCATTTATACAGCAGAATAGGATTGTCTAGTTAACTCCTGAGTGACTAGCATAAATCTGGGGAGGTGCAGACAAAACACTGATACTCACCTTTGCTGGGGTATGGTCTTTTTCCCAGTGTCTGGTCTTCACCCATAGGCTCTTGTGGCCTCACCCATCATCGTCTCTGACATCTCACACTCCAGGGTCATCAATGAGGCCTGGAATTGGGCCTCAAGGGTCTCATGGGCATGCCAATGTCTTTGGGCATCAGTGGTGACCACACAGCACATGCCATCGGAGAAAACACCAGAAGAGGACATATGAGCTTGTAGGTAAATATCAGATGCTGGAAAAGAAGACCAGATGTGAAGAAAGGTGAGTAGCAATGTTTTTTATTTTGTCCTCACTTCTACTGAGCTTCCATTCATTATACTCTGGAGTCTGAAGAGACCCGAGAGTATAATAATGATTCGTGATGCTGATCCCCCCAAAATTTCGTTACAGCTCACTAATCTCTAGTCTGGACCTAGGTATAGCTACAAGACAAACTCAACCATCTATGTCTGTAAAGCAGGAAACCAAGTTAAACAAAAATAGGATGTTTATGACAGATACGTATCTACTAACCAGTCTAAGGTGTGGTCACCAAGAATAACTTCTTAGTTTTGTTAAAAAATATAATAATTATGTTTGAGCAAAGAAATATAATTTATACTATTATATCTCATAACAGCTCTGAGCATAATGAATAGAGATGGGCGAACTCCATAAGATTCCTTTGTTTCGGGTTTGGATCATTGATTTGTTTCGGCGTGAACGAGTTTGTTAAGAATCACACCATAAATTGGCTTAAAAATAGTGTAGAACACTCTCATGGCTACTAGAGAAACCTTGCTCTCCTGTGGGCCAATCACAAGAGAGCTGCTGCAGATTTTGAATTCAATAGCGGAAGTGGCTGTTCTATGATAGCGGGACCATCACTATATAGCAGTGGTCCCGCTATATAATCTGTCCCTGTGCTGTGACACTGTGATGTCACAGAAAAGGGATAGTAAAAAAATTCAATGACGGAAGTGGATCTTCTATGATAGCGGGAACACCACTGATAACAGAGGTGGCCACGCTATTATCTACTCGCAGCAGCCATTTTAATTTGTCCGAGACAAATCCCTAATTATTTGTTTTTGACAAAAAACTAAATTTGGAATATTCAGGTCAAATCTGGTTTGTTACGAACCGATTCGTTCATCTCTAATATTGAATTATGTAGATATTTAGATAAAATGATCCACACTGAATGTATCTGATATTTCCCTCCTCTTACGATTCTATTCTATTATCACTCTTCTAAATATTACTTCCTAACCACTAACATTACTGCATTTTCTGCTGAATTCAGTGCAACCATATTCTTCTTAGTTAATATCCACTTGGTAATGGTCTTAAGACTATTTTTGTTCGGTAGAAAGTGTGGGTGCAGAGGATCCCACCGAAGTCAGGAAGATCTCCTGCTGACCCTCTTCAAGAGTTGTGACTGAAAACTTTAATATTTATCCAAAAAACAAAAGAAGCAAAGCAGGGGGGGATTTATCTAAAGTGGTTGAACAAAAAAATGAAGGAGTTGCCCAAAGCAATCAGTTCTGCTGTCATCTGTCCAAGGTCCCTTTGAAACTAAAGGGTTCTAATCTGAGTGGTTGGCGTAGAGAACTGGTCCACTGTATCTTCCCATGGAGGATTATGTAGTAAAGTGCATGACCTGCTACTGGTCACTGATAAAAACGTAAAAAATAAAAGCCGGCAAATCCTGGAGACTGTGCCAGATGAAGACAGATTTTCCACTGCATACAGGCCATGTTTGTGGTGATATTATGACCACAAATCCTGTGGTGTGATGACTTGTAGAAAAAAACACTATTATTGAATAGTTTTATTTTTTTTTCTCACCCAATAAACAGTGTCTGCTAACCTAAAAAAATTCCAATTGTGAAGTTTTTTTTTTTTGGTTACCCAATATACATACAAACAGCGGCCATGGTAATCCCCCCAAAAAAACAAAAACGAAAACAAAAAAACAAGCTGACTGACGCAATTCTTGTCTAATAGCCACTGACCAGGTGACCATTTTAATGCTTTTAGTGCTTTGCTTTAATTCTTGATTTATTTATTTTTTGTAAAAAAAGAAACAAAAACAAAATAATATATACAAACAGTGTCAGGATTGTTGCCTATCACTATTACATTTAAGTAAAATGATTAGAAAAAAACAGGGCAGAGGACAGACAAAAGGAGGGAGAGGAGGAAACACTATAAAACACTAAAACAATAAGAATGTGGGTGGCAACAGCAACACTTCCAGTAGCCACAGGATTTTTGTAGTTCCCGAGTCTGAAGATTAAGTTTTTGATTACTTAGCTCACTCATTTCTGTCACAGGAGGATATTGCAACTGAGAGTGATGTGATCTTGAGTCAGGTCCCTCCACCACTAACTATAATGTTGTAAGATGTGATTTATTGTATGGGCTTTCTGGACTGTCAACCATTTCTCCTTCATTTTCTTCACTGATATAGATAAATGATGGTCATGTGGCACCTGCTGAGAAAGCTACATAGTCAGAGCAGTCTTCCTCCTCTTTTTGATGAACTGTATGAGAACAGTCAGCATTGTTTGCAAGTAGAGGATGAAGATGTGAACCGAGAGCAAGGCAGGTGGTTTGGACTCCGCAACCAGAAATGAACACACACGCGGTAGTTCAAGAAAAGAATATATATTTACTATAAGTTAATAAAGGCTATTTGAAGGTAAAATGACAGGGATAAAGACAAGCAAAATATACAATATAGCATGAACAATTTCAAGGCAAATTCTGCAATGGTTTCCACTTTTACTCTGTCCACTTCTGCAGTATGGACACTGAATGAACAATATACTCAAAACTATCCCTAACTGACCCTGACATCACATTTGGGTGCACCCCCTTTTCCCCAGTGGTCCAGGTGGACCGCTTACAGTCCGTAGAAGCGCGCGGTGGGGCCCAAAGTCGGTCCTTTCTTTTATAGTGAAGCGTCCTCTCCTCACTGTTATCAGGATCTCAGGAGAAATGAAGTTCTCTTTAACAGGGAAACCCAATGAATGCAATGTAATCCAACAGCAGATTCCACTCAGCACACTGACAGTCCTGCCGAATCCATACACTGAGCTGGGATGTAAGCCGGGATTTAGCAGGTGCTGTCCAGTACATCAACAGCACTGCGAGTCTCTATCTGTGGTATCCATATACACAGTCACAATGTCAGTCTCACTGATCAGCCACTGAGCACAGTTCCTTTCACGTGGACTCACTAGTCCTGTTGTCTCTTTACACTCTGTTTGTCTCTGGAGCAAGATACAGCTTAGCTGTACAGAAAAATCTCCACACCAGTTCAATACAACACTTGCTAAGATGGCTGCTGCTCTCTGTCTCGTCACTTCCTGCTTCTCTGCTCACATTCTGTCTGCAGAACAGGCAGGCTGACATAAAAGGGGGGGGGGTCTCACTCCAGCATCATGTCACAATTACAATGGCTGCTGTCTTAAAGGAACAGAATCACAGAAATACATTCAACATTAACAGTTTATACAGACAAATAAAGCTTAGGACAACATTGGCTGTCTCTTACAAAGACATGACTGTTTATGGTAGAAGCTGCAAGGGGTGTGGTGATTGTTTGATAGGAATACTATAGGGGAATATGGAAGTGGATATTATGAGGGTGTAACGTCTCTGCCTGTTCGGGTCTCTGTACCACCCTTCGCCCGCACGAGCCAGCACAGGAGGCATGTTCAGTTTGATTCCTTGTTTAAGATTCTTGTTGCTCAGTCTGAACACTGTCCTAGACTATGTTATTGAATTTCAGTCACACCCATCTCCTGCACTTTTGTTTCTCTCTGCTTCTCAAATAGTTAGTTAATCTCAGCCTTGCCTGTGTGATTGACAGCCTATCCTCCTATCTAGTCTGGTGCAGGTTCTTTCTTCCTGTTTATTCTTTGCTCACATTCACATTGGTGCTTGCTATTGCTTCTAGCGTACTGGCCTTTACTCCTTGCTGTTTTGTTACCTGTATTCCTATTCCTGACCTCTGGCTTTGACTTTGACTTTATTTTCTTGGATTTTGATTCTGTACTGCATTGCTCGTCTGTTACTGACCCCTTTGCTAGCTGACCTCCCTTTTTGTTGTTTGTCCTGTCCACGTTCTGTGTTGTCACTTACATTAAGAAGGGACTGTCGACTGGTTGCTGGCTGTCGCCTAGGACAGATCAGGTAAGTTAGCCAGAAACAGTGGGGGGGGTTCAGCTTTAGGGCTCACTGTCTTGTTGTGCCCCTCCTCCAGGGTTCTGTAGCAGCACTGGGGAATTGCTCAACTGGCAATTCCCTTACAGAGGGTGTGTAGGAATCCTAAGGCAATGATGTGTCAGAAAAAAGCAAGAAAGGTGAGGAAAGAAGGTTAGCAACTACACTTGGTCATCTCCAGTGTAAGAATTTTTTTTCTACATTGCAAAATGATGAATCCATGAAAATGTGCATACAAAACAAATTTAGGAACTAAATCCCTACATGCTCACATGAAAAGGCATCACCATATTATTTAGAAAATAAACATGGCAGTGACACTGGCAGGGAAGAGAGCAAGACTGTCCTACTAATTCCTGTAGGCAGGACAAATCTATACCTAGCACATGGTTGTCAATTTCATCATCATCATCTAAGGGTCTAAAAGCACATCGATCCAGTACTCATCCCTTTGCTTCATGCTAACAATACACTTGTCACTATATAAGCAATGAAACAGTTTGTCATTCTTGCCAGGGTGTGCACAGACCCAGAGGCCTGCCATGCCAGCATAGTAGCTGTCATTATTATCGTCATCTGCCAGCAATAAAGGGTTAGCCTGTTTTCAGCTGTGAAAATAAACACAACCTTCACACCCACAGCAAAGACCGCCACCTCGTAAACTTCTTCCTCCTCTAGTCTAGGACCACCATAATCCAGACACAGTTGATGATCCTAGTCCAGTTCATCTTGTACCTGATTGTTTGTTTGGAGACCCAACAGCCCCAGGACATTGGTGTGGAAATTGTTCTTCTTCTTCCATCCCTCTGTAAGAGACAGCCAATGTTGTCCTAAGCTTCATTTGTCTGTATAAACTGTTAATGTTGAATGTATTTCTGTGATTCTGTTCCTTAAAGACAGCAGCCATTGTAACTGTGACATGATGCTGGAGTGACTCACCCCCCCCCTTTTATGTCAGCCTGTCTGTTATGCAGACAGAGTGTAAGCAGAGAAGCAGGAAGTGACGAGATAGAGAGCAGCAGCCATCTTGGCAAGAGAGAAGACAGGTGTCTGTGCTGTATGGAACTGGTGTGGAGATTTTTCTGTACAGCTAACCTGTATCTTGGTCCAGAGACAAGCAGAGTGTAAAGAGACAACAGGACTAGTGAGTCCACGTGAAAGGAACTGTGCTTAGTGGCTGATCAGTGAGACTGACATTGTGACTGTGTATATGGATACCACAGATAGAGACTCGCAGTGCTGTTGACGTACTGGACAGTAACTGCTAAATCCCGGCTTACATCCCAGCTCAGTGTATGGATTCGGCAGGACTGTCAATGTGCTGAGTGGAATCTGCTGTTGGATTACATTGCATTCATTTGGTTTCCCTGTTAAAGAGGACTTCATTTCTCCCGAGATCCTGATAACCGTGAGGAGAGGACGCTTCACTATAAAAGAAAGGACCAACTTTGGGCCCCACCATGCGCTTCTACGGACTGTAAGCGGTCCACTTGGACCACTGGGGAAAAGGGGGTGCACCCAAATGTGAAGTCAGGGTCAGTTAGGGATAGTTTTGAGTATATTGTTCATTCAGTGTCCATACTGCAGAAGTGGACAGAGTAAAAGTAGAAACCATTGCAGAATTTGCCTTGAAATTGTTCAATTGTTCATGTATATTTGGCTTGTCTTTATCCCTGTCATTTTACCTTTAACTAGCCTTTATTAACTTATAGTAAATATATATTCTTTTCTTGAACTACTGCGTGTGCGTTCATTTCTGGTTGCGGAGTCCAAACCACCTGCCTTGCTCTCGGTTCACACCTCATTACATGAGTGTGTTTTCTCTAAAATAAATATTAAAAGGATGACATCACTGATGAAGCAGTTGTCCCTACTGACACTAAATTTGGTGGCCTTCTACAAAGGCCTCAGGAGGCGACACACTTTCCTCATGAGCCACCAATGGCAGATCTCAAAATAATACAATTTCCCTGTGGTCTGCTGCATGCAGTAATCACTCTCTGCCTTCTGCGGCTCACAAAGATGCCCCAGCATGTGCAACATAAAGTTCTAGTGACTGGGAACACTGTAGATGAGGTGGTGCATGGGCAATTGGTGAGTGGTAACAGGGTCAAGGGTCCCCAAGAATCACTGAAGTATGTACAGAGTAAAGACTAGGACATTGAGTCTGATCCCACAGAGAGCCACCAAAGCACAAATTGGTAAAACTTAAGAGATATGCTGATAAGGCAGATCCAGTCGAGGCCTTGGCAGGTCAGATATCTGATGACATGGGTAAGAACTACACAATACTAAGTGGCTGATTTAATCTTATGGCTGATTGTTGAATATAGATTAAGGTTTGTGATGACCCAATGCTTGGAGCATCTTACTATACATTTGTTAGGGTCTTGCCAGACATAGCAATACCCTACACTACTGCAGGGGACTGGGAGGAAGGACAGAGACAAGTGAGCCCTAATCTCACCCCAGCCACTGTCCCTTCCTATTGCCTCATTTACCCTAAACGGTAAAAGGACAACCTGAAGACGAGCCCTATACTGAGTAAAGTGACAACACAGAACACAGACAGAACAAACGACAAAAAGGGAGGTCAGAAAGCCAAGGGTTCGGTAACAGACGAGCAATGTAGTACAGAATCAAAATCCAAGAGAATAGTCAAAAGTCAAGGCCAGAAGTCAGGAATACAAATACAAATAACAAAACAGCAAGGAATAATAGCCAGAATGCAAGAAGCAATAACCAGCACCAATGTGAATGTGAGCAAAGAATAAATAGGAAGACAGAACCCACCCCAGACTTGATAGGAGGAAAGGCTGTCAATCACACAGGCAAGGCAAAATTAACTATTAGTGGAGCAGAGGAAAACCAAGGAAGTAGACGGGTGTGGCAGAAAACCAATTACATAGTCTAGGACAGTGTTCAGACTGAGCAATAAGAAACCTACGCAAGGAATCAAACTGAGCACGCCTCCTTCGCCGAAGCATGCGAGCGGAGGGTGGCGCAGAGACCCGAACAGACAGAGATGTTACAACATTGTTGCTATACTGTTTCTAGCACTGAGTATCTTCTGAATCCTGATAGTAAGAATTAAAAAAAAAATATATATATATATATATATATATATATATATATATATATATACACAGTACAGACCAAAAGTTTGGACACACCTTCTCATTCCAAGAGTTTTCTGTATTTTCATGACCATAAAAATTGTAGATTCGGGGCGTGGCTTGGACACACATGGAGTAGGACGTGCGCGGGACCTTCTCCGCTCCACCCCTCGCAACTGAGACCCGTGGACCCTCCAGCATACACAATATGGGCAAGCGCTTACCGAGGAGGGTGGCCCCGGGCACTCCAGCGCCCGTGGAGAGGTCTGGGAGAGCCACCCTGGACGGCTTTCTCACCCAGCAGCCTTCTCTGCCGGGCCAGGCTGCTGAGGGGCGGCCATCTTGTAACCTTAAATTCAACCCGGTATAAAGTAATGTCTACACACTCTATCAAGCAAGTTGACATGCTCTGAGATTTACATGTCCATACAAATAAGATCAAAGACTCTGTTTGAGGTGATATTTACATGTCCATACAAACTAGATCAAAGGGGCAACTCTGAAGCGTATGTGTTACGAGACATATTCAAGTGGAAATTGGCCCCTTTCACATGAATATGAGCTTGGAGACGAGTAAGGCCTTACAGAGGTGTATCACTTCTGTAACCGCCCTCTCTATGACACACACAAAGGGTATATAAGATGGGAAAATATCCCCCAGCATTAATGTTGCAATCTTGATAGCATATCATTGGGGACGCCTGCTGATCCTGCATACTGAGACCTGTCACATGGCTGAGTGATACTTCCTGCAAATACCCTTATTGGAATTCATCAATGAAGCTTGGCAGTGTTGTAAGTTTTGATTATATCACAGTTTGATTGACTTTGATATTTGATTGTACCTTGCTATACCTGATGTATTGCAAGTTTTGATGATATCACACTTTGACTACCTTGCTATACCTGCTGTATTGAAAGTATTGATTAAGTCACAGTTTGATTAAGTTTGATTACCTTGCTATACCTGCTGTATTGCAAGTTTTGATTATATCACAGTTTGATTGACTTGGATATTTGATTATACCTTGCTTTATTGCAAGGGTTGATTATACCTTCTAATATCTGTTATACTTTTCCTTGTAGTAAGACCTTTTGATATCTTCTTATACTCTTCTTAGTGAAATGTTACCTTTTGATATCTTCTTATACTCTTCTTAGTAAAATGTTACCTTTTGCTATCTTCTTATACTCTTCTTAATAAAATGTTAAGCTATTGGGGATAGTCCAGTGTTTTATTCTATAACTTTATTCTATTACACGGAATCCAAAGAATCTTTTCATTTGGCAAAACAATCCTTCTTTTTACTGGTGGTTTGGGGATCCGCCGCCTCCCCTCCGATCTCTTGTCCAGCGCTCTCCCCCTAAGGGGACACTTGGACTGTGCGGCCATTGATCCTGGTTGGACCTCTGGCTGTCCTCATTGGTCCCCAGGTGAGTGACTTAGCCTCGCCCACAAAGTATTGTTTAATTGTTATTTTTTTTTCTTACTTTGTCATTTATGTTGTCCTTTGCCTCCCCCCTTCCCCCCTCTTTCCCCCCCCTCCCTGGGTTCCTGTTTGTGGATTGCCCTTTTGCCTCTCCGAGGGAAACCTGCCAGCGTCATGTGAGATGGGTGAGCTTATTACAATCCGCCACTGTCCTCCAATCCTGAGTCCCAATGGTTAGGTGCGTGACAATTAATGTCAAGGGCCTGGGTTCCAACATTAAAAGGCGCCATGTCCTTAGAGAACTCCGCTCCTTACGTGCGGATGTGGCGTTTCTCCAGGAGACTCATTTTGACCGCAGCGGTACCTTTGCCTTCGCTAAGCACTATTTTCCCATAGCCTTTTCGGCCTTCCATGATCAACGCAGAGCTGGGGTGGCTATCCTTCTTTCCCGATCCTGCCCAATTACAGTGACGACCTCCCACATAGACCCAGGGGGCTGGTTTGTTATTTTGGAGGGGCTCCTTTATGGTGCCCCGATTGTTTTATGCAATGTCTATGCCCCTAATTCAGCGCAGATCCCATTCTTGCCTCGAGTATTCTCCCCGCCTGCGTGCTCTCCCAGCATCAGCTTGGCTGGTGGGAGGAAACTTTAACATGGTCTTCTCTGAACGGGCGGATCGTCTGGCGTTACCCCAGGGCCCAACCCCCCATAGGTTGGCTCAACTTGCACGGGATTTCTGTAAGCTGATCCGCACCCATTCTTTGTATGACCTTTGGCGAGTGGACAATCCTACGGCGCGCTCTTACACCTTCTCTCACCCTCATAACACTCACACCCGCATTGACTATTTCTTTGGGAATGCTCCCGCCCTTCGCTTGCTTAGGGACACGGACATTGGCCCTCTCACCTGGTCTGATCATGCCCCAGTCGTGGTTACTCTATCTACGACCCCAATGCCTACTCGTCAATGTCATTGTCGTCTTAACGAAACACTGCTCAGATCACCGACCTCCCTTGAGTCCCTGCGCGCAGACTTGATAGATTACTTCAGGGACAACATAGGTTCGGTAGACTCTCTTGCCATTCTCTGGGAAGCCCATAAGGCGGTCATGAGAGGACGCTGTATCGCATTGGCTTCTAGGCTTAAAAGGGACAAACAGGCCCAGGAACAGCTCCTCCAAGCTCGTATTTGGTCCCTTACGACAACTTTGGCAGCACATCCATCCCTGGGGGTTCTTTGCCGTTTGGTCTTGGCCCGGGCGGACCTCCATGATTTGGAGACCCGCCATGTGGAACGACTTCTCCTTTATACCCGTCAAAGGTTTTTTGAACGAGGTAATAAATCTCACACCCTCCTGGCAAGAACCCTCAGGGATCATCGGGCCTCTTCCACACCACACTCTGTCCGTGACACCACGGGTACCCTTCAACACCACCCTGATGCTGTGGCGCTGGCGTTCCACTCTTACTACTCTAAGCTGTATAACTTACCCCCCCACGAGCACAACTCCCTGCGGATGACTCAACACTGCTAGAATACTATTTAAAGGACTGTTGTCTCCCACGCCTTCCTCCTGAGGCCTTGACCTCCCTAAACACTCCCATCACCAAGGAGGAACTAGAAGGGGTCCTGAGGGACCTCCCAAATGGGAAAGCCCCAGGCCCAGATGGGTTCACTTACAATTATTATAAGGCTTTTCAGGGTGAACTTTCTGCTCATCTATTGTCCCTCTTCAATTCCTTCCTTTCAGGTTCCCCCATAACCCCGACTATGCTCTCCTCACTGCTCACATTGGTCCCTAAACCGGGTAAGGATTTGCAGGACTGTGCTAACTACCGACCGATTGCTTTGCTGAACACGGATCTGAAACTTTTTACCAAACGCCTAGCCAATAGGCTAAATGCTTGGCTCCCTCTGCTTGCCCATAAGGACCAAGTGGGATTCATCCCCTGTCGTCAGGGTGGTGACAACACCAGGAGGACTGTGGATTTGGTGGAGGTGGCCAATCATTATTCTATCCCGGCCCTTCTCTTGTGCCTGGACGCTGAAAAGGCTTTTGACCGCATAGATTGGTCGTTTATGCATGCTACGCTCAAGGCGTTCGGGCTCACGGGACCTTTCCTCGCAGCTATCCAGGCCCTCTATTCCCTACCCTCAGCAGCGATCAAGCTTCCCCATGCATCCTCGCCCTCCTTCCCTATTCGGCACTAGGCAGGGTTGCCCCCTGTCACCCATCATATTTGCCCTCTGCATTGAACCGCTAGCAGCCAAGATTAGGCGAGACCCTAATATCAAGGGGATCATGGTTCAAGATAAGGAATTTAAGGTTTCTCTCTTTGCGGACGATATACTCCTCACTCTCACCTCCCCTCATACTACCCTTCCAAATTTGTTGCGCTTGCTGGAGACCTATGGCGATCTCTCAGGATACAAGGTGAACCCTGCAAAGACTGAGGCACTCCCACTCAGCATCCCACAAGACCTTCTCCTTCTCCTCCGCAGTAATTACGATTTCCAGTGGCGGGAGTCCTCTATCCGCTACCTGGGAATCCATATATTCACCTCCTACGTGACCCTCTACTCGGCAAACTACCCGCGGTTGTTTCGTGAGCTAAGAGCCCTATTGGACAAATGGCAACCCTTACCTATCTCCCTTCTAGGGAGAATTACTACGGTCAAGATGACTCTCCTCCTGAAGCTACTGTATTTTTTCGAGACACTCCCGGTTGCGATTCCTCGGGGAGAATTATGGAACCTGCATAAAGCTATTTTTCAGTTTATCTGGCAATCAAAACGACACCGAATACCCAGATCTGTTATGCTGGTGGATAGGGGGTCTGGGGGGTATGGCTGTCCCACATCTGTTGCATTACTACTGGGCGGCCCACTTGCGCCATATCCCATTCTGGGCGGCTATGCCGGCATATACCAGATGGGTGCAGATAGAGAAGCTCTGGCTGGCACCCATGCACCCTAATGCGCTCCTGTGGGTCCTCCCCCCCCCCCCCGCTCCCCCTGCCTCGTACCTGCTGGGCCCCATTCGGTTTACTAGATCTATCTGGTCTACCTGTCGTACTAGATTTTCCCTGATGTCCCCGCACTCATCTATGGTCTCCATACTATACAACCCCCTTCTACAGAGCCTGACCTCTGACCCCCCCTATACAGAGCCTGACCTCTGCCATGAGTAAGGTGTGGTCTAAAGCTGGCCTTTACCGGATTGCTGACATGGTTGACCCTCGAACCTTGGAACTCAGGTCCTTTGCTTACCTTACAGCTAACCAAAACCTGCCAGGTACTGAATGGTTCCATTATTTGCAGGTGGTTCACTTTGTCCGCTCCCTCCATGGGTCCCTTAAGGTGTCACTTCCCACCGCTTTTGAAAAGATTTGCCGTGCAGGCACGTCCACTAGGGGCCTTGTATCCTCTATTTACCAACTTCTTACCTCACAAACTACAGGCTCTCCTGTTAGCCACCGCTATATGCTTAAATGGGAGGAGGCGGTGGGTAGACCCATCTCCCAGGAACAGTGGCGGATTGTATGGTCTCGGGCCCAGAAATCATCTCAGTGCATTACATTTAGGGAAGCGCAGTATAAGCTGTTGATGCATTGGTATCATACCCCGGCTCTCCTCCATGCTTTAAACCCATTGGTTCCCCCATGGTGCTGGCGCTGTGGAGCTGCGGTGGGTACCCTGCACCACATCTTTTGGACGTGCCCTCTCATCCTAGGTTTCTGGAGGAAGGTCAGGACTCTGATGACTGCTCTCTTTTTGCAGGAGGTTCCTCTTGACCCTCTTGTTTATCTCCTGAACCTTCCCCCCAGACATCTGAGCAATAAGTCATCCAGGCTTTTCTTGCATCTTTGTACTGCAGCTAAAACTCTCATTGCTAGAAATTGGAAGAAAGTGAGTCCCCCATCTAGTCTTGAGCTTGTGGCTAGAATGAAGGATGTGAGGAGTCTTGAATGCCTGACCGCTGGCCTAGATAATTCACGGGAGGCCTTTGGGGCTGTCTGGGCCCCCTGGGACATGTATTGTACATTGCAGGGTCTCTGATCTCTGGTCCTCTTCTCCCCTCCCCCCCTTCCCTCTGGCTCTACCCTTCTCTTCTTAACCCCTTCATCCCCCCTCCCTTGTTTACTGTCTAATTTGAATGCATATTGCTTAAGGGAGAAGAGGCGGATAGCCTCTACCTACCTCATTGCTTCCTGCTTGTTTGATCTTTTTTTTTCCTTTATACCTTGTTAATGAAAAATTTTTCAATAAAAATTACAGTTAATAAAAAAAAAAAAATAAATAAATTGTAGATTCACACTGAAGGCATCAAAACTATGAATTAACACATGTGGAATTATATACTTAACAAAAAAGTGTGAAACAACTGAAAATATGTCTTATATTCTAGGTTCTTCAAAGTAGCCACCTTTTGCTTTGATTACTGCTTTGCACACTCTTGGCATTCTCTTGATGAGCTTCAAGAGGTAGTCACCTGAAATGGTCTTCCAACAGTGTTGAAGGAGTTCCCAGAGATGCTTAGCACTTGTTGGCCCATTTGCCTTCACTCTGCGGTCCAGCTCACCCCAAACCATCTCGATTGGGTTCAGGTCTGGTAACTCTTGGTCTTCCTTTCCTGGGGCGGTCCTCATGTTATTCCATCCAGTTTGCGTTTAGTTGGACCATCATTTATTTTTCAACAGGACAATGACCCCAAACACACCTCCAGACTGTGTAAGGGCTATTTGACCAAGAAGGAGAGTGAACTTATCCTCCGCAGCAGAGGTGACTCTTGGTCTTCCTTTCCTGGGGCGGTCCTCATGTGAGCCAGTTTCTTTGTAGCGCTTGATGGGTTTTGGCCACTGCACTTGGGGACACTTTCAAAGTTTTCCCAATTTTTCGGACTGTCTGACCTTCATTTCTTAAAGTAATGATGGCCACTCGTTTTTCTTTACTTAGCTGATTTTTTTCTTGCCATAATACAAATTCTAACACTCCATTCAGTAGGACTATCAGCTGTGTATCCACCTGACTTCTGAACAACACAACTGATGGTCCCAACACCATTTATAAGGCAAGAAATCCCACTTATTAAACTTGACAGGGCACACCTGTGAAGTGAAAACCATTTCAGGTGACTACCTCTTGAAGCTCATCAAGAGAAAGCCAAGAGTGTGCAAAGCAGTAATCAAAGCAAAAGGTGGCTACTTTGAAGAACCTAGAATAGAAGACATATTTTCAGTTGTTTCACACTTTTTTGTTAAGTATATAATTCCACATGTGTTAATTCATAGTTTTGATGCCTTCAGTGTGAATCTACAATTTTTATAGTCATGAAAATACAGAAAACTCTTGGAATGAGAAGGTGTGTCCAAACTTTTGGTCTGTACTGTTATATATATATATATATATATATATATATATATATATACACACACACACACGTGGATAAAATTGTTTGTACCCCTCGTTTAATGAAAGAAGAACCCACAATGGTCACAGAAATAACTTGAATCTGACAAAACTGGAATTTGCCAAACTACATGTTGACAAGCCACAAAGCTTCTGGGAGAATGTCCTATGGACAGATGAGACAAAAATCGAAATTTTTGGCAAGGCACATCAGTTCTATGTTCACAGACGGAAAAATGAAGCATATCTTGTAAAGAACACGGTCCCTACTGTTAAACATGGAGGAGGCTCTGTTATGTTCTGGGGCTGCTTTGCTGCATCTGGCACAGGTTGTCTTGAATCTGTGCAGGGTACAATGAAATCTCAAGGCTATCAAGGGACTCTAGAGAGAAATGTGCTGCCCAGTGTCAGAAAGCTTCGTCTCAGTCGCAGGTCATGGGTCTTGCAACAGGATGACCCAAAACACACAGCTGGAAAAGGCACCCTACAAACCCAAGATAACTGGAGCAGTTTGTTCATGAGGAGCGGCCAAAATACCTTTTGAGAGGTGCAGAAGTCTCATTGACAGTTACAGGAATCGTTAGATTGCAGTGATTGCCTCAAACATGTCAACATGTAGTTTGGCAAATTACTTTGGTCAGATTCAAGTTATTTCTGTGACCATTGTGGGTTTTTTCTTTCATTAAATGTGGGGTACCAACAATTTTGTCCACGTGTGTGTTATATATATATATATATATATATATATATATATATATATATATATATTTATTTGTTCTGTAGTTCATAAAAGCTGCCTTTTATGTTATTTGTGGTTACATTTTTTAGACTCTATTCCCTGAAAAGAGGAAGAGGTTTTTACCGCTGTTTTCATCTGCTCTCAGTATTGTAAAAACCACAACTAAGTGATAAAAAACCAACCTGTTTATGGAGAAGGATATATATAGAGAGAGAGACAATGCACAAAACATGAACTTGGCAAAACTTCAGAGCGTGCGTCAGAGAGGTCACTGGATTCTCAGGTACTGTCCAGATTTATTCATAAATAAAAAAAAATAAATAAAAATAAAAAAATCACTTGCTGTATCAGGAAATAAAATGATTAAGTGATTTTATTTTAAGGTTTTTTTTTTAAACCATTATAGAATAAGAACAGCTTATTGCAAATTTTTTAAAGTTTTCTGTGTTCTTATTTTTATGTGGTTTTTCAGTTAACGTCACACAGCAAAAAACAGCCAGAATCGTCTAGTTACCGATGCAACTTTCAGACATGAATCCTAGGCAGCTACAGTCAAACTGATAGATATTCTAAATGATAGAACCGATGGCAACACACAGAGTGATGTTTTCTTTCTGCAGGGGAGGAAAGGATATGTTAAAATCCAATCTACTATATCTAATGTATGTCTCAGTAGGTTACTGATTTCACAGAGGCTGCCTACATTACATTACTTACCCTGTACTCATCCTGAGTTACATCCTGTATTATACTCCAGAGCTGCACTCACTATTATGCTGGTGCAGTCACTGTGTACATACATTACATTACTTATCCTGTATTATACTCCAGAGCTGCACTCACTATTTTGCTGGTGCAGTCACTGTGTACATACATTACATTACTTATCCTGTACTGATCCTGAGTTACATCCTGTATTATACTCCAGAGCTGCATTCACTATTCTGCTATGTGCAGTCACTGTGTACATACATTACATTACTTATCCTGTACTGATCCTGAGTTACATCCTGTATTATACTCCAGAGCTGCACTCACTATTCTGCTGGTACAGTCACTGTGTACATACATTACATTACTTATCCTGTACTGATCCTGAGTTACATCCTGTATTATACTCCAGAGCTGTGCTCACTATTCTGCTGGTGCAGTCACTGTGTACATACATTACATTACTTATCCTGTACTGATCCTGAGTTACATCCTGTATTATACTCCAGAGCTGCGCTCACTATTCTGCTGGTGCAGTCACTGTGTACATACATTACATTACTTATCCTGTACTGATCCTGAGTTACATCCTGTATTATACTCCAGAGTTGCACTCACTATTCTGCTGGTACAGTCACTGTGTACATACATTACATTACTTATCCTGTACTGATCCTGAGTTACATCCTGTATTATACTCCAGAGCTGCGCTCACTATTCTGCTGGTGCAGTCACTGTGTACATACATTACATTACTTATCCTGTACTGATCCTGAGTTACATCCTGTATTATACTCCAGAGCTGCGCTCACTATTCTGCTGGTGCAGTCACTGTGTACATACATTACATTACTTATCCTGTACTGATCCTGAGTTACATCCTGTATTATACTCCAGAGCTGCACTCACTATTCTGCTGGTACAGTCACTGTGTACATACATTACATTACTTATTTTGTGTTTATTCTAATCCTGAGTCCTATGGTAGCTCAGGCTCTAATACAATAATGGTTCAGCAGATAACCATTTGGAGTGTATTATGGTCTATTTCCTAGTGCATTTGGAGGGTGGACCCCCAGAATCATTTTATTTAGTGGGCCCAAGAAACCTCAGTCTAATACTGTAATAATAATGTAACGGTTTCTTGATACGTTTCTTAAAAAAAACTCAATAAGCTATATGTTAAAAAAAAAAAAACATTTTTATTATTCCAGGTGAAGATGGGACACGTCACCCTGACATTGCTCTGCCTGTGGAGCTGCACTCTTGTAGTGACTCCAATAGGGCCAGATGCTATAGAAAGAGCGACACGTTTCCTTGCACCAATCTTTGAGTAAGCTTTGCTTATTTATTATGTAATTATGTGTATAATATAATTTATGACATTTACATATAATGACCAGATATTTCCTGAAAAAACTGTTACCAATTTACCAACTCTTTTATTCCAGCTCATAGTGTCACATTGGGATATTGTTCTATGTCTCCCAAAAAAAAGCAATCCATGATGTCATATCTGTCACTTATCCTAACAAGGGGCTCACCTTGAAGATCTTGTATTTTCATACAGCTAAACAGTATCAAATGAATAATAATGTAATAAGGTATTGTGTGCCGATAATTTATAATTATAAAGACTAGGAGAGTCACCCACCAGTATCCAGACGCATTAAAACAATATTATAATATAAATATTAAAATACACGAGAAAGACTACAACATAAAGAACTAATAAACTAGCAGCAATTGGAAATTACGATCATGCTTATAACTTGAAAAAGGGGAGTTCTACCTAGCATCAACCATTTAAAGTATCCAACTCCTAATGCCACCTTGGTAACACAGCGGCCATTTTAAACCGTAACATCCCACTAAAACACTATTTGGGCTATTAAAGGTAACCTTTTAGGACTAACAGAAACTCTACCTAGCAACCATACCAACACTTAGCATATCGGCTGGTTTAAGCTATAATGTCCTATTAACACCTTATATCACAGCAGCTACCTTTCACCAAGAAATCCCACTCACACGCCTAATAGAGTGTTATAAATAAGATCTCAGGACTAAAAAGCGCTCTGCCCACTATCCACAGTGTTATAGTGTCCAATGCTCTATGCTACCTCCATATCACAGCAACTGATTTTTAACCATGATATACTACTAACACCTGTATACACCTAACGCACGTTTCCTGTGTCAGAATATACAGCGATACTGACACATTCATCAGAGGTATATATCTTTATCTCAGAGAGCCACTAAAGTAAGTATGTTATAGTATCATAGGTCTATCACCCTTCCTCAACATACACTCCCGCTCCCCCATCGGCACTAGTGTTTGGCCGCATGGAGCAGCAAACGGTCTCAAATACTTTTAGCCACGCCCATCAACATCCCCCCAGCCAATCACTCCATACTCAGCTGAATAGTAAGTAACTCCCACTGACCGAGAATAGTCCAATGAGCATGCATAAAACAAAGACCAATAACAGAGGGTTTAGCAAAAGAACCTACCCCCTTTAGCCCCGCCCACCTGAACGGAGACCATATACACATTTCTCTATAGGAGAAGTATTCAAAAGGGAATTCACTTATTACAGGCTAGAAATCCCTGGATCTACTATATGATGGCCAGAATAAACACTAGACGCTTAATTTAACAAATTATGGTATTTTTGAAACATAAATGAACCATTATCCTCACAGACATCAATCTATTCCCAATAATCGCAGAAACAGTAATAAACACTGAAAACTGAATTTAAACAATTCTGTATAATAATTTTCAAGGTGCATTGGCCAGGAATTGAACCCGGGCCTCCCGCATGGCAGGCGAGAATTCTACCACTGAACCACAACATAAATGGACAATTCTCCTCATAAATATCAGGCTGTTGACAATAATCGCAGACGCAGTAGTATTTGAGAATAAAGCACCCAATAACTTAAATAAATGATGCATATGAAATTGCATCATTCAGGCCCCATGGTTTAACTGTTTTCAACATGAAAGTCCAACGGGCTTCACACTGAAGGAGCCTCTGATCAAAATTACCCCCTCTAGGAGAAGGAATGATCTGTTCAATGCCTTGAAATTGAATATTCACAGGATCACCCCCATGATGTGCCCATATATGACGTGCCACTGTAGTATCATCCTGACGGATGACATTATTTCCATGTTCCCTTATCCTCCTGCGGAATTCCCTCATCATTTTACCAACGTATTGGATTCCGCAGGAGCACGTAATAAGGTAAACCAAGCCAACCGTTTTACAGTTGATAAATTTATTGTTATTATATCTTTTACCTGTTATTGTACTGACAAACTCTCTACTAGTTTTAATAAAAGAACAGGCCCTGCCTGACCCACATGGATGGGTATCCACAAGCCTTCTTCTTTGCCTATTCAACCAGGTATCAGAATTAGTAGATAACAAATGACTATGTAATTATGTGTATAATATACTTTATGACATTTACATATAATGACCAGATATTTCCTGAAAAAACTGTTACCAACTCTTTTATTCCAGCTCATAGTGTCACATTGGGATATTGTTCTATGTCTCCCAAAAAAAGCAATCCATGATGTCATATCTGTCACTTATCCTAACAAGGGGCTCACCTTGAAGATCTTGTATTTTCATACAGCTAAACAGTATCCCCCAAACTATTTTTTCTATGTACAACTTGTGCCCCAAAAAATAAACCATAGCTTACTTTTTTGCCATTTTTGACAGCAATTTTTCTGTTAAAAGCAATAATAATATAATATAAAAGACTTCATATACTGTAAGTTTTTTGTTTTTTTTTTACATTTTTTGCATGTTTTGCTTTCTTTTTTCTTTAAAACTCAGCATGCCCTGTGTTAGCCACTTTTTTAGATGTTTTCCTATAGCTTTAGTTTTAGAAAAAAAAATGTTCAAAATTACGATTAAAAAATTGCTAACTGTCTTCACACAGTGTTTGAATTTCACTTTTTTCTTTGAAAAAAAAGAAAAAGCCATAAAAAAGTCAGAAATGCAGCTTTTTTTGTTACAGATTTTGCTGCATTTTTTTTTAGCCAAAGCAAAGAATGGCCATAAAAGGAATGGGAAATATATAGGAAGTTCTGATACTTCTACCTTCTGCTCAATCTACTCCTGGCTTTGGCTTTGAAAAAAACCCACAGCAAAATCTGCAAATAAAAAAGCTGCGTTTCTGCATTTCTGTAATTTTTTGAGGGAATTTTTAGGTTTTTTACTCTTGCCGATTTTTGTTCACACAGCATTTTTTCCTGCATTTTTTTCATGAAATCCATAGGAAAACACCTTATAAAAATGACCAACCCAGAGCATTCTACATTTTGAAAAAAAAAAAAAATGTCAAAAAGGCAAAAAAAAAAAAAAAAGACAAAACAAAAAAGTTATGAAGTGTGGAAAAACACCAAGTGGGAAAATAATTATAGGTAAAACAGGTATTATAGGTAAAATTATAGAAATGTAATAATAATAATAATAATAATAATACATTTTATTTATATAGCGCCAACATATTCCGCAGCACTGTACAATTTGTAGGGTTCAAGTACTGACAAAAAAGATACATTGCAAAGAAGTAGTCAATTCACACACTGGGACTGAGGGCCCTGCTCGCAAGAGCTTACAATCTATGAGGTAGAGGGGGTGACACAAGAGTTTACAATCTATGAGGTAGAAGGGGTGACACAGGAGGTAGCAGGGGCGGCATCGGAGGTAGCATTGCTTATACAATGGTCAGACAATTCTGTAATAGAGGTTACTGTCATTACACATATATAAAGCTGTATGAGCCTTCACCAGTCGTGTCCTTTAACGTGCAGATGGTGCCTGGACATATAAAGTTAGTCTGATACGGCATCATATCCTGTGAGGTAATGCGGGATTGTGAACAGAAGGTACGTTTTAGGGATTCTAACTACGGAAGGGTTTACATTAGGAGTTGTGATAGGCCTGTCTGATAAGATGTGTCTTTAGTTTACGCTTGAAGCTGTAGAAATTGGGGGTTAATCTGATAGTCCGGGATAGAGCATTCCAGAGAAGTGGTGCAACTCGGGAGAAGTCATGTATACGAGCATGGGAGGTTCTGATAATAGAGAATGTTAGTCTTAGGTCATTGAGTGAACGGAGAGTACGGGTTGGGTGATAGACAGAGGTGAGGGAGGATATTTTAACAAGCATAGTGTTTTCTTTTGCTGTAAAAATTGCTGTTAAAAATACCTAAAAATACTGAAAAATGTTTGTGTGAAAAATATAGAGCATGAGGCCTCATAGAGCTTTGTGAACTGTGAAATAAAAAAGTTACAGATTTTTGACTGGGGCCTCATGTGGCGTAAACGCCACAGTTTGACCACGGTGGAAATGCCACGTAAAAAAAATTCACTGTTTTACACTCACTGCAACGTGGATGGGATTCTAGTGAATCCCATCCAGACCTTGTGGAGAAATATGTTCAGCAGACACACTGCAATTTCCAAAACCATCGCAGCATGTCAATTATACCTATGGAAACACCGGCGGTTTCCCTATAGTTTTAATGGAAGCAGAAAGTCCACAGAGGAAAACTAAATGTAATAAGGGAATAAGAACCGCAGCAAAAGTGCAATGAAAATCTTTGCAGAAATATAACACAAGGCGTTTTCGCTGTAGATTTTTTTTCCCTCTGCGTTTGTTTTGCTGCAGTTCACTACATGGGGCCTCAGTCTTACTTTGTTTCATCATTTTTATTCTCTTCACCTTACAGGAGTTATAAAGGACAATATGCCTATTTTGTCAGGTTCACCCGTGAAGAATGCAATAAAGGTCTACAAGCGAGCGACCTACAGAAAGTCAGGATAGAAATAGGAAAAAATGTGCGTAACAAATTGGAAAATAATCAAATTTATGAAAGAAATCGAATGGTGGCAGCTGCACCCCTTAAAATAAGGTCTAATGCTAAAAAACATTCAGAATTTCTCCTATTAGACCCTGTCAATGATTCCCCTATAAGCCGGCTGTTGGGCAATAATCACCCGACAGGTTGTGTCATATTTTTCTCGCTGAACTCCCCCTGTACTCGCTATTGTACTAACATAAGCTCAGATTTCAATATCATCAGCAGGCTCCCAACAGGACTTCCCAACAGGAACAACAGAGCCTTCGTCTTCAGGACAGTGTATTACTTGGAGAATCGTGAACATCGAAGTGAAGTCTGGAAGTCTTGGTTTTGTCTTGACTGTGTCATCCCTTTATATCGCTGCAGGGATAACAACTGTTATAAATGCTTTCACAATAACAGAATAGATCACCGGTGTTACAACCACCAAGATTTATGGAACATCGATTTCAATTCTAATGTCAAATTTAATAATCTTCCATGAATGACTTTATGATCACTCATCTGCATTCAATAAATTTTCTTAGCAGATCTAATATTGACTTGATTTGATTCTTTGTGTCTAAACTAAATAATCTTGGCTGCCATAATCTGGGTAAAACCGGCACCAGGTATAGTTAGCACCCCTTCCCCTAAAACCTGCAGGAAAATTTAGTTTGAAAAAAAAAAAACACGAAATAGAAAATATTTAATTATTGATCGTGTAATAAAACCAACAAAACTTTTGGGCCTGAGCCACACATTGATAGTATGCAGTGGGTTCATTGCCAGCAGCTAACCTGCCACAAAACCCAGTAAGGCCGGTTGTAGAAGACCATGGCCGTGTTCAGTGTGCTATCTGTGTATTTCATGGATAGCGCACTGACCCATTCATTTCTATGGGCCCCTACACACGATCGTGAATTACATGGTCACGTGTGTGGGTCGACAGTCCGGACCGCGAAATATAGAACAGGTCCTATTCCTTTCCTATTTTGCGGCCCTTGCTTCCATGGCTCCTATTCATTTAATGAAAGGAGCCGCAGAAGCAAATCCCATGCGTGTCCCCCGTGTGCCATCCATATCTTTAATTCCTAGCCGGTCGGCAGCACATAGTCGTGTGCAACCGGCCTAACTCTTGTTCACTTCACTATTCCAGTAGTGAAATGAATGGGATTTAAACAAATCCCTGCAACACAAAAGTTGAAAATTGCTCTAAAAGCAGGAATAAAACCAATGGCAAAAACCAGATGGATTATGCTGCGAATGGGCTCAATGCAGGATATCCCACTGTAGATAGCCTACAGAGGACTACCAGGTGTGGCCTTAGCCTTAAACTGGCCATATGCATTAAACTTTAGACTGTCATCGTTCATGTGAAATTATCTGTGGTTGGTTGGTCGTGCGGCCAACTGGTCGAAACACATGAACAACCACCAACCTTCCAACAAGAATTCGACTACCCCATACACTTGTAAAATTGAAGGGGTTGTCCAATATTGAGAGACAAAGTTATACAATTTTCCAATATTTAGTCAATTCCTCACAGTTTTCTAGATCTCTGATTGCCTGCAGTCATTTTGTTTAATCCCAGTGGATAAAAATCAGTCCATCGTTAGAGATAGGTGAACAGATTCATTTCAAGCCGAGTTCAACCAGAATATGCCAAATTGTCAGGTTTTTAACGAACCTGAATAAATGGAGATTCGTCTCAAACTATTTTAACATTAAATGCTTCAAAAATTACCTAGAAACATTGGGGACAGTTCACACTAGCAGGTATTTATCATGTAACATGGAGACATCGGGGACAGTTCACACCAGCAGGTATTTATCATGCAATATAGAGACATCGGGGACAGTTCACACCAGCAAGTATTTATCATGTAACATGGAGACATCGGGGACAGTTCACACCAGGAGGTATTTATCAAGCAATATAGAGACATCGGGGACAGTTCACACCAGCAGGTATTTATCATGTAACATGGAGACATCGGTGACAGTTCACCCAGCAGGTTCGCTAGAGACATCGGGGACAGTTCACACCAGCAGGTATCTATCATGTAACAGGTATTTATTGTGTGAGTCTGGCCTGAGTTGTTTTAGGTCTTTGTTGCCTCGACCTGACAGAATCCTTATAAATCTCATCAGTTTTCTGTTATCGGTTACAAGACACTTCTGCAGCAGTTCCTCATTGATGTAGATTTCCATTCAGAGAAATCTGATGGATTTATGATGAGGCCGAAGCCGTGCACGTTCTTACTGTGTGGGGGGAGGGGGGGGTATTTATTGTGTTTTTTTGCTTGGAAAGTCTTAAGAACTACACTGAGGACAGACAGAGATCCGGGGAACTGACACCAGAGAACTGCTGAGTTATAAGATTTTCACCCTGGCACTCCCCGGATCTGATCTCTATCAACAGAAACATACGGGAAAACCTTAGAGATGCCCTCTGTACATGGGCAGATTCAGGGTACCATGTAATTTGGGCTGTTCAGAAAGCCTGCCTACCCCTCCATTCACAAAGTATAATGTCCCATAGTGGCCCCTCCATAGAGTATAATGTCCCATAGTGGCCCCTCTACACAGTATAATGTCCATAGTAGCCCCTCCACACAGTATAGTGTCCCATAGCGGCCCCTCCACACAGTATAATGTCCCATAGTGGCCCCTCTGCACAATATAATGTCCCATAGCGGCCCTTCTGAACAGTATAATGTCCCATAGTGTCCCCTCCACACAGTATAATGTCACATAGTGGCCCCTGTACACAGTATAATGTCCCATAGCGGCTCCTCCACACAGTATAATGTCCAATAGCGGCCCCTGCACACAGTATAATGTCCCATAGTGGCCCCTGCACACAGTATAATGTCCCATAGTGACCCCTCCACACAGTATAATGTCCAATAGCGGCCCCTGCACACAGTATAATATCCCATAGCGGCCCCTCCACACAGTATAATGTCCCATAGCGGCCCCTCCACACAGTATAATGTCCCATAGCGGCCCCTGCACACAGTATAATATCCCATAGCGGCCCCTCCACACAGTTATAATGTTCCGTAGTGGCCCCCACACATTATAATGTTCCATAGCAGCTTCTCCACACAGTTTAATGTCCCATAGTGACTGTTTTTGTCACCTTTATTGCCTCTTTTTGTAAGCAGTATTTACTTTAATGTAAGTTCCCTTATTTTCTATGGATCCATTTATTTTTAAAGCGTTTTTGGCTGATGGGAGTAGTGCCTGTATGTTGGGTACCAAGTGGCCCTGAATTCCATAGGGGGTGGACTGTTGGGGTCTGATTTATGTAACCTGAGTGAAGAGTCAGTGCAATATTAGGTGAGTGGAGTAAATTAACCCCTTGGAGTTGCATCCCTGTCATGCGAGAGGATTGCACAAATGTGACAAATTCCAACATTACCTAGCTCATGGCTACCATGATCAATTCACTTAGTCAAAATAGGCAAATCAAGTCAATGTTAATTCTGCAAATAACATTTATTGAAAGCAATTGACTGATCACAAAAATATTCATAGATAATATTGAAAACTGACATCAAAATGGAAAGCAGTGCTTAATAAAACATAAAAAAGTCGTAACAACAAGAAACTAATTGTTACTGTCAAAGCAGGTAATGCAGTTATTATTAGCGATATAAAAGGATCACACTGTTAAGATCACTCTAAGATTTATAAGACGGGTTTACACGTTACATGCGTTTTTGTTTCTTTTTAGAGACAAGCACCATGTAAGTCCAGCCTCACCTTGGATCAATTTTTTTTAAATGGACATTGCTCGGGAAAGCGGCGCTCAATAAAACAATGTAGAGTCGTAACACCATGGATCTAATACCGTATCCTCATAGCATGTGATGCAGTTATTATTTCTACAGCGATATATGGGGATCACACGGTCAAGAAGATACCAAGAGTTCCCAACCGTAGTTACTGACTTTTCCATGTAATACAATCTATTGAAGACGAAGGCCTTGCTGTTCTTGTTGTTGGGCATTCCGGCAGTTTGCTGGAGTCTGGTAATGATATTATATGGTGAATTACTCTTTGTACAATAATCTGTACATGGGGAGTACTGAGAGAAAAATATGACACAACCCACCGGGGGTTTAGCGCCCAAGAGCCGGCTTATAGGGGAATTATTAACAGGGTCCAACAGGCGATATTCTGAATGTACAGTAATTTTTCTATTTGGGGTGGGAGATTGGACTATGGGTGAAGCCGCCACCATTCTCCTTCCTTCATAGATCTCCGTTGCTTTTATTTTGCTAAGCACATCGGCAGGATTTATGTCCTTCATGACATTCTGTAAGTCCTTTTCTTGTAGACCTGCATTGCATTCGGCAATGGTGAACCTGACAAAATAGGCGTATTGGCTTTCATAATTCCTGTAAGGTGAAAAGAGCAAAAACAAATAAACAGGGTAAATAAAATTACCCCCTTAAGATACATACACATGGACATTTTGCGGGGTCAGATTGTGGGGTCTGAGGGTTGCCATGGCAGCCAGGAGGCCAATAAATGGTCTCCTGGCTGTCTTTCCCTATTTTACATAAGGAGTCCAATGTAATGCAGTACCCCGCCGCTTTGTGTCCCCATACAATAATAACACCATTTCTAGTGTAACACAGTATAATGTCCCCCAAACAGTATATTGTCCACCTGTGGCCTTCAAACAGTACTATACCCCTTGATGGCCCTCACATGGTACAGCGCCTCCTTGTGGATGACACACAGTATAATAATGCCCCCACAGTATAACAACTTGTGGTAAAATGACATGCTCCATGTAGGTTAATACTAGAAATTGGTTAGATTAACTGTATAAATATAGAGGAAATCTTCACAATGAATATCCAGCCAGGACAGGGTCCAATGGAACATTATAAATTGCTTATTGGTGAGACAAAGAACTTTATCCTAGTTTGACACTATGAGTTACAGGAGAAGAGTTGGTAAATTGATAACAACTTTTTCAATGAAAAAAATGAAATATGGATTATCTGGACTTTATATGTAAAAGTCAAATACTCAATTATGCAGATCATTAAATATTAAATTAGAAAATCTTACTGAAAGATTGATGCAAATGCACGTGTCGCCCTTACTAAGGCTTCTGGCCCTATTGGTGTCACAACCAGAATGCAGCTCCAGAGACAGAGCAATGTGAGGGTGGTGTGCCCCATCTTCACCTGGAATAAGAAAAATACAAAGATTTCACCCTTGTTCCTGGATAATTCTGCTTGGTCTGCTGGAGAAGTCAGGACTAGTACATGATACGTAATAAGAAGCATCACATGAAGCTCCAGAGCCCCAACAAAAAATCAGGACCCAACTATAATGTGTCAGCTCTAGAGTATAATACAGGATGTAACTCAGGATCAGTACAGGAAGTAATGTAATGTATGTACACAGTGACTGTATCAGCAGAATAGTGAGCGCAGCTCTGGAGTATAATACAGGATGTAACTCAGGATCACTACAGGATAAGTAATGTAATGTATGTACACAGTGACTGCACCAGCAGAATAGTGAGTGCAGCTCTGGAGTGTAATACAGGATGTAACTCAGGATCAGTGCAGGATAAATAATGTAATGTATGTACACAGTGAATGTACCAGCAGAATAGTGAGTGCAGCTCTGGAGTATAATACAGGATGTAACTCAGTAAAGGATAAGTAATGTAATGTATGTACACAGTGAATGTACCAGCAGAATAGTGAGTGCAGCTCTGAAGTATAATGCAGGATGTAACTCAGAATCAGTATAGGATAAGTAATGTAATGTATGTATACAGTGACTGTACCAGCAGAATAGTGAGCGCAGCTCTGGAGTATAATACAGGATGTAACTCAGGATCAGTACAGGATAAGTAATGTAATGTATGTACACAGTGACTGCACCAGCAGAATAGTGAGCGCAGCTCTGGAGTATGATAAAGGATATAACTCAGGATCAGTACAGGATAAGTAATGTAATGTATGTACACAGTTACTGTACCAGCAGAATAGTGAGCGCAGCTCTGGAGTATGATAAAGGATATAACTCAGGATCAGTACAGGATAAGTAATGTAATGTATGTACACAGTGACTGCACCAGCAGAATAGTGAGCGCAGCTCTGGAGTATGATAAAGGATATAACTCAGGATCAGTACAGGATAAGTAATGTAATGTATGTACACAGTGACTGCACCAACAGAATAGTGAGCGCAGCTCTGGAGTATGATAAAGGATATAACTCAGGATCAGTATAGGATAAGTAATGTAATGTATGTACACAGTGACTTCACCAGCAGAATAGTGAGTGCAGCTCTGAAGTATAATGCAGGATGTAACTCAGAATCAGTATAGGATAAGTAATGTAATGTATGTATACAGTGACTGTACCAGCAGAATAGTGAGCGCAGCTCTGGAGTATAATACAGGATGTAACTCAGGATCAGTACAGGATAAGTAATGTAATGTATGTACACAGTGACTGCACCAGCAGAATAGTGAGCGCAGCTCTGGAGTATGATAAAGGATATAACTCAGGATCAGTACAGGATAAGTAATGTAATGTATGTACACAGTGACTTCACCAGCAGAATAGTGAGTGCAGCTCTGGAGTATATAACTGGATGTAACTCAGGATCAGTACAGAATAAGTAATGTAATGTATGTACACAGTGACTGTACCAGCAGAATAGTGAGTGCAGCTCTGGAGTATAATATAGGATGTAACTCAGGATCAGTACAGGATAAGTAATGTAATGTATGTACACAGTGACTGCACCAGCAGAATAGTGGCTCTGGAGTATAATACAGGATGTAACTCAGGATCAGTACAGGATAAGTAATGTAATGTATGTACACAGTGACTGTACCAGCAGAATAGTGAGTGCAGCTCTGGAGTATAATACAGGATATAACTCAGGATCAGTACAGGATAAGTAATGTAATGTATGTACACAGTGACTGCACCAGCAGAATAGTGAGCGCAGCTCTGGAGTACAATACAGGATGTAACTCAGGATCAGTACAGGATAAGTAATGTAATGTATGTACACAGTGACTGTACCAGCAGAATAGTGAGTGCAGCTCTGGAGTATAATACAGGATGTAACTCAGGATCAGTATAGGATAAGTGATGTAATGTATGTACACAGTGACTGCACCAGCAGAATAGTGAGTGCAGCTCTGGAATATAATACAGAATGTAACTCAGGATCAGTACAGGATAAGTAATGTAATGTAATGTATGTACACAGTGACTGCAACAGCAGAATAGTGAGTGCAGCTCTGGAGTATAATATAGGATGTAACTCTGGATCAGTACAGGATAAGTAATGTAATGTAATGTATGTACACAGTGACTGCACCAGCAGAATAGTGAGTGCAGCTCTGGTGTATAATACAGGATGTAACTCAGGATCAGTACAGGAGAAGTAATGTAATGTATGTGCACAGTGACTGTACCAGCAGAATAGTGAGTGCAGCTCTGGGGTATAATACAGGATGTAACTCAGGATCAGTACAGGATAAGTAATGTAATGTATGTACACAGTGACTGCACCAGCAGAATAGTAAGCGCAGCTCTGGAGTATAATACAGGATGTAACTCAGGATCAGTACAGGATAAGTAATGTACTGTATGTACACAGTGACTGCACCAGCAGAATAGTGAGCGCAGCTCTGGAGTATAATACAGGATGTAACTCAGGATCAGTACAGGATAAGTAATGTAATGTATGTGCACAGTGACACAATCATATTTGGATGCCACAGGCTAATGTAGACACAAACTTGTGAAGCTTCATCTTATATTGGCTTCCTATGAACATAGCCATGTATACATTTGTAGAGTATTAAAAGTTAAACATTTTTGCAAATATAAATAATTAAAATTTTGCAGGAACTTTCTATGGTCTGGGAGTTGTCGGAAACCCAACCATGACTTCCTTATTGGGGCCGACTTATCTTCTCATGTCCTTGCCATAAATAAATCATGGCTGGTTTCCAACAAGTCCCAGATCATAGAAAGTTCCTGCATTTATGGTCCTATCTATTGGCAACCTATCAGGACAACAGATGTCACCACTAAGATGGTTAGAGGAAATTTTTAAAACTGTGTCTACAAATTTATATATGGTCATGTTTATGGGAAAACCCCATCGAGTTCCTGCTAAGATAAGATGAGGGTTGTAGTGTCCGAGCAGGAGGACTACAAGGACATCTCTAAACATGTCCAATAATATGACTAATGAAGAAACCTGGAGAATACCTGAGAATGCATCGATGTGTCTGATCCCGGCTCTGAAGTTTCGCTGAGTTGATGGGTTTTTCACTATTTATATCCGTCTCCGGGAACAGTTTTTCTTTATCACATAGTTGTGGTTTTTGCAATACTGAAGACAGATGAGAACAACGGTAAAATGTCTTCCTCTTTTTAACGTAAAGGTTCTTTACAGTAAAGTATACAAAATATAGCCTCGAAATAACCGACAGAAAAAGCGCTTTATTCAAAGTACAGAGAAAAATCCTTTACAATTTTTGGTTTAACACCTTACTAACTGGCAACAGTGAATATTCTGTGCTAGACGAGTATAGTAACAGTGAGTGGTAAAATACTCCAGGCATTGGGTAGTCACAAACTGTAATCTGCCAATCAGCCATAACATTAAAACCAACAGTTTAATATTGTGTAGTTCTTCCTTATGTTATCAAATATCTGAAACATTGAGGCCTGAACTCCATGAAGGCAATATGATCACATCTTTTAAGACCTGTATAGTAAGGTGCTCGGTGCAACCTCCTTGGATTGGACTTGTTTTCCTGCACATGTTACAGATGCTCAATCAGTGTATGGTATCTGCCTGTTCGGGTCTCTGCGCCACCCTCCACTCGCACACTGCGGTGCAGGAGGTGTTCAGTTTGATTCCGTGCTTAAGGTTCTTGTTGCTCAGTCTGAACACTGTCCTAGTACTTCTTCTATGTAATTGAATTTCAGACACACCCATCTCCTGCACCTTGTTTCTCTCCGCTCCTCAAACAGTTAATCATAGCCTTGAATGTGTGAGTGACAGCCTGTCTACCAATCAAGTCTGGGACTGATTATGGACTTCCTATAAACAGGTCGTCTGCTGACACATGGGTGCTGGTTATTGTGACTCTGTCCTGTGACTTTGTTCCTTGCTTGCTGTACTCTTTCTATTGTATTGTATTCTGACTTCTGACCTTTGGCTTCCCTTGTGACTACTCCTTTGGATTACGATTTGGTACTGCTTTGTCTCTCTGGCTACATATGGGAGCCTCCCTCTCCTCCCATATGTAGTCTTTCGGGGTTGCCTTGACAACTCTGTCTGGTCAAACTGATCATATAATTTGTCTCATAATTACTTTTGACAACAGAGCACCCCAAGCTAGGGAGATTCTTTGACGCCATTTGGAGACCCTGACTATGGATCCTAAACTAAAAGATGTAATTGGTAATCATCCTCAAATTACATAGTTCTGTGACTCTGTACTCTTACTGCGTTTCTGTACAGTCGCTGTATTCTAGTCTTCTCAGGTGGCTGAATCTGTCCCAACCACTGGAATTTTTTTCTTTATAAATTATAAAAAAGTTATTTGTTGGGTGGAATGGGAAATTACACAATAAAACCAATTTTGGGGAGATTTACTAAACAAAATGTACCAGAATTTTTCCATAATTTGTACCAAAATAAACTAACATGCCTTGTTCTTCAGACTATTTTAAGACTTGTATGGAAAAAAGGGTGTGGGAAACTTGGAAAAGGGCATGGTTTAGTGTACTTGGTCTAACTGGAAACACTGTGCCAAACATACACAAAAATTTGGGTGCATTTTTTTCTGGAGTAAACTAAGCCAACCAATAGGAGGTAAAAAGGTAGATTTATCTTCCATCATTAGGAGGTTAACTGCATGGAAATAGTACTCCATTAATTTATTTACAAGCAATTTATTGTTCTTTGCCCAATATATAGCCATGCGCAAATCTAAAAAAAAATTTTTTTTTAAAAATGTAGGAATTTCATGTTTTTGTTCTTTCCACCACATTTTGATTTGACCTAACTATAAACCTGATTTATAGATAGGTCCCTAGGAGCCCTAAGAGTATTCTACACTATGTTTTATAGACATGTTCTTAGGAGCCCTAAGAGTATTCCACATTATATTTTATATGTAAGTTCCTAGGATCCCTAGGAGAATTCTGCACAATGTTTTATAGATAGGTTCCTAGGAGCCCAGAGAGTATTCTATCCTATGTTTTATAACTAGATTCCTAGAAGCCCTAAGAGCATTATACACTATGTTTATAGATAGGTTCCTAGGAGCCGTAAAGAGTATTCTACACTATGTTTTATAGATGGGTTCCTAGGATACCTAAGAGTATTCTACACTATGTTTTATAGATAGGTTCCTAGGAGACCTAAGAGTTTTCTACACTATGTTTTATAGATAGGTTCCTAGGAGCCCGAAGAGTGTTCTACACTATGTTTTATAGATAGGTTCCTAGGAGCCCTAAGAGTATTCTACACTATGTTTTATAGATAGGTTACTAGGAGCTCTAAGAGTATTCTACACTATGTTTTATAGATAGGTTCCTGGGAGCCCGAAGAGTGTTCTACACTATGCTTTATAGATAGGTTCCTAGGAGCTCTAAGAGTATTCTACACTATGTTTTATAGATAGGTTACTAGGAGCTCTAAGAGTATTCTACACTATGTTTTATAGATAGGTTCCTGGGAGCCCGAAGAGTGTTCTACACTATGCTTTATAGATAGGTTCCTAGGAGCCCTGACAGTGTTCTACACAATGTTTTAAGTCAATTAAAAATGTGGTTCATACCGAACTTGTTTGTTCCAAAACAAACTGAGGACCTGAGTTGCCACACCCGAACACGAAACGAATCTTCAAAGGTTCAACCATCTCTAATTATGACATACCTATTGATTTACTTTGTGTTTGTTTAATCTCCTATCTTTCCTACCTCAGCAGTCCAGGTGTCTCATATTACTATGCATGGCTAGTATATCATCCAGGTTACTTATATGCAAGCTGCAGATATTCTATGGAGATATATTATGTTTTCTTTATTCTCTTATATGGATTTAACCCTATTTTTTTGCAACTTCCAGATGTAGCAGCTCTTAATATTTCGATAACCGTTTCTGGGTTACGCCATCAGGTTTCTTATATCATGATATTGCACTGTAACTGTCTTCTTGCTACATCTGTATGTGCAATCACAAGTGTGAATATAACAGATCTATTAACCAGTTTTGTTTAGTAACTCAATAAGCGATTGTATTTCAGCAAAGCAATACAGTGGTCCATCAAGTTACAATATTAATTGGTTTTGGGACGACATTGTAAGTTTAAACCATTGTAACTTAAGGCCACAACCTTATGTGGAAAAAAAAAATGGATATTAAAGAAAAAAACATCAGATAAGTAATATGGATATAGCAAATCCTTACACATAAAAGGATACCAAGAGCTGCTAGAAGCTGTAAATCATTTTCTACAATGGTGACCTGGGCTGTGGAGTCACCAACTACAATTCTTCTCATTTTCCAGAGCCCGACTCAAACTCCTTCATAAATGATATCCATTGTCAGACAGTAGCAGTAAAGTTTGTCTAATTCACTAAAAAAAACTAGTGATTGAATTCCTGTGAAAGTAAATATGCAACCAACTATGTATCTATAATATCTGAGGGTGGTGGGAACTGCACTATAATACTAAGACACTGAAAAATTGGTTCCATTCCAAGGCATGGAACCAATTTTTCAGTGACTTACAACTATGTATCTAATAGGGATGAGTGAACCGATTTGGATTGAACCAGATTTGATCACAATTTTCCAAAAGTTTCAGCAGTGACCCTGGGGTGTGTGATGTCAGCTAGAGGCCATGAAGAGGATGATGGGGGATGACAGGACACCTGGAGGATGCCCAGAGGAGGTGAGACAAGGTGAGTATGTATTTTTTATGTTTATTCATTTTCCCTGGGCCTCCACTTACAATGTCTAAATAATAGTTGCACTTCTGGTTTGTGATAAACAAGTTTAGACTGAAATAAACCAGAGGGCCAGACCTCATGAATATTCCTCGAAACAAACCTTGTGAGGTTCACCCATCTATAGTATCAAATTAATGGTACAATTTTGACAATTGTATAATATAATTTAAAATCAGAGTTTGTATCCTCTGCTTACCATTCCTTTTTTTTTCTTAGACATGCATGTCCTTTCACTTTGACATAACTGTGTTTGTCTTAGAGACCTAGAAATTGGATAGATACAGTAGGTTCCTAGGAGCCCTAAGAGTGTTCTGTACTATGTTTATAGATAGGTTCCTAGGAGCCCTAAGAGTGTTCTTCACTATATGCTATAGATAGGTTCCTAGGAGTCCTAAGAGTGTTCTACACAATGTTTTATAGATAAGTTCCTAGGAGCCCTAAGAGTATTCTACACTATGTTTTATAGATAGGTTCCTAGGAGCCCTAAGAGTGTTCTACACAATGTTTTATAGATAGGTTCCTAGGAGCCCTAAGAGTGTTCTACACAATGTTTTATAGATAGTTTCTTAGGAACCCTAAGAGTATTCTACACTATGTTTTGTAGATAGGTTGCTAGGAGCCCTAAGAGTATTCTACACTATGTTTTATAGACATGTTGTTAGAAATAGATCTGTGAGGTTGCCAGTCTTTTCCTAACACGTGCGGTATTTTTGTGTGTTTCCCTTTAAGATCTGCTTATTGTCTGTCTCGAGTCTTTATTTGCCCACTTATGTCTCTCTTTCATCGCTGGCAGGGGCGTAACTACCGGGGTAGCAGCGGTAGCAGCTACCACAGGGCCTGGGACATTCGGGGGCCCCTGCAGCAAGTAAACACAGCAGGTAACCGGCCCTATTTACTTACCAATCCCCGCTCCTGCTCATGGCCCCCTGCGCTTCCCATTCTGCGTAGGTGACTGTGAGCTGGAGCAGGAATCGGTAAGTGAGGCCACGGGCCGCGAACCTCACAAACACTGCTATCATTATATTCTGGGGTCTTTTCAGACCGGAGATCTGAAGATCGGAGGGCCAGGAGAGGTGAGGGAACATAAAAAACACTGTAACTTACCTCTCCTATGCTTCGCAGGCTTCGGGCCTGTTTGGTGATGTCATGTGGGCTGGGCCTGCGACAAGATCTGGTCCAACACTAAAGATGGCCGAAGTAGCGGGGAGTGCGACGGAGCCAGGAAGAGGTAGGTAACATTTTTTTTTTGTTTGTTTGTATCCTCCCCTGGGTCTACGATCATTATACTCTGGGGTCTGAAAAGTCGACTATTCTTCTGCCTGATCCTCCTGTACTGTGCTGACCTCTCAGCATAGGTTCCTAGGAACCCAAAGAGTGTTCTACACTATGTTTTATAGATAGGATCCTAGGAGCCCTAATGTTATTCTACACTGTATTTTATAGATACATTCCTAGGAGCCCTCAGAGTATTTTACACTATGTTTTAAGCTAATGTAAGATGTGGTTCATACTGAACTTCTTTGCCCCAAAACAAATCAGAGTCTCATGCTGCCAAACCCAAACACAAACTGAATCTTGAGAGGTTCATCCATCTCTAGTCTACATTTTTATTATACAAAACAGCTCTGAGCTATTAATACTGTACATTATCTAGAAATTTAGATAAAATGAACCAAATAGCTATTCCACATTAAATTTATGCTGTTTTGCCACATTTGATGATTCTTACATCCTTACCACTATCATTGTTGGTTTGCATTTGCTCTTGATTTCAGTGCTACCATATTTTTCTTAGCTGATTTACACTTGTTAATGGATTCAAAGGACTTTTCCAAGACTCAGCTTGTTAGTCTATCTATAGCAGGGGTGTCAAACTCATTTTCTCCGGGGGCCACTTCAGCCTCACGGGGTACCTTGAAGGGCCAAGATTATTTTACACATGTATAAAAGTAACTTCTCCTTAACAGATAAGCGCGCTATTAAGCAGTAGTTACATTTGTACATTACTACTGTTACAATCAGCCCTTCGAGGGCAACCAGGAAGAACATAATGTATTGTTAAAACCTAAAAAGCATGTTACATACTATCCTCATCCTTTTCTGAATATATCAAAAATTAAGCACTATACAAATACCGTTTACCCCTGCACACGGTATTATGCTCCATAGTTGCCCCTGCACACGGTATTATGCTCCATAGTGGCCACTGCACATGGTATTATGCTCAATAGTGGCCCCTGCACACGTTATTATGCTCCATAGTGGCCCCTGCAATCGGTATTATGCTCCTTAGTGGCCCCTGCATTGCTATTATGCTCCATAGTGGCCCCTGCAAACGGTATTATGGTCCATAGTGGCCCCTGCACACGGTATTATGTCCCATAGTGACCCCCCCACCCATGAACTATTATTATACTCTGGGGTCTTTTCAGACCCCAGAGTATAATGGTTGGAGTCCCAGGTGGTGACAAACATAAAACCAGTGTTACTTACCTGGGCACCGGTGCTCTCCCTGCGTTCGGCCTTCTTCAATGTCGCACAGACCGGCGTCGCGACATAATGACGTCGGCCCGGCTCACGTGACACCTGCGACGTCACCAAAGAAGGCCGAAGCCTGCAGGGAGTAACATCGGATCGCCAGAGAGGTGAGTAACTCTGGTTTTTATGTTTATCACCTCCCCCGGGGTCTCCGATTATTATACTGCGGGGTCTGAAAAGACCCCGCAGTATAATAATAGTAGTATTTAAGGGGGTTCGTGGGCCGCGGTCTCACTTACCATCCCCGCTCCTGCACACAGCCGCTTCTGCGTCCCATAGCAGAAGGGGAAGCGGGGGTAGCCACAACCAGCAGCGGGGATCGATAAGTAAATAGGCCGTTACTTGCCGGGGATAATCCAGCAGGCAACTTCCTATTTATATCTATAAAAAAAACTTATTTCACCTACCTCCGATGCCTTGATGCAGCCTCCGCCTCCTCTTCTTCTTGTCCGCGACGTCTGCGTGTCAGCATAGGAGGCGCGATGACGTCATTGTATCGCCACCTGCGCTGACATGCAGAGGTCTTGTAAACCAGTCCAGGACAGGTAGCACGCAGCTTTGTTTTTTGTTTTTTTTTAAGCAGCCTGTCCTGGGCTGGTTTACATTACATAGACAATAAAAAATGCCGCCCGGGGCCAGATAAGTGCCGGGCCGGATAACAGAAGGCAGCGGGCCGGATTCGGCCCGCGGGCCTTGTGTTTGACACCTGTGATCTATAGGATGGGTCACCAGTATGAGATTGGTCAGGGTCCAATACCCAGATCACATGCTGATCAGCTGTTTCGGACACCCGAAGCCCTATACAAGGTATGCAGCTGGAAGCAACACTGCTCTTATACAAATGAATGGGAGCAGATCTGTGGTTCCCCAGCGCCATCATTAAAGACTACAAAACTTTGCATACTGCATACATCTTCTGGTTCAGCACCAGAGAACTACAACTCTGCTCCCATTTAATTGAATAGGAGCCAAGCTTCTTCTGGCCATATACTTTGTATATGGCTTCCAGCTGATAAAGCAGATCGGGTTGAGTTGTCAGATCCCGACCGATATTACACTAATGAGCTATCCTCTGAATAGATCATCAGTATGCAACTTTGCTGGGTCTTGGACAACCCAAGCATGCATGAAGCATCAAAATTTCAATGCTATTTCGACAAACAGTTCAATACTACAGATTTTGATATTTTTATACTAAGTTGCATTTACCAGCAGATTCTGTAATGCAGGGAGTGGGAAATTGGGATGCGCTGCTGCTAAGTGTAGCTTACTATTGAAGTGTATTGACTTGTCTGCTCCTTGACGTCAGAAAACATTGCACTCACACTCCCATCTGTTATTGCTTAATGCAGTGCCGGCCACATCACAGGAGGAAGAAGGAACACTACACCTTACTTTCTCCACTTCCACGAATGATCTCACCACTGGAGAGCAGAGAGAGAGTCAGCAATGTAAGCATCCCCGCAGTATGTCATACTCATTAGAACACCATAGAACTAGTAGGGACTGTGGAATGTGTAACCTGTACAACTAGCAGATCCTGCCAACAGGCAGATATTAAACAGTGAAATAAAGACACTAGGGCAGTGCACTTATAGTTAAAACTTAGTATGTTTCTCTTACAGCCAGTATTGACTCACATTAACCGAAATGTTGCCACTATATTAGGGAAAGTGATGGGGGTCACTTATTATTAATGTGAGGCGCACAGTGTTTTCAGTTTAGTACCTCCACATGTCTCACATTAATAGTAACTAACTAACATCATGTACCTCACTTATTTAACCACTTCCGTACCGCCCATAGACTATATACGTCCAATGGGTGGTTGTCTAGTTCTGCAAGGACATATCGGTACGTCCAAGCAGAACTCGGTAGCTGCACAAAATCGTGCACCTACTGAAACTGGGCTGTAACTTCAGCCGGAGCTCTCAGAGAGAAGACAGGGAAGGTTTATTGTCTTCCCGATCGCTGTGTATACAGCGCTCAATGAGCGCTGTATACAGCGCTATGGACACTGCCATTTTTTAGCCGCTCTCTGACCCAGATCAGCTCTATAGTATTATTGAAGTAACGTGCAGGAGGCTGTATTACTCCTGCAACTGGGGCTAAATGTGCCAGCCTCAGTTACAGGGGAAATCAGCCTCCCCAACAAAAAAAACCGTGATCAGATGTCCCCAAAGGGGACACAATGTAAAAAAAAAAATTATAGAAAAGTAAAAAAAAAAATGTAAATGAAATAATTAAAAAAAATTTAAATATGCCAATAAAATACCCTTATTACAGGTTATAGCCCCACCCCCAACGACACCATAAAAAATAAAAATGACCATAAGTGAAAGGAAAAACTATTTTATAAAGTTTTTTAGTAGCACTTTGTGGTATTAAATAAAAAAAAAATTTTAAGTGAAAAACAGACACGTTTTCCCTCCTCTTTTGTTCATGTTTTCCTGGATATAAAAAAAATTAAAACACATGCAAAAATAAAAACACCATAAAAATAAAGCCCTATGTGTCACCGAAAAAAGGTGCAGAAATTAGTTGAATAATGCAAATGATAAAAATGTTATAGCCCTCCAAAACCGCACACACAAAAAAACCCAAAAATGTGTCTGGTCCTGGACCAGAAATTGACACAGTACTGAAGTGGTTAAAAAGGACCTTTCACCACCTCTGGAACCATCACTGGTTCCAGAAAAGGTGTAATTTTTTTCTCTAGCCCCCACCATTCCCGAGCAATCACTTTTGTTAGTTTTGGTTCTTGATACACTATTTAGGCTCTGTACTGTCAGGAGAGCGGTGTCAAGCAGGAGCAGGCAAGGTAGTGTGATTCTGAGCTCTGACACTGGCAGCCCCTGTCTGACACCGCCCACATGACATTACAGAGCCTAAATAACATATCAGGCAACAAAAGTAACTGACGCTAGGTTCACAGCTACGTTCGGGTTTCTGTTCGGGGGATGGGGTCCACTTGGGGACCTCTCGAATGGAATCCGAATCCGCTTAAAAAGGCGGTTACCTGCGGAAACCCGTGGTCCCCATACAGTGCTGGCCAAAAGTATTGGCACCCCTGCAATTCTGTCAGATAATACTCAATTTCTTCCAGAAAATGATTGCAATCACAAATGCTTTGGTAATAATATCTTCATTTAATTTGTCTTCAATGGAAAACCACAAAAAGAATTGTCAAAAAGCCAAATTGGATATAATTCCACACCAAACATAAAAAAGGGGGTGGACAAAAGTATTGGCACCCTTTGAAAAATCATGTGATGCTTCTCTAATTTGTGTAATTAACAGCACCTGTTACTTACCTGTGGCACATAACAGGTGGTGGCAATAACTAAATCACACTTGCAGCCAGTTGGAATGATTTAAAGTTGACTCAACCTCTGTCCTGTGTCCTTGTTTGTACCACATTGAGCATGGAGAAAAGAAAGAAGACCAAAGAACTGTCTGAGGACTTGAGAAGCAAAATTGTGAGGAAGCATGAGCAATCTCAAGGCTACAAGTCCATCTCCAAAGACCTGAATGTTCCTGTGTCTACCGTGCGCAGTGTCATCAAGAAGTTTAAAGCCCATGGCACTGTGGCTAACCTCCCTAGATGTGGACGGAAAAGAAAAATTGAAGAGAGATTTCAACGAAAGATTGTGCGGATGGTGGCTAAAGAACCTCGACTAACATCCAAACAAGTTCTAGCTGCCCTGCAGTCCGAGGGTACAACAGTGTCAACCTGTACTATCCGTCGTCGTCTGAATGAAAAGGGACTCTATGGTAGGATACCCAGGAAGACCCCACTTCTGACCCAGAGACATAAAAAAGCCAGGCTGGAGTTTGCCAAAACTTACCTGAGAAAGCCAAAAACTTTTTGGAAGAATGTTCTCTGGTCAGATGAGACAAAAGTAGAGCTGTTTGGGAAAAGGCATCAACATAGAGTTTACAGGAAAAAAAAAAAAAAGAGGCCTTCAAAGAAAAGAACACGGTCCCTACAGTCAAACATGGCGTAGGTTCCCTGATGTTTTGGGGTTGCTTTGCTGCCTCTGGTACTGGACTGCTTGACCGTGTGCATGGCATTATGAAGTCTGAAGACTACCAACAAATTTTGCAGCATAATGTAGGGCCCAGTGTGAGAAAGCTGGGTCTCCCTCAGAGGTCATGGGTCTTCCAGCAGGACAATGACCCAAAACACACTTCAAAAAGCACTAGAAAATGGTTTGAGAGAAAGCACTGGAGACTTCTAAAGTGGCCAGCAATGAGTCCAGACCTGAATCCCATAGAACACCCAAGGAGAGATCTCACAATGGCAGTTTGGAGAAGGCGCCCTTCACATCTCAGGGACCTGGAGAAATTCCAGCAGAGCATTGTAAGAAACTCATTGATGGTTACCGGAAGCGGTTGTTCGCAGTTATTTTGTCTAAAGGTTGTGCTACCAAGTATTAGGCTGAGGGTGCCAATACTTTTGTCCGGCCCATTTTTGGAGTTTTGTGTAAAATGATCAATAATTTGACTTTTTTTTTCATTCTCTTTTGTGTTTTTTCATTGCAAGCAAAATAAATGAAGATATTATTACCAAAGCATTTGTGATTGCAATCATTTTCTGGAAGAAATGGAGTATTATCTGACATAATTGCAGGGGTGCCAATACTTTTGGCCAGCACTGTATATACCGACTGACATAATTCACTGATATATATATATATATATATATATATATATATATATATATATATAAAATGTCCCATAGTGGCTCCTTCACACAGTATAATGTGTCCTATGGTGTTTGGTGCAAATATTACAAAAATGGCAGAACCCAAAAATTTTGGGGGATCACGACCCATGGACTATTATTATACTCTAGGGTCTCTTCAGAACCCAGAGTATAATGTTCGGAGGCCCAGGGGAAGTGAAATAAAAAATGGTCTTACTTACCTCTGTTGTGCTCCAGTGCTACTTCCTGCTGTCTTCAATGACATCACAGACGTGGGTTACATCAGCATCATTTTGTGTCAATGACACCAGCTGGACCCACATGCCGTCTGTGACATCGCCCCTATCAACGGAGTGTTGACGCTGGTCGGTGTCAGCGATGTGATATGGGATGCACGGGATCCCCTGGAGAGCTGAAGGGGATGCGGGGGCGGCCGTGGGCAGGAGTGGGGACCAGTAAGTAAATAGGGCCCATTACTTGCTGCAGTAACTCCAACAGTTAAAGGCTTATTTAAAAAACAAAAGCAGGAGGGGCCCACCAGGCCCCCTATGGTCACAGACCCCATAGCAGCTGCTATGGCTGTAGCTCCGCCACTGTATGTCTTAGAATTTAGGGCCCCACTTGTAAACTTGCCCAGGGCCCCACTTTGTCTAAAACCGGCCCTGCCTGAGGCCTACAAGTCGGAGAGTGGTAGAGCAGGAAGTCAGTGTCTTCCAGTTTTATTTTTAACAGCTAGATCAGCAGACCTGGGTAGAAACGGCGGCATCCCACCCCTGCTCTGTTTCCTATTTTCTTTAGAAAATAAACAAATAAACACCATAAAACTATTTTTATGGTGTTTATTTATTTTCCAAACAAGAGTGCCATGCAAAAACTGTGTGTGAATGCATCCTTAAAAATAGTTAGTATTACTTAGCATTTTTTATTGATTTTTTTTTTTCTACTTTATTTTTTAGTCTGTTCCTGATGGAAACTGATTATGGGAAGTCTATGGGAGACATGGAAGCAGATTATGGGAAGTCTATGGGAGACATCGAAACAGATTATGGGATGTCTATGGGAGACATGGAAGCAGATTATGGGAAGTCTATGGGAGACATGGAAAAAGATTATGGGAAGTCTATGGGAGACATGGAAGCAGATTATGGGAAGTCTATGGGAGACACGGAAACAGATTATGGGATGTCTATGGGAGACATCGAAACAGATTATGTAAAGTCTTTGCGAGACATGGAAACCCTTGGTGTGGTTGCCAGTATGAGGGGCATTTACTATGTAGGGGCCAATATGGAGGGTCCATACTGTGTAGGGGCCAGTATGTGGGGCCCTTACTGTGTAGGAGCCTGAAAAGGGGTTTGTATACTGTGTGAGGCCTGTAAAGGGAGCACTTACTGTAAAAGGGCAATATACTGTATGGTGGCCAATAAAGGGTAATATACCATGTGGCCGGGTCATTAAAGTGGGCGTTATACAGTGTGTGGTGCAAGGAAAGGGGTGTTTATACCATGTGGGGCCCTAGGAGGAGGGCCCAGTCAAAAGCTTCATATGGAGCCTGGTCTTTCCTAGTTACACCCCTGTAACATACTATAGGAAGTCTATGTGACATATAAAAATAGACAATAGGAATTCTATAGGAAATACTTTATAGCATTAGACTATGGGAGTCATTGAAGTTACACACATTGGACTAATAGAATATTGTGTTCCATGGCCAATCATAGGCCCTCCTAATAAAAGATTAAAATACAGAGAAAAAATATATACCATAAATAGAAAAATATTTGGGGGGGCATTGTTTAGTTGTATAAAAAGAGCTTCATGATGAGTCCCCTTTAAGATCAGGGTTAATTATGACATTATGGATTGCTTTTGGGGAGACATAGAATGATATCCCAGTCTGACACTATGAGTTAGAGGAGAAGAGCTGGTAAATTGGTAACAACTTTCTCATGAAAAAAATGACATGGAATATCTGGTCATTATATGGGAATGTCAGAAATTCTATTATACACATCATTGTATTTTAAATAAGCAATTCTTACTGAAATATTTCCCCAAGGACATGTGTCGCCCTTACTAAGTCATCTGTCCTTATTGGTGTCACTACCAGAATGCAGCTCCACAGGCAGAGCAATGTCAGGGTGACGTGTCCCATCTTCACCTGGAATAAAAAATATACAATTAAATCTTTGTCTTTATTAAGTTGTTCAGAACATTTTTTTAAAGAAGATAAATCCAGCACATGAAGAAGAGAAACTTTTACATTACACAGTGACGGACTGAGAGTTTGTGGGGCCCCCAGCCAACATCTAGGAAATAGACCATAGTACTCTGCAAATGTGGGAGTTATTTGCTGGACCATTACTGTATTAAATCCTGGGCCATCAGAGGACTCAGGATCACACAGTGATAGAACCAGCAGAATAGTGAACACAGCTCTGGAGTATAATACAGGATGTAACTCAGGGTCAGTACAGGATAAGTAATGTAATGTACAGTATGTACACAGTGACTGCACCAGCAGAATAGTGAGTGCAGCTCTGGAGTATAATACAGGATGTAACTCAGGATCAGTACAGGATAAGTAATGTAATGTATGTACACAGTGACTGCACCAGCAGAATAGTGAGTGCAGCTCTGGAGTATAATACAGGATGTAACTCAGGATCAGTACAGGATAAGTAATGTAATGTATGTACACAGTGACTGTACCAGCAGAATAGTGAGCGCAGCTCTGGAGTATAATACAGGATGTAACTCAGGATCAGTACAGGATAAGTAATGTAATGTATGTACACAGTGACTGTACCAGCAGAATAGTGAGTGCAGCTCTGGAGTATAATACAGGATGTAACTCAGAATCAGTACAGAATAAGTAATGTAATGTATGTACACAGTGACTGCACCAGCAGAATAGTGAGTGCAGCTCTGGAGTATAATACAGGATGTAACTCAGCATCAGTACAGGATAAGTAATGTAATGTATGTACACAGTGACTGTACCAGCAGAATAGTGAGCGCAGCTCTGGAGTATAATACAGGATGTAACTCAGGATCAGAACTGGATAAGTAGTGTAATGTCTGTACACCGTGACTGTACCAGCAGAATAGTGAGCGCAGCTCTGGAGTATAATACATGATGTAACTCAGGATCAGTACAGAATAAGTAATGTAATGTATGTACACAGTGACTGCACCAGCAGAATAGTGAGTGCAGCTCTGAAACACCCCCGAGTATAATACAGGATGTAACTCAGCATCAGTACAGGATAAGTAATGTAATGTATATACACATAACTGTACCAGCAGAATAGTGAGTGCAGCTCTGGAGTATAATACAGGATGTAACTCAGGGTCAGTACAGGATAAGTAATGTAATGTACAGTATGTACACAGTGACTGCACCAGCAGAATAGTGAGTGCAGCTCTGGAGTATAATACAGGATGTAACTCAGGATCAGTACAGGATAAGTAATGTAATGTATGTACACAGTGACTGCACCAGCAGAATAGTGAGTGCAGCTCTGGAGTATAATACAGGATGTAACTCAGGATCAGTACAGGATAAGTAATGTAATGTATGTACACAGTGACTGTACCAGCAGAATAGTGAGCGCAGCTCTGGAGTATAATACAGGATGTAACTCAGGATCAGTACAGGATAAGTAATGTAATGTATGTACACAGTGACTGTACCAGCAGAATAGTGAGTGCAGCTCTGGAGTATAATACAGGATGTAACTCAGAATCAGTACAGAATAAGTAATGTAATGTATGTACACAGTGACTGCACCAGCAGAATAGTGAGTGCAGCTCTGGAGTATAATACAGGATGTAACTCAGCATCAGTACAGGATAAGTAATGTAATGTATGTACACAGTGACTGTACCAGCAGAATAGTGAGCGCAGCTCTGGAGTATAATACATGATGTAACTCAGGATCAGTACAGAATAAGTAATGTAATGTATGTACAAAGTGACTGCACCAGCAGAATAGTGAGTGCAGCTCTGGAGTATAATACAGGATGTAACTCAGCATCAGTACAGGATAAGTAATGTAATGTATATACACATAACTGTACCAGCAGAATAGTGAGTGCAGCTCTGGAGTATAATACATGATGTAACTCAGGATCAGTACAGAATAAGTAATGTAATGTATGTACACAGTGACTGCACCAGCAGAATAGTGAGTGCAGCTCTGGAGTATAATACAGGATGTAACTCAGCATCAGTACAGGATAAGTAATGTAATGTATGTACACAGTGACTGCACCAGCAGAATAGTGAGTGCAGCTCTGGAGTATAATACAGGATGTAACTCAGGATCAGTACAGGATAAGTAATGTAATGTATGTACACAGTGACTGTACCAGCAGAATAGTGAGCGCAGCTCTGGAGTATAATACAGGATGTAACTCAGGATCAGTACAGGATAAGTAATGTACTGTATGTACACAGTGACTGTACCAGCATAATAGTGAGTGCAGCTCTGGATTATAATACAGGATATAACTCAGGATCAGTACAGGATAAGTAATGTAATGTATGTACACAGTGACTGTACCAGCAGAATAGTGAGTGCAGCTCTGGATTATAATACAGGATATAACTCAGGATCAGTACAGGATAAGTAATGTAATGTATGTACACAGTGACTGTACCAGCATAATAGTGAGTGCAGCTCTGGATTATAATACAGGATATAACTCAGGATCAGTACACGATAAGTAATGTAATGTATGTACACAGTGACTGTACCAGCAGAATAGTGAGTGCAGCTCTGGAGTATAATACAGGATGTAACTCAGGATCAGTACAGGATAAGTAATGTAATGTATGTACACAGTGACTGCACCAGCAGAATAGTGAGTGCAGCTCTGGAGTATAATACAGGATGTAACTCAGGATCAGTACAGGGTAAGTAATGTAATGTATGTATACAGTGACTGCACCAGCAGAATAGTGAGCGCCAGCTCTGGAGTATAATACAGGATGTAACTCAGGATCAGTACAGGATAAGTAATGTAATGTATGTACACAGTGACTGCACCAGCAGAATAGTGAGTGCAGCTCTGGAGTATAATACAGGATGTAACTCAGGATCAGTACAGGATAAGTAATGTAATGTATGTACACAGTGACTGCACCAGCAGAATAGTGAGCGCAGCTCTGGAGTATAATACAGGGTAAGTAATGTAATGTATGTACACAGTGACTGCACTAAGATAATAGTGAGTGTTCCTTTTTTATTCTATCTTTTTAAGTAAGTACTAAGCTGTACAACACCTTTAAGCGATTAAATAGAAACTAGATAATGTAATATTTTTAAGTTATTGTTCTTTTAAGTTTTAGGATTTAAAAAAGAAAGTTTACCTGGATACAAAAATAATGGTAATTCATCGTAGTTAGATTTCAACTCCAACAACATCATAGCCAAATGCATGTAAAGTTATAAACTCAATCATATTTGGATGCCACAGGCTAATGTAGACACAAACTAGTGAATCTTCATCTTATATGGGTTTCCCATGAACATAGCCATGTATACATTTGTAGACAATTAAAAGTTAAACATTTTTGCAAATATAAATAATCAAAAATTTGCAGGAACTTTCTATGGTCTGGGAGTTGTCGGAAACCCAACCATGACTTCCTTATTGGGGCCGACTTATCTTCTCATGTCCTTGCCAACAAATAAATCATGGCTGGTTTCCGACAAGTCCCAGATCATAGAAAGTTCCTGCATTTATGGTCCTATCTATTGGCAACCTATCAGGACAACAGATGTCATCACTAAGAGGAAATTTTTAAAGGTGTGCAAAATTTTAATTATTTATATTTGCTAATTGCTTAACTGTTAATTGTCTACAGATTTATGGGAATGTTTATGGGTCATGTTTATGTTTATGGGTTTATGGGTTTATGTTTATGGGTCATGTTTATGGGTCATGTTTATGGGAAAATCCCTTTAAGTTCCTGCTAAGATAAGATGAGGGTTGTAGTGTCTGAGCAGGAGGACTACAAGGACTTCTCTAAATGAGTCTAATAATGTGATTAATGAAGAAATCTGGAGAACACCTGAGAATGCAGCAATGTCTCTGACCCCGGCTCTGAAGTTTCTCGGAGTTTATGGGTATTGCACTATTTATTTCACTATTTATATTCTTCTCTGGGAACAGTTTTTTTGGGGTTTTTTTTGTTTTGTTTTTATCACATAGTTGTGGTTTTTGCAATACTGAAGACATGAGAACAGTGGTAAAAATGACTTCCTCTTTTTAGCAGAAAGGTGTAAAGTATATTTACTGTAAAGTATACAAAATATAGCCTCAAAATAGCAGGAAAAAAAATTGTTTTATTCAAAATACAGAGAAAAATAATTTCATTTATTTATTTATTTAACTCCTTACTAACTGGCAACAGTGAATATTCTGTGCTAGACGAGTATGGTAACAGTGAATGGTAAAATGCTCCAAGTATTGGGTAGTCACAAACTGTAATCCGTATACACCGATCAGCCATAACATTAAAACCAACAGTTTAATATTGTGTAGTTCTTCCCCATGTCATAAAATATCTGACACATTGAGGCCTGGACTCCACCAAGGCAATATGATCACATCTTTTAAGATCTGTATAGTAAGGTGCTTGGTGCGACCTCCTTGGATTGGACTTCTTTTCCAGCACATGTCACAGATGCTCAATCAGATTGAAACCTGGGTAATATGGAGCGGAGTCGCCAATTTTATATCTTTATGTACCTCAGCTCTTTTGTGAGCAAGATGTGGTGTGGTCGGGGCATTCTCCTGCTAAAATAGGCAACTGCCATTAGGGGGCACCACTGTCATAAATGGGGGTACTTGGTCAGTAGATTGTTTAGGTAGGTGGTACATGTAAAAGTGACATCCATATTAATTCCAGCATGGTCAACATGGACACTGACTGGTTTGTGGGCACACTGCCCCATATACAGCAAGTTGTGATATCCTGTGTGTACTGACAACTCTCTACCATATCACCAATATTCAAATAACTCGACCAACCTATCATAGCCAGCATTAACTTTTTATTGATTTGTGCTTTGATAGCTCTTCTGTAGGATCAGACCAGATAGACTAGTGTTCACTACTCACATACATCAGGGATTCTTGGGTGCCCATGACTATATCACTAGTCATCCATTGTCTTTTCTTGGGCCACTTTTGTTAGGTATTGTTGACCTCTGCATACTGGGAACAACCCACAGGACTTGCCATTTTTGAGATGCTCAATAAATGGTGGCCCTTGTCAAAATTGGATTCTGTATTGACAGTCAGAGAGCCAACAGCCAGTTATAATGTAGTACAGGCATAGATAGGCTCTGGAGACACATAGCAATGCTTTACAATGGTTCAGCAAAGAAGACAGTAAGGCTGTTATAAGCAACACATGCAACAACTGTTTATCTCTTCTGAAACACCCATCTTCTGTGGCACACTTGTGGGGAGGGAGTCTCCCTCTCCTCCCACACGTAGATTTTCAGGGTTGCCTTGACAACTCTTTGCAGTTAGCATGTACAGCAAATGCCACTTGATTAAACAGCTTTACTGTCTTTATCCTTTGACAGTATACATCAGTAGGGCCTGCCTAAGCAGATATAACGTCTTTGGTTAAGATGGGGGGCTAAAGATCCCATTAAAGCCTCCTTGTGAATGTTGCATCAGTGTACTTGTGTGGCCTGCCCTCAGTTCACTTCTATGGAGATGTGGGCTATGCTGGAGATTACAGTACCAGAATTTTCGATTCCCCATCCTCCTGATTACTAAGGAACCTAGCATTTGGGCCCCCAGTGATCGGACACTTATCCCCTGTGCTGTGGATAGGGGATAAGTGTCCATAATGGCATAACCCTTCTAAACTTATAACTGACACACTTAGTTCTTTCTGTCCCCAGTTAATATCCAGAGTGTCTTCTAAGTCATGGACACAATGACAGGGCAACCTCAGGTACTCAAGCTCAGTGGTGCACAGCCAACCACTGGAAGGTTTTTTTTATAAATTGTAAAAAAGTTATTGGATGGAATGGGAAGTCACACAATAAAACCCTTGTGGAGATTTACCAAGCAAAATGTCCCAGAATTTTGGCATAATTTTTACCAAATTACTAACATGCCTTGTACTTCATTTATCATTTAGACACTTTTTAGACACTTTTAAGACTTGCATGGAAAAAGGGGTGTGCCTTAACTGGAAAAGCACATGGTTTAGTGTACTTGGTCTAACTGGAAACACTTTGAGATAAACATGCACAAAAATTTTGGTGGATTTTTTTTTATGGCATAAACTAAGCCAACTAATAGGAGGTATAAAGTTAGACAAGACAGTCTAATAATGCAACAGATTTATCTTCCATTATTAGGTGGCCAACTGCATATGAAGGTGGCTTAGCACAGAGCTCTTCATTACAAGCCAGAATCCAAACAGCTCAAAATGGTGAGACCCAAGAAAGACAATAATGGTGACCAACTTGGCTCCCCAAAATCCGTGAAAAAATTAGGCAGAATTAGCATAATACTAATAATAATGAGTAAGAAGCTGACAACTTCCTTCACGTATACATCCAAGATTGTGCCAAATTTATGAGAATACCAAGCTGCGGAGAAGGACTCCAGCATGGAATGCAGCTGTGACCACTCTGATCCTGGGGATAAGTCATCTGAGAACAATTGTGGTACTGAAGTATAGTGTACTGTATATCCCGGTATGATGTGGAAGGAATCCCAAAACACGATTCAACTTGGCCATTCCCCACATCCCAGTCAAGTACAATGATACCTTGAAATGCTGTAGCCCAAACACTCCCCACACTTCATCCTCCAAGCCACGCTACACCCACCCCCAGGTGAAAACGTACAGGTGCATCTCAATAAATTAGAAGATCTTTGAAACATTTATGAATTTCTTTGCCAACTACAGATGTAGCAGCGGTTAACTTTTGGATAACCGTTTCTGGGTTACGCCATCAGCTTTCTGAGTTATTGTACGAGATGTAATTGTAATCATATAGTGAGTTACATGATCAGCACAGTGCGCCATGATTTCATGATATTGCACGGTAACTGTCGTCTTACTATATCTGTATGTGCAATCACAAGTGTGAATATAACAGATCTATTAACTAGTTTTGTTTAGTAACTCAATAAGTAATTGTATTTCAGCAATACAGTGGTCCATCAAGTTACAATATTAATTGGTTATGGGTTGACCATTGTAAGTTGAAACCACTGGAACTGAAGACCACAACTCCATGGAAAACTAGTATTTGGTTCAGAAGACCCAACGTTTTACCAAACATAAAAAAAATGAAGATTAAAGAAAATACATCAGATAAGTAATATGGATATAGCAAATCTTTACATATAAAGGATACCAAGAACTGCTAGAAGCTATAAATCACTTTCTACAATGGTGACCTGGGCTGTGGAGTCACCAACTCCAATTCTTCTATTTTTCCAGAGTCTGACTCCTACTCAAACTTCTATGTATCTAATAGGAATGAGTGAACCGATTTGGATTAAACCAGATTTGACCTGAATTTTCCAAAAGTTTCAGGCTCAACCTGAACCCAAAACTTTTGGGGTTCGTAACCCACAAAATATTATCTTATTCTGGGGTCTGAAGAGACGGAGTGGAGGCCCAGCAAAGGTGAATAAATATAAAAAATAGTTATACTCCCCTTGCCTCACCTCTCCTGGACATCTTTGCAGTGTCTTGCAGCACTACATAGCATCAATCACAGGCCTTGCCAGTGACCCTGGGGTGTGTGATGTCAGCTATAGGCCTGAAGAAGATGAAGGGGCACCGCAGAACACCTGAAGGATGCCCAGAAGAGGTAAGGCGAGGTGAGTATTTCATGTTTTCTCATTTTCCATGGGCCTCCACTTACAAGGTCTGAATAATAGTTGCACTTCTAGTTTGAGATAAACACGTTTGGTCTGAAGTAAACCAGAGGGCCAGACCTCATGAATATTCATTAAAAAACCTTGTAAAGTTCACCCATCTCTAGTTTCAAATTAATGGCACAATTGGCATAACCTGGATATCGGTGGAAGGTAAACCTCAGTAGCCAATGCCAGGCAGTTGATGTCAAGGTAAATAAAATCCACCCACTGTGATACCCATTTGCCCTTATTGACCATATGAACACCAGTCTTTTTGATGAAACATCCCCTTTATTTATCAGTGATATTGATGTTTTTTCTGTAGCACCATCACCATAGAAGGTGAACTCTTTACATAGTAAAACATCTGCAGGAAATAAACTAAAAGAAGTATACAAAACCATATGGCAAGAAATTATCATTCTGTATGAAAGAGGACTTAAAGAGGACGTTTCACCACCTCCACCAGTTCCACCTCCTTCAATAGTTGCCGCTCCACTGATTCTGACATATTTGATTTTTTTTTCTTTAGCCCCCACCATTCCTGAGCAATCGCTGCTGTTAGTTTCAGCACCCAATATGCTAAATAGGCTCTCTACTGTCAGGTGGCCGGGTCCCAGATAATATGTCCAGCCCAGGTTCTCCCTGCCCCTGGGAAAACTGCTTAGAAAACCCTCTGAGCTAGTTGGACCTTTATTAAGACTGGTGCATACCGGTCTTAATAAATCTGCTCCATGCGTTTGTTGTGTTTGGGATGCTCTGCAGTAAGTTCATCTCACTTTAGGTGTGAAGGATCATAATGAACTTTTTATAATTTTATACTTTTATATCTGTTTTATATTTTCATATCTGGTTAAGGTGTATTGTGTGTAAAAAACATTGTTATCCTTAAAGTTGAATAATAGATGTGGTTGTTTATGCTGGAAACTGAGTGTAATGTAATGTTACACTACCAGATTTTGTCTGCATACCAAAGTGAGAATCCTTTGTGTCCATGAAGACATGTGCTTGGCTTGCTGCCAGAAGACACCTCCCTGTTATATCTGTTATCTATGCATTCAAGATATACTACACCAATTAGGATTGAACATGAGAACTTACGTTGCAATGTTAACCCTTTCCTATACTTGCTGCTATATGAACTTATATTGCCTTAATAAAGTATGTCAGTGCGCCCTTGTATTCGGCTAAGAAAGAAAGTTTATACCAACTCTGTGTCTGGTGTCTATCCCTCGCCGCTAGCACTTAGCTCATATCAATTAGGACAACGACAGTTACCTGGGGGACCTGGTCAATTGGCCCACAAAGGGTTATGACCTTATCACTCCATGTGTTTGTTGTGTTTGGGATGCTCTGCAGTAAGTTCAGCTCTCTTTAGGTATCAACTTGTGGTGTAGGTCAAGAATTTTATTTTGTATTAGTTGTGTATTTGTTGACTGCCTTAAAACCACAATCAATACTATTTGTGGCCAGTTGCACCATATGCTTGGCTAGCGTGGATGTTACAAAAGATCCCACCTATCTCAGGAGATGGCAATCCCCAAGCTAAGTCTGTCACATATGGAGGATGATACGAAAGCTGCAAGGTAAACAAACAGTATTTGTCTTGGGAGACGGAAACCTACTGTAGCTTCAACTGTTTATAGGCAATATCTATCATCATTTTTATATACGTAGAATATTTGCATAAACCGATACTGATAGAATCATACCTTAGATAATTCCACTTTGAACAGACTGCATCCTATCAAGGCAAAAAAGTCAGCTGTGTTACCCTTATGTCCTAACATGCTGTGGTGAAAAAAAAAATGCAGAATAGATTTTAAATAGATGTAAAAAAAATTGTAAAGTGTCAAATCTGAGAAAAACACAAAACAAGTTTCCAAAAAAAAATAGACTTTATTTCATAAAATAGATGTAACAAAAATTTACACATACAGTATCTGGTGTCCAAATGATCATAACCACTAGAGATGAGCGAATTTCTCAAAAGTTCGATTCGAAGTACCAAAAAAATTTGCTTTGATCTGAATTACTTCGAGGCGAATAAACAGCTATTTCCGGCCTGCAGAGAGCCGGGGTGGGCGGCAAAATGCCGTAAGCCCTTGGATGCTGCGGTCATGTTTCTCTCACTCTCTTTCTCTTCAGCACGGACAACTTTTATTTATGTGGAAGGATCTGCTAACAAGCAAAGACACGCCTACCCAATCACCATCTGATGTCACATAGGTCCTTACTAAATATTCGTTACCACGAATCATCAGGAAATCCGGAATCGTGAAGAATCGAAGATTTGCTGAAATTCGTATTGAATTCCACTTCTGCAGAATCGATTCGCTCATCTCTAATAACTACCTATGCTTAAAATACATACATTTTGTTTGGATCAGCAATAAACACAGTAAAACAAACTTGTTAAGGATATTTTTTTTTTCATTACACCCAAAATTAAGTTAACAAGAAATAAATGCTATTATATAAATATAACAAAATTGTAAAATAAATAGGACAATGTATCACAAAAAAAAAAAAGCTCTTAATCAGTAAGTAAAAGTTATATCATCAAGAATACTGAGATTTAAAAACAAAAAAATAATCCAAAAAAAACATCAAAAATATGTCTGATAATGGAGTCCAAAAACAGCCAGGTCCTTGAAGTAGAATGTGGATAAAAACCCCCTGAACTCGGCATTGAACTCCATTGGGCGTTATAATTACGCGTTCCTTGATCAGTTCATACACATGGTAGACATTTATGGGATATCCACATATTATGCCAGAAATATTTAACAAATTCAGGTCCCACCATGAATCATCTTTTGGCCAGGGTGGACAACAGCCACACAAAAACTTCTCTTCTCTTACTCTGTTCTGTGCTCTCAGACAGCTCCTTTGATGCGACTACGTGCTGTGCAACCTTTTGGGGGTGCTATAGGAAAAACTAACTTACTGCCAAATTTTCTCACATATTACAGCTGAACGTTTAGATCCTAACTCACAATCTGCTTATTGTCAAGTGAACCTTCTCACATGTATGGATTATCCAGACCAGAGAACCCCTTTCATAAAAAACCTGAAAATTACCAATATTTTGGCACATTTTCAGTTAGAAGCCTCAAACATACTGGACAGTACAGAAGGAATGTATGAGTCAAAGTCATTAAAAAGTTGTAAAAGTCATTGATCATTGTCTTTCTGTCCAGAGCGTAGTCCCTGTCATTAACAAAAAAGTTAAATATTTTTGTGTGGAAAATTTATTATTCTGTCTACCAAAATTTGTTGAAATAATTTTTAGTTGCTACTTTTAAGTCATTATTTCTTAAACTGTATATCAAGGGGTTTAGGGTGGGTGCTGCTACTCCATATAAAAGGGCAATGTACTTATGTTTAGATGAGAAGGTGTTTGATGGCGCCATGTACATAGTAATTGTCGCTCCATAGTACATGGTTACAACAGTCAAATGTGAAACGCAGGTAGAGAAAGCTCGAGACCTCCCGGAACGAATCTTTAATACTGAATAGATGATACAAACATAAGACACAATGATAAAGACAAGAGGGAGTAAAAGTGTGAATAAACTCAGAACAAAGATGGTCGTCTTATGAAAGGAGACGTCTCCACACGCCACACTCAGAATGGCTATTATTTCACAAACAAAATGGTCGACTTCATTGTCACCACAGAACACAAGGGGTTTTGAGATCATAGGAATAGTCGCTATCATAAAATTGCCAACCCATAATATGACTGTGATGTTGGTGCACACCTTCCGATTCATAATGGCGGTGTAATGTAAGGGGAAGCAGATGGCTATATACCGGTCATACGCCATCACAGCCAATAATAGGCACTCAGTCTCTCCAAGGAAAAGCCCAGTGTTGATTTGTGTTAGACACCCAGCGATGGAAATCCTCCTCGTCCTAGAAAATATATCAGTTATCATTTTTGGAAGAGAATTAGATGAGTAGCATATGTCTATAAATGATAGATGACAGAGGAAGTAATACATGGGCATGTGCATCCGAGGATTAACAATAACCATAAAGAGCAAAAAACTGTTCCCCAAAATAGTCGAGATGTAGAAAATTAGGAACAAAATGAAAAGGAAGATTCTTATCTGTAAACTTTGTGAAAAACCAATGAGAATAAATTCCGTCACGTGGGTCTGGTTTCCGAGCATCATAGTGCTAATGTGAACTTTAACCCCTATAGTGAGAAAATGCAAGGGTAGTTAGGTTTCCTTAAGATAAAATGATGATATGCTTGAAGGGCTATGACTTTAGTAGGATTGATAGTATTCTGGTCATGTGCACGAGGTGACAAACATCCAGTATCAACCTACCGTTTTTTAAAGGGAATGCCCTATTTTTTATTTTTTTAATCAAGTGTTTTGTTAAAAAAATTCTATATTATCTATATTTAAAAAAATAAATAAAAATCCTGCAGTTCTGACTCTGACCATTAAGCCAAGTAATATGCTGAGACTTCCTGTTTTCTCTCAGGGATTTCTTTGCAGCAGTTCTCTCACTTATCAACTGATAATCACAGCTATCATGTATAGGTAGATAAGACAAAAAATCCACCAGTTACAATAGGGCAATTCACAGCTTATCTACTCCATCTCTATACACAATGATCTCTGCCCCAGTCACAGAGCATGCCTAGAAAACTCTCCCATAAAAATCAATAGAGTCTACTCCAGACCATTGTTTCTGTGGCCCATGTCCATCTCCAGGAGACAGGAAGTCACAAGCAATTTTAGGCTTAGTGGCAAGAGTTTTATTTTATTTTTTTGAATATAGACAATAACATGGAAAATTAAAAATAAAATTGTCAAAATTCTTAAAAAAATGCTTAATATAAAAATGTGATTTATACAATGCAAATCATTTTGTGGTGACACTTTCCCTTTAAAGAGTGTTTCCCTACTAATGATACCTTTGCCCTATCCCCAAGATAGGAGATAAGTGTCTTATTGGTGGAGTCTGAAAACTGAGAACCCCCACTGCTTACAAATAATAGGTCATTGAGTGCCCCATGTGAATGGAGTAGTAGTGCACAGAAACTGATGTACTGTATTCACCTCCATGGGACCAACTTAGATGGTCCCTACATAATTCCAATAGAAATTAAAGAAGCAGTGGTTGTGTATAAACAATAGCATCCCATTTCACATGGAAACACTCTAATACTTTAGAAAAAAGGACATGGCCAAACATGGGAATCCTCTGAGACCCCTATTCTCATCACCGGTGATATTTTCATCACAATTCATACACTTCTTAACTATCCAGTGAAATTGTGGAAAAGACCCTTTAACATGATTTGTCTTGCTGACCCGCCCCTTAAAGCATACCTAAACTTTTCTTAATTTGATATATAACTTTTATCTAATTGTTTTAAAAACTTTTTGTTTAATATATAACTTTGTAATATACTTATTAAAGATCAGTGTCTGTTTCCTTATTTTTTTTAAAAGGTATGTAAAAACAAAAAAGAAACGCCGAGTGGCACATAGTGTGATTGTGAAAGATTTACATTTTTTAATCCTTGTTCTGTTTTGTAATATAGCCAAAGTACACAGGATAAAAATGGAACCTACTTGTATTTTTATGTGAACGATGCAAATTTGCATATAAAAATGATGTGATTAAAACCATTTAAACGTATTGTCTGCATTTTATCCTTAAAATAAGGAATACTTTGTTATAGTTAAAAAAAAATGAAAATTTAATGACTAAAGCTAAAATTAAAGGGATTTTCAGAGTCAGTAACCTTATATATAACAAATCCTGCTCTCAGTTGAAACGTGGAGACAATTCCATCCAGTAAAGACAACGCTCTGTGACCAAAATAGCCTGAACTCTAGACGGATACATTGTAGCCAACTAGAACTAAAGGGTATGTAAACCTTCAGAGGCATTTTGTGTTATTGCACTGCACCTATTATGGGCAAAAACATTTTCCTAATAGGCGTTCCTTAAAAATTTTGCTCATCTTGTTTGTCAGACTGATAAGAATTTGGATGAAAGAGCTTTTACATTCCCTTAAGAAAACAGGTATCAGAGCTACGGAATATAAAGAACATGTTTTTGGCTCATAATAGGTGCAATGAAATCATAAATTTGAAAAATGCTCTTGAATGTATACTCCAAAAGGAAAGCTATAGGAAATGAATTTGCTCATCTCTAGTTGTCATCAAACCTTGAGAAAAAATGTATTATTATTATTATTATTTTTTTTTTTTTTTTTTTATATTCTTAAGCTTTGATGTACCTTAATGTCATCACTAAATGAGTAAACATAAAAACGGGATCAGAACATCAGGTAAGGAGTAGTGATAGAAATTCACTTTCAGAGAAGAAGTTAAAACACAAGAACTCGTGAGCATTGAATGACCAAAACATGTGGAGGAAACAATAAAAAAATGAAATGAAATAAAAAACATTTAAATAAAAATAATAAAAAAGAAGCCACAATTGTCCATAAACCCTCCACATCTTAGTAAAGGTTGACTTTATCTTCAAGCATTGAAATATATAAACCTAAACATAACCCCCGAGAATAGAAAGATTTCAGCGGAGATTCAAATTAATTATTTTCAGTGAAATTTGTAATTATAGAAAATTTGTAAAATCTAATAATATATCATCTCATGAGAATGCAGGAGACAATAACAGTAGTAGATGTAGTCAGTAGATGGATAAATATTGATTTTGAATCATTTTGAGTTGGGTAGGACTGATAAGGAGAAATGCTATCCATTGCAACGTCTCAACACAAACTCTCATGCACACGGAGCACGCCTGCTGTCTATGTTCTCCTCTACCCCCTTTTGCTTAATATATTATGTAAGGCCCCCTTTGTGAGCCAGACCCCTATGCCCCACCCCTGGAGAGCTGCAGTAAGCAGTGTTTACTTCCTGGACCTTTTGCAGTGCAATCAGTGATACTATCTAAGTGATGGAGTAACTGACTGATACCCAAGAAGAGGTTAATTACAGTCATATCATGTAAGTGCGAGTCCCTTTTAATAAGAGAAGTCTCCACAAGCCAATTCCAATTCCACATCCAAAGTTCTGTGCACCAAGAAAGGGGATTAGTAGTGTTTATTTGACAGTGAACTGTAGTAACCCCTGTCATATGATGCAAACCAGCCAATAAGATAGTTTACTCCATGAGAGAAGGCAATGCTGGACCTGGATGGGTAAGTATGATAATTGTATTTATGTATCACTTAGGTGTTCTTTTCTTCGGATCTGCTATTTGGACTAAGCTGGATTTGATGGACTATGTCTGATGGACTAATAAATAAAATTAATAAAATGGTCAACAAGAGTCATGTGGGAGTGTTCTATTTCAATAAAAATATATGTTTTAATGTCAGTGGGTCTTTTTCAATGTATTATTATGTCTGATTGACAGTGTCCATTACTAAGGAAGGCTTAGTGTTAGCCACTAAATAGGATAACCCTAATTCCCCCTTTAATACTCTAATACCCTTCAAGGGTATTGAGAAGAGTCAGGTACCATCAAGTATCTGACTATCTAGTGATAATCAGGTACTGGGACAGCTGCAGCCTGATGTTATCCCACCCTGTTGCTTTATCATATCTAGTTGGTTATGAAAAATAGGAGAGAGAAATAAATTAAAAAACATTACATGGGGTCATCCCATTTTTCATACCTAGCATTGCCTCCTCTCTTGAAGTGAACCAGTCAGTGGCATCTTGTCTGTTTGCATCATGCTACAGGGATTACTAAAGTTCATTGTCAGTTGAATGCTAGTAACCCTCTTTTTTAGCACAAAGAGTCCCATGATGTGGCACATCTGTGAACTCCATGCTTCAGAGTGCAGGGACTCCTTCTCCTACTGAAGAGGTCCTGCACTCATGGTATGAATTGCAGTCATGTCAATAGTGTTATTAACCCCTTTTTGTGCATCAATCAGTGAATACTGCTCATTGCTAGTCTCCAGGCATAGTGGGGGAAAGGGCGTGGCATGGGGGGAAAAACAGGCAGCAGGGGACAATGGGCTCTGCCACCTGAATATCAGTCCTAATGAAAGTTTGTTAGAGCTACTATACAGATACAGTACAGCAGCCCTATCATTCATTACGGCTGCTATACAGATACAACAATTATACAGCCCTAACAAATGTTTTTTTTAGGGTGCCAATACCGTTTTCCTTAAGGAACATCCATTAGGGACTCAGGAAGGCACAGAAGGCCTCCAGTCACTCTGGCACCAATGTATCTGTCACATTACATTGGGGATCTTTTGTTAACGTTTCCCATTATAGACCCTCTACTGTTCCCATGTTGGGACTTTCATCTGTAATATTTGGGGAAATCGGGAAGTAAGTGTTTAATTTCGCTGAACACCACCACAGGCGAAATGGAGCATTACATGTGCCCATTATAATATCAGTGGGGTGTCCATGCCCATGTACAAGTTATCAGGAGCTCTGTGTAACTGTTGTGTGTGTGCCATTGTGGTGCAGAAACTGCTTCGATCAATGTCAGTGTCAAAACATTCAATCTGTACTGTGTCCAAGACCAAGAACAGACAATTTAATTATTTTTGTTCATTTCTGGAGTAAATTGACTATTTATTTCCTTGCAAAATGCCAAAAACCCAGGGAAGTTATAGACGCTATCTCTATTTCTATTTTCTATTGCTAAAAAAACTGTGAAGTTATACAATAAAGTAGTAGTATCGCTTATTTTTTTTTTTTATTGAGTTTTTGCCAGTTTTATTCAGTAAAATTTGTCCTTTTTGTTACCTTGTCTGACACCAACAAAAAAAAAAACATGCAGTGAAATAACTTAAGCACTTCACTAGTAAAATAATTTTTATTTGTAATTGAGTTGTTGCTGCATAAAAGTTATTCAGTAATATTTGACCTGTCTTTTCCTTGTCATATTATCGGCCGCGCTGGTGGTATCTCCTTTTTAGTTGAGTTTTCATTGCATAATGATGGTTCAGTAAAATTTTACCTGTTTTTTTTGTTGTGTCAAATACCAAACTACCCAGTGGAGTTAAATACAATAGTACCTCAATATATGAGTTTTTGTTGCATAAAAGTGCCTGAATAAAAAAATGACTTCTAAAAGTTAGGGTGGCAAAATATAGGTTAATGTATGAAATACCCTTACCTCTCCAGCGCCAGTAAGGATGTGGGTGGCAAGTAGTACTAGCATCAGGCTACAGTTTTCCGGTGCCTGCGATAGGCAATGATATACAATTATTTTTGGAGGAATCTGGTACAATTGTAGAGCACATGACTCACTCATCATCTTAGACACGGCAGGATGATGATGACTGTGACACTGTGACTTTAAGCCCTTGTTCAGAAACTTCATTGAATTTCTTTTCCTCCACCACCCCCGCCATTGTAATAGTTGAATATCTCCATAATGGCCTTTATATTCCATCATCTCTATCCTCACTCTATCCTAGCAGTCACTATTTAGGCTGTGACATGGTGATAGTCATTATCACCACATTGGTGTATAGTTTTTTTTTATTCTTTATTTGTCATTGTAACAACATAGCATTGAGGTACAACAATGATAAAACAGATATATCAACATAGGATTTAGTACAAAAATAAACGCTGCAGATGATGGGATTACCAACCAGGATAAAGAAGGAGACAGATGAGATATGGCATGGCGCTGGAATGTATAAGTATACAATTGTAAACTACAGAATTAACTGGTTGGTGACAGAGCTGGCGTATATTTCTGCATTAGGCTTCTTCCCATACAGAGCTGCAGCAGCTGTCTACTTCAGTCTATGTCCGAGTAGCAATATTTTTTCAAATTTTAATTTAAAAATTTAAAACCATAGCCACACTGCCAGCTGGCTAAATTATTTTTTCATTGCTTGATTGACAATTTTTTTCATATAAATTTTAACTGAGATTTAAATTTTCCTCCTGATGCTGCTAGCTTGCCACTCTACAATTAAATGACTTCTTTCACTCCTCAAGTAACCATTTGTTTAAAAAAAAAATTAAATTTACTTTAAATGTTTCTAGTGGTTGCTGCATTCATATTGCCCAGAGGCTGTATACCTGCTGTATTCACTTTGTCTAAGTGAAAATTATGTCCAGTAAATTTCAACTTAATGAACTGACTATATAATTTCTTTTGTGGACCAGAAGTACAGACTGGCAGAGGACAAAGGCAGTACCAGAAGTGTACATGTATGCCAGGTGCTGAAAATTAGTTAAAGCTCAGGCAAGTCAGCAAATTTGTCTGAATAAACATCTGTTAAGCTATTTCGGTAAAATAATGCCTACTGTAAATAAACTATATATTAAAGCTTGTCCCTTTTGTTGCACTAGGAAGGTCTTTATAGTCCACCCCTAGAAACTTATGTATATGCATTGAAATTATGTCATACATTGTACAGATCACAATAAATCACTCTTGTTACACAATTTAGATCTCATACTCATAACCCTTTCCATCCTCTGAACCTCCTACACCATATCATCGGTTCTTGCTATTGGCCACCTCATAAAACCTGATGGTTCATCTTTAGTTGCTGTGTGTGGTTATCTCTTTGACTTCTGTTTTGACTCCTTGGCTTTACTTACAGACTTTGACTCCTGCTTGATCCTTCAGTATTGTTCTTGAACAAACTTTCAGCTAAGACTATTTGAATTATTGTGACTACAACTCCAGACTTCTCCAATGACTATGACATTGAGATCTCCTTGCAACAAAACTCAAACCAATTCAAATAAGTCAACTTATCTGGGATGAAACAGTTACCACTTTTATACTCTCTGTCTTATTCTTTGACATATTGCTTAAATATTTTGATCCAAATTTTCCATTCTAATGATGTCATCTGTGTTCTGAAGTTTACCCATTCCTTCTTCCCTTCATTCTTTAGCATTTTGATATATATATATATATATATATATATATATATATATATATATATAAAAAAAACCTCTGATCCTTTCAAGACCTTCTACTCCACTCTTTGGTTATCTGCTGTTCACACAACCACTTGCAAGACTTCTCCCCCATACTCCGGAATTCACTACTCACAATCATAAGCTTCAAGAAGATCTTGAAGACTTACCTCTTCAGAAAGGCAGGGAATTATAATAATAATAATGTACAGAATCAGGGATTTAATATAATTAGAGATGAATGAATTTCTCAAAAATTCGATTCGGCAGCTTCGCCGAATTTTCCTATACGATTCGATCCTAATTAATCGTGGCGAATTGCATTAAAAAACAGCTATTTTCTTCCTGCAGAGAGCCTGTATAGTGGTGTAGAACACTGTGCCTTGCAGTGGTTTTTAGTGATGTCCCAGTAGGGGACCTGAACCAGCGATGCACTGATTGCTGGTTCAGAACTATAGACTGCAATACACGTGTATTGCAGTCTATAGAGGAAATTAGCCTATGTAGACACATAGACTGACTTCCTCACTTCTGGGCAGGATCAACCAGGTACTGGGGGCTAATAGCAGCCCGGGGTCACTGGCCAGACCACGGGCTGCAGAAGATGCATATTGACTCCCCCTGATCTCACTGCGGGGGGTGCCTAGGGGGACATGTAGCATGGTGGAACCCCTTGGGTGCCGCGGTCATGTTTGACCGCAGCATCCAAGTGGTTAAAACCTGCGATTGGCGCTGTGCTCTGACCGGGGTTATGGAGCAGGGTGTTATCTGTCAGTTACAGCTAACACCTGCTCCTGATGCCAAGGGCTGTGACATCACAGGTCCGGCTGGCTGCTGATTGGCTGCATGCATGGCATTGTGGGTGATCCCGCATTCCCAGAGTTCCTTGCCCCATGTCCTAATGTGCAGCAGCCATTTTATGAAAAAATGTTATTTGCTACCACAAAGTGTGAGGAAATCTGGATTCAGTGCGAGTCGAATATTTCCTGAAATTCGGATCGAATTCCACCTCGTCAGCTTCAATTCGCTCATCTCTAAATATATTAATGTACAGCATCAGGGAATTAATGGTGCTTTAAAAATAAATAATAGTAATGCTAAAACTCCATTCATAAAGTTTATTATTGTTGCCAAAAGTTACATTTTTTGTTTTGTCCGACCAGAGAAAACTCTTCCAAAAGGAAAGATCTTTGTCCTAATGATCATCTGTATAAAGATTTTTTTTATCTCAACATTAGAGTGGGGATTTACTTCCATAGTAGCCCTTAAAAGCATGGCTTTGTTAAAGGTCTGTAGTTAAAAAAGAGAAAAGTATAACAAGGTCGACATATCCATATTCCTGGTCAAGAGACCTAAGTAACTGGAAAGCTTGCTATTGCCAACATCCTTATAGGTTAGCCATAAAAAGGAATGAATGGCCAAAGACTCTCAATTTTTATCTTACAGCCTGAGCACAACCCCATACCTGCATCAAGGCCGCAATCACAAACCATACGGCAGACTCAACAACCCTATCCAACAGCAACACAAATTCCTTTGACTCTGCCAACAGGACGACTGAATCAGCAGCTGAACAAGGATAAAAAGTTACAACATGGGAGCAGAATTGGAGACGCACCATGCTCACCTAGAGCTTGGCACAGGATTTCCCAGCTACCACCATTGCAACACAGCACCAGTGGGGTAAGGATAAGAGGACTTTTGTTGCCAAGATAAGCCTTAGACTTTGGTTTACAACCACCTATATCACAACATCCACATCACAGAAACTAAAAAAAAAAGGAAACTTCTGGCCACAGCTATACTGCAATAAATCACTGTAGATAATAGAAGTCATGACTTATTTGATCCTTACTGACTATTCAACATAGAAAAGCTTGGTGGACTTACAGTTTTTATCCACTGATTGAGTAATTTGAAGCCAAAATACCATAAATCTGTAACTAGTCAAATGTTCTAAAATCACCTGATATGAACAAAGTAGATGCCAAAAACGACATGGCAAAGAGAAATGTATGACAAATGTTCTTAAAAATGTCTACAGTCGAAACATATGTAAACTTTTAGCCTCGTGTACTTACATCAAAGGTAAGATTTTTCCAAAAATCAGATCCTCCTTACTTAGTCACGATTGTTGTACTTTTTTGATCAAGAGTCTATCAAAATGAATTTGCCCAGAGACTGAGAGTTTTGGCAAAGCAATTATAATGAAAGTGATACAGAATATCTGGTCAACATTTTCCAAAATGCTCTTTTCATTTCATTATTTCTCAAGCTGTATATGAAAGGATTTAACAGAGGAATAACAACTAAATAAATGATAGAAATATATTTTATGTTGGATGAGCTGTTTTTTCCTTGCCTCATGCATATTGTTACATTTGTCCCATATAGCAAAAAAACCACAGGCAGGTGGGAAGCGTCGGTCGAAAATGACTTCAATCTACCAGCTGCTGAATTCATCTTTAATATTGATGTAATGATACAAATATAAGAGATTATGATGAAAACAAGTGGTAGGAAGAGGATGAATATACTACCAATAAATATAGTTACTTTATAAAAGGAGATGTCTCCACACACTAGATCTTCAGGATCCAGCACATTTCCACCACATTCACCATCGCTGTTGAAAGAAAAAGTGTGAAAGTTGTCATCAGAAAAATCTTTTATTGTTACACAAGTCAAAGTTTGCAAAGCAAAACGCAGCTGCTTTCTTTCTAAGACTGGTGGCAAATAAGAAGGAAATCTCCTGGATACTGTATTCTGTTATAGTATGGACGATGTTATATGCACTAACTTAGAATAAAAAATTCTCAAAATGACACTACAATACTAGTAACCTCTGCACGACCAGCTTGTGTGTTATAGATTCTCTATGATCCTTCATTGTGTAGAGAAAAAGATTATTAGGTGAATATATTTGTGAAAATACAAAAACATATGAAATTAAGTAGTAATGACCTGTGAAAATGATATAAGCTCTGCTGTTAACCAAAGCGTGATATATATATATTTTTTTGTAACACATGTACTTTATGTTGATGGTAAATTTCCTGTTGTTACTCTAAGTGTTTATTGAAATTTTGAAATTCGAAAACTTATAAAAAAGGAACTTTCAAGCTTCCATATTTTTTTACTTAAATTTTTGTTTTCAAAAATATAAACAGTATATAAAACATTGTGACAATGTCATGACATGAAAAGGTACAGGCATATTAAAGATATAAATAATGGTTTTATATGGATTCACATAACAGATCATCACAATGAAATCAACAAATTCTTGTCTAACTTAGTACAACAGACTAAATAGTCAACATATTTGTATCTACAGCAAATTATAAAAGTAGATTATCTGGGAATATGTGGGAACTGGGGTTGGGATTCCTGAGTTTCAAAGTTATAATTATATGAAGATGAGATTGTCAGGGAGATAAAGATAGGAGAAGGGGGGAGCGAAAGGGGGGATGTGATGCTTCGTTCACACCTGCGCTTGCTGTCCGTCCGTCGCCAATCCAGTGAAAATCTCGGCGAACTGGATTGGCGTCGGATACAGACCGGTCAGCGGTGCATTGGTTAAAAACCCATTCATTTGAATGGGTTTTTAAAGCAGTGCGCGTGGTGTGCGCTTACACCCTCTGCGCTGCGAATCCTTTTTTTTTTCGTCGGAAACAAAGTCAGACACGCAGGACTTCGTGTCCGATGAAAAAAAAGGATTCGCAGCGCAGAGGGTGTAAGCGCACACCACAAGACTGCTTTAAAAACCCATTCAAATGAATGGGTTTTTAACCAATGCGGCGCTGACCGGTCTGTATCCGATGCCAATCCAGTTCGCCGAGATTTTCACTGGATTGGCGACGGACGGACACCAAGCGCAGGTGTGAACCCACCCTTAGTTGGTTAATATGGGGGGTGATGCGGGGAGGAAAGAGAGGATTCTTTAGAGTAATTGATAAGTTACCCTACTGTACCAATCGGACACTGTAAGTATTGTACTTGTTTTGCGTATGTTGTATATTGTATTTAAAGCCTAAGATGTACAGAGCACCATGGGATTAATATAGTGATGTACAGAGCACCATGGGATTAATATAGTGATGTACAGAGCACCATGGAATTAATATAATAATGTACAGAGCAACATGGGATTAATATAGTAATGTACAGAACACCATGGAAATAATATAATAATGTACAGAACACCATAGAATTAATATAATAATGTACAGAACACCATGGAAATAATATAATAATGTACAGAGCACCATGGAAATAATATAATAATGTACAGAACACCATGGAAATAATATAATACTGTACAGAACACCATAGAATTAATATAATAATGTACAGAGCACCATGGAAATAATATAATACTGTACAGAACACCATGGTACTAGTAATGCTCTAAAAATAAATAATAGTAATGATAATGATAGTTTGGGGGACATACAGATCGAGTTCTACTTAATGAAAGCTAGCCATTTTTTTATGAATTGAGGGTGGCTTTTGTTTTTCCAACTCATTAATTCGTCAAAGTGTACAATTTGGTTAACTTTACTGAGCCAGAGTTGGGAAGGGGAATGGATTGGTGGAGCCAAAGCTGTAGGATTAGCACTTATGCAGCCGTTATGAGTTGTGTGATGAGGTTTTTCCTAGAAGGTTTATACACCCTACTTGGGAGCAAAAGTATTATCATTTCAGGAGTCAGTTGAAAGGTTGGCTCTGAAACTAGTCTGATGGTTTCCTGCATTTGATTCCAGAAAGGTTTGATGACTGAACACTGCCACCAGATATGTGAGAGAGAGTCCTCCTATTGTTACAGCAATGACTTGAGGTAGATTGGAGTACAACGACAAATTAACAAATTTGGGGTTATTCAGTTTGGAAAAAAAGATGTCTACGGGGACATCTAATAACAATGTACAAATACATGAATACACAAAGAACTTTGTAATGATCTTTTTACTCTTAGACCAGTGACAGTGACAAGGAGACATCCTCTACGTCTAGAGGTGAGAAAATTTCACCAGCAACATAGAAGGGTATTTTTTACTATAAGAATAATGAGGCTATGGAACTCTCTGCCCCAGGAAGTGGTGATGGTGGATTCATTGTCCAAGTTCAAAGTGGGCCTGGATGCCTTTCTTGAGCATAAATATATTACAGGTTATGGATTTTAGATTTTGGTAAGGACAAGTTGACCCAGGGTTATATACTGATTACCAGATTAGAGTAGGGAAAGAATTTTCTCCCCTGACATGAGGCAATTGATATAAGCCTCGTGGGTTTTGTTTTTGTTGCCCTAGTTCCTGCATGAAGAGATATATGCTGTTTTTGAGTATATAGTTGGATTTATGAAATGTTTGAAGAGATACAGAGATTTAACGTTGTAGTGGTGCCCTATTGGAGGCCACCAGTTTTTGTCAAAATTTGGGTGTCAATTGTCTCCTCAGTTCACATTTTTTACAGGAATTGAGTTATACACACTAATATTAATGTTTGAAATATTTTTTGTTCAGAAAGGTAAACTTTACCTCTGATAGTACTGTAGGTCATTTCAAAATTTCAATTATTCTACTTGTAAGACATAAAGTCACAAAACATTTATTTTGGTATTTTTTTTTAGCATTCTTTTATTTTGAAGGGTGTTGGAAGGCTTATAAATTTAGAATCAAATTTTCACATTACAAAATTCTATTTTTAGAGACTAATTCAGTTCTGAAATTATTTTTATGGGGCTATAGGATAGAAAATTCCCATAAGTGAACCCCCTTTTAGGACTGTTCTGCTGAAAATAGCAGATGAGAACTTTCTAAGAGAGACGTTTTAGAATTTTATTTTTAATCCAATTTTTCCAGTTTTTCCATTGTTTTTTTTTTTTTTACTATAACAAGGCCAGGATTAATAGCAAAATAAACCAAACTATTTATAGCCTGATTCTGTAGTTTATAGAAATATTCCATATGTGGCCCTACTGCGCCATTTGACTCAAACACAGTTCTCAGAAATTAATGAGCATCTTATGAAATTTATTGTATTGGTTTTATTATGATATTTTTCAGGCACCATGGTAGGTTTGCAGAGGTGCTTTGCTTGCCCTAGCATTAAAAACACCCCTCAATAGATGTCATTTTGGAAGAATCAACCCTCAAGGAATTCATCTAGGATGTTGTGACCATTTTAAACTACACAGGTTGGTCCATGAAATTGAAAAATAACATTTTTTCCAATAAGACATTGCTCTAATCCCAAAAGTTTTCATTTTCACTGCGGGTGAAAGGAGAAAAAGCACCCAGCCATTCGTAAAGGAAATACTCCTGAGTACAGCAATACCCCTCATGTGGTTGTAAAGTGTTGTTTGGGTTCAGAAGGTAGGAGCAACATTTGGCTTTTGGAGCCCAGATTTTGCTTACTTGACTTTCCGGTGCCATGTTGCATTTGTAAAGCTCCTCAAGGAATTTATATTAGGGTGCAGTGATTTTCTGTCCTTACATGTGTTTGATAGAATTTAATCACACTGGGTCATAAAAATGAGAATTTACAATTGTTGCAAAAAAATATTGTTTTAGTTTTAGTTGAGCTAACTTTAGTTAAAGAATGTCAGAATCAGGTTCTAGAGAAAGCATGAAGAGGGCAGGGGAGACCAGGCAGCCCGGTCGAGTGCCATTGGTTATTGAGAAGGCCAGACAGAGAGTGCCGTCAACCTTTAGCCTAGCGTGAGCTTGTGAGTATAGCATCATAACGGCCGAAATGAAAGCCTGTGGAAGGCCAAATTTGGGTACGGCAGCTATTAAAAATTCACTCACCTACTCGAAGATGGGCTAGTGGTGTTTTCAAGGTCTCAGTGTATGCTATAACATGAAGGAGCTTCACAATGTTGTCTCTACCTTCTCTTGACTTCACAAAATCTGTTTGTTCTTTGTGTATGAGAGAGGAAAGGAGAGGCTGTAATCTGAAGGCCATCAGTTTTATCTGTACTTAGAGTCAAGTTTAACAGTGAGATCGGTCTATAACTGCTACAGAGGGTGGTATCTTTCCCTTTTTTCGCTATAAGTGTGACATATGTCTCTTGCACTTGTTTTGGGAGCTCTGCCCCCCCCCCCCGAGTAGAGCATTGAGTGATTGTTGCAAATGTGTCAACAGAATAGACATAAACATCTTATAATATGTAAGTGGAAAACCATCCAGGCCCAGACTTTTGTCTCTTGGGAAACTAAGAATTGTTTTTCTCAGTTCTTTGTCTGTGGTAGGATCCAAGAGTTTACTCGCTTGGTGTACTGTGAGTTGTGGTAAACGGAGGGGATCCAAGTCTAATCTTTGAAAAGACTGTCCTGGATTGGAGAAAAAAATTAAAATCTATCGTAGATGGAAAATGTGTATGCAAGACTTTGCTTAGCTGGAGATCTTGCAATTTAGTGTGCAGTTTTCAAAGTGCTGCCAGTTTTCCTAGAAGATGTGTCCAGCAGTGGGTTAAATTCAAATTGCCTCCAAGGATCACTACTCCTTCTGCAAAAAGACTGAGATCTTCCAAGGTCTTCATTAACCAGGCCATGTGGTTAGTAGTGAGAGCATAAAGATTAGCCATAGTATAGGTGGTGGAATCAATAGATCCTTTAAGAAACAGTTCTCTCCCCTCTTCATCTCGGTTCTGTTGTGTACAATAAAATGGAAGAGAATGGTGTATAGCTTTAGAAACTCCTTTGGATTTTTTTCTGATTTGAAGTAGTTCATTGGAAGTTTAGGAACATGACCCATCTTAAAATGTATCTCTTGGATAAAAAGGATCTTCATCTGTAGTTTCTTGATGATGAGGCTCAGATTGTGGTGCTTCTGCGGAGTGTTTAATCCAAGGATATTGAGAGTTGTGATAAGTGTTGAGGCCATAGGTGAAAACATAGTGGGAGTTGGCCCAAAAATATCAGGATATAAGGAAATAGAGTTCAAAGTTCAAAAAAGGAGTAGTAGAGGCAGGGGCAGGTAAGAAAAGTTAGTAGGAAAGAAAAGGGGGTGGATCAATATTAGATGCTGTAGAAGGTTATATAGTCGCATTACAGTTGGTGATGTTAAGAGATCAATTAAGCCAAGCAGGTAATACTAGTACAATAACTTATCACAGTTGTCTAAGGTAATACAGTTAAACAAACAATGAAGAGGTGGGCCCTACCTATAAGGCTTCCGACTATGAACAGTTAATGTTTCCACAGAGGGAACAGGAGTGTGAGGTCTAAGGTGTTCACACTAACCGGGGTGGGGTGGAGGGGGTTGATATTTAGAAGAACTCTATCCTGATCTACGGGGTATATGTACAAGTACTATTGATATCATGGAAGCTAGGGTGGCGAGATCTTAGAGTAAGTGTTCCCATCAGTTCAAGGATCTACCCAAAGGTCAGGCTCCAAGTAGTAACGTATATGGGGTGGGGGGGGAGGAAAGTATAGGGGAAAAGGGGATATGTCTTGTTGGCTCTCTCTTGGCCAAGTAATGTGGCGATGATTTCTGATAAAGCTGCACAAAGGAGTCTGATGTGCAGAATTCTGGGAGCCCTTTTATTCAGAAATTCCATCTCCTACTGCGGTTTTCCTGCTATTCTAAGAGCGTGAAGGCTTAATCAAGATGATCCTTCTGCATTGCTGCTTGAGCTGCTAGGGCTTTGGAGAAATGGGCCAGGTCTGAACAGGCAGTCTCCGTAGCATCTACTCTCTGACCGAGGGTGGTTAGTTCTGACAACTCCTAGGCAATATGCCCGTTGTCTCGGGGTTATGAACTTTCCTTCATCCCCCATATCCAATCACTTGCACGCTCATGTCATCTCTACTTCAAAAACATCTCCAGAATCAGGCCTTTTCTTTGCCACGGAAACATTAAAGGCACTTATTGTCGTCCTTATTCACTCTCATCTTGACTACTGTATCTCCCTACTAATCGGTCTTCTCCTTACTAAACTCTCCCCTCTACAATCTATTCTGAATGCAGTGGCCAGGTTCATTTATCAGTCTAGACACTACAGCGAGGCCTCCGGTCTGTGCCGGTCACTACATTGGCTGCCTATTCAATACAGAATACAATATAAACTTATCCCCCTCATCCATAAGGCTCTCCATAATGCTGCACCTCCCTACATTTCCTACCTCATCTCTGTCTATCGCCAAACCCGTGCTCTCCATTCTGTCAATGACCTAAGACTAACAACCTCTATTATGATAACCTCCCACGCTCGTATACAAGACTTCTCCCGAGTTGCACCACTTCTGTGGAATGCTCTACCCCAGACAATCAGAGTAACTCCCAATTTTTACAGCTTCAAGCAGAAACTAAAGACATATCTTTTCAGACAGGCCTATCACAACTCCTAGTGTAAACCCTTCCATAGTTAGAATCCCTAAAACTAACCCTCCTGTGAAGGATCCGGGTTTACCAGGGACCGCACCTGGCCTTACCTACGATCACTTCGATTACCTCACACCCACTTTGCGTGAGTGAGGCGGGTCAACAGAGGGTAGTACGCAAACGAGCCTTCTAAATTTTATATATTTATTAACCCCTAAATGGGTCGATACTAGACACTCAACACATACATAGAATACATGCAGCGGTTAACAAGCAGATACAAGTGAAAATAACATAACACAGTACATAACAAATAAAAAATGGGGATAAAAGAAAGAAAAGGATATATATTACCAACACCAGCTTGTGCAGGTTATCTCTGGCTTCCAAGTGGGATTCAGCCAGGGCACTTTCTTATGGGATGACCAGCAGCACAGCACCTTAACCAGGTCAAATGGCACAAGAACCATGTGCTGTCTGTGTGCTGTGCTTTTGTGTGTTCCCTGCCCCCGCCCAGAGTGATGTCATGGGGGAGGGAAGTTACACCTACAAGCATGGAACCCTTGAACTCGAAAATCATTCTGGCTCCTTATCTGGCGACCGTATGGTTTGGTAAGTGGAAGGGGAGAACTCGGGGTGAAACCCTTGTCGTACACATACCAAGCATGGCCCCTCAGTTCCCTTTGGGTAGGGAGTTGGGTGTCTGGACCTGCCTTGGGCTCACAACGGCTCCATGTTTGGGCTGACCGCGTGCGCCTTTCTATGGGGCACCCACAGAATTTATTGGCGTAACTGTGAGGTGCCCCCCTTCTGAGACATGGGCATAAAACTATGATCTCTCAGATGTATTATCTGGTGCCGGGCTGTCTGAGGTGGCTCAGGAAATCCCCTGGGTAGAGGAAGGGTACTTGAAAAGGAGTGTTAATTACTCAGAGCAATATAACAAAGGGATGGTAATTAACCCACAACAGGGACATGGCTTCAGAGTAACTGAGCTGAGGGGGGAAGTGGGAACACATGGTCTGCAGGGGGGATGGGGTTATAAGGGGTCAGCCAGATACATAATTGTACAGAGATGCATATATGGGAGTCCCCTTAATCATCACACCTCCTCTGTTCATGCTCCCACATTACCTCACAGGATATGATGCTGTATCGGACTGTAACTTTATATGCCCAGGCACCATCTGCATGTTAAAGGACACAACTGGTGACGGCTCATACAGCTTTATATATGTGTAATGACAGTAACCTCTATCACATAAATGTCTGGACCACTGTATAAGCAATGCTACCTCCAATGCCGCCCCTGCTACCTCTTGTGTCACCCCCCTCTACCTCATAGATTGTAAGCTCTTGTGAGTAGGGCCCTCAGTCCCCCTGTGTGAATTCACTATTACTCTGTAATGTAACTTTGTATCTATATATATCTATCTTTGTATCTATATGTCTGTATGTGAACCCTACATTTTGTACAGTGCTGCCAAATATGTTGGGGCTTTATAAATAAAATGTATTATTATTATTACTGTCAGGACACCGGTCTGCATTAAGGATTACTCTCCTTCCTCATGGCTCAGTGTACCAGTAGCTTCAGCAGCACAAAATGTGAGCCCTTCAATCAATAGGTTTGTTAATATCAGATTTAAAAAAAATATATATTTTTTAACATTTCATTTAACTTTTTCATCCAGCAGTTTATAACATGCAATTTCTTGATTGCTTCTTCAATATATCACAGTACTTCTATATAACACTGTCAAGCATCCCATTATGAGAACTAAGATAGTAGCCATGGAGACCACATTTTTATCCTAATTTTCCACCAAATTATGTCATCTATTTTGTGAAGTTTACTTATCCCTTCCTTTGCCCCTTCATGCTTTAGCATTATATATATATATATATATATATATATATATATATATATATTATATTTTTATTTTTTTTTTTTTAATTAAAAGCCTTGACCTTTTTTTACTCCATTCATAGAGCTTTTCTCTATTAAAAAAAGTTTTTTTTTTTTGTTTTGTCTGACCAGAGAACACTCTTCCAAAAGGCAAGGTCTTTGTCCCAGTGGTCATCTGCAATTACATTTGGGACTTCTTATTTCCATGGCAGAACTTCAAGGCATGGCTTCAAGATCTATAGAAAAAAAGAAACCTATGACAAGGTTGGCAAATCCAACAATTCAGTGATATATTATTGCTAAGCCTATTTTTTCAAAAATTAATATACTGTAAGGTTCTTGAAGAAAAATAAATCTTGGTTCCGAATCAGCCAGTAAATAAAATAGATGAATTAAGATAAAAATTAAGAGCTTTTGGTCATTGATAACTTTTAATAGCTAACTAAAAAGTTTATAACAATAGCAAGTTTTTGACGCTGCCTACAGTAGATGTCTTGGAAGAGTGAAGAAATCAGGCGATACCTTTTAGAGGCTAACTGAGTATATTTATAAGTAAGCTTTCAGGAGTACTCGCTCCCTTCATCAGACATGGTGTGATACAATAACTGAAAATTCACAGATTTTTATACACATGATCTTCAAAGGATTTTAGAGTCCTTAAAAAAACCCAAAACAAAATGCAATCTAAGTAGAGAAGTTATTTACAACAGGTCAAAAAAACAATCTGGAAAGTTGTGGTTTGTGACAGAGGGATCTGTTATCTGTTTGCTATCAGGTGGTGATTTGTGACCCTTACAGGTCATACATAGTGTGACATGAAGCTGGCATGAATATTAAGTCCAAATTGCAGAGTTTTAAATTTTTGCATAAATTTATACTCCCATTCTTTCCTTTTCTCCTGCGTCTTAAAATGTCTCATTAAAACCACAACCCGCAAATCTTCGATAGAGTGGTTTTCTCCGGAGAAATGTGCGGCCACTGGGAGATCTGTTCTGCTGTTATTAATGGTGGATCTGTGTGAGTTCATTCGTTGACTGAGTCTCTGCCCTGTTTCCCCCACATAGAGGCCTGTGGTGGGACATTGCACACACATTATGATGTACACCACATTGGAAGACCTGCAGGAGAATGTCCCCCGAATTCTGTGCACCTGTTGTGACTGTGGGACAGGTACACTGTCAGCGGTGTGGATGTGCTTGCAGGTCATGCACCTTTTATGTAGGCAAGGTGAGGTGCCATTTTCAGTTGGGGCCTTCAGGGCACTCCGGACGATAATACGCCTCAGGTTTGGTGGTTGTCGAAAGGAAAGGAGAGGGGGGACTGGAAATATGTCCTTGAGTCTGTTGTCCCTATGTAGCACAGGTTGGAGCTCCTTGGCAATCCTTCGTAGGATTTCCAGCTGTGGGTTGTAGGTGACAACTAGGGGCACTCGGGCTTCTTTCTGGGTCTCTCTATATGTGAGCAGACTCTCTCTGTTAATGGCTACAGTAGATGTCTTATTTTACTATTCCTGGTGATGAGACCTCAGTAGTCTGGAAAGCTTGCTCTTGTCATCATCTTTTTAAGCTCGCTATTAGAAGAAATCAAGTGCCAAAGACTGACAATATTTATCTTGTTCAAGAACATCTTAGTACAATTTGATGGAATGTCACTTTACACTTCGCAGCAACCTCTTTAAAGTGGTTTCCAACTCCAGGACCAACACCATATGAGCACAACCCTATACCTTTACCATGGCCACAAGCCTCAACTCCATGGCAGGCTTAACAACCCTACCCAACAGCACCACAGCTTCATACAACACTATCATCTGGACTACCAGGCCAGCAACTGGAAGGGACCATTTGTTGAAAAAATGGGTATAGAAATGCATCCAAAACATACTCATCTAAATTTTGGTACAGGTCCTCCCAGTGACCAGCAGTTGCAACTCAGCAACAGCAGGGGGAAGGGGCGACAGCACCATTGCTGCCAAGATAAGTGTTAGAATGTGGGAAACAACCACCTCTATCACAGAACCCATACTTCCAAAAATCAGATCATCCTTACTTAATCCCAATTTTTGTACTTTTTTGATCAAGTGTCCATCAAAATGAATTTGAGTTTTGACAAAGCAATTATGATGAATGTGATAAAGAATATCTGGTCAACATTTTCCAAAACACTCTTTTCACTTCATTATTTCTCAAGCTGTATATGAAAGGATTTAACAAAGGAATTACAAATAAATAAACAATAGAAATATATTTTATGTTGGATGAGCTGTTTTTTCCTTGCCCTGTGTACATTGTCATATTTGTCCCATAAAGCATAAAAACCACAGTCAGGTGGGAAGCGCAGGTCGAAAACGACTTTGATCTACCAGCTGTTGAGTTCATTTTTAATATTGATGTAATGATACAAATATAAGAGACCATGATGAAAACAAGTGGTAGGAAGAGGATAAATAAGCTCCCAATAAATATAGTTACTTTATAAAAGGAGTTGTCTCCACATGCCAGCTCTACAAGGACTAAAATCTCACAAGCAAAATGGTTCACCTTATTCCCTTTACAGAATACATATGGCTTTAAGATAGGAGGTATCCCATTTAATATTAAATTCCCTGACCATATAATGGCTGTGAGGAATTTACATGTCCTCCAGCTCATAATGATGGTGTAATGTAATGGGAAACATATGGCAATATACCGGTCATAGGCCATCACAGCCAGTAACACATACTCAGTGCCTCCTAGAATCAAACCAGAGTACATTTGTGTCAGGCAAGCAATGACAGAGATTCTTCTTTTTTCAGAGAACATGTCAAACAATATTTTTGGACTAGAAATCGATGAGTAAAACAAATCAATAACAGACAGATTACAGAGGAAATAATACATAGCTGTGTGTAACTGAGGACTGAGAACCACAGCACAGATCAGGAAACCGTTCCCCAACATGGTCAATATATAAGTAAATAACAATCCAAAAAAAAGGAATATTTTCATCTGCAGACTTTGAGGAAAACCAGTGAAATAAAGTTCAGTCATTGATGTTTGGTTTCCAAAATCAAAATTAAAATATAAACTTTTATCATAGCCCTGTAAAAAGACACAAAAGAAGAAACCACAAATATTTTTTAGTACTCTAAAGGCAATAAAACAAAACATATTTAACAAAGTCCATTAGGATACCCATCTGGATATCAGTCCATCAATGTTGTCTACTAACCAGCTAGTTAGTGGGCAATCCAAAATAAGTCAAATAAATATTGTTTACCAATAATTCAGAGACATAGGAAAATGGAAATAGGAAAAACAGAGTTGATACACCCCTTTTACACCCTAAACCAGACCCTTCCTCTATTTTATTAGTTGTAATATTATTAAATGAGTAATCACCATGGGCGGCCAGTGGAGATTAAAGCCACATTAATCAGATATCTGCCTGATAATGAGCCGTGCACCTGTGTGTCCATCACGTGACTATAGACTGATATTAAAAGACTGAAAGAAAGCAGAGTGAATGAATGAAAAAAGTGAGGAATTGATATGTAGAAGTGTTTTGTCTAATCTTCAGCATCCAGTACATTTCCTCCACATTCACCATCGCCATTGAAAGAAAAAGTGTGAACGTCCAACAAGTTGTCATCAGAAACATCTTTTATTGTTACATAAGTGAAGGTTTGCAAAGCAGCTGCTTTCTTGCTAAGACTGGTGGCAAATAATTAGGAAATCTCCTGGATACTGAATCCTGTTATAGTGTGTAAGACATTATATGGATTATCAGATCTATAGATGTGTGTAAAATAGAACATACCATCTCTACACATGGTGTCCTCAGTGCCTGCTCCTCCTGCTAACAAACTCACTTTATAAGAAAATGTAGACCCTTGAGATTAATCAGAACATTTATTATTTTTTATTATATATTTTTTTCATTTAAATTGTTTACTATGAAATATTCCCCCGTAGAATAAGAAATTCTCAAAATGACACTACAATACTAGTAACCTCTGCACGACCAGTATTTTATAGATTTTCTATGAGCCTCCATTGTGTGTAAAAATAAGTTTTTAGCTGCATATAATTGTGAAAATATTGAAAAATATTATTTTTTTCTCACAGTATTTTTTCCCATTTTCCCTTTGATTTTCTTAAAATACAAATACATGTGACATTAAGTCGTAGTAACCTGTAAAATAATACAAGCTCTGCAGTAAACCAAAAAGAAATGAGTTTTAGAATAACAAACCATGATTTTTTTTTTAAAAAATTTCATAACACATTGTACTTTATGTTGATGGTTAATTTCCATTGCTACATTAAGTGTTTATTGAAATTGGTCTATTTTAAAACTTAAAAGCAACTTTCAAACTTTCTTTTTTTTAGTTAATTTTTGATGTTTTCAGATATCCAAGCCGTATAAAAAAACACTATGACAATGTCATGACATGAAGAGGTACATGCATATTAAAGACATAAATAGTGGATTTACATAACAGATCATCACTATGAAATCAACAGACTAAAGAGTCATCTGCAAATTGTAAAAGTAGAGTGTCTGGGAATATGTGGGAACTGGGGTTGATATTCCTGAATTTTAAAGCTATAATTATATAAAGATGATATTGTCAGGGAGATAAAGATAGGAGAAGGGGGGAGTCCAAGTGGGGTGTGTTAGCTGGTTAGTATGGGGGGAGGGGGTGAAACTGGGAGGAAAGAGGGAACGAGATGCATTTTTAGAGTAATTGATAAGTTACCATACTGTACCAATTGAACACTGTAAGTATTGTACTTGTTTTGTGTATTTTGTATATTGTATGTAAAACCTGGAATTAATATAATAATTAGAGATGAGCGAATCGAAGCTGACGAAGTGGAATTCCATCCGAATTTCAGGAAATCTTCGATTCTCATTGATTCTGTATTTCCTCACACTTCGTGGTAACGAATCGCACAGCTCCGATCGGTGGTTTTAACCCCTTGGATGCCGTGGTAAAACATGACCTCGGCATCCAAGGGGTTCCGCCATGCTACCTGTCCTCCTCAGCACCCCTGTGGTGATTTAAAATAAAAACAAATACTGATGCTCACCTGTCCTGGGCTCTGCATTAACTCTGGAGCTCTTCCGGCCTTCCCCAGGCCTCACTGCTGGGGTCTGTGATTGGGGCCCAATCACAGGACCCAGCAGTGACGTCTGGGGAGCAGGACTTCAGTCGCAAGGAAGAAGAGGAGCGAGGAGGATGCTCAGACAGCCAGATTCCCAAGAGAGGGAGGTTAAGGTGAGTATAAGTGTTTGTTATTTTTAATAACTTCCCTTGGGCCTCTGATTATTATACTGAGACACCAGAGTATAATAATAGCACCAGCTTGAGGGGAGGTTTATATTTTTTCTTTTTGTCCCCATAGGGAATTGAAGCAGTGATATTCTGATCGCTGCTTCAATAGTTGTATGCTGCAATGCACGTGTATTGCAGTGTGTAGGAGGCTGTCAGCCCATGCAGACGCATAGGCTGACAGTCTCCATTCAAGGTAGGATCAACCAGGTATGCTGAGGGACAGCGATGGGGCAGACCCAGGGTCACTGGTCAGACCCCAGGCTGCTGTATAGGAACAGTGGCACCTCCCCCCCCAAAAATGTCACAGGGGGGCCGATCGGAACCCCAATATATAATAAAACCGCTAAGATGCTGCGGTCATGTTTTACATACGCATACACATTAGGTATCCCTGTGTTCGAAAATGCCCGGTCTACAAATCTAAAAATATGAATAAAAATCAAAGCAATAGCAATTCCCCAAAATGATTTCACTAAAAAGTACACCTGACCCCGCAAAAAAAGATGTCCTATACATCCACGTACACGGAAGTATAAAAAAGTTATGGGTGTCAGAATATGGCGACTTTTAGAAAAAAAAATGTTTTTGCAGTTTTATATTTTTGTTAAGGGGTTAAAATTAAATAAAACCATATAAATGTGGTATCTCCGGAATCGTACCAAAACATAGAATACAGGTGACATGTCATTTTGGCTGCAGAGTGAACGCTGTAAAAACGAAGCCCATAAGAAAGTTGTACAAATGAACTTTTTCTTCAAATCCACCCCATTCTGAATTTTTTTTCCAGCTTCCCAGTACATTGTGCAGAATAATAAATGGTAGCATCATGAAAAACAATTTGTCCCACAAACATTAAGCCCTCATATGGCTCTGAGAACGGAAAAATAAAAAAGGTTATTGGGTTTGGAAGGGGGGGGGGGGGGAGTCAATAGCAAAAAGCAAAAATTTTAAAATTCTTCCAGCGGGAAAGGGTTAAAAATAATAATAATAATAATAATAATAATATACCGCACCATGGATTAATATAATAATGTACAGCACATGGAATTAATATAATAATGTAGAAAGCACCATGAAACGGGTTCTGTTTTTCCAACTCATTAGTTTTTCAAAACGTGCAATTTGGTTAACTTTTCTGAACAACAGTTGGAAAGGGGGCATGGATTGGTGGAGCCATAACTGCGGTATTAGCACTTAAGCAGCCGTTATGAGTTGTGTGATGAGGTTGTCTCTACAAGGTTTATACACCATACTTCGGAGCAAAAGTATTATCATTTTGAGGGTCAGTTCAAAGGGTTGCTCTGACAGCAGTCTGATGGTTTCCTGCATTTGATTACAGAAAGGTTTTATGGCCGAAAAATGCCACCAGATATGTGAGAGAGAGTCCTCCTATTTACAGCATAGGCTTGAGGTAGCTTGGAGTACAATGACAGATTAACAAATTTGGGGTTATTCTGTTTAGAAAAAAGATGTCTACGGGGAGATCTAATAACAATGTACAAATACATGAAGGGACAGCACAAATAACTGTGGAGCGATCTTAAAATTGTAAGAGTGGTCCAAAATTGCAGTTGAGAGGTGTAAGAAACTTGTTGGTTATAGGAATTTCTTTCAGTTATTTTTTCCAAAGAGTGTGTTGAGGGTGCCAGTAATTTTGTCCAGCCCATTTTTTGGGGAAATGATGTCCAATTTGCCTTTTATTCTCCTTTTTTTATAAACATAAAGGACATATACATGTGTATAACAAAATATGTATAATTGCAATAATTTTCTGAGAGAAATGCTTAATTTTTTTGAAAAATTTCAGGGATGCCAACACTTACAGCCATGACTGTATAATGCAATGACAGGCCTGGGAGCCTTCATTAGACTACCACCTGTCAAGGTATGGGTCCAGAATCCTGAGCAGCAATGACTGCATTAGTTCCAGGTCTCTGCTGTACAATACAGCGGAAACCTGCTAGCTATGGAGTCCATTCTGTAGAAGAGAAGCCGCCATTTTTAAAGACCCAGCATCCGTGATAATAGTATGCTAAATGTTGGGAAGGTGTTAAAAGAAAAAAATCTTGGCTGCTGGCAGTAGATGTCTTATTTTACTATTCCTGGTGATGAGACCTAAATAGACTGGAAAGCTTGCTTTTGTCATCTTCCTTTTAAGCTCGCCATTAGAAGGCATTAACTGCCAAAGACTATCAATTTTTATCTTGTTCATGAGCATCTTAGTACAATTTGATGGCATTGCCAGGAGTGGATTGAGCAGAAGGGAGAAGTATAAGAGCATCCTATATATTCTCCATTCCTTCAGAAGTCACTACTAAGTTTGGCTTAAAAAAGCGCAGCAAAATCTGCAACAAAAAAGCTCAGTGGATTGAGCAGAAGTATAAGAACGTCCTATATATTTTCCATTCCTTTTGTAGCCATTCTTGGCTGAAAAAAAAAAATGCAACAAAATCTGCAACAAAAAAAGCTGTGTTTCCGCAACATGAGGCCTGAGCCTTAAAGTGGATTTCTACTACAAGATCAACTCCATACACACACAACATGGGCAGAACCCCATACCTTTACCATTGCCACAAGCCTCAACTCCACGGCAAGCCAAACAACCCTACCCAACAGCACCACAGATTCCTACAACACTGTCATCTGGACTACCAGGCCAGCAGTTTGACATGTTCCATTTGCTGAAAAATTGGTATAGAAAGGCATCCAAACCTTATTCACCTAAAGTTTGTTGCCGGTCCTCCCAGTAACCACCACCACCAACAACACAGCAACAGTGGGGGGAGGGGCAACAGCACCTTTGTTGCCAAAATAAGCCTTAGACTTTGGGCTACAACCACCTCTATCAAAGCACCCGTATCACCGTGGAACTAAACAAATAAGTATGTGGAAACTCTGTACTATAAAAGGTCACTTTGGACCATGACTTCACTTTTTTTACCAAGTTATTTGATCCAAAAAATAGTGTCATTTATACATTTATATATATATATATATATATATATATATATATATATATATATATATATATATATATATTTTTTTATAATTATAACGTTATAGAATTATACAATTTCAATTATAAAAAGTAAAACTAGTTAAATGTTTTATATGTCACAGAATTGGAGTGGAATTCAAAACAAATAATAATATAATAAAACTTTACATTTATTGTAATCTAATAAAAGTGGACAAGCCACTATTTATGTGAGTGTCTAAAAATATATATGGTATTGTGATGACGATCACTGGAAACTCAAATAGAACAAATCTGATTCCAGCCTAATACTTGCATCCCATGTAGATTATCCAAAGCTATAATTAACACATCAGCTGAATGTCTGGTGTCAGAGCAGTATGTGCAACTCCAAGATCACCTAGGCTGGTATACTCACAGCAGTGCTGAGAGTCATTTATCCCAGCACCACTTAATAAGCTAATGCCTGGTGTCAGAGCAGTAAGTGCTGCTCCAAAATCACCTAAACTGCTATACAAACAAAGCGCTGAGAATAATTAATCCCAGCACCAATTTGCAAGCTCTAAACTGCTAAACAATCAACTGCACTGATAATAATTTATCCCAGTGCCAATTTAAAAGCTCAACAAGTTTCCCCCATATTGAAATGAGTTTATCAGGAGCAAATGGAAGGGATTGTATATACCACATAGCAGAACCTATAGTATCTCCAAACGCTACCCCTACCTCCAAAACCTGGCTGTGATAAAGCTAGATCCTAGCATTAGAGTCCATCCCCCTATGCCTAACTCCCCTCTGATTCTCAGGCAATTAGGTATAATCACAGCATTCAGAAAGCAGTAAAAACTGCAGTTCCCAGGGCTCTAATGGTGAGCCCCGATACTTAGTATATCCGACGCTCACACTGCACTCGGCTGTAGTTTTAAGCCAGAGCACCTGGTACAGGCTCCGCCCCCCTGAGGGGCGTACACTGAGAATGAGCCAATAAAATTATAATACTCGCCCAGCCTCCGTTTCGTCACTAGGGGGCGTGGCCTGTTGCCGTAGTAAACAATGGTCATGTGGAGACTAAACAGAGTTATCCTAGATAAATGATCACATAAATAAAAGGAACAGCTGATCTTATTGTAATGTATACCACTCCAATTCTGTGACATATATGCCTGTAGGGGAATGGATATACACCCTGTGTAATTTAGTTAAATGTTTTAAAATCACTTCTGATATGATCAAAGCATCTGCCCAAAATGAGTAACGAAAAAGAAATGTATGATGAAACTTGAGTTTGAATGTCTATCATTAGACCTTATTCACATGAGAACACATTGATTTCAGTATGTCTGTTCACATGTCCGTTTTTTTGACGGATCACTTATCAGGGCAGTCTAAAAAACTGACATGCACTTTGTCCGTTTTGACGCCCAAATGGACCATAGAGATCAATGGATCTGTTTTTAATGGATGTTAAACAGATTGCCACTGGGTTGGAAGTACTGATAAGTGGGTTGGGCCAAAAACGACAGACCAAAGAATTTCATCTGCTCTTTTAATGGACCGTTAAAAATGGATGCCAAAAGGACGACACTCAGCTGTCAAAAACAAAATAATGGAATGGAACGGAGGAAAAATGAATGCAAAACACCTATCAAAAATGAACATGTACGGGCGTTTTCATGAATGTTAGATCCGTCAAAAACAGCACAGCCATGTGAATAAGGCCTTCATTAGCCACAATTTCTATACTTGTTTGATCAGGTGTGAATCAAAATGAATTTGCCCAGAAACCATTGGCTTACGGCAAAATAATTATGATGAATGTGAACATCTGGTCAACATTTTCCAAAATGCTCTTTTCACTTCATTATTCCTCAAACTATATATAAAAGGATTTAATAAAGGAATAACAATTAAATAAATGATAGAAATATATTTTATGTTGGATGAACTGTTTTTTTCTTGCCCCATGTATACAGTAATATTTGTCCCATAGACCATAAAAACCACAGTCAGGTGAGAAGCGCAGGTCGAAAAAGACTTCAATCTACTCTCTGCTGAATTCATTTTTAATATCGATATAATGATACAAATATAAGAGACCACAATAAAAACAAGTGGGAACAAATGGATAAATAAACTCACAATAAATATAGTTACTTTATAGAAGGCAATGTCTCCACACACCAGCTCTACAAGGGCTAAAACCTCACAAGCAAAATGGTTCATCTCTCTCCCTTTACAGAATACATATGGCTTTAAGATGGGGGAAATGCCATGTAAAAGGAAATTCCCGGACCACATAATGACTGTGAGATATTTACATGTCCGCCAGCTCATAATGGTGGTGTAATGTAATGGAAAGCATATGGCAATATACCGGTCATAGGCCATCACAGCCAGTAACACATACTCAGTGCCTGCTACAATCAAACCAGAGTACATTTGTGTCAGGCAAGCAATGACAGAAATTCTTCTTTTTTCAGAGAACATGTCAAACAATATTTTTGGACTAGAAATCGTTGCGTAAAACAAGTCAATAACAGACAGATTACAGAGGAAATAATACATAGCTGTGTGTAACTGAGGACTGAGAACCACAGCGCAGATCAGGAAACCGTTCCCCAACATGGTCAATATATAAGTAAATAACAAAGCAATAAAAAGTAATATTTTTATCTTCAGGCTTTGTGGAAAACCAGTAAAATAGAGTTCAGTGATTGATGTTTGGTTTCCAAAATCAAAGTTAAAATATAAACTTTTACCAAAGCCCTGTAAAAAGACACAAAAGATGAAAACACAAAAATTTTTCAGTACTCTAAAGGCAATAAAAACAAAACATTTTCAATCTAATGTAAAGACCATTAGGATACTCATCTGGAAATCAGTCCATCAATGTTGCTTACAAGGGTGCTGTTCCTGCTAAACTGGGAAATCCAAAACAGATAAATATTGTTTATCAATGACACAGAGACATAGAAAAGTATATGTAAGGGAAAAAAAAGAGTTTTTTACACTCTAAACCAGAGTCTGCCCCTATTTTATGAGATGCAGTAATATTATTGAAGAATAATCACACTGACCCACAAATCCATCCATAGCGCTGCACCCCCTATATCTCCTCTCTCGTCACTGTATACCGCCCTGTCTTCTCCATTCTGCCAATGACCTTAGACTTGTATCTTCTGTTATCTGAACATCCCACTCCCATCTCCAAGACTTTTCTCGAGCTGCACCGGTGCTCTGGAATGCTTTACCCTGGACAATCTGATTAATCCCCAACTACAATAGCTTCAAAACTGCCCTGAAATCACATCTGTATGGTCAGGCTTATCATGTGAACTGATCATAGTGTAGTGTGCGGAGGTGGAGAACAATAACACCTTTTATCCTTCCTCCTCTGCTCCTCAGATCCTGGCCCCTCATCTAGAAGTTACCCTGCACTCCTTGCACTTAGTATCTGTTTATTCACAGATACCGGCTGGTGTCGGCTCATACAACCGTTACACAACCTTTTCTATTAAAAGATGGCTGGACCATGGTAGCAAACAAGTCCTCTGACCTCTTGTGTCCCCTCCTTTTTCGTCATAGGCTGTAAGCTCTTGCGAGCAGAGTCCTTAATCCTACTGTTTGATATTTTCATTTCTTTGTCACATTGTAATGTTTCATATTGTCTGTTCATGTGTCCTCTGATTTGTAAAGTGCTACGGAATATGTTGGCACTATATAAATAAAGTTATTATTATTATTATAATCACCATGGAGATTAAGGCTACATTCACATGACCGAGGTGGAAAACAACCATGAAAAAATATCTAATTTTCACAGCCATCTGGCACCCGAGATGCACCCATTTTTACAGATCCCCATAATTTTAAGAGTATAGAGGGATCCCTGAAAACGGACAAAAATAGAACGTGACCTATATTTTGGTGGTCTGTTGCAAGGACTGTCAAAATAATGATCATGTAAATAGCCCCCATTTACTTGCATTGAATTTAATGCTGCCGTGTGACGTCCATTAAAAATAAAATAGAAGCCAAAGCCAGGAGTGGATTGAGTAGAAGGGAGAAGTATAAGAGCTTCCTATATATTTCCAATTCCTTCTGTAGCCACTATTAAATTTGGCTAAAAAAAAATGCAGAAAAATTTCCAGCAAAAACGCTGAGTTTATGATGGAGAAAACTAGTGAAGATTTAAGCCAGATTCACGTGACCATGCCTTTTTTTAAATGGATGTAAAGTCCGTGAAAAACAGATGTTCATGTTTTCGGTCATTTTGACAGCCAACGTACATCCATTTTGCTACTGTTCCTCTCTGCTTTCCTGTTTTTGATGGTTGAGCGTAACTCACCACTGATCCTTTTTAACAGTCATAACCCGGACAGATACATGTCTTTTTTTTACTGACTTTCCTTTTGTCTAAGCCTAAGAAATTAACAGTAGAAATTAGCCAATTATCAAAATATTCAGATTTATTACAAAATATATACCAGAAAAATAAAGAGGCACTCACTAGAGACAAAGCTGGTAAAATGAATTTAATTCACGTACAGATGTGTATAGAAATGCTTCAGAACAGATCACCCTATGTCGACTTTCAGAAGAATACACTCTGTCCTGATCTAATCTTGGTGAAATAGCTACATAATTCATTAGATGAGTTAACAATAGAACACAATATAAATTTATCACCCTCATCCACAAGGCTCTCCATGGCACTGCACCTCCCTATAATTCCTCCATCATCTCTGTCTACCGCCCAACTTCAATGACATCCTCTACTATCAGAACCTTCGACTCCCGTCTCCAATATTTTTTTCGAGTTGCACGAGTTCTCTGAAATGCTTGACCCTGAACAATCAGATTAATTTGCAACTTTTACAACTTCACGCATATCCTAAAGATACATTTCTTCAGACAGGCCTATCACATTTCCTAATCTAAAACTTCTACAGTTACGCTACCTAAAACTAACCTTCATTTATTCACTCAACCCCCTCCCACCTCATTAAATCAAAGGGGCATGATGCCCTTATCTGTAACCCTTTACGCCCCGGCACTTTGGATCTGTTTATAAAAGGACACCAGCTGGTGATGGCTCATACAGCTGTATTTATTTGTATATTATAGTAACATTTTTCATAAATGTTTGTTCATTTTGTCTGTACATGGACCCTATGATTTGTAAAGGGCTGTGGAATATGTTGGTGCTATGTAAATAAAATGTATAATAATAATAATAATAATAATAATAATAATAATAATAATAATAAAAGTTAATATTAATGTTAATAATAATAAAAGTTTATTATTAATAATAATAATTATTATTATTACTATTATAGAGCTGGGAAAGATTGTAATGAATCTACAGCTGTGTGAGCAGGACATTGATGGGTTTTCACTAGAGATGAGCGAATCGATGCTGACAAAGTGGACTTCGATACGAATTTCAGGAAATATTCGATTCGCATTGAATCCGAATGTCCTCACACTTCGTGGTAACGAATCACATTTAGTTAAAAAAGGCTGCTGTACATGGGGCAATGAACTCTGGGAACGCAGCCAATCAGTAGCCAGCCCTGTGATTTCACATCCCTTTAACCCCTTTCTCTAGCACCCACGGCATGTTTGACCTCTGCATCCAAGGTTTTAAAACCTCTGATCCGTTATGGAGCAGAGTGTTAGCTGTAACTGACAGCTAACACCATGCTGCTCCATAATCGATTGGGGGTTTTAACACCTTGGATGCAGCAGACAATCATGACCACGGCATCCAAGGGGTTCCGCCATTTTGTCGCCCACCCCAGCTCTCTACAGCCAATAGATAGCTGTCTTTTTAACGTGATTCGCCGCTATTTAATTTGGATCGAATACAATCGTATTGGAAAATTTGGCGAAGTTGCTGAATTGAATTTTTTAATACTTCGCTCATCCACAATACTTCACCCACAAATTTGAAAAAAGAATGTTGAGGAGTTACAAAGCAAATTAATTGACAAAAATTGCAGAATTTTTACTGAATACTAGACACTACAAAGTAAGTGAAAACAATAATGTGGACAGATAAGTTCCACAATAGAGGACCAATAAACAGATGTAGCTGAATATGATAACTCACTGCACACACAAAAGTCATGGAAAGCAATGGAAAAAGTCTAGTTAAAGTTTAACTTAAATGATTAAAGTTAATGATTACCAGATAATTTGTTCAAATTGAATTAGAATTTTGTGAAGATCTGTAAATTTAATTTTCCAGATAAGGACAAAAGGAAAATATGTAATGCTAAATTTTCCCAGAAAATTCACAGATTTTTTAAAATACAGGATATAAAAAATTTGTGAAATTTCAGTTTCTTGTATAACACCATGTCTGATGAAGGGAGCTACTACTTCCGAAAGCTTACCATCAAATATATTGAGTTAGCCTCTAAAAGGTATTGCCTGATTTCTTCACTCTTCCACTACTTTCAATGGCTAACACGGTACAACATTATACTACTATCAAATTTTCCCAGCAAAGACTACTGCAAGGGAAATATAATATTTAGATGTCTCTGCTTATTCTATCCTGTAAACAGCATCTTTGGTACTCAGCTGAATGTTGCATTGACTTGAAAATTAAAAGTGGTCAGACAACTGCTGTATGATATAAAAAATTAATAGAATCCAAACTTTAATTTTGAGTGGCTGTCATTTCATTTTACGCTCTTTATCATTTAAAGACTTTTCATCCATGCTACAGTCAATTTCTGGCTGCAGTGAGAAATTATCAATGTAGGACATCAATAAAAAAAAAAAATCTATATTTTTAGAATTTGAGACCACAATTTTTTTTATAATCAAGCATCAAGATCCCGAACAAGCAGGGCATTCCAAAAATATTTTATAAAGTAGTGTAGATGATATGTAGAAGCCCAGTCTTATTTACTGTATCCCTGGAGCAGAAGACACAAGGGTATTTCTCTCAACAAAAAAAAAAAAAGAAAGTAACAAATTATACTTTTTTTTCCACTCTTCATCAGAAATCAGTATCCATGACTTTACTTCACATTCAACATTGCCATTGAAGGAAAAATGAAGAACGTCCAGCAAGTTGTAATCAGAAAGATCTCTTATCTTTACACAAGGCAAGGTTTGCAAGGATAAAGGCAGCAGGTTTCTTTATAAAACTGGTGGCAAATAAGAATGAAATCTCCTGGATACTGAATCTTGTTGGAGTGTGGAAGACATTTTGTGCACAGAGTGTTGGATCTATAAGTATGTATGTAATAGAAAATACCATCTCTACGCATGGTGTCTTCAGTGTTTGCCTCCTGCTATTAAACTCATTTTATAGGAAAAGGTAACCCTTGAGATTAATCAGAAAATGTATTATTTTTATTATGGAAATGTTTCATTTGAATTGCTTACTATGAATATTTCCCCTGTAGAATAAGAAATTCTCAAAAGACACTACAATACTAATAACCTCTGCACAATTATCTAGATTTTTATTTTTTTTAACAAATTTTCCATGAACCTCCATTGACAAATATCTGGGAAAACATTGACATCTATGATTTTTTACCATTGTATTTTTTACTGTTTTCCCTTCAATTTTCTTAAAATTGAAATAAATGTGACATTATACAATTGGTATGAAAATAATATAAGCTCTGCAGTAAACCAAAAAAACTTTCTTGTAGAATAAAAATCGCACAAGAAGAACAGATTCTTCGGAAAGAATGCGCTCCGTCAAGAAACTATTGCTTTTTACATAAAATTAATTAATTTAAATGAAAAAGATTACGGTACGATGTGTCAGGAAACGGGGTCGCATTCATCTGGGACTGTCGGCCATCTAGGATAATGGTGCCGTTATTCTTGTAGAATAAAGTATAAAAATTAAATAATTTAAAAAAAAACTTTCTGCTCTTATTGCAGCTTTTGTCATTTTTGAAGTTTATGACAAGTTCCTTTTTTCCAAATCTGATACAAGTTACTTTATGTGGTGTAGCTTTATGATGCATTTACCTATCCAAGTGATTTTGAGGTCTTTTCTTCTTTTCTTTTTTTTTTGTTGGTAAATTTTTGTCGGTACACAACAGGGCAAATTTATTAAATTGGCGTATCGTGAGGCAGTCCTAACAAATGGATAAATGTCCTGACTGGCTGCAGCCTCTTCATAGATCAGTTAGGATCTGACATAGATTTCCATTGTAGAGTTTCGCCCATCTCTACTTGAAAGTGAGAATATCACACATTATGGGAGCTTTACATTTTTGGGATAGAATGTTGACCCTGGGACTTAGTCAAATTGCATAATTGGAGTTGGGAAAGAAATTCTTTCTTCTTATGGATCAACTAAATTGGTTTATATGTTGGACTTGATGGATATCTCGATTGATATCTCCATTGCTGAGATATTAACATTTTTCTGATATGCTAATGAGCTGTTTGGTGCAACAAGGGCTCCACTATTGTTCTCATGATACCAAGGTGCTACCTTCCTGCTAAGACTGACCGAGCCAGGCAGTGTACAATCATAGCAGCGAGAGAGGGATGGAGAGACTGGCAGCTGGAAAGCATAAATTTTTGGTGCGATGAGAACAATGATGACACCCTCGAAGGTACCACAGTTTGATCTTGGCCTGCATTCTCTATGTGCTGAATATCATACAATGTTAATGTACACTTAGCTAATAGACCATCATTTAGATAAATACTAATGGGGCTTATCCATTTGGCTGAATAGGTATGGATAAATAAAACTCCAAAATTCTTAGGGTGATAGTGATCAATAGAGGCAGGTCATTGGGCTTTGAGACCTGTTGACAAGTCTTCTTTAACTTGGGTTTGCCAGGAATTGGAGAAACCTGTGGGGCTACTGGAGGAGGTATAAAATAAGAAAAAGCATATTCATCTGTCCCTGGTGCTGTTTTATGCTACCGGTTCTCTTTCAGTCTCAGGCCGGTGTGTGTTGCCAGAAGTCCTGAGTCTTATGCTCTGGGAAGTATCACAGCTGCTAGTCTTCGCCTACTAACACAGGGACAACTAAGAATAGAGTCCACAGAGGGAAAAGCTGCTAACAAATGCAAAAAAAAAATGCAAAAAGACCCAAACATATAATGGCCAAAAGTAGTGGCTCTGATACCAGCCATTTAACTACTGCGAATAGTGATTGTAACATCTAAGTGATTTACAAAGGCAGGGAGTTCTCAATGTAATCCCATTAGTGGCCCCCAGTGCCAAGTAGTTACCAAGGTAATTGGGAAAGCATCCAAAGGCTTTGGATATAAGCCTAGTGGATCCTTCCTAATTCTGAAAGACTTAGTACTTAGCATTACATAAGTAGTGTAGCTTATCATACAAATAATTAATGATAAACATGTAGTCAAATCATTTAATGGGACTAATAAATATAGTAATAAAAAGTTCAATAGTCCAACAAAAATATCTGTGCTTTTTCCTTATAGTATGATTTTTTTTTTAATGGAAACCATACTACACATTATACAATATGTATTTTTTCTCCTTAATGACCTAAACTGTAAAATTAACATATTATTTATCACATAATGAACACCATAAAAGAATCAACATAAATGTCAGCATTTTTCATCTGAATAAAAAATAAAAAGTAAGGAAAACATCATGTAGCCCAAATTGGTACCATTCAAAACCTCTACTCCTTCTGAAAAAAAATACCTATTTCAATTTGGCCATAACCCAGAGAATAAAGATCATTACACCTTCCTTGAAGAAAAATCCAGAATTATTAGGGTTTTTTTTCAACCCTATCCACAAAAAATGTAAAAAAAGAACTTATACAATACATTTTATGTACCTCAAAAGTTTGTAAAAAAAAAATCCAACAAAAAAAGATTGCTCATTCAGGTTTAAAAATAGGTGGAATCTGAAGGAATATATTACAATTTAATTATTATACTTCTGTCATTATCTGGTCAACATTTTTCGAAATGCTCTTTTCACTTCATTATTTCTCAAGCTATATATTAAAGGATTTAATGCAGGTATAACAACTCCATAAATTATAGAAATATATTTTATATTCGATGAATATTTTTTTCCTTGTCCCAGGTATGTGGTCATATTTGTCCCATAAAGCATAAAAACCACAGTCAGATGGGAAGCGCAGGTTGAAAATGTCTTTGATCTTCCCTCTGCTGAGCTGATTTTTAATATTGATACAATGATACAGATATAAGAGACCACAATGAAAAGAAATGGTAAGAACAGAACAAATAAACTCCCAATAAATATGAGTAATTTATAGAAAGAGATGTCTCCACACGCCAGCTCCACAAGGCCTAAACTCTCACAAGCAAAATGGTTCACCTTGTTGCTTCTACAAAATACAAGAGGCTTTATTGTGGTCGGAATTATAGTTAAAATGAAATTCCCAGCCCACATAATGACTGTGAGATATTTACATGTCCTCCAGTTCATAATGGTGGTGTAGTATAAGGGGAAGCATATAGCAATATACCGGTCATAGGCCATGGCGGCCAGTAACATACTCTCAGTGCCTCCTAGAATCAAAGTAAAATACATTTGTGTCAAACAGGCAATGACAGAAATTCTTCTTGTTGTAGAAAATACATCATATAAGGCTCTGGGAATAGCATTTATAGAGTAAAACAAGTCAATAAAAGACAAATTGCAGAGGAAATAATACATAGCTGTGTGTAACTTAGGACTGAGAACCACAGTACAGATCAGGAAACCATTCCCCAACATGGTCAATATATAAGCAAATAAAAAACCAATGAACAGAATTATTTTCATTTGCAGGCTTGAAGCTAAACCAGCGAGAAAAAATTCATCTATCAAGGTTTGGTTTCCAAAATTGTGAAAATGTACATTTTGTAGCCCTGTAAAACATATAATGTAAGTTGCATCACTTTTTAAAAAATATTTTTGGTATTCTAAAAGTAATAAAAAAGTATAACCCAATTTTAAAAATTCTGTGCGAGGACCTTATGAAAGCAAATACATAGACATAGAGGCTTAATAATAAAATGCCATGTTTTATTTTTATATCAAGATTTTATTGATATTACATTGTCAGCTTGGATGTATATGAATATTGCATTTTTATATTGTTTAGTGTATTATTTGCTGATATTACTAAGGAGCATGTGGTATCCAGTAGAATACATGTCCAACATATGAGAGCTCAGTATAATGAAGGTGGAATGATGTGATTATGTTAGGAGAAGGTATTAGGTGGGAAATTTCATGTTTGCATTATAATTTTTTTTTTTTTAGGGGGGTTAATGGAGAAGTTTTTTGGAGCTTATTTTTCTTAATCTCCTGTGGCTAAATAATCTGTTGTAATTGTCTCTTACATTTTGTAATGGCATAGTACAAATAATAATAATAATAATAATAATAATGATGAAAAAAATTAAATGAAATTGATGTTTGATGAACTAGTACTGTTATACTATCAAGTCCTGATGAACAATACAAAATGAACTAAGAATGTACTATATTGGCTTCTTAGAACTTTGGAGTGAGTAAGGAATTTTAAGAACAATGCGGATGGTAGGAATGAGGCATTGATTTAAGGTTTTCAATTGAAACATAAGTGATATTCATTTCTCAAAATGTATTATGGACACCCAGTACATAGGAAAATACAGTTGTGAGAGTTAAAAATAGCATGAAAATAGTATCAGCAATAGGGATGGAGATAATCACAGACATTACAATCTATTGCCTTAACTAGAGATGAGCAAATTTCTCAAAAATTCAATTCGGCAGCTTCGCCGAATTTCCCAAAACGATTCGATTTAAATCAAATTAATTTGTGGCAAATTGCGTTAAAAAACAGCTATTTTCCTGACTGCAGAGAACCTGGGGATATGCATGTTAAACTAAGGACACGTCGGAATAGCCTTTAGAAAGGTTATTCTACTCCTACCTTTGCCGCTGCATCACGCCCTCTGCGATGTCTGCTTGTGTAGGACTAGAAAAAAGATGGCTGCCAGATATGTGCAGAGCCACTCGTGTAGAAATAGAAGAAAATTTAAAATGCATATCCCCATATCCCCAGGCTCTCTGCAGCCAGGTAAATAGCTGTTTTTTAACGCAATTTGCCGCAAATTAATTTGGTTCAAATCGAATCTTTTTGTGAAATTCGGCGAAGCTGCCACGAAGCGAGAGGAAATCCCAATTCGATGCGAATCAAAGATTTCCTGAAATGTGGATTGAATTCCACTTTGTCAGCTTCGATTCGCTCATCTCTAGCCTTAACATTAACATGTAATATTACAAGCTATTGAAAAGCCTGAAGATCCAGATAGGTGTGGGGGGGAAAAGTGCAGCAAAGTCACAATGCTTTCAAAAAAAGAAGTGTAAATAATTTATTTTTATCAATTAACGAAATGTAAAGTGACCAAAAGGGTAATGTATATTCTTCAACTAGATATAGAAGAGTCACTCTCTAAATTTTTAAGGACTTATTTTGAATTTTTATACGTCCTTAAAAATTTAGAGAGTGACTCTTCTATATCTAGTTGTATATTAGTCTAGGCACATAATACTTTATAAACCTATTTTCATTTTTTGAATATCCTTCAAAACAGTATCATCTCTTCTAGGTATACTTGCACAAGGGCAGGTATTTTGTAGGATTATAGCCAAGTGTAAGATTATATAATTCTACCAGACAGGTGATTATGATAATTTTCATAGGTAGGTTTAAATAGAGTCATTACCTGAAACAGAGCGCGGATCAGACGAATTTTGCTACAAAGTTGAGGTTGTGGAATATAGTTTCATGTCATATGTACAGTACAGACCAAAAGTTTGGACACACCTTCTTATTCCAAGAGTTTTCTGTATTTTCATGACTATAACAATTGTAGATTCACACTGAAGGCATCAAAACTATGAATTAACACATGTGGAATTATATACTTAACAAAAAAGTGTGAAACAACTGAAAATATGTCTTATATTCTAGGTTCTTCAACGTAGCCACCTTTTGCTTTGATTACTGCTTTGCACACTCTTGGCATTCTCTTGATGAGCTTCAAGAGGTAGTCACCTGAAATGGTTTTCACTTCACAGGTGTGCCCTGTCAGGTTTAATAAGTGGGATTTCTTGCCTTATAAATGGTGTTGGGACCATCAGTTGTGTTGTTCAGAAGTCAGGTGGATACACAGCTGATGGTCCCAACACAGTCCTACTGAATGGAGTGTTAGAATTTGTATTATGGCAAGAAAAATGCAGCTAAGTAAAGAAAAAGGAGTGGCCATCATTACTTTAAGAAATGAAGGTCAGTCAGTCTGAAAAATTGGGAAAACTTTGAAAGTGTCCCCAAGTGCAGTGGCCAAAACCATCAAGCGCTACAAAGAAACTGGCTCACATGAGGACCGCCTCAGGAAAGGAAGACCAAGAGTCACCTCTGCTGCGGAGGATAAGTTCATCCGAGTCACCAGCCTCAGAAATCGCAGGTTAACAGCAGCTCAGATTAGAGACCAGGTCAATGTCACACAGAGTTCTAGCAGCAGACACAGCTCTACAACAACTGTTAAGAGGAGACTTTGTGCAGCAGGTCTTCAAGGTAAAATAGCTGCTCGGAAACCACTGCTAAGGACAGGCAACAAGCAGAAGAGACTTGTTTGGGCTAAAGAACACAAGGAATGGACATTAGACCTGTGGAAATCTGTGCTTTGGTCTGATGAGTCCAAATTTGAGATCTTTGGTTCCAACCACCGTGTCTTTGTGCGACGCAGAAAAGGTGAACGAATGGACTCTACATGCCTGGTTCCCACCGTGAAGCATGGAGGAGGAGGTGTGATGGTGTGGGGGTGCTTTGCTGGTGACACTGTTGGGGATTTATTCAAAATTGAAGGAATACTGAACCAGCATGGTTACCACAGCATCTTGCAGCGGCATGCTATTCCATCCGGTTTGCGTTTAGTTGGACCATCATTTATTTTTCAACAGGACAATGACCCCAAACACACCTTCAGACTGTGTAAGGGCTATTTGACCAAGAAGGAGAGTGATGGGGTGCTACGCCATATGACCTGGCCTCCACAGTCACCAGACCTGAACCCAATCGAGATGTTTTGGGGTGAGCTGGACCACAGAGTGAAGGCAAAAGGGCCAACAAGTGCTAAGCATCTCTGGGAACTCCTTCAAGACTGTTGGAAGACCATTTCAGGTGACTACCTCTTGAATCTTATCAAGAGAATGCCAAGAATGTGCAAAGCAGTAATCAAAGCAAAAGGTGGCTACATTGAAGAACCTAGAATATAAGACATATTTTCAGTTGTTTCACACTTTTTTGTTAAGTATATAATTCCACATGTGTTGATTCATAGTTTTGATGCCTTCAGTGTGAATCTACAATTTTTATAGTCATGAAAATACAGAAAACTCTTGGAATGAGAAGGTGTGTCCAAACTTTTGGTCTGTACTGTATATCATGACAAGACTAAGCACAGCAACAAGACAAAAGGTAACTATACTAAATCAGCAAAGTCTCTGATAGACAAAAATTTCAAAGCAGGCTGCGATATCAAGATGTGCTGTTCAACTTCTTTTGAAGAAGCACCAAGAAACGGGCAATGCTGAAGACCGTAAAAAGAGTGGTCAGTCAAGGAAGCTTAGTGTAGCAGGTGAAAGATCTCATGTTGCTTCCCTTCAAAATCAGAAGATGTTTAGCAGCGCCATCATCTGAGAACTGTCAGAAACTGGTTGGACCTTGGTATACACATCTGTTATTTGGAGAAGTCTGGCCAGAAGTGGTCTTCATGGAAAAACTACAGCCAAAAAGACATACCTTTTGACATGGAAGCAAGGCCAAGCAAAATAACTATGCACAAAAACATAGGAACTGGTGTACAGAAAAAAGACAGCAAGTGTTCTGCACTAAAGAATCAAAATGTGAAATATTTGGCATTAAGAGAAGGTAGTTTGTTCACTGAATAGCTAGAAAGTGGCACAATAATGAATGTCTGCAGACATTGGTGAAGCACTGTGGAGGTTCCTTGCAAGTATGGGGCTGCATTTTTACAAATGGAGTTGGGGATTTGATCAGGATTAACAGTGTCCTCAATGCTAAGAAATACAGGTAGATACTTCTGCATCATTCAATACCATCAGAGAGGTGTCTGCTTGGCTCTAATTTATTCTGCAGCAGAACAATGACTCCAAACACACAGTCAACAAAAAAACTATCTTCAGTGTAAAGAACATGAAGTTCTGAAAGTGAGCCCTGAGCTCAACATTATCCAGTCTGTCTGGGATCACACAAAGAGAGAGAAAGATTGGAGCAAGTCTACATCCAAAGTGTGCTTAGTTCTACAAGATATACTTCAAAACAAAAATAAAAACAACAATGCCGAGCGGCACATAGCGTAATATTGCTTGAAAAATAGGTTGTACATAGATAATTGTGTTGAGAACAGGAGGTAGTCAAATGATTGGAGAAACAACAAGGATCATCCACTGAAAGTATGGTAGAAAACCACTAAGTAACACAAAAGCACTGGTCTGTATTATAGTGAGTGTTCAACTGGCTGGGTCTGATGGTAAACAGTACCCCTTCAATTGGTGATCTCACAACCAGGATAGTTAGATATTATGGATGTTTGTATAGGTGGGTTCTCACCTTTTCAAGTTGTGCTGGCCCACAACTAATACAGTGGATGGATCCAGAGTATGTATTGATATATGTGAGCTGCGGAACCTCTAGGCGTCAGAATCTCCTGGATCCAGACGGTATACAGGTAATGGATTGGTAGGAGAATCTCCCAAAAAATGAGGTGTGGGGACCGCGCTTCACCAAAGATGCTTTATTATACTCAAATAACACAATGCGTTTCGGGGAAATCAGATCCCCTTTATCAAGTGTACAAGAGACTAAACATAAAAACAATAAAAGAATACACATGTAAAGAGTCGGTAATTGGAATTTAGAACCAGTGAAATTAATGATACCATTCTATGGGTTAAAAGAAAAGTATTCCACCAGATAGTATTGTCATGGATAAATAATTAAATAAATAAATGAATAAATAGTGGTAATGAATGTACTCAAAAATAAATAATAAATAAGTAAAGCTAAAAGGCTAATAAATGCAATATAAAATCAAAATGCACATAAGAGTAAAAACTATACATAAAAAGGTATAAACCAATGTTTTTTGGTATTTGCCAGCCTGAGGAGGTACAAGATGGATGGAACAACCTCCCTGCCGAGCTCCTTCAAAAACTGTCTAGATGTACCGAGAAGAAGGCAAAGGAAAAAGATCACAGCAAATATCGATGAGATTTAGATTTCTCTTTTGTTTATTCACTTTGCTTTTTTAATTAACAAAACTGAACTATTAACACTTCAGTTTCTGAAAGCATTCTTACTTTGCAGCATTTTCTACACCTGCCGAAAACTTCATCACAGCCCCATGTAAGCGGATATGTTGATTCTAGTAAGAAATTAGACACAAATCATATTACAAAATTGAAGAATTGTTATAATTGTTTACACTAAGCAATAACTGGAGGAAATAACAGAAATAGTATCCTGTCAGATACAGAATGATATTGATACATGTATCTGGACATGTCCATTTAGGAGAGTAGTTAGGGGAGTACACATTTGTACATACATAACTGTATAATATAGAACATACCATCTTTACGCATGGTGCCTTCAGTGTCTGATTTCTTGCTCTTTTGAGTCTTGGACATTTTTATAAGGTGCATAAGTAAACCCTTGAGAGTTTTGGCTTCTGTTGTATTTTATTCGTGTTTTTTCCAATTTAATTGCTTGCTATGAATTATTTCCCCAACGTAAAAGAAGAAATTCTCTAAGTAACAGAATTAGGATTAACCCCCAAATAACCATTTCATGTTTTATAGATATTCAAAAGATTAAATGAATCATAGAAAGAGAAAATTGCCAAACTTCTGTTTTTGTTTAATCCACCTCCAAAAATGTAATAAGCATTAAAAAAAAATACATTATATGTACTAAAAATTTGTATCATTAAAAAGAAAAAAAGGTCTTGGAGTGTGATGAAAAAGAAACAAACATTCATAAAAAAAAAGCTTTGTCTTTCAGGCTCAAAAATAGTTTGGGAATTAAGTAGTAAATAATAATTATATTTATCTTGTTTATGTGTTATTCAAAAATGATCAGATATTTACGGCTTTGCCCAAAGACCAAGGATTCTTAGCATTAACAATTATAAAGAATGGGATACAGAATATCTGGTCAACATTTTTCGAAATTCTCTTTTTACATCATTATTTCTTAGGCTGTATATAAATGGATTTAACACAGGTGTAACAACTCCATATATTATAGAAATATATTTTATGTTTGATGAATATCTTTTTCCTTGTCCTATGTATGTGGTCATAATTGTTCCATAAAGCATAAACACCACAGTCAGATGGGAAGCACAGGTTGAAAATGACTTTGATCTTCCCTCTGTTGAGCTGATTTTTAGTATCGATACAATGATACAAATATAAGAAATCACAATGAAAACAAAAGGTAAGAACAGAACAATAACACTAGCAATAAATATAGTTAATTTATAAAATGAGATGTCTCCGCACGTCAGCTCCATAAGCACTAAACTCTCACAAGAAAAATGGTTTACTTTGTTGCCTCTGCAAAATACAACAGGTTTTAGTATGGTCGGGGTTAATGTTAAAATGAAATTAGCTGACCACATCATGATTGTGAGATATTTACATATTCTCCAGCTCATAATGGTGGTGTAATATAAAGGGAAGCATATAGCAATATACCGGTCATAGGCCATCACAGCCAGTAACACACACTCAGTGCCACCTAGAATCATACCAAAGTACATATGTGTCAGGCAAGCAATGACTGAAATACTTCTTCTTATAGAAAATACATAAGATAATGTTCTTGGAATAGAATTGGAAGAGTAAAACAAGTCAATAAGAGACAAATTACAGAGGAAATAATACATAGCTGTGTGTAACTGAGGACTAAGAACAACTGTACAGATCAGGAAACCATTCCCCAACATGGTCAATATATAAGTAAATAACAAACTAATGAACAGAAATAATTTAATCTGCAGACTTGAAGGGTAAGCTATGAAAAGAAGTTCATCCACCAAGGTTTGGTTTCCAAAATTGGTGTGAAAATTTTGTAGACCTATGAAATACATAATTCAATATATATGTTTGTAATAAATATTTTTGGCATTTAAATTCAATAAATGTTATTAGAAAATGCAAAAATTTACACAATTAGGTAGTCAAGGAATATCTCAATTCATGGTGATGTTCTATAGAGGAGTAAAAGATTATCAGATATATGATGCAATCTAGTATTTGTACCTGACCTTTTTGCTTATGTTCTACATTTTAATGGGGTTGTGCACTTGTCTTTATGATGAAGCAATTCTGTCCTGATGACCTTACGAAAGCAAACATATACGCATAGAGCCTTGACAATTCAAGATTTTATTGGGATTACATTGTCAACTGGGGTATAAGACTGTTATATTTTTAGATTATTTAGTGTATTATTTCTTATTATTATTACCAAGGAGTTTGTGTTGTCCAGTAGAATACATGTCCATTATAAGAGAGACCTGTATAATGAAGGTGGGATGAAATGATTAGTAATAGGGTAGGAGGAGATAGTAGATGGTGCATTCTATGTATACACTATAATTTTTGTGGAGTTTTTAATGGACAAGTTTTTTGAAGTTTTTTTTCTTGATCTCCTCTGGCAAAATATTGTCACAATTATTCCTCTTAAGTTTTTTTTTTAATTAAAATTAAGTTGCACAAATTAAAACAAAAATATCTGAAATATTGATGTTTCATGACTCAATACTATTGTGTTGACAAGTCCTTGTGGACAATACAAAAGAACTGAAAATATACAATATAAATTTCTTTGGAGTAAATAAGACATTTTAAAGAGGACCGTTTACGTCCTCAGACACATGCGGTTTTATATACCGCTAGAAAGTCGACAGTGCACTGAATTCAGCGCACTGTCGGCTTTCCCGTTATGTGCCCCGGGGCTAGAGATATCGGTGCCGTTAGTTTCGGAACCAATCTTTGCCCACTGTCAGAAGGGAGTTTCTTATACTCTAGCTGGGCTGCAAGGAACGCCCCCTCTCTCTGTACTCGTCCATAGCCCTTTACTGTCAGAGGGGGTGTTCCTTACCACCCAGCGATGAAGCTGAGCTGTGAGCAATGCCCCCCAGTACAAGTCTATGGATGAATACTGTCAGGGGGGCATTCCTCACAGCCCAGCTAGACTGTCAGGGAAGCCCTTCTGACACCAAAACTAATGGCACCGATATCTCCAGCCCCAGGGCACATAACAGGAAAGCTGACAGCGCACTGAATTCAGCGCACTGTTGACTTTCTAGCGGTATATAAAACCGCATGTGCATGAGGACGTGAAAGGTCCTCTTTAAGAGCAGTGTGGATTGCACCAACTGAACATGGATATAAGGCTTTCAGTTGAAACATAAATTACATTATTTTTACATACACATGTGGACAAAATTGTTGGTACCCCTCCCTCGTTTAATGAAAGAAAAACCCACAATGGTCACAGAAATAACTTGAATCTGACAAAAGTAATTTGCCAAACTACATGTTGACAAGCCACAAAGCTTCTGGGAGAATGTCCTATGGACAGATGAGACAAAAATCGAAATTTTTGGCAAGGCACATCAGCTCTATGTTCACAGATGGAAAAATGAAGCATATCTTGAAAAGAACACTGTCCCTACTGTGAAACATGGAGGGGGCTCTGTTATGTTCTGGGGCTGCTTTGCTGCATCTGGCACAGGGTGTCTTGAATCTGTGCAGGGTACAATGAAATCTCAAGACTACCAATGGATTCTAGAGAGAAATGTGCTGCCCAGTGTCAGAAAGCTTGGTCTCAGTCGCAGGTCATGGGTCTTGCAACAGGATAGTGACCCAAAACACACAGCTAAAACACCCAAGAATGGCTAAGAGGAAAACATTGGACTATTCTGAAGTGGCCTTCTATGAGCCCTGACCTAAATCCTATTGAGCATCTTTGGAAGGAGCTGAAACATGCCATCTGGAAAAGGCACCCTTCAAACCCGAGACAACTGGAGCAGTTTGCTCATGAGGAGTGGCCAAAATACCTGTTGAGAGGTGCAGAAGTCTCATTGACAGTTACAGGAATCGTTTGATTGCAGGGATTGCCTCAAAAGGTTGTGCAACAAAATATTAAGTTAAGGGAACCATCATTTCTGTCCAGGCCTGTTTCATGAGTTTTCTTTTTTTAAAAATTCTGTTGAAGCCTGGTTGAAAAGCAATGTTTGACTTTCATTTGTTCATTTTCATAGAACTTTTATATGTTATTACTTTTGTCAGATTCAAGTTATTTCTGTGACCATTGTGGGTTTTTCTTTCATTAAACGAGCGGTACCAACAATTTTGTCCACGTGTGTATGTATTATAGACACCAAGTTCATAGGAAAATACAGTTAGGGACGGAGATAATCACAGATATTACATTCTAGAAGCTATTGAAAAGCCTCAAGACTCAAACACAAAACCCTTCAAAATGGTAAATCCTTTGCATGTAAAAAAAAAAAAAATCACCTTTTGACATGATTAAGTGGGTCTACATAGCAAAGCATAACAGGGGAGCACTCATATTGCTTGAAGACACAATATGAGACTCAAGTTACTAATGGGGTGAGAAAACATTACTGTATTCTGGTCTTTGCACACATTACAACAACAATAACAACAACAAAAAGAAATCTGTTTCCTCCTCCATTTATTAGGCTGTTCTCTTCCTCCTTATCTTCACTCAAAATGTTTATTTACATAGAGTCTGACTCCACATCCAGTTTGCAAGAAAAGAAGTCTATGGAGACGGTTGTTATTTGACTTAATGCCTCATTCTGTGCAGCAGTAGACTTATCTTAAAAAACAAAAGCAAAACAGTGTTAACACTAGAAGTCCCAGAAATTTCGAGCTCCCCCTTCAAGTCCTGAAAGAGGGTCAAATGACCCTTAGTCCAAACTGACAACTCTGATGGCTCCAATTAGCATTTCCTTTCATTTGTAAATGTGGCCATTGTCTGAGGAATCTGCAGGGGGGAATTGTGTTGATCCACCTCAGGTCTTGTAAGAGAGTGTAAAGAAAAGAATGTAAGCTGCTCCTGAGTGTCTGCCCACCCCCCAGCTGCATTGTTGTGCTGGGAATATTTGCTAACACCTTAGCAAATTTGCATGCAGCCTTTTGTGCTGTGGGGGATGTGACTGCTTCTCAAAGTAGTCTGTGACTTGAAATCAAAGTACATCTGTAATGTCCTCCCATATCTTGGCAAGGACCCCAGTCGTCCCAGCGGGGACAGACTGTCCGAAACTGTAGTGATGAGGCTGATGGAATCATTCATGGACAAGGGCAGAACTGTAACCACGAACAATTTCTTTACATCATTGTCACTTGCACAATGACTGCTTAGCCGGAAAACCACTATCCTCGGCACAGTCAACAAGAGTCCCCGGGAAATTCCTCAATCCGCTAGACAGATGGACCGCACTGAATTCACCACTCAGGTGTTTTCAACCACTGATGCCACACTGACAGTGTATGCACCCAAACGAAAGAAGGCCGTCTACATTCTCAGCAGCATGCACAGCGTGGTTGAGACTAAGGATACCAACAAAAGGAAGCCAAACACGGTCACACAATACAACCACACAAAGTGCGGTGTGGATGTAATGGACCAAATGGTGCGGGAGTACAGCCTGCATGCAGGAACACGGAGATGGCCATTCGCCGTGTTCTACAACATGATTGACATGGCAGCACTGAATGCTCATGTTCTTTATCAGGCATGCACTGGGGTGCAGGAGAGACGGGTGGACTTCCTGGTTGAGCTTGCAAAAGAGTTAGGTGGCTCTCATGTGACTGAAAAGAAGGCATGAAAGGAGAAACTCCTTCGGCAACAACCTTCCACACCCAGCCCTGGCAAAAGGGCGAAGTGTCAGGTCAACCATCGATGCACGAACAATTGTGCAACTGAGAGATGTGTTTACTGCTACAAATACACGTGTGGCAAATGTACCAGGGACATACCCAGGCAGTGCCAGGTATGTTCCAACAGTGCAGACAGACTGCTGAGTGAGTGCTGAAATGCTAGTCACACAAGAAGGACATGCCACTCACACACACACACGCAGCCCCCCACAGCAGCCTATTGTAAATATGTGTGGAATTGTTTTATTCCTTGTATTTTTTTTATTATTTTCATAACAAAAATAAAAAAGCATAGAAACAAATAACAGTTGTTCTTTTGTATATTTACATTTTTGTATATTTAGATTCAAGTCAATGGGTGCAGAAAAAAAAAAAAAAAAAAAAAATAAAAAAATCGCAAAAAAAATCACAGCTACTTGCGATATTTTTGTGATCTGTCCCATTGGTCATATAGATCACTCCTCTGGGATTTTTTCGCACGAAAAAAATCGCACAAAAAAAAAAAAAATCGCAGGAAAATCGCACCTATGAAAAAAATCGATTTTCGCGCAATTTTTTTTCACTAGTGTGCTTGAGGCCTTAGACCAGGGGTCGGCAACCTATGGCACGCGTGCCACTCTTGGCACACGAGGCTTATTCCCCTGGCACGGCAGCGGACTCCTCACCCAGCAGTTTCGATCGGACCAAACACGGCCGAAACGAAACTGCTATTATTATACTGTGGGGTCTCTTCAGACCCCCGAGTATAATAAGCGGAGCCCCCGGGGAGATGATCAAACATAAAAAACAATGTACTCACTATTCCACGCTCCGCAGCCGCTCTGTACTCTTCGGGCGCTTCTGCCTGCAGGGGCCACTATAGAGTATAATACCGTGTGCAGGGACCACTATGGGACATATACCGTGTGCATGGGCCACTATGGGACATATACCGTGTGCAGGGGCCACTATGGGACATATACCGTGTGCAGGGGCCACTATGGGACATAATACCATGTGCAGGGGCCACTATGGGACATATACCGTGTGCAGGGGCCACTATGGAGCATAATACCGTGTGCAGGGGCCACTATAGAGCATAATACCGTGTGCAGGAACCACTATGGGACATATACCGTGTGCAGGGGCCACTATGGAGCATAATACCGTGTGCAGGGGCCACTATGGGACATAATACCGTGTGCAGGGACCGCTATGGGACATATACCGTATGCAGGGGCCACTATGGGACATATACCATGTGCAGGGGCCACTATGGGACATATACCGTGTGCAGGGGCCACTATGGGACATATACCGTGTGCAGGGGCCACTATGGAGCATAATACCGTGTGCAGGGGCCACTATAGAGCATAATACCGTGTGCAGGGACCACTATGGGACATATACCGTGTGCAGGGGCCACTATGAAGCATAATACCGTGTGCAGGGGCCACTATAGAGCATAATACCGTGTGCAGGGACCACTATGGGACATATACCGTGTGCAGGGGCCACTATGGAGCATAATACTGTGTGCAGGGGCCACTATGGAGCATAATACCGTGTGCAGGGGCCACTATGGAGCATAATACCGTGTGCAGGGGCCACTATGGAGCATAATACCGTGTGCAGGGACCCCTATGGGACATATACCGTGTGCAGGGGCCACTATGGAGCATAATACCATGTGCAGGGGCCACTATGGAGCATAATACCATGTGCAGGGGGCGCTATGGGACATATACCGTGTGCAGGGGCCGCTATGGGACAAATACTGTGTGCAGGGGCAGCTATGGGACAAATACCGTGTGTAGGGGCCGCTATGGGACATAATACTGTGTGCAGGGGCCGCTATGGGACAAATACCGTGTGCAGAGGATGCTATGGGACATAATACCGTGTGCAGGGGCCACTATGGAGCATAATACCGTGTGCAGGGGCCGCTATGGGACAAATACTGTGTGCAGGGGCAGCTATGGGACAAATACTGTGTGTAGGGGCCGCTATGGGACATAATACCGTGTGCAGGGGCCGCTATGGGACAAATACTGTGTGCAGGGGCAGCTATGGGACAAATACTGTGTGTAGGGGCCGCTATGGGACATAATACCGTGTGCAGGGGCCGCTATGGGACAAATACCGTGTGCAGAGGCTGCTATGGGACATAATACCGTGTGCAGGGGCCACTATAGAGCATAATACCGTGTGCAGGGGCCGCTATGGGACATATACCGTGTGCAGGTTCTGCTATGGGACATATACGGTGTGTAGGGGCCGTTATGGGACATATTGCTGTGTGCAGGGGCCGCTATGGGACAAATACTGTGTGCAGGGACTGCTATGGGAAAAATACTGTGTGCAGAGGCAGCTATGGGACAAATGCCGTGTGCAGAGGCAGCTATGGGACATATACCATGTTGAAGGGGCCGCTATGGGACATAATACCGTGTGCAGGGACCACTATGGGACATTATTCTGTATAACGGTGTGTTTTCTATATTAAGGATGTGTTTTTGCACAGAAAACTCCGGCTTTGTTTTTTTTTTTGTGCAAAAATGCACCAGTTTTACATTGAATGAAAAAGTTCCAAATATAGCTCCATCCTGATACATAGTGTGTATTCACCATAAGGATGCCGCCATACGGGGCTCCTGGACACAATAAATTTACCACTAATTGGGGGCTGCACATGGACTTTCATTGCTTCTAATCAGTAAGTACAGGAGTGTCCCAGGAAATAGCAGTAAACGCATGTGTCCTAAAGCATCTGGTGGCAGCACTTCTGTGTTATGGTTTGTGGTATATGACTTTAGTTTAGGGGTCGTCAGACTTACAATTATTGACCGACACTCCGAGTACCTCATCTTTGATTTTTTTATTAAAATCGGCACGCCGAACAAAAAAGGTTGCCTACCCCTGCCTTAGACAAATGCTTCTGGTCATTACTCACAGCTGTACCTTGCTCTAAAATTTCTAATTCTATTTAAAATATATAAAAAATGATTAATTGTTTCAGTGCTTTTTTGCTCAAATAAAACTAAACTAAATACAATATGTATAGTCTTTATATTATCAAATACAATAAACTGAATAGAACTAACTAGACACTAAATGGCTAAACTCAATGGAAAACAACAACCTCCTGTGGTGTGACAGTAATGGCCTTAATTACAGAACAAAAGACGGTGATTATAGGATGTTAGATAAAATCCTTCAGGTCATTCGACCCGTCTCTGGGTTCCAAAGGTAGAAATGTTAAATGACCCCTCTCTGGGACTTCTAGTGTTAAAAGGTTTCCCTCACTCACAGAGTAGCAATGTGTAGCAGCTGCAGCTATTATTGAGCCTCCCCCTGTCCTCTCCCATCTATATAAACAAATATGAAAAAGTAACTCAGCTTGAAAAATGGAAAAGGGAACATATTTCACAAATAAGAAATAAAGTGAAATATTAAGTTTTCTTGTACTGACCTGTACTATTCATTTATGAAACATTTTTATAATTGTAGGTTCGCTTTAACCGAGTTGGAGTCCTCAAAAAGTACATCAATTCATCACCCAAAAAGACTTCTATGATCCCATACACTTCCGTGTCGCAAATATGGACAAGGATAAGACCTGCTCCATAACTTGTGAATAATTTTTAAGACCCAAACACTGATCAGTAAAAACTACAAACAAGTTATTGGGCTATAAAAATGAATGGAACTGTATACTATCCACAATTGCAATCAACCGTGCAACAATATACTGGAAACTATGGTTGTGTGCATGGGGCCTTAATGCAGGAGGTGTCAGGCAGGTAATTAGCTCAGGACTGGCAGAAACTGGAGGGATCTAAGTACAACCATCGATTGTTCATAGAAGTCTGTCCAGAAGTGGTCTTCATGGAGAAAAACATAGCTAATGGTGTGCAGAAAAAAGAAAGCAGGTGCTCTGGACTGAAGACTGAAAATGTAAAATATTTAGAGCTAACAGAGTAGCACAATAATGAACGTCTGCAGACAGCAGTGGAGCATGATGGAGGTTCCGTTCAAGTTTGGGGCTGCATTTCAGTAAATTTCACCAAATTTATTCAGCAACATGATAACAACCTCAAACATACAGCCAATGTCATTAGGCACTATCTTCAGGGTAAAGAAGAACACAGAGTCCTGGAAGTGATGATCCAGCCCCCACAGAGCCCTGATATCGACTTCACTCAATCTGTCTTGGATTACATGAAGAGACAGAAGGATTGGAGTAAGCCTACATCCACAGAAGATCTGGGCTTAGTTCTCCAAGATGACGGAAACAGCCTCTCAGCTGAGTTGCTTCAAAAACTGTTTGCAAGTACTGAGAAGAATTGATGGAAGTGAAAGGGCAGAGATCACACCAAATACTTTTTAAATGTTTTTAAAACTTTTAAATTTTTTAAATGGTACAAATAAACTATGAACACGTATATTTTTGAAAACCTTCTGCTGTGTTGCATGCTGTGCTGCCTAAAACTTCAGCACAGCACTGTATGAGCAGAAATTTTACTTCTATCAAGGAATTAGAGACAAATTATATTACAAAATTAAAGATTTTTTTCTTTTATAACCGTGTACACTAAGCAGAGGAAAATATTAAAAATACTATCATGCCAGATAAATCATAACATTTTTGGACATGTCCATTTACGAGAAGAGGTAGGGGAGGACACATTTGTACATACATATAATATAGAACATACCATCTATACGCATGGTGCCTTCAGTGTCTGCTTTCTTGTTGTCTTGAGTCTTGGACATTTTTATTAAGAGTAAAGGTAACCCCTCGAGAGTCTCAACCTCTGTAGTATTTTATTCATGTATTTTACATTTTAATTGATTACTATAAATTATTTCCCCAACGTAAAATAATAAAATCTCTAAGTGGGAATAGAAGTGGGATTAACCTCTGCATAACCATTGCATCTTCCATAATACAAGCAAAAGATTAAATAAATCATAGTACACCTTCATTAGGTGGGCAAAATGGTAAAAACATTAGAAGATGTTACATTTTTCCATATAGCCTTCTGTTACTTTTTCAGTGTGATACTGTATACAGTACAGAAATACAAATATATGTGAACATTTTAATTAGAGATGAGCGAATTTCTCAAAAGTTAGATTCGGCAGTTCGATTCGAAGTTCCAAAAAAATTTGCTTTGATCTGAATTACTTTGCGGCGAATAAACAGCTATTTCCGGCTACAGAGAGCTGGGGTGGGCGGCAAAATGGCGGAAGCCCTTGGATGCCACGGTCATGTTCTCTCTCTCTCTCTCTCTCTCTCTCTCTCTCTCTCTCTCTCTCTCTCTCTCTCTTCAGCACGGACAACTTTTATTCATGTGGAAGGATCTCCTAACAAGCAAAGACACGTCTACCCAATCACATCACCAGAGAACATCATGTGACTGTCTGTGCAAAAGGTCCTTAATAAATATTCGTTACCAAGAAGCATCAGGAAATCTGGATTCGTGGAGAATCGAAGATTTCCTGAAATTCGGTTTGAATTCCACTTCTGCAGAATCGATTCGCTCATCTCTAATTTTAATAAATCTGCTAATTACCCATAAGATGATACAAGCTCTTGTGTAAAAATAAATTTTCATTGCAGCTATGTCCATGTAGTATGTTTAACCCCTGCATGCACAAGGAGGAACATATACAACCTTGGTCAAATAAGGACGTACTCACCCTCAGTCCTGCAGGGACTCTTATTTTATATACAGCAGCGACCTGTCAACAGTCTTTCTGGTCACAGACCAGTAATTCCTAAGATGCCATGGTAAAATTTCATGGGATTTGAGGGTTCAGTTCTGTTTTTACTTTGATTTCAAAAACAAAGCGGCTTCCCACTGGAAGATCGCAGGAGCCACTTCATTTCAATGGCAGCTCGAAGCCTTCTGAAGGTTCCCAGACCTGTCAGTGATATGTTACTAATGAGCTCTGCCTGTGGAGGGTCTCCATAGTAATAGAACAACTTCATCATAGATTTCAAAACAGTGTTATTGAATTTTGTGGTATAAGGGATCTAATCATCATTGGTTCAAGCCCCCCTTGGGAGGAGCAAAAAAATGGTTATAAAAGTTTAAAAAGATAAATAAAAAAATCTAAAAGAATAAAATTTCATATTATCCCTTTTCCTCAAATACATTGTTGAAGATGAAATTTCTACAAATTATCCATATGCTGTGAGAAAAAAATTATAAATAGACTTGTGCTGTTGATTTTAAACTCACATCATGTCAATTATTGATGTGTGTTTTATTTGTGAATATCAACATTTGCCATGCACAGATTGAAAGCTAGTTATCTGCTGGTGAACTGCTGCAAAAATACAACCAATTTTAGATTTTTTTATTTTTTATTTTGCAGTGGCAAATTCTGCAGCATGTTTGCACTGTTTGGCCCTGGCCTAAGGATGAATATTCACACTATGAAACAGCAATAAAATTGATAACACAAAAATCAAACCTCCATTGTCTGAGTTTTGTCTTTAGCCTTGCTTCTTCGGGAGTGTGACCTCTGATTCCACAAGAGCCAGTGTATAAGTTTGAGTAAATCCAAATGAATAATGTCTCCACATCTCATATTCAAATTACATATTAAATAAATTTGACAAAAATAAAAGTTTGCATACTAAAGAAGAAGGCTTAGGGATCACAAATCTTTACATAAAAAGAATTGTTCCCTTCATCATTGACATCATGATATACATATATACAAAAAAAAAAATTACTAAATACCTTATTTATAATTTCGTTCTGACAAACTTCCTTTCAGGCTTCTTTTTTGGGGCAGAATTACTAAAATGGCATCAAAATTTTAGTGTATTTTGCCCCCCAAAAATTACATACATGTTTTCTATTACATTTATCATCAATTTTAGATGCTTTACAGTCATGGCTGTAAGTGTTGGCAGCCCTGAATTTTTTCCAGAAAATTAAGTATTTCTCTCAGAAAATTATTGCAATTCCACGTTTTGTTATACACATGTTAAACAGAGAAAAAAAAAATATATATACATTTTCAGTCAAAACTCCAAAAATGGGCTGGACAAAATTACCGACACCCTTTCAGTTATTTTTTCCAAAGGGTGTGCAACAATTTTTTGGTATACACATGTTAAACAGAGAAAAAAAAAAATTGCACACCCTTTGGAAAAAATAACTGGAATCAATCACTTCCTATATGGTGCCACACAATGCTCCTCAACGCATACATTTACCACTAATTGTGGGCTGCACATGTAGTTTCATTGTTTCTATTGGGAAAGCACAGGTGCGTCCTGGCAAATTGCAGTAAACGCATGCATCCAGATGCATCTGGTGGCAGCACTTCTGTGTTATGGTTTGTGGTATAAGACTTTAGTATAGGGGTCATCAGCCTTGCAAATTACTTCCGGAACTCCAAGTATCTCATCTTTGATTTTTAATTTAAATTGGCATGCTGTACAAAAAAGGTTGCCTACCCCTGCAATAAATTATGTCAAATGGTGTATAAAAAGCTTGGAAACTGTTGTTATCAGCCTTAGTTGGTGTAATGATTGACATGCAAACAGATCTGTGATCCATCTCAGTGCATCGTAGCTAGGCTATAGTCAGCACAATTCAGAAAATTCAGGAATTCCAGCAATCGTTATAGGACTGCTGCCTGAAATTTGTGCTGCAGACAGTTAACCCTTTCATTGCCTATAATCTTTATTGTCTTGCAATACAGCAATTTCATCTTCATACACATTCTTTAAACATACTTTTTTTAATGAAGACAATCCTGTTCATTAAAAATGTTTTGGCCCAGAGTTAACATTTTTTTCATTAAATACATACTGTTGTTTTAACAGCAAAGTGCTGCTGAATTTGCCTATGCAAATCTTAAAAAAAAACTCAATTTATAGATATCGTTTTTTTTGTTGTTCACCCAATATATAGTCCTGCCAAGTCTTAAAAAAATATCTCTGTTATACACAAGTGGATTCTAGTTGTTGTTCACCCAATATAAAGCCATTACACCAACAAAAGTCAAATCTTAATGTGACAGACTGTATACTCAGCATGCTGAAGAGTTTAGGGAGAGCACTGCAACTACCAGTCACATCGATACACAGGTGGCCTCTGCCTGTTCCCAGTCCACCTCACTCAGCCAGCCCTCCACCTCCTCTGCAATAATCTCGTACATGTTATCAAGACTCTGGAGGAAGGGAAAAAATTGCTAAATGCATGGAATATTCCGATGGTTGATCCTCCTATCAAGAATCCACCTGGTCCAATATCGGATGGCTGGCGCCAGGCGAAAACTCAACGACGTCCACCTAGAGGGCTTCAAAGCTAGAGACTCACCTATCTGGGATTCCATATGTTCACTGCTGTTGAACTTATCCCCCCAAGATCACGACAGCTGCTGGTCCGCTGTACTATGTTTGTCTTCTTTCTCTTTTGTCTTCCTTTGATGCAGTTAGGATGGGTTGCCCATCGGTTCTGTAGTTTATATGGTTTGTTTCCTTTCTGGTTCTGGCACACAGGGCGACATGAATACAACTGGTGGAGACTTCTCCGCCTCCTGCAACCAGGGACATCCTTTGGTGTGGGCAAGTGTGGTAAGACTCTTAATGCATTCCTAAATGTGTATTATGGTGCTTAAAGTTATGTCTGTGAATGTCAGAGGGTTGAACTCTCCTCAAAAGAGGGCCAATTTATGGCGCGAGGCACGAGATCAAGGCTGTGACATTCTTGCAGTGCAAGAGACCCACCTATTGAAGGCAGATGCCTATCGCATTCAACATCCGACATACCCAAATGTATTCCATGCCCACTATTCCTCAAAACATAGAGGGGTAGTGATTGGTATTAGGGACTCGGTAGCATTTCAGTTATTGTCACATTATGCAGACCCGGGGGGGCGATTTATAATACTGATTTGCATTCTCAATAATATTACTTATACGCTAGTATCAGCACACGCCCCCAACAGGAAACAAGTGGCATTCTTAGGGAGACTGGTAAAGGTGGTGGAAAAGAGGAAGCAGGGATGTTTAATATTGATGGGAGACTTTAATGTGGCTCCAGACCCTGGTAGTAGATACCACTTCTGGTGGGTCGACACGTCACCCTTCTTTCTCGCAAGTGCTATGGCGCCATGAATTATTCGACGCCTGGCGTATCCTCCATAATACTGAGAGAGATTATACTTATTTCTCCTCTGTACATAATAGTTACTCACGGATAGATTTATTTCTACTTGAGCAATCCAGCCTCCCCATGGTTATGCAATCTGATATCTCAGTAATCACTTGGTCAGACCATGCAGCAATAACCTTGACCTTAGCAGAAAAATATGAATGCCCAAGAGCGTTCGTATGGCGCTGCAACAAATTTTTAATGACACAACCGAAATTAAAAGCATCTTTAGAGACTGATCTGAAGGAATTTTTTCTGCTTAATGCCTCCTCTGCCCCTGGCCCTGATATACTGTGGAACTCCCACAAGGCCTTCATTAGAGGTACATTCATTTGTTTGGGGCATATAGAAAAGAAAAATAGATTGGCAGAAATGGATAGATTGCTCCACCAAATAAAATCAATCGACGACAGCAATAAAAAGTCCCCATCTCTATCAAATGCAGCAAAATTGATGACATTGCGCCATCAATTGACAGCTTGTTTATTGCATAAATACGAGAAAAATCTAAAAAGGACCAAAGCTACATATTATTCTCAGTCCAATAAAGCAGGTAAACTCCTGGCCTCCAAACTTAAACAGAAACATGCGAAATCCAGAATTCACTTCCTTCATAGTAAGGATGGTACATATAAAATATATGACCCAAGGGGCATAGCGGACGCCTTCAGATCATTTTACGAAGGCCTCTACAATATAGCGGAAGACACAGCGGTAGCTCCCCCAACGAGCCGCGACATTGAACGCTTCCTTGCGGCTACCCAATTGCCCAAACTCACTGAGTCACAACTGGAATATTTGAATACACCCATTACCTCAGAGGAGTTGTTGTCAATTATTAAATCGCTGCCATCTCATAAGTCTCCGGGCCCTGATGGCCTTACTAATGAATATTACAAACAATCTTACGATAATACCAGACACATTTTGAACATCATACATCATATTGATCGTAGAAGGGTGGAGGCGGTGATTCTCGCATTGGACGCTGAGAAGGCGTTTGATCGCATTTGCTGGTCGTATGCCTTCTCGGTGCTCAGAAATATGGGGTTCTCTGGAGCTATCTCGAGGGCGATAGAGGCGCTATAGTCTGCACCGTCTGAGAGAGTATTTACCAATGGAGTGGTATCGGACCCTTTTCTGATAACAAATGGGACCAGACAGGGATGCCCCCTGTCGCCCCTGATATTTGTTCTTTCCATGGAACCATTAGCTCAAACACTTAGACTAGATACGGGAATAGGGGGCATTGATATAGGGAATAAAACTCACCTTATATCACTCTACACTGATGATATTATTCTTACCCTATCTAAGCCACGAACATCTATTCCTCGCCTAATGGATACTATTACTGCATTTGGGCACTTATCGTTTTACAAATTGAATATGGCTAAATCCCAAGCACTACCTTTGAATGTCCCTCTTTCTTTGCTTCAACAAATGAAGTCGAATTATAACTTTGATTGGAGGGAGGATGATGTCCAATACCTGGGGACGCGGGTGGCAGCATCCCTAGGGACCCTTTATAGAAGTAACTATATACCAATGTTAAGACTACTGCAAGAGGAGACGGAGCGAATGTCAAAAACAGATACCTCCTGGATAGGCCGTGTAGCGGCCTTCAAAATGTTACTACTTCCTAGACTTTTATATTTGTTTTGCACGCTCCCGATATCCCTTCCTGCTTCCTTCTTTGAAACAGCACAAAGAGTGATTTCAAAGTATATATGGAATGGGAAAAGACCCAGAATCAACAAAAGCTTCCTATTTAAACAAAAGGAAGCAGGGGTGCTGGGAGTTCCGAAGATACGAAATTATTATATAGCCTCGCTGGTCACTCAGTGCGCTAGGTGGAAATCAATAGACACCTCGGTTCCATGGTTGCACATAGAGCAGGCATTTAACAGTAGCTCCTTTAAAACTGGAAGATGCGCTGTGGCTACCCTTTTGGAACATTTCAGCTCCTGGCTCCTTCTCCCCGGTCATGGCGGCCTCATTGGCGGCATGGAAGCTAATACACGAGAAAGCTAACCCTATGAAAAATTTTCATATTGCTGAGATGTCTTTGTCACTAATGGCATGGGTAATCGACGGTTTGAGAGTCTCAGACTGGGAATCGAGGGGGATCACACAGATTTCTCAATTATATTCCGACACTAAACAACCTATATTGTTTGCAGACCTTAGACAGCAATATGGAATCCCTAATGGAGATTTCCTTAAATATTTTCAAATATGGCACTTCGTGTCCAAACATCCTGTGACACTTTTGCCTCATAGTGGCGCACTTTTCACTTGGCTGTCAACCAAGGTGAGAGGGTTGCGTTTTCTGTATGACAAAATGGACGAACTTTCGACCTTCACTAAATCTACCCCATTCCGTTGCTGGGAGAGAGACTTAGGGACAGCCATTACCCTAGAGGAGTGGCAGCAGGCAATTAAGCTGATCCACTTATCCTTAAAGTGTAGTACACATATAGAGACGGCCATGAAAATAGTATTATGATGGTATAGGACCCCGACTATGTTACAGTTAGCCTATCCCTCTGAATCAGGAAATTGTTGGAGGGGATGTGGAGGTAGAGGAACACTTCTACATATATTGGGGAATTGCCCCATAATTCAAGGATACTGGGAAAAGGTCTTTGAGATGCTCTCAGAGTTATTCGACTTCCGACTCCCATACACTGCTGATATGGCTATTCTGATTATCGGAATTCCCAGTGCACTGAAGGCATACAAAAAGCTTATCTGCAAAATTTTGACGATAGCCAAGTTGCTGCTAGTGCAGAGATGGAAGACAATAGCCCCTCCGCCCATGACGGATCTCTTAATGGCCGTACACAACACATACACATACGAAAGAGTACTCGCACTGGGAAATGACTCTTTCCATAGCTTTGAGAAAATCTGGGATGTGTGGATCTACTCTCGATTCTCTCTGAAAGAAAACCAGGTTGATACAGGAAATCTGGGAGGGGGGATGCAGGGACTGGGTGGGGGACAAACCTGCCAACCACAGGGTAGATGGAGCGGGGGGGGAAGTAGGAATACAGGATGAAGGATACTGAGTGTCAATACTCACACACAAACAAAGGCCTTACAACCAAGTGAAGGTCGGAATTGAGGAACATGTCCTAGGTGTGATTCATGATAGCCCGTTGACTGTGCCTGAAAGTTATTGTTATTGTTATGGTTTACTATGTTAGTGCTCTGAATATCTGGTTTATCGATAAATGACCTAAAGATGTATTTTGGAAAGGAAAGCATCATATTGCCTTGCATTTTTTTTTTTTTTTTTTGTTATACTGCATACCACTGTACATCGCAAAATATGTCAATATTGTTCTGTACCTTTTACTCTGTGAAAAATTCAAATAAAAACTATTGAAACATAAATAGGTTCCTAGGAGCACTAAGATTGTTCTGAACTATGTTTTAGCCATTTTAAGGTGTAGTTACTACCGAACTTGACCAGAGCCACCTGAACCCGAAACAAAATTAATCTTGAGAGGTTTGACAATTTCTAATCAAAATGTATCCATAAAATTTTATGAATGAGGAGAGAGAGAGAAGAGCAGTTAAGCGGTGGAGGGGCACTGAAACAAACAAATACTTTGTTGCAGAAAACTTTCTTTATTTCCATCGATACTGTTTAGTACTTCTCTATCATTTCCTACATGTTTTTGCTGCTGCTTCCAAGTGAGTGAAGTAGAATTAGGGAAAACAATCTCTTGTTTTTTCCAAGTATCTGTCTAGAGTAGATATCACCCTAGTTTGTTTCTAACACATGGACAACTGAGAATTAGAGAGAAGTTATAGGTGAATAACAAAGGTAAATTATATAGATGATGATGATGTTATTATTATTATTATTATTAGTATTATTATTATTATTAATAATAATAATAATGCATTCAAAATAATGCAAAACAATACAATGGCCAAATAGAGTAACTCCAATGCCACCCATTTAACTACTTAAATGCTAATTATATGCATATAAGTAATTTCCAAGGCAGAGTTCTCTCTGTTAGTCCATCAATGGCCACCAGCGCCTTAGCTTGCCATGACAGATAGCGAGCATCTAAATGTCATTGATGTTAGCCTATTAGGTCCTTCTTAAAATACACTGCACTATGAAATAAGTGCATGTGATCAAATAATCAAATCCCTTAGTGGGACTAATAAATATTGTAATAAAAAGTTCAAAAGAAGGATCAAAGAAATTCCAAGGAAAAATATCTGTTTTTACCTTACAGCTTGTGCTTTTTTTTTTGGAAAAAATGATCATTCATAATTTGTATTGGTACATCTTAATGAACAAATCTGTAAAATTATCATTATATATTTGTCACATATGAGCACCATAAAATAAAGTAAGTGTCAGAATTGCTATATGTTGATCATTCATCCTTCCAAAATATGAACTAAAACGCAATGGAAACATCTTATCTACCCAAAACTGGTACATACTTCAACTGTTTAAAAAAAGAAGAAAAAAAACAATTTGGCATCAACTCATAGAATACAGAAATCATTACAATCCAGTGACCCCATCAAAGAAAAATGCCAAATTGCTGTTTTTGTTTAATTAACTCCACAAAATAATAAACGTTAAAAATAATATAATATGTAATAAGATAACCTTTAAAATGTGACAAAAAAAAAACTTTTCAAACAACTTAGCCTCATTTCATGTAGCATATAATCTTGGACCAAAATATAATGTACTTTAATAAAAAAAATGTTGGTGTGTTGGTGTTTTCTGTCTGAAAAACCTCTCTAAAGTTCCTTCCACCAGGTGTCTCCCTTCTAGCTAATTTGCAATGCATTCTCTGTTGCTAGGGAAGATCCGTCTAAAGATATCACCCAAAAGCAAGATGTATTCACAATGAGTGGAAGAGTTGGTTCTGTTCTGTCTTCACACAGTGAATGGAGAGTGGTTGATTCCTCTCACATTCTGAAAATATCACAGCTTACAATGTAAGAAAAGCCTCATATCTACTTGTATTTACTTCTGGCTGCTTGTGGGATTAACACACAGACAGCAAGCAGCTTTACTGACTCTGCTGAAAGATTGTATTTTTCCCTTTGTTTTAGCTGCATACCTGCATGTATTTACATTGTATTTGCAGTTCAGTGTGGTCACTTGAGATTTTCTTAGCTATTTGTTTGTTGTTATACACACGTGAACCAAATTGTTGGTACAACTCATTTAATGGAAGAAAAACCCGCAATGGTCACAGAAATAACTTGAATCTGACAAAACTGGAATTTGCCAAACCACATGTTGACAAGCCACAAAGCTTCTGGGAGAATGTCCTATGGACAGATGAGACAAAAATTGAAATTTTTGGCAAGGCACATTAGCTCTATGTTCACAGATGGAAAAATGAAGCATATCTTGAAAAGAACACTGTCCCTACTGTGAAACATGGAGGAGGCTCTGTTATGTTCTGGGGCTGTTTTGCTGCATCTGGCACAGGGTGTCTTGAATCTGTGAAGGATACAATGAAATCTCAAGACTATCAAGGGATTCTAGAGAGAAATGTGCTGCCCAGTGTCAGAAAGTTTGGTCTCAGTTGCAGGTCATGGGTCTTGCAACAGGATAATGACCCAAAACACACAGCTAAAAACACCCAAGAATGGCTACGAGGAAAACATTGGACTAGTCTGAAGTGGCCTTCTATGAGCCCTGACCTAAATCCTATTGAGCATCTTTGGAAGGAGCTGAAACATGCCATCTGGAAAAGGCACCCTTCACACTCGAGACAACTGGAGCAGTTTGCTCATGAGGAGTGGCCAAAATACCTGTTGAGAGGTACAGAAGTCTCATTGACAGTTACAGGAATCATTTGATTCCCTCAAAAGGTTGTGCAACAAAATATTAAGTTAAGGGAACCATCATTTCTGTCCAGGCCTGTTTCATGAGTTTACTTTTTTTTAAAATTCTCTTGAAGCATGGTTGAAAAGCAATGTCTGACTTTCATTTGTTCATTTTCATTGAATTTTTATATATTATTACTTTTGTCAGATTCAAGATATTTCTGTGACCATGGTGGGTTTTTATTTCATTAAACGAGGGGTACCAACAATTTTGTTCATGTGTGTACAATTAACCCTGGCAGAATTACATAAAAAAGGAACCAGTAGTATCAGTAATGGATAGGGGAGGGGGCCAGACTGCTCCCTATTGTACACACCAACAGCCTCAGAGGCAAATGCAAAATCTGCGGCAGCCATAACGGGGATATTAGTAAATTTTTGCCGCTGTTCACCTCCTTTTTCCCTGGATACTTGGACAGTATTACTCTCAGCGTGCCCCTGGACTGTCTTCCATGGCATTTAAGTGACAGCACAAGCTAAGTATTCTATTTATTTCCACATATCAGATTTGTACAGTTTATGTAGTGACCACATTTTTTCATTTTTCTTTAGGATACATATTAGTAAATAATATTAGTAGCCGAAAAACTGTTTGGACCCCATGTTTGAAGGCTTATACAGTCATAGAACACACTGCCTAGCACATATTTAAATTTTTCATGAAAACTCAGGTACACGTTAAAGAGTAAATCATAATTTTACTCATGTTGTTTTATATGTTATTCAAAAATGATCAGATATTTAAGACTTTGCCAAAAAACCAAGGGTTCTTAGTTAAACAATTATAAAGGATGTGATACAGAATGTCTCGTCAACATTTTTCGAAATGCTCTTTTCACTTCATTATTTCTTAAGCTGTATATGAAAGGATTTAATACAGTATAACAACTCCATAAATTATGTAAATATATTTTATATTCGATGAATATTTTTTTCCTTGTCCCATGTATGTGGTCATATTTGTCCCATAAAGCATAAAAACCGCAGTCAGGTGGGAAGCGCAGGTTGAAAATGTCTTTGATCTTCTATCTGCTGAGCTGATTTTTAATATTGATACAATGATACAGATATAAGAAATCACAATGAAAAGAAATGGTAAGAACAGAACAATTAAGCTCCCAATAAATATAGTTAACTTATAAAATGAGACGTCTCCACAAGCCAGCTCCACAAGCACTAAACTCTCACAAGCAAAATGGTCCACCTTATTACCTCTACAAAATACAAGAGGCTTTATTGTGGTCGGGGTTACAGTTAAAACGAAATTCCCAGACCACATAATGACTGTGAGATATTTACATGTCTTCCAGCTCATAATGGTGGTGTAATGTAAAGGGAAACATATAGCAATATACCGGTCATAGGCCATCACAGCCAGTAACAAACACTCAGTGCCACCTAGAATCAAAGTAAAATACATTTGTGTCAGGCAAGCAATGACTGAAATTCTTCTCGTTGCAGAAAATACATCAGATAACGTTCTTGGAATAGAATTGGAAGAGAAAAACAAATCAATAAGAGATAAATTACAAAGGAAATAATACATAGCTGTGTGTAACTGAGGACTAAGAACCACAGTACAGATGAGGAAACCGTTCCCCAACATGGTCAATATATAAGCAAATAAAAAACCAATGAACAGAAATATTTTCATCTGCAGACTTGAAGGAAAACCAGTAAAAAAAAGTTCATCTACCAAAGTTTGGTTTCCAAAATCAGCGTGAACATGTATATTTTGTAACCCTGTAAAACACATAACTTAGGTTGTATCACTTTCAATTGTATCACTTTTAGTAATAAAACAAGTCACTTTATTAAAAATAAATATACAAAATTAGGAAGTAGTCAAGGACTGGTTGAATACAAGATGAAGTTCTTTTGTGAAGGTGGAACTTTATAGAGAAAAAAAAAGATTATCAGAAATATGATACAATCTTATTTTGTATCTGGTTTTTTTGTAGGATTGTAGTCAGGTATATGGGATTTTGTAGGATTATAGTCAAGTATATGGGATTTTGTAGGATTATAGTCAGGTATATGGGATTTTGTAGGATTATAGTCAGGTCCATTGTATTTTGTAGGATTATAGTCAAGTATATGGGATTTTATCGGATTATAGTCAGGTTATGATTATACAATTATACCAAACAGGTGATACTGATCACTTTCATATGTAGGTTGTATCACAGTCATTAGGGGGGCTTAAAACTGGGTGAAACAGCCAAACTCTGCTACAAAGGTGAGGTTGTGGAAGACAGTTTCATGTCACAAGTCATACACCAAGCACAGCAAACAGACATTTGGTAGACTTACTGCATCAGCAATGTGTCATCCATGAAAAGATTTTAAAGAAGACTGGGATTGAAAGATGTGCGCTTCAACCTCTTTTGAAGAAACACCAAGAAACCAAGCAGATGAAAGACACGTCATGCTTAATTCCACACAAAATAACAAGATGTCCAGTAGTGCCAGAACTGGTGGAAACCAATGGGATCTAAATACAACCATCTACTGTTCGATTAACTGTGGCCAGAAGTTGGGTCTTCATGGAAGCATTGCAACCATAAAGCTGTACTTTCAATGTGCAAACAAGGCCAAGTGATGCATTAAAAATATAGGAAATGGGGTTTAGAAAAATGGCAGCATATGCTCGGGACAGATGAGTCAAAAGGAACTATTTGGCTGTAACAGAAGGCAGTCTGTTCACTTAAGGGCTGGAGAGCAGCAAAACAATGAATGTCTGCAGGCAACAGTGAAGCATGGTAGAGGTTTCTTGCAAGTTTGGGACTGCATTTTAACAAAAATATTTGAGGTTTTAGTCAAGATTAATGGTGTCCTTAATGCTGAGAAATACAGCCAGGCAATACAACAAGTCAATACCATCAAAGAGACGTCTGATTGGTTCCAAATTTATTCTGCAGCAGGACATCAACCCCAAGCATACAGACAATGTCATTAAGAAAGAACTATCTCCAGCATAGAGAAGATCAAGGAATCCTGGAAGTGATGATATGGCCCCCACAGAGCCCTGATCTCAACATCATCCAGTCTGTCTCGAATTACATGAAGAGATAGAAGAATTGGAGCAAGCCTGCATCCACAGAAGATTAGTTCTCCACGATGGTAGGAACAACCTCCCTGCTGAGTTCCTTCAAAAACTGTCTGTAGGTCTACCAAGAAGAATTTATGAAAGGCAAAAGGCATTTTCTTAATTGACAAACAAACTATTAACATTTCAGTTTCTGAAAGCATTATTACTGTGCAGTATTTTTCTACACCTGCCTAAAATTTCAGCACAGTACTGTATAAACTGAGATTTTGATTCTAAAAAGGAATGAGGCCCGATTCACATCTGCGCATGGGTTTCTGTTTGGGGAGTCCACTTGGGGACCCCCGAACGGAAACCTAATCCGCATAAAAAAGCAGTTACCTTAGGAAACCGGCGGGGAAACTCCTAGACTATAATGGGGTCCGTGTGGTTTCCCCTCGGTTTCCACACGAAAAATGCTGTTTGCATTTTTCATGCGGAGAGGGGTACAGAATGGCCCGAATGTAGATGTGAACCGGGCCTTAGACACAAATTATATTAGAACGTTGAAGAATGTTTAGCGTTGTATACACTAAGCAAAGCAATAGAGGAAAATATTAGAAATAGTATCATACCAGATATACAATGACTGGACATGTCCATTTAAGAGAAAATTTGTACATACAACAATGTGTATAACATAGAACCTACCATCTGTACGCATCATGTGTTCAGTGTCTGCTTTCTTGCTATCTTGAGTCTTGGAAATGTTATAAGGAGTAAAAGAAACCCCTTGAGAGTCTCGGCCTCTGTTGTATTTTATTCATGTTTTTTTCATATTAATTGTTTGCTATAAATTTCCCCCACGTAAAACAACAAATTTTCTAAGTGATGCTATCGAAGTAGGATTAACCTCTGCATAACCATTTCATGAGTAACAGATTGCTGCTGGCTTTACTGCTGTAAATACTATATATGGACTGTAAAGGAAGCAGCTTGGGGCACTCCTCCACAGAACACCAGGTGCTGACACATACATCCTCAGGCAGCATCCAGTGCTGCAGGAATTTTAAGGAAGCCAGATGGAAAAATGCTGTAGGTAGTGTTTTCCATCCAGCTGAGGCACAGATCCGATGCCATATGGCAGGGGTCCCCAACCACTCCCTGCCCTGCTTTCACTGTGTTTTCAGCTAGTGAACATTTCTCCAGGAGCCATTCCATTTCTATAGCAGCTTAGAGTCTTCCAAAGACCCGCAGACCTGCCATCACATATTATTAATGAGCTCTGCCTGTGGTAGGTTTGAATAGTAATATAGAAATTTCCCCATAGATTGCATTACTGTAGTATTGCAGACAATGGTATAAGTGATCTAGTTATCATACTGAGCCACAGAATAGTGTGCTTTATCTTGTGATGACACCTTATAGAAGCCTTATGTTTGTGCATTTGAAATTAAAGAATTCACCCCCCCTCCCTCTTATGGATTGAAGGTGTGTGAGTGGTTGTATTATCAACGTTCTGCAACTGTGGTATTTTCCCCATATACTACATGTGGCTGTCTGCATCCTGCATAGAGGTAAGGCTTCAATTCAATTGTGGCCTTTTTTCAATGATATGACTTTTAATGATGTCCTTTTGCAGTGAAATATTTAGGCTTTAGGTTTATAAGAGTTGTAGCCATTGTAACCATTATATAAATATGTAGAAAACAATATATTATAAATGCCTTATTTATAATCTCATTCTGACAACTTCCTTTCAGAGTTCTTGTTAGTAAATCAATAATATAAACCAAACCAGAAACCCCTATAAATCAAAAATCTTTGGGGTAGATTTAACATTGAAAAGGCAACAGTTTTATATGTTATCTGTGTCTCACTTGTCAATTGGTGGGACTTATTGGAAATGGGGTATGGCTTGCTATAAAGGGGTAAGAGTTAGGTTGACACAATTTGTCGCACAAAAAAGTGGTCCTTTTTTTATCAAAAGCTAAGCCAACTAATAGACAGTGTAAACATAGACATCTATATTTGATTATTCCAAAGAGAGAGCCCTGTTTTTGCAAATTAAAAGTCTATTGGCCAAGTGGGCGGTAACACAGGGGTTATTCTAGTGGCAGTGTCTCTGCACTGTCATGCAGTTTTACCTCCTACTTGACTAATTTACATAAGCATTAACAGGGTTTTCTGCTTGGAATGGCTTACCAGATTTGATCCTCTCTCTTAAATCAACATTGACTTTGAAACCTTTTCTGAATCTGTCTGCCAACCGAGACAGATTGTCAGCTCAAAGAGATCAAATTACAGTTATTCATAGAAGTCTATGGAGAGTGAGAGTAGAGAGGAGTCAAGTGATGGAGGAGCACAAACACAGACAAATATTTAGCTGCAGTAAAATTTCTTTATTTCTATCAATACTGTTCAGCACTTCTCTAAAATTTTATATATGGTTCTGCTGCTACTTTTGAGTGAGTGAACGAGAATTAGGGACAGCAATCTCATGTTTTTGCCATGTTCTGTCTATGGTGGATATCATGGTAGGTGGTCCCTCGCACAAGGTCAACTGAGAATTAGTGACAAATCATAGATAATTAATAAATAATAATGATAAATAATGTAGTTTATTAATATGAAGAAGTGCTGAAAAAAAATACAATGACCAAAAATAAATAACTATAGGTATAACAGACAGCATTATGAAATGAGTGTAGTTTATTGTGAAAGAGATAAATCAAATTTTCATATCCCTCAATGGGACTAATAAATATTGTAATAAAAATTTCAATAGAATGTTCAAAAAATTCCAAGGAAAGCTATTTTTCCTCATAGCATGATTGTTTTAATTGGAAAAAATGACTATACAGTCATGGCCAAAAGTTTTGAGAATGACACAAATATTATATTTTCACATGATCTGCTGCCCTCTGGTTTTTATGTGTGTTTGTCAGATGTTTTTATCACATACAGAAATAGAATTGCATTCATATTATGAGTAACAGAAGCTTATATTGACAGTTAGAATGAGTTAATGCAGCAAGTCAATATTTGCAGTGTTGACCCTTCTTCTTCAGGACCTCTGCAATTCTCCCTGGCATGCTCTCAATCAACTTCTGGACCAAATCCTGACTGATAGCAGTCCATTCTTGCAGAATCAATGCTTTAATTTTGTCTGAATTTGTTGGTTTTTGTTTGTCCACCCGTCTCTTGATGATTGACCACAAGTTCTCAATGGGATTAAGATCTGGGGAGTTTCCAGGCCATGGACCCAAAATCTCTATGTTTTGTTCCCTGAGCCATTTAGTTATCACCTTTGCTTTATGGCAAGGTGCTCCATCATGCTGGAAAAGGCATTGTTGAGCGCCAAACTGCTCTTGGACGGTTGGGAGAAGTTGCTCTTGGAGGACATTCTGGTACCATTCTTTATTCATGGCTGTGTTTTTAGGCAAGACTGTGAGAGAGCCGATTCCTTTGGATGAGAAGCAACCCCACACATGAATGGTTTCAGGATGCTTTACAGTTGGCATGAGACAAGACTGGTGGTAGCGCTCACCTCTTCTTCTCCGAATAAGCTGTTTTCCAGATGTTCCAAACAATCGAAAAGGGGATTCATCAGAGAAAATGACTTTACCCCAGTCCTCAGCAGTCCACTCCCTGTACCTTTTGCAGAATATCAGTCTGTCCCTGATGTTTTTTCTGGAGAGAAGTGGCTTCTTTGCTGCCCTCCTTGAGACCAGGCCTTGCTCCAAGAGTCTCCGCCTCACAGTGCGTGCAGATGCACTCACACCTGCCTGCTGCCATTCCTCAGCAAGCTCTGCACTGCTGGTAGCCCGATCCCGCAGCTGAAACACTTTTAAGAGACAGTCCTGCCGCTTGCTGGTCTTTCTTGGGCGCCCTGGAGCCTTTTTGGCACCAATGGAACCTCTCTCCTTGAAGTTCTTGATGATGCGATAGATTGTTGACTGAGGTGCAATCTTTCTAGCTGCAATACTCTTCCCAGTTAGGCCATTTTTGTGCAGTGCAATGATGACTGCACGTGTTTCTTTAGAGATAACCATGGTTAACAGAAGAGAAACAATGATGGCAAGCACCAGCCTCCTTTTAAAGTGTCCAGTGGTGTCATTCTTACTTAATCATGACAGATTGATCTCCAGCCCTGTCCTCATCAACACCCACACCTGTGTTAATGGAGCAATCACTGAAACGATGTTAGGTGGTCCTTTTAAGGCAGGGCTGCAATGATGTTGAAATGTGTTTTGGGGGATAAAGTTAATTTTCTAGGCAAATATTGACTTTGCAAGTAATTGCTGTTAAGCTGATCACTCTTTATAACATTCTGGAATATATGCAAATTGCCATTAGAAAAACTGAAGCAGTAGACTTTGTAAAAATTAATATTTGTATCATTCTCAAAACTTTTGGCCATGACTGTACAGTGGGGAAAAAAAAGTATTTAGTCAGCCACCAATTGTGCAAGTTCTCCCACTTAAAAAGATGAGGCCAGCCTGTAATTGACATCATAGGTAGACCTCAACTATGAGAGACAAAATGAGAAAACATATCTAGAAAATCACATTGTCTGATTTTTTAAGAATTTATTTGCAAATTATGGTGGAAAATAAGTATTTGGTCAATAACAAAAGTTCATCTCAATACTTTGTTCTATATCCTTTGTTGGCAATGACAGAGGTCAAACGTTTTCTGTAAGTCTTCACAAGGTTGGCACACACTGTTGCTGGTATGTTGGCCCATTCCTCCATGCAGATCTCCTCTAGAGCACTGATGTTTTGGGGCTGTCGCTGGACAACACAGACTTTCAACTCCCTCCAAAGGTTTTCTATGGGGTTGAGATCTGGAGACTGGCTAGGCCACTCCAGGACCGTGAAATGCTTCTTACAATGCCACTCCGTTGCCCTGGCGGTGTGCTTGGGATCATTGTCATGCTGAAAGACCCAGCCACGTTTCCTCTTCAATGCCCTTCCTGATGGAAGGAGTTTTGCACTCAAAATCTCATGATACATGGCCCCATTCATTCTTTCATGTACACGGATCAGTCGTCCTTGTCCCTTTGCAGAGAAACAGCCCCAAAGTATGATGTTGCCACCCCCATGCTTTACAGTAGGTATGATGTTCTTTGGATGCAACTCAGCATTCACTCTCCTCCAAACACGACGAGTTGTGTTTCTACCAAACAGTTCTACTTTGGTTTCATCTGACCATATGACATTCTCCCAATACTCTTCTGGAACATCCAAATGCTCTCTAGCAAACTTCAGACGGGCCCGGGTATATACACGGGCTTAAGCAGGGGGAAACGTCTGGCACTGCAGGATCTGAGTCCCTGGCGGTGTAGTGTGTTACTGATGGTAGCCTTTGTTATGTTAGTCCCAGCTTTCTGCAGGTCATACACTAGGTCCCCCGTGTGGTTCTGGGATTTTTGCTCACCGTTCTTGTGATCATTTTGACCCCACGGGGTGAGATCTTGCGTGGAGCCCCTGATCGAGGGAGATTATCAGTGGTCTTGTATGTCTTCCATTTTCTAATTACTGCTCCCACAGTTGATTTCTTTACACCAAGCTGCTTGCCTATTGCAGATTCAGTCTTACCAGCCTGGTGCAGTCTACAATTTTGTTTCTGGTGTCCTTCCACAGCTTTTTGGTCTTCACCATAGTGGAGTTTTGAGTGTGACTGTAACGTCTCTGCCTGTTCGGGTCACGGCGCCACCCTCCGCTCGCACGCTGTGGCGAAGGAGGCGTGTTCGTTTTGATTCTTTGTGTAAGTTTCTTGTTGCTCAGTCTGAACATGGTCCTAGATAATTTAATGGATTTCCGACCACACCCGTTTTCTGAGCATTTCTCTCTGGACTGCATGGAGTTAATCTCTTCCTGGCCTGAGTGATTGACAGCCTGGACCACAGGCGGGGGGGGCCCGGGCATTCTATAAAAGGTGGGGGCCCCCCACGGGGCGGGTTTTTGCACTATTTTTTCTTGCTCTCCTTGTGATATTCCTTACTACTTTGTTACTTGATTCTCTGACCCTTTGGCTTGCCTTTTGACTATTCTCTAGGATTTTGACTTTGTACTGCATTGCTCGTTTGTTACCGACCACTTGGCCTCCTGACCTCTCTTTTGTCGTTTGTTTTGTCTTGTCCTGTTCTGTGTGTCACTTACCCAGTATAGGGCTTGTCTTCTAGTTGTCCTTTGACCGTTTAGGGTAACTGAGGCAATAGGAAGGGACAGTGGCTGGGGTGAGATTAGGGCTCACTTGTCTCTGTCCTTCCTCCCAGACCCCTGCAGTAGTGTCAGGGTATTGCAGGGTATTGCGTTTGGTACGTTTGGCAAGACCCTTACAGTGACTGTTTGAGGTTGTGGACAGGTGTCTTTTATACTGATAACAATTTCAAACAGGAGCCATTACTACAGGTAATGAGTGGAGGACAGAGGATCCTCTTAAAGAAGAAGTTACAGGTCTGTGAGAGCCAAAAATCTGCTGTTTGAGGTGACCAAATACTATTTCCACCATAATTTGCTAATAAATTCTTAAAAAATCAGACAAGTGATTTCTAGATATGTGTTGGGAGAATGTCATATGGTCAGATGAAACCAAAGTAGAACTGTTGGAGAAACACAACCGTGGTGTTTGGAGGAGAGTGAATGCTGAGTTGCATCCAAAAAAAACAACCACGTGAAGCAGGGGGTGGCAACACATGCTTTGGGGCTGTCCACAAAGGGACCAGGACGAATGATCCGTGTACATGAAAGAATGAATGGGGCCATGTATCGTGAGATTTTGAGTGCAAACCCCCCACAACAAGGGCATTAAAGATGAAATGTGGCTGGGTCCAGCAGACAATGACCCAAGCACACCGCCAGGGCAACGAAGGAGGGGCTTCGTAAGAAGCATTTCAAGGTCCGGAGTGGCCAGCCAGCCCAGACCCACGAAACCTGAAGGAGTGAAAGTCCGTGGCCCAGCGACAGCCCCAAAAATCCCGCCTAGAGGAGACGCATGGAGGAATGGGCCAACATACCAGCAACAGGTGTGCCAACCTTGTAAATACTCAGAAAATGTTTGACCTCTGTGAGTGCCAACAAAGGATATAACAAAGTATTGAGATGAACTTTTGTTAGTGACCAAATACTTATTTTCCACCATAATTTGCTAATAAATTCTAAAAAAATCAGACAATGTGATTTTCTGGATATGTTTTCTCATTTTGTCTCTCATAGTTGAGGTCTACCTATGATGACAATTACAGGCCTCTCTCATCTTTCTAAGTGGGAGAACTTGCACAATTGGTGGCTGACTAAATACTTTTTTTTCCCCACTGTACATAATTTGCAATGGTATACCTTAAAAGGGTTTTCCTATAAATATATTCATATTTAAATTTGTAGACAATAGCAATGACTTCTGTCTTTATTGGTTGTCAATGGAAATGACCTTGAACACAGGAATTTTCTTTGGCTCAGTCATAGTTTATTTCTTGTGGCCAGGTATTCTCAACCATGTACAGTCATATGAAAAAGTTTGGGCACCCCTATTAATCTTAATCATTTTTAGTTCTAAATATTTGGGTGTTTGCAACAGCCATTTCAATTTGATATATCTAATAACTGATGGACACAGTAATATTTCAGGATTGAAATGAGGTTTATTGTACTAACAGAAAATGTGCAATATGCATTAAACCAAAATTTGACCGGTGCAAAAATTTGGGTACCCTTATCATTTTATTGATTTGAATACTCCTAACTACTTTTTACTGACTTACTGAAGCACAAAATTGGTTTTGTAACCTCATTGAGCTTTGAACTTCATAGCCAGGTGTATCCAATCATGACAAAAGGTATTTAGGGTGGCCAATTGCAAGTTGTTCTCCTATTTGAATCTCCTCTGAAGAGTGGCATCATGGGCTCCTCAAAAGAACTCTCAAATGATCTGAAAACAAAGATTGTTCAACATAGTTGTTCAGGGGAAGGATACAAAAAGTTGTCTCAGAGATTTAACCTGTCAGTTTCCACTGTGAGGAACATAGTAAGGAAATGGAAGACCACAGGGACAGTTCTTGTTAAGCCCAAAAGTGGCAGGCCAAGAAAAATATCAGAAAGGCAGAGAAGAAGAATGGTGAGAACAGTCAAGGACAATCCACAGACCACCTCCAAAGAGCTGCAGCATCATCTTGCTGCAGATGGTGTCACTGTGCATCGGTCAACAATACAGCACACTTTGCACAAGGAGAAGCTGTATGGGAGAGTGATGCGAAAGAAGCCGTTTCTGAAAGCACGCCACAAACAGAGTCGCCTGAGGTATGCAAAAGCACATTTGGACAAGCCAGCTTCATTTTGGAAGAAGGTCCTGTGGACTGATGAAACAAAGATTGAGTTGTTTGGTCATACAAAAAGGCGTTATGCATGGCGTCAAAAAAACACAGCATTTCAAGAAAAACACTTGCTACCCACTGTAAAATTTGGTGGAGGTTCCATCATGCTTTGGGGCTGTGTGGCCAATGCCGGCATCGGGAATCTTGTTAAAGTTGAGGGTCGCACGGATTCAACTCAGTATCAGCAGATTCTTGAGAATAATGTACAAGAATCAGTGACGAATTTGAAGTTACGCCGGGGATGGATATTTCAGCAAGACAATGATCCAAAACACAGCTCCAAATCTACTCAGGCATTCATGCAGAGGAACAATTACAATGTTCTGGAATGGCCATCCCAGTCCCCAGACCTGAATATCATTGAACATCTGTGGGATAATTTGAAGCGGGCTGTCCATGCTCGGCGACCATCAAACTTAACTGAACTGGAATTGTTTTGTAAAGAGGAATGGTCAAATATACCTTCATCCAGGATCCAGGAACTGATTAAAAGCTACAGGAAGCGACTAGAGGCTGTTATTTTTGCAAAAGGAGGATCTACTAAATATTAATGTCACTTTTCTGTTGAGGTGCCCATACTTTTGCACCAGTCAAATTTTGGTTTAATGCATATTGCACATTTTCTGTTAGTACAATAAACCTCATTTCAATCCTGAAATATTACTGTGTCCATCAGTTATTAGATATATCAAATTGAAATGGCTGTTGCAAACACCCAAATATTTAGAACTAAAAATGATTAAGATTAATAGGGGTGCCCAAACTTTTTCATATGATTGTATGTCTCACGTATCGCCGCCTGATAATTTGTCCACAATAAGAAAATCATGGTTGGGTTTCTAACCAGTCCCAGACCATATAAAGTTCCTACATTCATGGAATTACTGAATTACTGAAATGAATGAATGTTTCAAAAATATTCTAATTTATAGAGATGTACCTGTAGTAAGTTTCAGAATTGATGTTTTTTGTTCATCCCTCATTCCAAAATATGACATTAAAATCAAAGAAAATATCTTATGTCTCCAGAATTGGTACCAACTTCAGCTGGTCTTGAAAAAAAAAAATCATCCACCACAAAAATGTAATGAAAGTAAAAAACAAACAAGCATTATGCACACTTCAAAATGGTGTGTTTAAAAATAAAAAGTAAATAGTTAACTTTCAGAATGGAATGAAAAATAAATAAACATAAAAAGTTTGGTCATTCAGGCTCAAATATAGGTTATTATTGTAACTCATATTGTATATGTGTTATTCAAAAATGATGACATATTTTTGGCTTTTCCCAAAGGCCAAGGATTCTTTTCAAAGCAATTACATAGAATGTGATACAGAATATCTGGTGAATATTTTTCGAAATGCTCTTTTCACATCATTATTTCTTAAGCTGTATATAAAAGGATTTAATACAGGTATAACAGCTCCATAAATTATAGAAATATATTTTATGTTTGATAAATATTTTTTTCCTTGTCCTATGTATGTGGTCATATTTGTCCCATAAAGCATAAAAACCACAGTCAGGTGGGAAGCGCAGGTTGAAAATGACTTTGATCTTCTCTCTGCTGAGCTGATTTTTAATATTGATACAATGATACAAATATAAGAAATCACAATGAAAACAAAAGGTAAGAATAGAACAATAACACTAGCAATAAATATAGTTAATTTATAAAATGAGATGTCTCCGCACGTCAGCTCCATAAGCACTAAACTCTCACAAGCAAAATGGTCCACCTTATTACCTTTACAAAAAACAACAGGCTTTATTATTGTCGGGGTTAAAGTCAAAATGAAATTTCCAGACCACATCATGATTGTGAGATATTTACATGTCCTCCAGCTCATAATGGTGGTGTAATATAAGGGATAACATATGGCAATATACCGGTCATAGGCCATCACAGCCAGTAACACACACTCAGTGCCACCTAGAATCAAACCAAAGTACATATGTGTCAGGCAAGCAATGACCGAAATTCTTCTTGTAGAAAATACATCAGATAACGTTCTTGGAATAGTATTGGAAGAGTAAAACAAGTCAATAAGAGACAAATTACAGAGGAAATAATACATAGCTGTGTGTAACTGAGGACTAAGAACCACAATGCAGATGAGGAAACTGTTCCCCAACATGGTCAATATATAAGCAAATAAAAAAACAATGAACAAAAATATTTTCATCTGCAGACTTGAAGGGAAACCAGTAAATAAAAATTCATCTACCAAGGTTTGGTTTCCAAAATCAGCGTGAACATGTGTATTTTGAAGCCCTGTAAAACACATAACTTAATTTGTATCACTTTTTTTAGAAAAAATTTTTTAACTTTCAAAGCAATAAAAAAAATATTTACAAAATGTTAAAATTTGCACAAAATTAGAAAGTATTCAAGTTGAATACAAGTCAATGTTCCTTCATCAAGTCAAAGCGCTATAGAGGAGTAAAAGGTAATCAGATAAATGATACAATCCAATTTTTTTAACTGAACTTGTTGCTTATGTACTACACTTTAATGAGGTTGTGCACTTGTCTTTATGAACTATCCAAATAAAGATATTCTGCGTTAATGACCTTATGAAAACAAATACACATAAAGGCTTGATAATGAAATTCAAAATTTTATTTTAATGTTAAGATTTCAATGGGGTTACATTGTCAACTTCACTCATTGCCAATTTATTTTTATATTGTTTTGTGTATTATTTGTTGATATTACCCAGGAGATTGTGGGGTCCAGCAGAATACATGTCCATGATGAAGGTGGAATGATGTGATTCATAAAAGTGAAGGTAGGACAGAGAGTTGCTGGTGAATTCTGCTGTGTATCCAATACAATTTTTGATGACCTTCTAATAAACAAGGTTTTAAAAAGTTGCTTTACTTGATTTCCTATGACCAAAAAGAAAATGTTATATCGTCTTGTTTGTCTTACAGTTTTGAATTAAATTGTGCAATAAAAAAAATAAATATTGGTGATTAATATTATGTTATCCAGTTGGACAATATAAAAAAGCAGTCATTAATAGTTTCTTTTGGACTTTCATGTAAGTAAAGGAATTTTGAGAGAAGTGTGGATAATAGGAAAGAGACCTGGATTGAAGTCTTTAAGCTAAAACATAAATTACATTGTTTTCGTAGATGAATTATGAACATCCAGTCCATAGGAAAATACATTTGTGAAAGTTGAAAGGAAAAATAAAAATAGTAGCTTGAATATGATTAAACATAATCACAAATACAGGTGCCTCTCAATAAATTAAAATATCTTTGAATTGTTTATTTCTTTAAGTAATTAAATTATAAAAGTGACCTCCTAAATTTTCTAGATTCTTTACACACAGAGTGTTCTATTTCAAGTGTTTTATTTCTGTAAATGTTGATTATGGATTACAGGTAATGAAAACCCAAATCTAAGAAAATTAGAATATTCTAAAAAAAATTCAGTATTGTAAATTCAGTGTGTCACATGCCAAGGTTTCCTAAGCCTGTAAATGGTCCCTCAGTCTGGTTCAGTAGGACACACAATCATGGAAGACGCTGATTATATGAATTGTATTACTGAATTACTGAAATTAATGAACGTTTCAAAGATATTCTAATTTATTGAGATGCACCTGTAATACCATCTCTAAGCTATTGAAAAGACCAAAGACCCAAACACCGTACTATACCATCTATAAAACTCTTTGAAAAATTAAAAATAATCACCTCTTGACATGGAGTCAACATAGCGAAACAGAGAAGACATGAAACTAGCTGTGATGTTTGAAGACAGAAGATTGGGCCCAAGCTGACCACTTTACATACAGTACTTATATATATATATATATATATATATATATATATATATACTGTATAAATATATATAGGTATGAATACTTTAAAAGTACAGATGTGCCCTCCCTTACCTGCCGGATATGTCCAGATATGTGCGTCACAATTGAAACAACACAACATAATTTTGTGTGCGACCGCCCAGTGTGAGAAGGTTATTGCAGTCTTTTAGTCTTTTATTAGCGTGTTCTTTATGTTATATTGAATTGGTTTCAAGACGAATTGGACTCCTGAGCTAGACTGGGAATCAGCTAACTGTGGACACATCCATAGAGATTGAGTTTCAGTTATTCCACGGAGGGTACCTTCATTCTTCACATTCAGGAGATGACATTTTTTCTTGATGTTATTTTGCTGACAATGCTGCAGGACTGGAAGAGTGATCTCTGATAAATTGTAAGCTGTCCGACTGCTGTGTTAGGAGGACAAGATGAAATGTGTGCTTTAAACTTGTGGATGTTAAAAAAGTATCTCCTTTCATTGACTATAAGCAGATCTTTGGATTCGAAAAGGAATTAAACATAAATTATATTAGAATACATAAATGTATACACTAAGTGGAGAAATACAGGAAAATACTAGATATAGTGAACTTATTATAAGACCTTGACCACCTAGATCCACCACCAGCTACCAACCAAATGTAGTTTATCAGTGGTAATCTCAATTCAATTGTTAGAGGAGGGTAAATTTAAAGGGACTACCTGGAAGAGGAGAAAGAATACAGATTGACTCCCTGAATCAGAACCAGCGCATAAACCTTACGTGCAACAGATTCTATCCTGAAAATAAGTAAAATATAGTCCTTGTATAGCCCTTTTAAGTATTGCCCTTGTGCTGCCACATATTATCCGTCCTGGTTTTCATGACTAGCATTTTTGTAATGGAGTGATGCCGGATTGTTGAATTTTGTGACCCATTGAAAATTGGGATGAGGCCAAACTAATCACATCTGTCATTTTCTTGGCGCAAAAGCCACACGCAAAAAATAAATAAATATAAATAGCATAAATCATAAAAAAAAAAATATGGTTTCATTCTACAACCGACTTTCTTATCCAGGAGATTTTTTTCACATTTATCACTGCCGACAAAGGGAAAGGCCGAAAACATTGTAAACATAAAATTTTGTTGCACAAGTCAAATTTTCAAACCAAAAAGCAAATGATTTGTTTTTAAAATTGTCATTGAATGTGAAGAAAACCTGGATAATGAATGTAGTCCTGTAAGTGCACTAGATGTATAGAAGATACAGAGGTGTCCAGACTTAACTCAACTCCAGTTTAGTTAACTAATGCAATTTCACATGAAATCAATTGAACGCATTATTATTGGTCATTATTATGTGTCAATTCAACACATATGGCCATATAAATGCGTCTAATATAGAACATACTATCTGTTCGCATGGTGCCTTCAGTGTCTGCAGATTTTTTTTCCTACCATGAGTCTTGCAAATTTTTATAAGGAGTGAAAGTAAACCCTTGAGAGTCTCAATCCCTGTTGTATTTTATTCATAGAGTTTCCATTTTAATTGCTTCTTCTAAATTATTTCCCCTGTGTATTATAACAAATTACCTACAGTAGCAGCGCTGTGCATGGGCCTTATACATGCTGTGACAAGAACATACAATGCAATCAGCATGATACAGATAATAAAGAATGATCAGAGAAATAAATACATTTAGGCTAAGGCCCCACGTAGCAAAAGCGCTGCGTTAAATACTGCAGCGGCAACGCATCGCGTTTTTTCCCACAGCTTCCATTATACCTATAGGGAAACTGCCGGCATTTCCATAGTTATATTTGACATCAAAACAAAAAATGTAAAGGGATATTCACAATACCGTTGTTAGTGTCCGTTTTCAGCATCTATCATAAATCTATGTGTTAACAAAGAACACATAGATTTATCAAAAATCTGTAAAAAATCCCATTGATTTCAATTGATATTCTGTCATTCATTATTTTGTCAGAGATAATAACACAGGGTGCATGACTTTTGACTTATAGATAGTAAGCCCTTGTGGGCAGGGCCCTCTATCCCACTGTGCCAGTTGTTAGTATTACTGTATGTAAACCCTCAAATGTAAAGCACCATGTAATTAATATAATAATGTACAGCACCATGGAATTAATTTAAAAATGCACAGTACCATGGAATTAATATAATAATGTACAGCACCATGGAATTAATGGTGCTATATAGATAAACAATAATAATAATAACTTATGATGGATGTGAAGTGTCTGTAATTTTTTTAATATTAACCCCTTAACGACATTGGACGTACTATTACGTCCTGTGCGATTGGTACTTCGCGCAACAGGGCGTAATAATACTAATAATAATAATAATAATAATACAGATAGTGAGCGGGCGGCGTCGGAACCGGGTGTTAGCTGTAACTGACAGCTAACACCTGCTCCATAACCTCCTGTCGGAACTGAGTTCCGATCGGAGGTTTAAACCCCTTGGATGCAAGCCATGTTGCCGCTCCCCTCGGCACCCCCTACGGCGAGATGGGGGGGTGCCGATATCTATAATCTGCAGCCCAGGGTCTGCCCAGTGACCCCACTACCTGGTTGATCCTGCCGAGACCTGCGGAAGTAAGCGCTTTCTCATGGCCTCACTTCCTGTATAGACTGCAAGACACTTGTATGTTCGTGTATTGCAGTTGTTAGAGTAATCTTATAGCTAATATTATATATCCTACATTGTAACCTCATATAGCCATACATATATACTCATGCATCATGAACCAATGTTTCAAGACTTTGTATTTCATATCAGCCATGATGATCTCTCCCTGTTTTTACCATTTTTGTACATATTCTCATTTTTATACACCGTAAACAACTTGTACTGCCAATTTTTGTGTAGACAGTCTGACCAGATATGTCGCAAGATATGGGTGGAGGATGCGAGGGAGTCAAGATTACTTCATCCATCATTGTTAGGTAACATAAGAACTATTGTGTAACATGGGTTAAATATAATTTGAGATGAATTCCCAGAAATTGTGTAAAATCACATATTTGTATGCCAATAAACCATCCCTAATTTACGTAATATGATTGATTGTTACTTTTGCTTAATACTCTATAAAATATACGACCAGTGATCCTCCCACAAGAGATCTCTGGCAGTTACTGACAAATCTGTGTCGTCTCTGTCTTTTGCCGGTACCGGGTTTTACCTGACTTATTTACCTAATCTACCTGGGGTTATTTTTAACTCTGACATGGTGGGGGCTCGTCCGGGATCCTTAGAAATATTCAGGAAAATTCACTCAGGAGAAGATTTCAGTTGGCCTGAGTGGATATCCTGGTTGAACCCCTTAATTGGTTTAAGGGATTGGGAGGCTGGATTTCTGGTATTTTCCATGTCATTTTCTAAGGATGTTTTCTCATTCTGATAATATATATCTTGGTGAAGCTTCTTTTACTAATATGTAAAAGGATACTAAAATGTAAATGTTTTTCAGGGAAATTTAAATCTGAATCTGTATCTAAAGATGAAAATGCCATGGTGATACTGACTTCTTAGAAATACATGTGCAACTCATGTGGAAAAGAAGCATTGGAGAACCTTGCCAATTGCATCTATTGTGGAAGTCCCTTCGTCTGAGGAACTTCATCGGCAAGTTGCTACAGAAGAATCATGCTAAAGGAAACTTATAATGGACTTATATGAAATATATAACTGTAATTTTTATAACCAATACATAATCTTTTCATTATTTTAGTTATTCATAAGTACAGGAAAGCTAATTGCTCCCTAAAATTCTTTATAATCCTTTTTGTATAGGTAACATGGATAACATATTGATAGGTAGAAGGATAGTTATGTATCGGAGTCATCTGGATGGATGCAGGCATCCCTCAATCTGTGAAAATTAGTATTCTCACACTTTGGGTAGGTAGGGTGACTCTAATTACTATCCTAGATAAGAAGGGAGTTAGACTTTGTCCGTGTGACCTGTATAAAAATGATAAAGAGAGGGGAGTAATGTTAGAGTAATCTTATAGCTAATCTTATATATCCTACATTGTAACCTCATATAGCCATACATATATACTCATGCATCATGAACCAATGTTTCAAGACTTTGACTTTCATATCAGCCATGATGATCTCTCCCTGTTTTTACCATTTTTGTACATATTCTCATTTTTATACACCGTAAACAACTTGTACTGCCAATTTTTGTGTAGACAGTCTGACCAGATATGTCGCAAGATATGGGTGGAGGATGCGAGGGAGTCAAGATTACTTCATCCATCATTGTTAGGTAACATAAGAACTATTGTGTAACATGGGTTAAATATAATTTGAGATAAATTCCCAGAAATTGTGTAAAATCCCATATTTGTATGCCAATAAACCATCCCTAATTTACGTAATATGATTGATTGTTACTTTTGCTTAATACTCTATAAAATAAACGACCAGTGATCCTCCCACAAGAGATCTCTGGCAGTTACTGACAAATCTGTGTCGTCTCTGTCTTTTGCCGGTACCGGGTTTTACCTGACTTATTTACCTAATCTACCTGGGGTTATTTTTAACTCTGACACATTCTACAGTGCTGAGCCAGCAATCAAAGAATTGCTGGCTCAGGTATCCTAATGGGACACATGAAAAAGTAAAAAACAGTGAAAAAAAATAAAATAAAGTGTTTGAAAAAAATTAATAAAAGAATAAAGCCCCAAAAATTCCCTTTTCCTATATAAAATGAATTATATAAAAAAAAAAACTAAAAATGAATAAAAACAATGCATATTTGGTATCACTGCGTCCGTAACAACCTGTACAATAAAACTGAAACAATATTTAATATACAAGGTGAAAGTTGGGAAAAAAAAACGGAATAAACTCGCCAAAAGTAATGATTTTTCGTCATCTCACCTTACAAAATATGCCATAAAAAGTGATCAAAAAGTCATATGTACCCCAAAACAGTACCAATATAAAGCACAGGTTGTCCTGCAAAAAAATAAGCCCTCAACTAACTCTGTAAACCACAAAATAAAAATGTTACGCATCTCAGAAGATGGCGATGCAAAAACAATTAATTTATGTCCCCAAATGGGTTTTTGTTCTGCAAAATTAGTATCGCATAAATAAAACTGTATACATGAGGTATCTCCGTAATCGTACCGACCCGTAGAATAAAGATAACATGTTACTTATGCTTTATGCTGCATGGTGAAAAATTTAAAAGGTAAAACGCAGTGCCAGAATTGATGTTTTTTTTTTTTTAATCCAACAAGAAACAGTTAATAAAATTTATTCAATAAGTTATAGGCACCCAAAGATGAGGTCATTACAAAATACATCTCACCCCGCAAACAACAAGCCCTTTTATGGCTACATCACCAGAGAAATAAAGAAAATATAGCTCGTACAATGTGAAGACAAAAACCCCAAAAATCGCCAAATCATTAGAACATAACTGGCTGCGTCAGGAAGGGAATGTATAAGCTGTGCAAGCGTATATCAGGGGACAAACCAGATTTAGAGCTTATGAGGGAAAATAAACCAGAAGTGACCCCCAGAGTGACCTCCCCAATAATAGGAACTACTGGGGAAATAGTAGGGAATTTGGTGTTCCCAATGTACTCCGCACAGCTGCAGTTTATGCCCACATGTATGACACTGGTGTACCCAGGGTAACGTATGTAATGTCATATGTGGGTATAAACTGCTGTATGGACACAGCTGGGCACAGCAGGGAAGGAGCGCTATTTGGTTTTTGGAGCACAGGCTTGGACGGTTTGGTTTTTGGATGCCATTGCACTTTTGCAGAGCTGAAACGCCAGTAAAGTGGAATCTCCTGACATGTTACCCCATTTTGGAAACTACACTCCTGAAGGAATTTATCCAGGGGTACATTGAGCATTTTTAACACCCAAGTGTTGCTATAATTTATTATCCATAAATGAATACGCAGCTGATTGTGAAAGGCGAAAATGACAATTTTTCCAGGAATACGACATTTCAGTGCGTAATATGTTGTGCCCGGCTTGTATCAGAGATGAACTCCCCAAAAGCTGTTGTGCCCGGGATCCCCGCTTAACAGTTTTTGGATTGTGTGTCTGAGCAGACATAAGCTGGGTACAACATATCGGGCACTGAAATGGCGAATCTCTGGAAAAATTTTATTTTTAACTTTTCATTATCATCTGCGCATTCATTTCTGGAAATTAAAAGAATGAAACACTTAAGGGTTAATAATGCTCGCTTCCCCACTTGATAAATCCCTTGAAGGGTGTAGTTTCCAAAATGGGGTCACAAGTCTGCGGATTCCACTTTACTGGCAATTCTTGGTCTCTGCAAAAGAGACATGGTGTCCAAAAACCAAACTGTGCACTAAAAACCAAAACAGCGCTCCTTCCCTTCTGTGCCCGGCTGTTCCCAAACAGCAGTTTATACCCACATATGGTATTAAGTACGTTATCCTGGGTACACCAGTGTCATACATGTGGGCATACAGCAGGGTGCAGATGTGAAGGAGCACTATGTACTTTTGGAGCGCATATTTAGATTGTTGGTTTTTGGACACCATGTCACATTTGCAGAGACCCTAAAATTGCCCCTACAAAATGGGAGTCACTTCTTGGGGAATTCCAGTTTACTGGCACCTCCAGGGCTCTGCAAAAATAACATGGCGACCAGAAAGCCCCTCTAAATCTGTACTCCAAAAGCTAAAAAAACACAGTGCTCCTTCCTTTCTGAGCCCTGCTGTGTTCCCAAGCAGCAGTTTACACCCACATATATAATTTTTTTTCCCCCGGGATAGCCCACTTAATAGTTTTAGGAGTTCATGTCTCTGATGCCACAAAGTGGCCGCAACATATTCTGAAATTGGATATTTCTTCAAAAACTTCAATTTTTACTTTGTACATTAATTTTTGGGAAGCATTTTTAGGCTCAAAATCCTAATACCCCTTGATACATTCCTTGAGGGGTATAGTTTCTAAAATGGGATCCCTTTTGAGGGGTTTCCTTTGTTTTGGTACTTTAGGGGCTCTGCAAATGCGACCTGGCACCTGAAAACTATTCCAGCCACATCTGCCCTCCAAAAGCCAAATAGCGCTCTTTCCATTTTGAGCCCCACCATGTACCCCTACAGCAGATTACAACCACATATGGGGCATTTCTGTGTTCAGAAGAAATTGTGTAACAAACTGTGGGGAGTTTTTTCTTCTTTAACCACTTGCAAAAATTAAAAATATGTTGCTAAATGGACGGTTTATTGGAAAAAAAGTAATTTTTCATTTTCATGTCCCAATGTTAATAAAATCTGTGAAACAGCTGTGGGGTCAAAATGCTCACTATATCCCTTGACATGTTCTGTGAGGGGTGTGGTTTCCAAAATGGGGTCACTTTTAGGGGGTTTCACTGTTTTGGTACTTTGGGGGCTCTGCAAATGCAATATGGCACCTGAAAACTATTCCAGCAAAATCTGCCCTACAAAAGCAAAATAGTGCTCTTTCCATTCCGAGCCCCACTATGTACCCATTCAGCAGTTTACGACCACATATGGGGTATTGCTGTGTTCAGGAGAAATTTTTTAACAAACTATGGGGTCCTTTTTCTCCTTTAACCCCTTGTGAAAATGAAAACTTTGGGGATAAAGTGACGTTTTAGTAATTTTTCATTTATACATCCCAATGTTAGTAAAATCTGTTAAACAGCTGTGGGGTCAAAATGCTCACTATACCCCTTGATGAATTCTGCGAGGGGTGTAGTTTCCAAAATTGGGTCACTTTTAGGGGGTTTCCATTGTATTGGTACTCTAGTGGCTTTGCATGAGACATGGCACCTGAAAACTATTCCAGCAAAATCTGCTTTTCATACCCCCAGTGTCGCTCCTTCCCTTCTGTGCACTGCCGAATGCCCAAACATCTGTTTACACCCACATGTGGGGTATTTCTGTGCTCTGGAGAAATTGTATAATAAACTGGGAGACGCATTTTCTCCTTTAACCCTTTGTGAATGTGTTAAATTTAGGGCCAAATGAAGGGATTAGTGGAAAAAAATGAAATGTCTAAATTTCACCTCGATATCGTTTTAATTCTTGTGAAATGCTTAAAGGGTTAACAAACTTCCCAAATGCTGTTTTGAATTATTTCAGGGGTGCAGTTTTGAAAATGGGGCGATTTATGGGGGGTTTCTAATATATAGGCCTTTATAATCCCCTTCAGAACTGAAGTGGTCCCTAAAAAATTAGTTTGGGAAATTTTCTTGTAAATCTGGAAAATCACTGTTACACTTGTAAGCCTTCTAACATCCAAAATAAATTAAAGGACGTCCGTTATTTCTGTCTGTTTTTTTATGCACATGCTCAGAAATGGATGGTATAATAATGGACATTAACAAAGACTAACTTTAATGGATCAGCTAAAAAAAGAAACATTAACATCAGTTAGTGTCTATTTACCGTTTGCTATGATAGGTGTTTTTTGTTTTTTATTTAATGGACCCTCATAATAGACTTCCAATGGTAGTGTGAACACCCCCTAAGAAAATGGCACTGATTCATTTTTGATAATTTTATTACATTCAGAAACTTTTTCAGCATCCCAGTACATTGATTATGAAAAAAATAATCATTATAATGATTATAGTCTACACTAGTAATCATTTGCTAATATATTGTATTTCTATGGTGTTTATGTATTCTGCAAATTCCTATATCAGTATATTATGTTTGCACATGACCTTTTTACTATGTTCCTTTCAAGAATGTTTACCTATTATTATTAATTACTTTGAATCTCTTTTATCTTGGTTGAGGTTGTTTTGGAGTTTTCTGAGACTTTTCATTTGATGACCTCCCATGGATCAGCTGTTTGAAGCAGGAGTAGCACCTCCTCCTGTTCTACACATCAGGGATCCAGATGACTCTGGTATGACTCTGATCATGAGCATTTAACCACTTAGATGCCATGGACAGATGGTAGCTTTTCTTTTTTTATTCAGTGATGGGGTGGCTCTCCCGAGGCATGATCGCAGGAGATAGCCCTCTGAAGACTCCCAGGCATGCCCTAGTAATGTTACTATGGAAGCCTGCTTTCACAGTCATATATTAGTATTGCAGTCTATGGTTTAAGCAATCTAAATATCTCAGGTTAAAGCCCCACAGGGAAGGGGGCAGCTTAAATTTAAAAAAAAAAAAAATAATAATAATAATAATTATAGAACAGTTCTTTAAAATATTTTTAAAAAAAATAAAAAAAATTCAAATCACTCCCTTTCCTTAGATCATATTTAAATGTAATAAATAAATAAATAAAAGTAAACATAAACATATTAGGCATCCCAATTTCTGAAAATGTCCGAACATATAAAAATATTTACGCCATAGTAGAAAAAAAATGGCAGAATCAGCGTCTCTTTTTTTCACCACTTCACCTTCCAAAATAAATTAGATAAAAAGTGACAAAAACATCATACATTCCCTAAAATGGTATCAATAAAAACTAAATATTACTTCACAAAAAAGACACCATACACAGCTCTGTACATTGAAAAAGTTATGGGTGTCAGAATATGGCAGCTCAAAGAAGAAAATTTTTCTTCAAAATTTTGAATTTTTGCAAAGGTATTAAAACATGAAGAAGAACTATATAAATCTGGAATCACCTTGAATATACCAACCCAGAGAATAAAAATAACTTGATTTTTACTGCACAATGGAAGCTGTAAAAACAAAAGTCATAAGAAAATGGTACTGCTAAATTTTTTCAATTGCACTCCATTCAGAATTTTTTTTTCCAGCTGCCCAGTATACTTTAAGGGATTAAAGATTAAATTAAAAGATACTATGTTGAAGTTCAATTTGTCTCACAAAAATCAAAACCTCATACAACTAAAAAAGAAAACAAGAACTAAGAAGAACTAAAAATAAAAAAGTTATACATTTTTGGAAGACAGGGAGCAAAAAACAAAAATACAATGAAGAATGGTTGCATCCTATAAGAGTTAATAGTTTTGTGCTGTATTGCTTTGCTTGTATAAGAATAGGTGAAGGATGTAGATGAATGAGTAGAGATGAGCGAATCGAAGCTGACAAAGTGGAATTCTATCCGAAAACCCAGTGGCAGCGGCATGAGGAGGGCATAAAGTGACCCAGTGACAGCGGCATGAGGAAGCCATATAGTGACCCTGCAGTGGCAGAAGCATGAGGAGGGCATACAGTGACCCAGTGGGAGTGGTATGAGGTGGACATAGTGAACCTAGGGCAGCGGCATGAGGAGGACTTACAGTGACCCGGTGCTAGCGGCATGAGGAGGGCATACATTGACCAAGTTGTAGCAGCATGAGGAGGACAGTGATACAGCAAATGTAGCAGCATGAGGAGGACATACAGTGACCCAGTGGCAACAGCATGAGGAGGACACAAAGTGACCCAGTGAAATCGGCATGAGGAGGCCATAAAGTGACCCAGTGGCAGCAGCATGGCGAAGGAATACAGTGACCCAGTGGCAGCAGCATGAGGAGGGCATACAGAGAACCAGTGGCAGTGGCATGAGAAAGACATAGAGTGAACCAGTTGCAGCAGAATGAGTAGGCCACAGAGTGGCAAGGTGAAATAATGTAGAGTTGGCAGTAGCATGAGGAGGGCATACAGTGACCAAGTGGAAGCGGCATGAGAAGGCCATAAAGTGGCCCAGTGGCAGCAGCATGAGAAGGACATACAGTGACCCAGTGGCAGAGTGTGGAGGTGGCAGCAGCATAAGTAGGCCACAGAGTGGCAAGGTGATATAATGTGGAGGTAACAAAAGCCTTAGAAGGCCATACAGTGACCCAGTGGCAGAATATGGAGGTTGCAGCAGCGTGAGTAGGCCACAGAGTGGCAAGGTGATATAACGTGGAGGTAGCAACAGCCTTAGGAGGTCATACAGTTAACCAGCGGCAGAGTGTGGAGGTGGAAGCAGTGTGAGGAGGTCATATAGTAACTCAGTGGCAGAGTGTGGAGGTGGCAGCAGTGTGAGTAGGCCACAGAGTGGCAAGGTGATACATTGTAGGGGTAGCAACAGCCTTTGGAGGCCATACAGTCACCCAGTGAAGAGTGTGGAGGTGGCAGCAGTGTGAGAAGGACACAGAATGGCAAGATGATAAAATGTGGAGGTAGCAATAGCCTTAGGAGGCCATACAGTCACCCAGTGGTAGAGTGTGGAGGTAGCAGCAGTGTGAGAAGGACACAGAATGGCAAGGTGATATAATGTGGAGGTAGCAACAGCCTTAGGAGGCCATACAGTGGCCCAGTGGCAGAGTGTGGAGGTGGAAGCAGCGTGAGGAGGCCATACAGTCACCCAGTGGTAGAGTATGGAGGTGGCAGCAGTGTGAGTAGGCCACAGAGTGGCAAGGTGATATAATGTGGAGGTAGCAGCAACCTTAGGAGGCCATACAGAAGTGACCCAGTGGCAGAGTGTGGAGGTGGCAGCAGCATGAGAAGATCATACAGTCACCCTGTGGCAGAGTGTGGAGATTGCAGCAGTGTGAGTAGGCCATAGAGTGGCAAGGTGATATAACGTGGAAGTAGCAACAACATTAGGAGGCCATACAGTGACCCAGTGGCAGAGTGTGGAGGTGCCAGCAGTGTGAGGAGGCCATACAGTCGCTCAGTGGCAGAGTGTGGAGGTGGCAGCAGCATAAGTGGGCCACAGAGTGGCAAGGTGATATAATGTGGAGGTAACAAAAGCCTTAGAAGGCCATACAGTGACCTAGTGGCAAAATGTTGAGGTTGCTGAAGCGTGATTAGGCCACAGAGTGGCAAGGTGATATAACATGGAGGTAGCAACAGCCTTGGGAGGCCATACAGTGACCCGGTGGCAGAGTGTGGAGGTGGCAGCAGCGTGAGGAGGCCATTTAGTCACTCAGTGGCAGAGGATGGAGGTGGCAGCAGTGTGAATAGGCCACAGAGTGGCAAGGTGATATAATGTGGAGGTAGCAACAGCCTTGGGAGGCCATACAGTTACCCAGTAGTAGAGTGTGGAGGTGGCAGCAGCGTGAGGAGGCCATACAGTCACCCAGTGGCAGAGTGCGGAGGTGGCAGCAGCATCAGTAGGACACAGAATAGCAAGGTGATATAACATGGAGGTAGCAGCAGCCTTAAAAGGCCATACAGAAGTGACCCAGTGGCAGAATGTGGAGGTTGCTGAAGCGTGAGAAGGCCACAGAGTGGCAAGGTGATATAACATGGAGGTAGAAACAACCTTGGGAGGCCATACAGTGACCCGCTGGCAGAGTGTGGAGGTGGCAGCAGTGTGAAGAGATCATACAGTCACCCAGTGGCAGAATGTAGAGGTTGCAGCAGCATGAGTAGGCGACAGAGTGGCAAAGTGATATAACGTGGAGTTAGCAACAGCATTAGGAGGCCACATAGTGTCCCAGTGGCAGAGTGTGGAGGTGGCAGCAGCGTGAGGAGGCCATACATTCACCCAGTGGCACAGTTTGGAGGTGGCAGCAGCATGAGGAGGCCATACAGTCACCAAATGGTAGAGTGTGGAGGTGGCAGAAGCGTGAGTAGGCCACAGAGTGGCAAGGTGATATAATATGGAGGCAGCAGTTTTGGAGGCAATAGAGTGTCCAAGTGGCAGAGTGTGGAGGTGGCAGCAGCGTGAAAAGGCCATACAGTCACCCAGTGGCAGAGTGCGGAGGGGGCCACAGAGTGGCAAGGTGATATAATGTGAAGGTAGCAACAGCCTTAGGAGGCCATACAGTTACCCAGTGGCAGAGTGTGGAGGTGCCAGCAGCATGAAGAGGCAATGCAGTCGCCCAGAGGCAGAGTGTGGAGGTGGCAGCAGCATGAGTAGGCCACAAAGTGGCAAAGTGATATAATGTGGAGGTAACAAAAGCCTTTGAAGGCCATACATTGACCCAGTGGCAGAATGTGGAGGTTGCTGAAGCGTGAGTAGGCCACAGAGTGGCAAGGTGATATAACATGAAAGTAGCAACAGCCTTAGTAGGCCATACAGTGACCCTGTGGCAGAGTGTGGAGATGGCTGCAGCGTGAGGAAGCCACACAGTCACTCAGTGGCAGAGTGCGGAGGTGGCAGCAGTGTAAATAGGCCACAGAGTGGCAAGGTGATATAATGTGGAGGTAGCAACAGCCTTTGGAGGCTATACAGTCACCCAGTGGTAGAGTGTGGAGGTGGCAGCAGCGTGAGGAGGCCACAGAGTGGCAAGGTGATATAATGTGAGAGCAGCAACAGCCTTGAGGAGGCCATACAGAGACCCAGTGGGAGAGTGTGGAAGTGGCAGAAGCATGAGGAGGTCATACAGTCACCCAGTGGCAGAGGGATGAGGTGGCTGCAACATGAGGAGGACATACAGTCACCCAGTGGCAGAGTATGGAAGTAGGAGCACCATGAGTAGGCCACAGAGTGGCAAGGTGATATAACATGGAGGTAGTAGCAGCCTTAGGAGGCCATACAGAAGTGACCCAGTGGCAGAGTGTGGAGGTGGCAGCAGCTTGAGGAGGGGTACAGTCACTCAGTGGCACAGTGCGGAGGTGGCAGCAGCGTGAGTAAGCCACAGAATAGAAAGGTGATATAACGTGGAGGTAGCAACAGCCTTAGGAGGCCATACAATGACCCAGTGGCAGAGTGTGGAGGTGACAGCAGCGTGAGGAGATCATACAGGCACCCAGTGGCAGAGTGCAGAGGTGGCAGCAGCGTGAGAAGGCTACAGAGTGGCAAGGTGATACAATGTGGAGGTAGGAACAGCCTTAGGAGGCCACACAGTGAGGAGGCTATACAGTCACCCAGTGGTAAAGTGCGGAGGTGGAATCAGGGTGAGTAGGCCACAGAGCGGAAAGGTGATATAATGTGAAGTTAGCAACAGCCTTAGGAGGCCATACAGTCACCCAGTGGCAGAGTGTAGAGGTTGCAGCAGCATGAGTAGGCCACAGAGTGACAAGACAATATAACTAGGAGGTAGCAACAGCCTTGGGAGGCCATAGAGTGAGGAGGCCATACAGAGACCCAGTGGCAGAGTGTGGAGGTTGCAGCAGCGTGAGTAGGCCACAGATTGGCAAGGTGATATAATGTGGAGGTAGCAACAGCCTTAGGAAACCATACAGTGACCCAGTGGCAGAGTGTGGAGGTGGCAGCAGCATGAGGAGGTCAGCAGTCACCCAGTGGCAGAGTGATAGAGGTGGCAGCAGCATGTTTAGGCCACAGACTTAGAAGAGGCTATAACATTGACCCAGTGGCAACAGTGCCTGTAGGTGGCAGCATGCAGTGAGGAGGCCATACAGTCACCCAGTGGCAGAGTGCAGAGGTGGCAGCAGCATGTTTAGGCCACAGAATGGCAAGGTGATATAACATGAAGGTAGCAACAGCATTAGGAGGCCATACAGTGACCCAGTGGCAGTATGTAGAGGTGGCAGCAGCGTGAGGAGGCCATACAGTTACCCAGTGGCAGAGTGCAAAGGTGGCAGCAGCGTGAGGAGGCTACAGAGTGGCAAGGTGATATAATGTGAAGTTAGCAACAGCCTTATGAGGCCATACAGTCATCCAGTGGCAGAGTGTGAAAGTGGAAGCAGCGTGAGGAGATCATACAGTCAACAAGTTGCAGAATACGGAGGTTGCAGCATTGTGAGTAGGCCACAGAGTGGCAAGGTGATATAACGTGGAGGTAGCAACATCCTTAGGAGGCCATACAGTGACCCAGTGGCAGAGTGTGGAGGTGACAGCAGCGTGAGGAGGCCATACAGTCACCCAGTGGCAGAGTGTAGAGGTGGCAGCTGTGTGAGTAGGCCACAGAATAGCAAGGTGATATAATGTGGAGGTAGCAACAGTCTTAGGAGGCCATACACTGACCCAGTGGCAGAGTGTAGAGGTTGCAGCAGCATGAGTAGGCCACAGAGTGGCAAGGCAATATAATAAGATGGAGGTAGCAACAGCCTTGGGAGGCCATAGAGTGAAGAGGCCATATAATGACCCAGTGGCAGAGTGTGGAGGTGGTAGTAGCGTGAGGAGATCATACAGGCACCCAGTGGCAGAGTGCGGAGGTGGCAGCAGCATGAGGAGATCATACAGGCACCCAGTGGCAGAGTGCAGAGGTGGCAGCAGCGTCAAAAGGCTACAGAGGCAAGGTGATATAATGTGGAGGTAGCAACAGCCAGGAGGCCAACAGGCACCCAGTGGCAGAGTGCGGAGGTGGCAGCAGCATGAGGAGATCATACAGGCACCCAGTGGCAGAGTGCAGAGGTGGCAGCAGCGTCAAAAGGCTACAGATGGCAAGGTGATATAATGTGGAGGTAGCAACAGCCTTAGGAGGCCATACAGGCACCCAGTGGCAGAGTGCGGAGGTGGCAGCAGCATGAGGAGATCATACAGGCACCCAGTGGCAGAGTGCAGAGGTGGCAGCAGCGTCAAAAGGCTACAGATGGCAAGGTGATATAATGTGGAGGTAGCAACAGCCTTAGGAGGCCATACAGTCACCCAGTGGCAGAGTGTGGAGGTGGAAGTAGCATGAGGAGATCATACAGTCACCCAGTGGCAAATTACGGAGGTTGCAGCAGCATGAGTAGGCCACAGAGTGGCAAGGTGATAGAACATGAAGGTAGCTACAGCATTAGGAAAGTCATACAGTGACCCAGTGGCAGTATGTGGAGGTGGCAGCAGCGTGAGAAGGCCATACAGTGACCCAGTGGCAGAGTGTGGAGGTGGCAGCAGCGTGAGGAGGCCATACAGTTACCCAGTGGCAGAGTGTGGAGGTGGCAGCAGTGTGAGGAGGCCATACAGTGACCCAGTGGCAGAGTGTGGAGGTGGCAGCAGCGGGGGAGGCCATACAGTTACCCAGTGGCAGAGTGTGGAGGTGGCAGCAGCGTGAGGAGGCCATACAGTTACCCAGTGGCAGAATGCGGAGGTGGTAGCATTGTGAGTAGGCCACAGAGTGGCAAGGTGATATAACGTGGAGGTAGCAATAGCAGTAGGAGGCCATACAGTGACCCAGTGGCAGTATGTGGAGGTAGCAACAGCGCGAGGAGGCCATACAGTGACCCAGTGGCAGAGTATAGAGGTTGCAGCAGCATGAGTAGGCCACAGAGTGGCAAGGCAATATAACGTGGAGGTAGCAACAGCCTTGGGAGGCCATAGAGTGAGGAGGCCATATAATGACCCAGTGGCAGAGTGTGGAGGTGGTAGCAGCGTTAGGAGATCATACAGGCACCCAGTGGCAGAGTGCAGAGGTGGCAGCAGCGTGAGAAGGCTACAGAGTAGCAAGGTGATATAATGTGGAGGTAGCAACAGCCTTTGGAGGCCATACAGTCACCCAGTGGCAGAGTGTGGAGGTGACAGAAGCGTGAGGAAATCATACAGTCACCCAGTGGCAAAGTGCGGAGGTTACAGCAGCATGAGTAGGCCACAGAGTGGCAAGGTGATATAACATGAAGGTAGCAATAGCAGTAGGAGGCCATACAGTGACCCAGTGGAAGTATGTGGAGGTGGGAGCAGCGTGAGGAGGACATATAGTGACCCAGTGGAAGAGTTTGGAGGTGGCAGCAGCCTGAGGAGGCTATACAGTCACCCAGTGGCAGAGTGCGGAGGTGGCAGCAGCATGAGGAGGCCACAGAGTGGTAAGATGATATAATGTGAAGTTAGCAACCGCCTTAGGAGGTCATACAGTCACTCAGTGGCAGAGTGTGAAAGTGGCAGCAGCGTGAGGAGATCATACAGTCACCCAGTGGTAGAGTGCGGAGGTGGCAGCAGTGTGAGTAGGCCACAGAGTGGCAAGGTGATATAATGTGGAGGTAGCAACAGCCTTAGGAGGCCATACAGTGACCCAGTGGCAGAGTCAGGAGGTTGCAGCAGCGTGAGTAGGCCACAGATTGGCAAGGTGATATAATGTGAAGGTAGCAACTGCCTTAGGAGGCTATACAATGACCCAGTGGCAGAGTGTGAAAGTGGCAGCAGCGTGAGGAGGCTATACAGTCACCCAGTGGTAGAGTGCAGAGGTGGCAGCAGTGTGAGTAGGCCAAGAGAATAGCAAGGTGACATAATGTGAAGTTAGCAACAGCCTTAGGAGGCCATACAGTCAACCATTTGCAGAGTGTGAAAGTGGCAGCAGCGTGAGGAGATCATATAGTCACCCAGTAGTAGAGTGCGGAGGTGGCAGCAATGTGCGTAGGCCACAGAGTGGCAAGGTGATATAATGTGGAGGTAGCAACAGCCTTAGGAGGCCATACAGTGACCCAGTAGCAGAGTGTAGAGGTTGCAGCAGCATGAGTAGGCAACAGAGTGGCAAGGCAACATAACGTGGAGGTAGCAACAGCCTTGGTAGGCCATAGAGTGAGGAGGCCATACAGTGACCCAGTGGCAAAATGCGGAGGTTGCATCAGCGTAAGTAGGCCACAGATTGGCAAGGTGATATAATGTGAAGGTAGCAACAGCCTTAGGAGGCCAAACAGTGACCCAGTGGCAGAGTGTGGAGGTGGCAGCAGCATGGGGATATCATACAGTCACCAAGTGGCAGAATGTGGAGTTTGCAGCAGTGTGAGTAGGTCACAGAGTGGCAAGGTGATATAACGTGGATGTAGCAACAGCCTTAGGAGGCCATACAGAAGTGACCAAGTGTCAGAGTGTGGAGGTGGCAGCAGCATGAGGAGTCCATACAGTCACCCAGTGGCAGAGTGCGGAGGTGGCAGGAGCGTGAGGAGGCCACAGAATGGCAAGGTGATATAATATGGAGGTAGCAGCAGCCTAAGGAGGCCATACAGAAGTGACCAAGTGACAGAGTGTTGAGGAGGCAGCAGCGTGAGGAGGCCATACATTCACCCTGTGGCAGTTTGCGGAGGTGGCAGCAGCATCAGTAGGACACAGAATAGCAAGGTGATATAATGTGGAGGTAGCAGCAGCCTTAGGAGGCCATACAGAAGTGATCCAGTGGGAGACTGTGGAGGTTGCAGCAGCATGAGTAGGCCACAGAGTGGCAAGGAGATATAACATGGAGTTAGCAACAACATTAGGAGGCCATATAGTGACCCAGTGGCAGAGTGTGGAGGTGTCAGCAGCGTGAGGAGGCCATACAGTTACCCAGTGGCAGAGTACAGAGGTGGCAGCAGTGTGAGTAGGCCACATGATAGCAAGTTGATATAATGTGGAGTTAGCAAAAGCCTTAGTACGCTATTAAGTGACCCATTGGCAGAGTGTGGAGGTTGCAGCAGCATGAGTAGGCCACAGAGTGGCAAGGTGATATAATGTGAAGGTAGCAACAGCCTTAGGAGGCCATACAGTGACCCAGTGGCAGAGTGTGGACTTGGCAGCAGCATGAGGAGATCATAGAGTCATCAAGTGGCAGAGTGCGGAGGTGGCAGCAGTGTGAGTAGGCCACAGTATGGCAAGGTGATATAATGTGGAGGTAGCAACAGCCTTTGGAGACCATACAGTGACCCAGTGTCAGAGTGTGGAGGTGGCAGCAGCATGAGGAGATCATATACAGTAGTCACCAAGTGGGGGCGGGGGGCGGGGGGGGGGGGGGGGGGGGGGGGGGGGGGTAGCGCCCACCCCCCCCCGCCCCCCCCCCCCCCCCCCCCCCCCCCCCCCCCCCGGGCCCAGAATGTCCCCCTAATTCTGTGCATCTGTTGTGACTGTGGGACAGGTACACTGTCAGCGGTGTGGATTCTCCTGCAGGTCTTCCAATGTGGTGTACCTCATAATGTGTGTGCAATGTCCCACCACAGGCCTCTATGTGGGGGAAACAGGGCAGAGACTCAGTCAACGAATGAACTCACACAGATCCAATATTAATAACAGCAGAACAGATCTCCCAGTGGCCGCACATTTCTCCGGAGAAAACCACTCTATTGAAGATTTGCGGGTTGTGGTTTTAATGGGACATTTTAAGACGCAGGAGAAAAGAAAAGAATGGAGTATAAATTTATGCAAAAATTTCAAACTCTGCAATTTGGACTTAATATTCATGCCAGCTTCATGTCACACTATGCATGAACCATGAACTGAACTCAATATTCATGCCAGCGTCAAATCACACTATGTATGACCTGTGAGGGACACAAATCACCTCCTGATAGCAAACAGATAACAGCAAGAATTACTGATCCCTCCGTCACACACCACAAGTTTCCAGACTGTTTTTTTGACCTGTTGTAAATAACTTCTCTACTTAGATTGCATTTTTTTTAAAGAATCTAAAATGCTTTGAAAACCATGTGTATAAAAATCTGTGAATTTTCAGTTCTTGTATCACACCATGTCTGATGAAGGGAGCTAGCTAGTACTACTGAAAGCTTACTTATAAATATACTCAGTTAGCCTCTAAAAGGTATCGCCTGATTTCTTCACTCTTCCACTACTTTCAATGGCTAACACGGTACAACATTATACTACTATCAACTTGAAAGATACCACAATGTACCGCAAAAGAATGGAACTGAAAAACCGGCTTAAAAAACTTGCACAACTCAACAGCGACATCTTCTTCTTAACAAAATGCAAAAAGGAGAGACTCATCCCAAAAGGCTTCAATTTACGTAACCCAACCCGGAACACCTACAACAGCCGATATGCAGAACAACTATGTATTCGGACATCTGAAAGGCTGCGGAACAATATGATAAAAATTTCCTATAACAACAAAAAAAGAACACAGGAGGAGATACAGGCCCTGAAATCATCATTGGCTAATGACACAGAGGAAATGAAGGCCAAACTCCACACATACTACTGGAAACTTCAGGATATGCTTATTAACAACAAAAAGAAAAAGCTCCACAGACTGAGACAAAAAGGCCTCATTACTACAACCGCAAGTACTAGCCCAGCTCAGCAAAGCTGTGTTGTGAATCTTTCCTCTTATGAGCCAAACAAACACGAAATGTCAGTTCTCTCCAAAGGTCTCTCCTTCTGCCCCTCGGCACACACTGACCATATCCAACTCTGCAATGATATGGAGGAGTTTTTCAGAAAAATGAGATTAAGGGAATATTTTTATGACAAAGACCTTCCATACAGCAGCGACTCTGAGATGGAACAGCCCATAAGGAATCCTACCAAAAAATCTACCTGGACCCCACGCCCTGGAGCTAATGCAGCACTGGATAAATATATTGACTGTTTCAGAAGCAAAGTAAAATCAGAAATCCTGGAGAAACAAAAGAAACAGGCGCATAACCTAACCCTGCAAGAACAGAAGGCTATTACTTCACTGAAAGAAAATCAGGATATAATAATAAAACCCGCTGACAAAGGGGGCGCAATAGTCATAATGAACACCTCAGACTATATCCAGGAAGCAAACAGGCAACTGTCAAATCCCATCCATTACTCCAAACTTGGAAGTGATCCCACAAAGGCCTATATGAAAGAACTAAAGAGTATGATCAAGAAGTTTCCAGTCCAGATCCAGAATCAGGTAAAAGGACTTATCCCACAAGATCCCAGGCCGGGCTGCTTCTATATGCTCCCAAAGATACACAAAGATGGCAACCCTGGGAGGCCTATCATTTCTGGCATTGGGACACTGACAGAAAACATCTCAGGTTGGGTGGAAAATCTCCTAAAACCCCTTGTCAGGGATACTCCAAGCTATATCCAGGACACCACTGACCTTCTTAACAAACTGAATGCCCTGGGCCCTCTACCTGAGGGTACCATTTTGGCCACCATGGATGTGGAATCCCTGTATACCAACATTCCCCACAAGGATGGAGTTGCAGCATGTCGGGTACACCTGGCAAAACAAAACCTCCCAACAGAACCAGTAACGCAGCTCATACAATTCATCCTTAGCCACAACTATTTTACCTTTGGAGAGGATCTATATCTACAGCGAATGGGAACTTCAATGGGGACCAGATGTTCACCCCAATATGCAAATCTCTTTATGGCAGAAATGGAAGGAACATATTTATCAACATGCGCCACCAAACCTATGATTTACCTTCGTTATATCGATGATATCCTTGTCATCTGGACTGCAGGTGAGGAGGCCCTACTTCAATTCCATAATGACTTCAATGACTTTCACCTGACCATCAACCTTAAACTTAGCTATTCAGGGAGTGAAATTCACTTTCTGGATACCACAATATACATTAAAGACCACCGGGTACTCACATCAATATACCACAAACCCACAGACAGAACGGCCTACCTGAGAAACGACAGCTTCCACCCCAAGCACACAAGACAATCTATAATCTACAGCCAGGCTATACGATACAATCGTATTTGCGCCGACAAAACAGACCTGGACAAGCACCTCCTGGATCTGAGGATGAAATTTCTCAGATTGGGATACAAACCAAAAGTAACAGTCAACCAATTGAACAAAGCGGCAGCCATTAACAGAAACAGTCTGCTCACATATAGAGAGACCCATAAAGATGCCCGAGTGCCCCTAGTAGTCACCTACAACCCACAGCTGGAAATCCTACGAAGGATTGCCAAGGAGCTCCAACCTGTGCTAGAGAGGGACAACAGGCTCAAGGACATATTTCCAGTCCCCCCTCTCCTCTCCTTTCGACAACCACCAAACCTGAGGCGTATTATCGTCCGGAGTGCCCTGAAGGCCCCAACTGAAAATGGCACCTCACCTTGCCTACATAAAAGGTGCATGACCTGCAAGCACATCCACACCGCTGACAGTGTACCTGTCCCACAGTCACAACAGATGCACAGAATTAGGGGGACATTCTCCTGCAGGTCTTCCAATGTGGTGTACCTCATAATGTGTGTGCAATGTCCCACCACAGGCCTCTATGTGGGGGAAACAGGGCAGAGACTCAGTCAACGAATGAACTCACACAGATCCAATATTAATAACAGCAGAACAGATCTCCCAGTGGCCGCACATTTCTCCGGAGAAAACCACTCTTTTGAAGATTTGCGGGTTGTGGTTTTAATGGGACATTTTAAGACGCAGGAGAAAATTTGGAAGAAATATGAAGGAAAGAAGGAATGAGGAGGGAGTAAAGGAAAATTAAGGAAGGAATATGGAAGAAATAAGGAAAGATTATCTAAGGAATAATGAACCAATATGGAAGGAATGAATTAGGAGGGAATTCAGCAGAAATTAAGGGATATGAAGGCATAGAAATGTACACTATTGAAATTCTGTCTCTGAGGCCGAAAAATAAGAGTTAGGTATTTATTCCAGAATACTCACAAAACAAGGGTTAAATAAACACCTTTTCACATTACATAAAAAACAGCACATGCTAATACAGTCTTTCTGACTTATTACAGAGTATACAGCCCTGAGGCTTAGCAGTGTACAGATGGTCTAGATCAGTGATGGAGAACCTTTTAGAGACCGAGTGCCCAAACTCCAAAACCCACTAATTTATCGCAAAGTGCCAACACGGCAATTTAACCTTAAATTAACCAGGATCTGTTTTATAGTGACTGTGCAATGTTATTACAGCCTGTAATAATATCACATGTCTGCTATAAAACAGATACTGTGTGATATAAATAGTGAAGGGCCCCCACATAGTACAATTCGATCTGAAGTGGCCCCCAGATAGTACTATATGCTCCAGAATGGCCCCCAGACAGTATTATATGCTTCACAGTGGGCCCCACACAGTAGTATATGCTTTACAGTGGGGCCCCACACAGTAGTATATGCTCTACAGTGGGGCCCCAAACAGGTACTGCTTCACAGTGGGGCCCCACACAGTAGTATATGCTTCACAGTGGGCCCCCACACAGTAGCTTATGCTTCACAGTGGGCCCCCCCACACAGTAGTATATGCTTCACAGTGGGCCCCACACAGTAGTATATGCTTCACAGTGGGGCCCCACACAGTAGCATATGCTTCACAGTGGGCCCCACACAGTAGTATATGCTTCACAGTAGGCCCCTACACAGTAGTTTATATTACTTACCTAGTCCCATGAAGAGCTGCAGTCCCACGAAGAACATCCTCCTCCTCCTTCTTCCGCTCGCGTGCGCTGATGACTGACGTCATCACGCCTGCGTCGGGGCAGAGGTTGCACTTGCAGTCAGTGTAGGCCGCGGTCCGGACGGCGGCCTACACTGACAGCTCAGCCGAAAGACGCGATCGCTCACTAATAGGGAATCCTGTACCGGATTCCCCGTTAGTGAGCGATCATGGTGACGGCGCGCGTGCCAACTGAGAGGGCTCTGCGTGCCCTCTCTGGCACGCGTGCCATAGGTTCGCCATCACGGGTCTAGATGGAGGAGGCCAAAGGTGTCCCTACTCTGGTCACATTGTGTTTGGCAACAAATCCTCTTACAGCCTCTAGGTTAGCACAGTAATGAGTGGGCCGCATTTGGTTGATGTTAAAACGACCCCTGGTCCACTCTCTGATCTGAGTCTCTTCATGTTTGGTGTCCATGATGGTGGGTGCAAAAGAGACACAAGAGACATAGTAGCAGTTGAACAGGTGATGCTCATGGCACAGTTTACTAAGGTCTGATGTACACGACTGAGTGTTCTCTCTGAGAGGCGCTCCGATGGTGTGTTCCGCCAAATATGGAGTATGCCTTATCCAGCTCCATGACAAAAGATTGGAGCCAAACTCCACTGAAAACAATGCAGACCAAAAGGAACATGTATGACATTCAGATATCATCTAAGTGCATTCTGTGAAAAAATACAAAAAATAGCAGCTGACTGATACAGATCTCGTCATTGACCAGATCACCCTTTTAGCGCTTTGCTAATTTTCTTGAAATCATTTTTGTAAAGAAAAAAAACTACAGTTTTAGAATTGATGCCAATCTCTACTATAATTATGGGGTGTGCAGTAAAATGGCTGGAAAAACCAGGGCAGGGGGCATACAAAAAGAGGGGGAGAAGTAAACACTTGTGCAAGTAACAAGAGATGGGCCAATCAGTTAGTAATAAGCCAGGTCAATCCCGAATATTAATCTGGCTCATTACTAACGAAACTGAACAAATGGTGATTCGCTATAATAGATGAACAAAATTGGTCGCGTTACGAGAAAATACAGAGCAGACAGTGTCATGTGTGCGGTAAAACATAACACGTATGACAGTGGTAGGTGGACCTTACAGTGCTGATGTTATATAGACTATATAAGGTTGTGCTCATGACCAAGCTGTATTTATTTGCTGTAATGGTGGACATGCACACACATCTGTGTTCTATCTCACTGCATCTCATAGCTATAAAGAATCCAAAGCCTATGCTAATCTAAAAAGAAAATATTGTTATTTAACCCCTTCCCGTCTGAGGCATTTTTGTTTTTGACTCCCCGCCTTCCAAACCCCATAACTTTATTTTTCCGTTCTCAGAGCCACATGAGGGCTTAATGTTTGTGAGACAAATTGTTCTTCATACTGTTATCATTTATTATTCTGTACAGTGTACTGGGAAGCTGGAAAAAAAATTCTGAATGGGGTGGAATTGGAGAAAAAGTACCTTTGTGCCACTTTCTTATAGGCTTCATTTTTACAGCGTTCACTGTGCAGCCCAATTTACATGTCACCTGTATTCTATGTTTCTGAACTATTCCTGTGAGACCAAATTTATATAGTTTTATTTATATTTTAACTGTTTTAAACCTTTCACAAAAACTTAGCAAAAAAAAATTTTTTTTTTTCTTTAAGTCGCTATATTCTGACACCTGTAACTTTTTTTATATTTCCATGTACAGGGAAGGATAAGGCATCTTTTTTTGTGGGACCAGATGTACTTTTTAGTTATACTGCTTTGAGGAATGTCTATTTATGTTAATTTTTATCAGAGGAGAAAAAACGGCAGTGCAGCACCTTTTGATCTCCCACTACAGCGTTCACCGTGCAGGATATTTTTGAAAACCTTGTGTTTTTGGACACAGAGATACCTAAGGTGTATGTGTTTCACAGTAATTTTTTTTTACTTTTAGATGTATTCTAGGTTAATTCAAAATTTTAATTATTTTTATTTTTTTGATATTTTTTTACTTTTTTTTACATTTTATTTTTTTATTTTTTTTTTTTACAAGCGCTTAGAAATTTTTATTTTTAGAGAGTAGCAAAAAGCTTTGTGTTTGGATGAAGATTCTAAACTAAAAGAACATTCCTTGTAAGGTTATGTGAAAAATGTCATGAACATGGAAGTAATCAATAAGTAGTATATACAGTGGGGAAAAAAAAAGTATTTAGTCAGCCACCAATTGTGCAAGTTCTTCCACTTAAAAAGATGAGGCCGGCCTGTAATTGTCATCATAGGTAGACCTCAACAATGAGAGACAAAATGAGAAAACAAATCCAGAAAATCACATTGTCTGATTTTTTTAGAATTTATTTGCAAATTATGGTGGAAAATAAGTATTTGGTCAATAACAAAAGTTCATCTCAATACTTTGTTATATCCTTTGTTGGCAATAACAGAGGTCAAACATTTTCTGTAAGTATTTACAAGGTTGGCACACACTGTTGCTGGTATGTTGGCCCATTCCTCCATGCAGATCTCCTCTAGAGCAGGGATATTTTGGGGCTGTCGCTGGGCAACACGGACTTTCAACTCCCTCCAAAGGTTTTCTATGGGATTGAGATCTGGAGACTGGCTAGGCCACTCCAGGACCTTGAAATGCTTCTTACGAAGCCGCTCCTTCGTTGCCCTGGCGGTGTGCTTGGGATCATTGTCATGCTGAAAGACCCAGCCACATTTCATCTTTAATGCCCTTGTTGATGGAAGGAGGTTTGCACTCAAAATCTCACGATACATGGCCCCATTCATTCTTTCATGTACACGGATCATTCGTCCTGGTCCCTTTGTAGAGAAACAACCCCAAAGCATGATGTTGCCACCCCCATGCTTCACAGTAGGTATGGTGTTTTTTGGATGCAACTCAGCATTCACTCTCCTCCAAACACCACGAGTTGTGTTTCTACCAAACAGTTGTACTTTGATTTCATCTGACCATATGACATTCTCCCAATACTCTTCTGGAACATCCAAATGCTCTCTAGCAAACTTCAGACGGGCCCGGATATGTACTGGCTTAAGCAGGGGGACACATCTGGCACTGCAGGATCTGAGTCCCTGGTGGCGTAGTGTGTTACTGACGGTAGCCTTTGTTACGTTAGTCCCAGCTTTCTGCAGGTCAGTCACTAGGTCCCCCCTGTGTGGTTCTGGGATTTTTGCTCATCGTTCTTGTATCATTTTGACCCCATGGGGCGAGATCTTGCGTGGAGCCCCTGATGGAGGGAGATTATCAGTGGTCTTGTATGTCTTCCATTTTCTAATTATTGCTCCCACAGTTGATTTCTTCACACCAAGCTGCTTGCCTATTGCAGATTCAGTCTTCCCAGCCTGGTGCAAGGCTACCATTTTGTTTCTGGTGTCCTTCCACAGCTCTTTGATCTTCACCATAGTGGAGTTTGGAGTGTGACTGTTTGAGGTTGTGGACAGGAGTCTTTTATACTGATAACAATGTCAAACAGGAGCCATTACTACAGGTAATGAGTGGAGGACAGAGGAGCCTCTTAAAGAAGAAGTTACAGGTCTGTGAGAGCCAGAAATCTTGCTTGTTTGTAGGTGACCAAATACTTATTTTCCACCATAATTTGCAAATAAATTCTTAAAAAATCAGACAATGTGATTTTCTGGATTTGTTTTCTCATTTTGTCTCTCGTAGTTGAGGTCTACCTATGATGTCAATAAAAAGCCGGCCTCATCTTTTTAAGTGGGAGAACTTGCACAATTGGTGGCTGACTAAATACTTTTTTTTCCCCACTGTATACACTAATATATACCATGAAAATACAATATACTGTATTGGCAATTGATTATTCATAAAGTCTACAATGATGATTTTTCGTTATCTTGTGAATAAATGTAAAATAAATACAATGTATAGATTAGTTTATTCTAAAAATGTATACAGATAAAATAAATAAATTATATAATACTTACATAATGTATTAAAGAGGTTATCCAGCGTCCAAAAATTATCTGCAAATACATCCACAGCAGTGATAAATCCTCACTGTTCCCTTGTGCAGCCTTTGCTTGGCTTTATTTCACTTTCTGCTCCTTGCAGCACTGTTATTTACAGTACATGCAGTGAATCTGTGAATAAACTATATTTTCCATGATTCATCTGCCTGTCCTCACTCACAAATCACAGGTAATAAATCACTTACATCCCAAGTCACGTGCTGCGCTTAAGTTTTGTTTGCTGGCTAAACTGCTCACAGGGAGGAGTATTGACCTTGCAAACGAAACATCACAGCCGAGGTCAATGACCTGGAAATAAATCAGATAAACAGTGCTGAATTTAAACAGGATATATATTGGGAAGTGTTTTGTATTGTTACATCCTGGTTAGAGATGAGCGAATTGAAGCTGAAGAAGTGGAATTCGATCCGAATTTCAGGAAATATTTGATTTGCATGGAATCCAGATTTCCTCACGCTTCGTGGTAACGAATCACATTTTTTCCTAAAATAGCTGCTGCACGTTAGGACATGGGTCAAGGAACTCTGGGGACACGGGATCGCCCACAATTCCATGCGTGAAGCCAATCAGCAGCCAGCCAGCCCTGATTGGCTGCACGCATGGCATTGTGGTAAAGGCTAAATAATATACTCGGTAAGGACCTTCTGACGTCAGACGGTCACATGACATGCTCTAGTCATGTGACTGGGAAGGCATGTCTACTTGTAAGAAGGTCCATACACATGAAGAAAAGTTGTATCCCGTGCAGTGGAGGAACATGGAGAGATGTGAGGTGCATGGTATATTGTGGGGAGAGAGATGTGTGGTGCAGGGTGTAGTGCGGGGGGGGGGGGAGATGTGGGGTGCACGATGAACTGTGTGGTCCATGGTGGACTGTGGGAGGGAGAGATGTGGGGTGCACGGTGAACTGTGGCAGGAGTTTTGGGGTGCATGGTGAACGTGGGGTTAGTGTGGGGGTGGGGATTTAGAGCTGTGTTACTATAGGGGATGGTCAGCTATGGCGCAGGTTTGGTGGATTTGGCAAGCTGTGGCCCTGTGGGGCTGAGATGTAGGGGATAGCGAGCTTGATATACCTTTGTGAGATGTGTTACTGTGGGGGATCTAGCGAAACACCGAGGCTGGATACTTCATGCTAGGCCACGTTGCTATGGTAACATGTAAACTATCATGTAGTGTGTCATCCTTAACAGCTACACCACTATACAGCAACCTATTAGGAATGGCGATACCATAAATAAATAACATAAACACCAAATATAATAAAATATCAAAAAGTAATTTTATTTCATTTTTTTTTTTTTTTTGTGTTGGGGTGGGCACATTACATTATTATTATTGCATATATTAGCCTTAAGCTTTTGCACTCATTCATAGATTTACATATTTCTTACATTTTTCTTTTTAGTAGTGTTTAATAATATTATTGATGATGAACACAGTTACATAAATTAAGTTTATTTATTTATTTTTATTATATACACTTTTTATGTAGATATGTTATCGTGTTTCCTCGAAAATAAGACACCCCCGAAAGTAAGACATAGGAGAGGTTTCGTAGAATTGCCCAATATAAGGCATCCCCCGAAAGTAAGACGTATGTTCCCGAACAGAACATATGGTATGTGAGGTCACGGGCCGAACCCCACAATCACTGCTATCATTATACTCCGGGGTCTTTGAAAAGACCCCGGAGTATAATAATCGGAGGCCCAGAGTTGGTGAGGGAACATAAAAAACAATGTACTTACCTCTCCTACGCTTCTCCAGGCTTCGGGCCTGTTTGATGACGTCACAGACGTCAGCGAACGTCATTTTGCGTCGCGATGCCGGCCCGCATCACGTGACGCCGGCCTGGTCCAACATTGAAGAAGGCCAAAGTAGCATGGAGTGGACCGGAGCGAGGAACAGGTAAGCAACGTTGTTTTTATCCTCCCCTGGGTCTCCGATCATTATACTCTGAGGTCTGAAAAGACCCCAGAGTATAATAATTGTTCATGGGTGGTCCACAATGGGACATATAATAGTGTGTGCAGGGGCCACTATGGGGCAAAATACTCAGTGCAGGGGCCACTATGGGGAATGATACTGTGTGCAGGGGCCACTATGGGGAATGATACTGTGTGCAGGGGCCACTATGGGACATGATACTGTGTGCAGGGGCCACTATGGGGATTGATACTGTGTGCAGGGGCCACTATGGGACATGATACTGTGTGCAGGGGCCACTATGGGGCATGATACTGTGTGCAGGGGCCACTATGGGGAATGATACTGTGTGCAGGGGCCACTATGGGACATGATACTGTGTGCAGGGGCCACTATGGGACATGATACTGTGTGCAGGGGCCACTATGGGACATGATACTGTGTGCAGGGGCCACTATTGGACATGATACTGTGTGCAGGGGCCACTATGGGGCATGATACGTGTGCAGGGGCCACTATGGGGCAGAAGCTGGTGCAGGGGCCACATGGGATATGATACTGTGTGCAGGGGCCACTATGGGACATGATACTGTGTGCAGGGGCCACTATGGGGCATGATACTGTGTGCAGGGGCCACTATGGGGATATGATACTGTGTGCAGGGGCCACTATGGGACATGATACTGTGTGCAGGGGCCACTATGGGACATGATACTGTGTGCAGGGGCCACTATGGGGAATGATACTGTGTGCAGGGGCCACTATGGGACATGATACTGTGTGCAGGGGCCACTATGGGACATGATACTGTGTGCAGGGGCCACTATGGGACATGATACTGTGTGCAGGGGCCACTATGGGACATGATACTGTGTGCAGGGGCCACTATGGGACATGATACTGTGTGCAGGGGCCACTATGGGACATGAACGTGGCAGGGGCCACTATGGGACAGAACGGGCAGGGGCCCGGGGGTACGTGTGCAGTGGCCACTATTGGATATGATACTGTGTGCCAGGGGCCCTATGGGACATTATACTGTGTGCAGGGGCCACTATGGGGCATGATACTGTGTGCAGGGAAATTAATGGTTTGGATTGTTATGATGATGTCCTAGAAGATGACATAACTGTCATTGAATAAATTTTACTTTCTATTCGTACCGTAAATATTGGTAAATGTACCATACTGTTAATTGTTGTACATGGAAATAATGGTACGGTAGTAGTAAGAAATTCTTGATAGGATTCACAGTTTGTCTGGTTATGCTGGTTTGTGATGACAACTACTGTACCGTACTGTATATAATAAATGTTCATTTTTTTGTTCAGCAATAAATGTGAATTCTTCTTCATTGAAAAAAAAAAAAAAGACATCCCCTGAAAATAAGACACAGCACATCTTTGGGAGCAAAAATTAATATAAGACGCTGTCTTATTTTCGGGGAAACAGGGTAGCACTTTTTTAGCTCTTTCCAGTTAATATAGGAATATTATTTATTTTTTTGTCCAATTACTTTTAAGGCCATTTTCACATATATGCATTTAGAAAGTGTATCCCAACTTAGACGTTATTGCTTTACTTTAATGGAGGGATATGTAGCAATGATTGAGAGATTGGTATGCTGTATGGGGATTTGTCTGTGTGAATGCCTTTATCTCGGATTAATGGTTGTTTGTGGATGTCTCTGCATGGCCTTGATGGAGGGGTGTGCAGTATTGAGTAAGAGATGGGTGTGTCTTACCTTGGTATGACTGCCTTTATTGTGGATTACTGACTGTTCTCAGGATGTTTTTGTATAGCTGTATGGCATTGAATGGGTGATGGGCTTGTCTTACATTAGCATGACTAGTCTCGCGAGATATGAGTTTACTTTGCTGCTGATTGAGATCTCCTCCATGATGCTGTGTCTAATGGGTTCAACTGCACAGGTGCGAGACTTGAGTGAGCGTGCTCTAGCGAGAGCCGCTCATATTCCAGTCTGTGGGGATAATGGCGCCATTATCTGAAGGTAATTGTGTTCAGGTGGTTATTTTCTTATATAAGGATCCTTGTCTATGACCTCCACTGTGCAACCCCCTGATGAAGCGTTGGTGAAACGTATGTAGGGGCTGCGGGTGGCGTTCACTTGCGTATTTATATTTGTTCATTGGTAAGACTGTCTGATATTGGTGATTAATGTTTACTCTATATATATATATATACTATTTACTGAATATGTCTGACATGTCTTTCCAATGAAGGTTCATGTGGAGTATCTTGAAATAATGTTTCTGATGTGCCATATATATGCATTTCTCCAATAACTATGTTTTGTGCATTGTGTATATGATATATATGCTTCTTGGACTTTTGCATATGCTGTGATACATACACACACATATATATATCTTTTCTTTGTGATGTGCCTGCTTGGGAAAGCCGTGACCTTGCCTCTTGTTTGTGTTTATGACACATTTTGTTTTTAAAAAATATTTTTTTATGTCTTTTCTTGTATGAAATAAAATGACTTTTTGATATATTCATTATATTTGGTGTTTATGTTATTTATTTATGGTATCGCCATTCCTAATAGGTTGTTGCATGGTTGTTATTTATGGCACCTAGTGTATGAGAATTATAGGTTTACTACACCACTATACAGGCTCTCTGCAGCCAGGAAATAGCTGTTTTTTAACATGATTCGCTGCAAATTAATTCGAATTGAATCGTTTGGGAAAATTCGGCGAAGCTGCTGAATCGAATTTTTGAAAAATTTGCTCATCTCTAATCCTGGTAAGTGACCCATATTTTTTATATATAAAAAAAAAAAAAAAAAAATATATATATATATATATATATATATATATATATATATAAATATATATATATATATATATATATATATATATATATATATATACAGTACAGACCAAAAGTTTGGACACACCTTCTCATTCCAAGAGTTTTCTGTATTTTCATGACTATAAAAATTGTAGATTCAACTGAAGGCATCAAAACTATGAATTAACACATGTGGAATTATATACTTAACAAAAAAGTGTGAAACAACTGAAAATATATCTTATATTCTAGGTTCTTCAAAGTAGCCACCTTTTGCTTTGATTACTGCTTTGCACACTCTTGGCATTCTCTTGATGAGCTTCAAGAGGTAGTCACCTGAAATGGGTTTCACTTCACAGGTGTGCCCTGTCAGGTTTAATAAGTGGGATTTCTTGCCTTATAAATGGGGTTGGGACCATCAGTTGTGTTGTTCAGAAGTCAGGTGGATACACAGCTGATAGTCCTACTGAATGGAGTGTTAGAATTTGTCTTATGGCAAGAAAAAAGCAGCTAAGTAAAGAAAAACTTTAAGAAATGAAGGTCAGTTAGTCCGAAAAATTGGGAAAACTTTGAAAGTGTCCCCTAAGTGCAGAGGCGAAAACCATCAGGAGCGCTACAAAGAAACTGGCTCACATGAGGACCGCCCCAGGAAAGGAAGACCAAGAGTCACCTCTGCTGCGGAGAAAGTCAGAAACTAAAGGCTGAGAAAGAATGCACAAGCTTTTATACTCCATATGATATCAGCACTGTAATGTCCACCTACCACTGTCTGTCAAGATGCTATCAGGTGGTGCCAAATTTCCTGGTCAAATATGTGGTGGCAACTATTTTCTTGTAGCATGGCCAATTTTGTTCGTTCGAAGGAAATTGCCATTTGTTTGGCTTTGTTAAAAACTGAATAATTTGTAATATATTTGGGACAGACCTGGCTCATTACAAAGCAGTTTGCCCATCTCTAGTAGTGAGTTTTTAAGTTGTATGGTCATGGTGCAGAGCAGCTTCAATGGAATAGTGCCGCTGGGACCCCTGTGGAGATTGGAGCCCAGGGAGTTTGTATTCACTTCAGCATCAACCCTTTCTAGTGTGAAAGGTTCTTGTCCTAAAATAATTACAAAATGACACAATTTCGATTTCAACCTAAACTCATTACAGATGTAAGAAATGTTACATATAATAATCCATATAAATTTATCTCTTCTCTTTATATAATCCATAAACCATTTGTATTACTTCTGCATTGTATTTATTACATCTTTTATTCTTTCTCTGAGATGTAAAATGCAATAAAAAAAATTTAAAAGAAAAAGGGTGTCCAGGCTAGACTTATATAGTGTACAGGTAGAGATACAAATATAGTAATTCTAAGGGGATTTTATAATTTTTAAATATAAAAGAAAAATAAGTACTTACATTTTTCTATTCTAGGTTTTATATTGTTATGTTGTGTTTTGCTTGTGATATTAAGTTGCCTTTTACATTCAGTTCTGGTCTCAGAAGAATTATGTAACATTTAGGAAAGAAGATACAACCCAGAAGTCCTGCACTAGATACCTCAATGGTGAAGACCACCACAGCCACCATGTATTTCCCCTTGGTGCTGAGATAGGACATAATGAAGGCAATCCACACACTGCAGAAGACCAGCATGCTGAAGGTGATGTACTGAGCCTCATTGAAGGTGTCTGGAAGTTTCCTGGCTAAAAATGCTACAACAAAGCTCAAGACAGCCAGAAATCCCATATAACCTGAAGAAATGTAGAAAGCAATGATAGACCCTTCATCACATTGTAGGATTATCTTTCCTATTTCTACCTCTGTATCTTGATATGGGAATGGCGGAGATAAAGACAACCAGATGACACAGATGAAAACCTCAATGGATGAGAAGATGATTAGAAGACATGTAGAGAAATGTCTCCCGAGCCATCTCTTCATTGATGTGTTGGGTTTTGTGGCTTTGAAAGCCAAGACCACGGTGATTGTTTTGACCAAGATTGAAGAGACAGCAACTGTGAAAATGTTCCCAAAAGCCACTTGTCGGAGGAGACAGGACATTCTGGTTGGACGCCCAATAAATAGGAAAGGACAGAGAAAGGATAAAATGAGTGAGAGAAGAAGTATAAAGCTGAGGTTCTGGTTATTGGCCTTTACAATGGCAGTGTCCTTGTATTTGATGAATATTCCCAATATAACAACAGTCAGAAGACAGAAGACCACGGCAATAACAACTAGAGATAATCCCAGGGTCTCCTCATAAGACAGGAAGTCGATTGTTCTTGGGATACAGGTGTCTCTTCTCTCATTCGACCATTGATCCTCAGAACACTTCAGACAATTTTCCATATCTGTGAAGATCGAAATGTATATAACATCAATGATTCCTTATAAAATAATATACTATTATGTAGGAAGTTTTTCAGCTTGTTTTTTTTTTACTCTTCTTTTCTAAAATCTGTAATCAGTTTTCAACTATTATCTTTTAGAAAAATTCCAGAAATGCTTAAGAAGAACTTAATTTTTAGCTTTAGTGAATTATTTTTTAACAAATAAGACATATAGTAAAGTATATGGATTTGGCATTTCCATCCCATTCCATAGGAGCTTAAAATCTTTAAGGAATAAGGTAATATTCAAGAAGTGGGAAGTTAACAACTAGAGATGGGCAAATCTGCTCATAATGAGCCAAGTTTGCCACAAATATTCTAAATTGTTGTGTTTTTTTATGAAACCGAACAAATGGAGATTAGTCTCGAGTAAACTAAAATGTGCTCTATTCAGATAAGATCCTAGGAGCCCTAAGAGTCTTCTACACTATGTTTTATAGATAAGTTCCTAGGAGCCCTAATAGTATTCTACATTATGTTTATGTTAATAGTAATAGTTTTTATTGAGTTTTTGCATGAATACAATACAGGAGGTCAACATAAGGAACACAGAATACATTCATGGCATCACAATGTACAAGCAGAAAAAGAGTACAGAGTACTCTAGATAAGCAAAGCATTAACAAGGACATATAATAAAATGCATACTAGTAATATTTAAATTAAATCGTGGCCATGAGGGGAAGAGGAGAGGTCAGAACAAGCGGGAAAAGTAAAGTAAGGTAAACAGACCTAAGGAACGGAGGGGAATTGAACCACTCTATAGCAACCCATAAAGCTGATGGTCTACTATGTAGACACACCCGCAGATTCGTTCGCTGCTAATTATCAACTACAACAGAAATTTAAAAATAATATATAGAGTATTCTAGGAATATTCAGAAATAGTGTCCCATAGGTGAGTAAGAAGATGTATACCGACATTATTAGAAAAAGTCAAGACATATGGTCTGTCAATGAGCACTGGATGGGGGCAAAAATGTTGACCATACCTCCCAATCCCTCCTGAACTTGTCTAGGTTTCCACCATTGCTAGCATAAAGGTGGTAGATTTCCATCTGTGCACAATAAGTAGGCGAGCAGCCCCAAGTACCTGGCATATAACAGTTCTATATCTACGAGGTATTGTGTGAATGCCCAGCAGGAGCAGCACCATCTCAGGTGTAGATCCCATACCACCTCCACACAGATTATTAAGCAATGAAAAAACAGAAACCCAGAAAGGTTGAATGAGTGGGCAGTGCCAAAATATATGGAACAATGAGCCAATTTCTCCACATTCTCTCCAGCATCAAGAGGGACATGAAGGAAATAACTTAGCTAGACGAAGGGGAGGGTAATACCAACGTAAGAGTAATTTGCTATATTGCTCCCAGTGTGAGACACACATCGTGGGTTGCTTTGCCCACCTGATCGCCTCCTGCCAACAGTTAGCTTCAAACCTGCGGCCCAGTTCATCCTCCCAGAGACACATGTGTTTGATTTTCCGGAAGGTGCAGTCTTGGTTCAAATCACGATACAGGGTTTTAGTGTCATATGCAGCTGGAGAAGTCAGGGGATGCAATAGGTCGGCGGCCGGATGTGGCAAGCGTAGTTGAGCCGAGGGAGTGTCGGACAGGTATGAAGCTAATCTAGCATAAGTAAATGTCTCCCTTGTAGGTAGATTGTACTTGTTTCCCCCCCCCCCAAAAAAAAAAAAAAAAAACTACAAAAAACGGGTACCCAAACCACCAAACCCGAACACAAAAAAAATCTTGTCAGGTTCACCCATCTCTATTAACAACCTTCTCAATAGGAATTTACAATGTTTTAAAACCAATGGGATGAATACAAGAGATCATGGGAAAGAGAAAACTATGGTTGACTTTACAAGGTGAGGCAGTTTCAAACAGCAGCTAAGGACTTAGTATAAATGGATATTCTAGTCATTTCAAATTTTTATGTAGAAGTTTGGGGATAACTACTTTATAATAAAGTCTGACAGCAGGAAATTCTACTTAGAATGGCAAAGGCAGGTTACATTTCCACTGATTGTGATCTAGACCTATTGAGATAAATAGAGTAGCAACAAATGAGCACAACCAGTTTTTCCACTTATTTGGGTACATAGGTGGTCAGACCCCGACCGATCAGACAGTTATCTTATATCTTGTGGTTAGGGGATAACTTGTAATTACTGATAAACTCAAACTTTTGGATGAGATGAGTTTTAAGAGCGTATTAGAAGGCTTGGTGGGTCTGAGGAGGTAATTAATAGACATGGTTAAATATCATGGGCACAGATGTGGTTTTGTGTAGGGAATAGTAAATTGTAGGTTAGAGTTAAGATGGATACGGCATTGTAAGTTAGGGATACCTTTTAATTCCCTTTGTAATGGGCAGTCAGATGAGGGTGACTGTGAGCCTTACTAAAAGAGGGATAGAAATCATGTAGTAGAGTTTACAGTAGATTGGAGAAATGTCAGTCTATTCATTTGTATATTGCAGTAACTTATTCAGGACACGTTACTGGTCTAGGATTTTGTTTCTTATAGACATGGCAAGTGTTGAAAATGGGAACACAAAATATATGTTTGAGTTGGAGACAGAAAGATAATGTGTAAATCTGTTCAGCTTCATTTTCTGCAGGTTCGACAGTCTGTAGGTAAATATTACCTGTCTGGTTGGAGATTTCACCCTCCGGACATGGGACACAATAGTAGCAGCATCTATGCTGTCCTTCATGGATGACTTTCCTGTATCCAGGTAGACAATGTGGAGAGCAGACAGATTGTGGAGTCTGGAAATAGAAGAGGATATATAAAAAGTCTGACATTTCTGTAAAAATTATAATACAGTGGTTACGGAAAGTATTCAGACCCATTTAAATTTTTCACTCTTTGTTTCATTGCAGCCATTTGCTAAAAGCAAAAAAGTTCATTTTATTTCTCATTAATGTACACTCAGCTCCAAATCTTGGCAGAAAAAAACAGAAATGTAGATATTTTTGCAAATTTATTAAAAAAGAAAAACTGAAATATCACATGGCCATAAGTATTCAGACCCTTTGCTGTGACCCTTATATATAACTCACATGTTGTCCATTTCCTTCTGATCCTCCTTGAGATGGTTCTACTCCTTCATTCACATCCAGCTGTGTTTAATTAAACTGATTGGACTTGATTAGGAAAGGCACACACCTGTCTATATAAGACCTCACAGCTCACAGTGCATGTCAGAGCAAATGAGAATCATCAGGTCAAAGGAACTGCCCAAGGAGCTCAGAGACAGAATTGTGGCAAGGCACAGATCTGGCCAAGGTTACAAAAGAATTTATGCAGTGGTCTCCATAATCCTTAAATGGAAGAAGTTTGGGACGACCAGAACTCTTCCTAGACCTGGCCGTCCAGCCAAACTGAGCAATCGTGGGAGAAGAGCCTTGGTGAGAGAGGTAAAGAAGAACCCAAAGATGACTGTGGCTGAGCTCCAGAGGTGCAGTAGGGAGATGGGAGAAAGTTCCACAAAGTCACTATCACTGCAGCCCTCCACCAGTCGGGGCTTTATGACAGAGTGGCCCGAAGGAAGCCTCTCCTCAGTGCAAGACATATGAAAGCCCGCATAGAGTTTGCCAAAAATCGCATGAAGGACTCTCAGACTATGAGAAATAAGATTTTCTGGTCTGATGAAACAAAGATTGAACTTTTTGGTGTTAATTCTAAGCGGTATATGTGGAGAAAACCAGGCACTGCTCATCACATGCCCAATACAATCCCAGACATGTGAGACATGGTCGTGGCAGCATCATGCTATGGGGGACAGGACGACTGGTTGCAATTGAAGGAAAGATGAATGCAGCCAAGTACAGAGATATCCTGGAAGAAAACCTCTTCCAGAGTGCTCTGGACCTCAGACTGGGCTGAAGGTTCACCTTCCAACAAGACAATGACCCTAAGCACACAGCTAAAATAACAAAGGAGCGGCTTCGGAACAACTCTGTGACCATTCTTGACTGGCCCAGCCAGAGCCCGGACCTCAACCCAATTGAGCATCTCGGGAGAGACCTGAAAATGGCTCCACCAACATTCACCATCCAACCTGACGGAACTGGAGAGGAAATATATACAAAGAGGCAATTGATGTATCTAATAGGCAAATTCTGTGTTTAAAGGGTATCCACCTACCACTGTCTATTGTCTGAGATGCTGTCAGATGTTGCTATGACGTGATGTGTGAGTCACTGCACACATGACAATGTCTGCTCTCTATTTCCTGGTCAAACACGTGTCGGTGGCCATTTTCACATAGAGCTGCCATTTTTGCTTTCCCGAATCAAATCACCATTTCTTCTCTTTCATTAAAAACCATACAATTTAGAATATTTGGGATGATTTCGGCTCATTACGATCCGATTCGCCTATCTCTAGTCAAGCCCAATGTAGAGTTGCTGTCATTGTTACTTAGTAGTGGGTGACGTTATATTCGCACAGATGTTTCCTCCTCCTCCTTTATTCTATCTCTTTCCAGACATTTTACTGCTGATCTTTTTAGTGCAAATGAATTACATGAAAACTTTTGTGGTATATGTGTGGAAATTTTCAAAATTTCCTGTTAAATGTGGCCTACACCACTGGTATGTAACTGCATGAAATTACTATGTGGACGGTATGCAAAATTTTCTGGTAATTGTGGCCAACACAAAGGGTGGCTGAAGGTCAAGCAGACTGTATATAAAAATACCATAGTGCATTGCTGTAAATAATAAAGAAATTATTTAAATTTTCACTGAAAGGATTTGCTGCAGGTTATACATATTGTATGTCAAATAACACGGGCACTACTGCACTTAACAAAAAGATATAATTGACTGTCAATGGACTGATTGAAGGTCAGACAGACTGCATAAAAAAAAAAAAACAAGAACTGCAGCAGCTACAAAATAGTGATCTAAATTGGCACTCAAAGTGTGAGTGGCTGCAGCTCAGTTAGATGTCATGTAAAATACAGAGTGACTGCCAGTAAGGTGGAATATATACAAAAAAAAGCAGACAGTAAGTTGCAGTGCATAGCTTGCCACCATTCTCTTTTACTGTTTTTAACTCCATAAAATGGCTTCTCTCTTTTCTTAGATTGTCTTTATGACATCATCACTGTGACCTCTCGACCCCTCATGATTGAGAGGTTGTCAGGTGATGATGGCCAAACCCACCTTGCTAACACACCCTATGATCCTTCTCCTCGCTGCTGTTCTTTGAGGAGGCAGCCATTTCCGTCAGATCGTTTTTTAACAAATTGTAACAAACTCAGGACATCCTCATAAACATAAGATAGTTGGCCGATTTTGCCTTCTATCCGCTAATGTGTATGGATACTTTACATAAGATTAGATTCTGAGCCCAGGAGTGAAGAGAAGTGAATAGGATATAAAATAATAATAATAATAATAATAATAATAATAAAAAATAATAATAATATAATGACAATCTTTAAAAAAAAAAATCTAATTTTACAATAAATCTACCTTATTAAATTTTGGATACCAGTGAATATCACTGTCATTTATTATAAATTGTACATGGCCGTCCATATTATGAAAATATCCAACTTGTCTTATTTCTTTCTCTGTGTCTGAAATAAAGTAATTCACCACATCAAATCTTCCCGGCACGTTTCTTTCATCAGTAAAGTAAACCATCTCACCGCCCGGAGTCGTGAAATTAACCTTCTTTAAGTAACGGTTGACCTGTGGAAAAATACACAGTTTGTTACGTACAGAAATTCCGGTGTTTCATCTACTATTTATAAGAAGAGATTGGTGAATTGGTTTGTAACAACCCGGATTTGACCAGAATATTCCAAATTGTTTAGTTTTTAACAAATCTGAACAAATGGCGATTTACTTCAAATGAACAAAAATGGCTGCCACATTATACTCTGGACTCTCTTCAGACCCCATAGTATAATAGATGAAGACTCAAAGAAGGTGGCAAAAAAAAAAAAATTCATACATACATCCATACTCTCCTTCTGATACCTCTTTTGGGCCTGCTTGTGGCATCTGGCGCTTTCCAGTGACATCATGTGCCTTTGGTCGCTGCTGTGGTCTGTTCACCAAAAACAAATCTTGAGAGATTCCCCAATCTTTACCTACTAGATGGTTTGGGGCAGTCACTAGGTAGATGTCTCAGGACCTATTCAGTAGTGATCACCAGGTCTCTAAAAGGGTAGGCTTGTTAGGGAAATATTCCTGACCCTAACGCAAAGAGTGAGTTATAATATTAAGCTCCGTCAATTTAAAAAAAAAAAAATCACTGACAACCAGACATAGATAAACTCTTCACGATAAAAACAGTATCCAGAAATCACTCAAGCACCAAGTGCATCCTCCGAGGACTCAGATGTAGAGAAGACTTCTGTATGCAATAAGGCATAGACTCTCTTATCATCTCCAGAGACTTTCTCAAAAAAACTCTTTCCAAATCTTTTTCACAGCTGCCTACCCCCCTATGGGTGGGGGTATTTTATGTTATCAATATTGTTGGTTACTTCTTGTTATACTTTCTTATGTCTACGTCTCACTTCTCAAGTCTTCCAGATTCATACTTTATAAATCCTCGAGAATTATACAATTTCTTGACGCTTTATCTGAAATTGTCAGACGCACAAGGAGAGACACCAATGATATCCATCACCAGCCAGGAAGTAAAGCTAGTCCCATACAATATTTCATATTGGCCTGACTATTTTCTTCATAAAGAAAATGCTTTTTGACATCTTGGACAGATTCTTAGTAACCTACGTCATTAACTTACTGAAAGTCTCTTCCCCAGACAAATAGCTCTTGAAGTCACAATCACAAATCACAATCATTAATAAGGAAACAAAATACCTTACATGTTGTGGTACTCATAGGCCCATACAGTGCTGGCCAAAAGTATTGGCACCCCTGCAATTCTGTCAGATAATACTCAATTTCTTCCAGAAAATGATTGCAATCACAAATGCTTTGGTAATAATATCTTCATTTAATTTGCTTGCAATGAAAAAACACAAAAGAGAATGAAAAAAAAAGTCAAATTATTGATCATTTTACACAAAACTCCAAAAATGGGCCGGACAAAAGTATTGGCACCCTCAGCCTAATACTTGGTAGCACAACCTTTAGACAAAATAACTGCGAACAACCGCTTCCGGTAACCATCAATGAGTTTCTTACAATGCTCTGCTGGTATTTCTCCAGGTCCCTGAGATGTGAAGGGCGCCTTCTCCAAACTGCCATTGTGAGATCTCTCCACAGGTGTTCTATGGGATTCAGGTCTGGACTCATTGCTGGCCACTTTAGAAGTCTCCAGTGCTTTCTCTCAAACCATTTTCTAGTGCTTTTTGAAGTGTGTTTTGGGTCATTGTCCTGCTGGAAGACCCATAACCTCTGAGGGAGACCCAGCTTTCTCACACTGGGCCCTACATTATGCTGCAAAATTTGTTGGTAGTCTTCAGACTTCATAATGCCATGCACACGGTCAAGCAGTCCAGTGCCAGAGGCAGCAAAGCAACCCCAAAACATCAGGGAACCTCCGCCATGTTTGACTGTAGGGACCGTGTTCTTTTCTTTGAAGGCCTCTTTTTTTTCCTGTAAACTCTATGTTGATGACTTTTCCCAAAAAGCTCTACTTTTGTCTCATCTGACCAGAGAACATTCTTCCAAAAAGTTTTTGGCTTTCTCAGGTAAGTTTTGGCAAACTCCAGCCTGGCTTTTTTATGTCTCTGGGTCAGAAGTGGGGTCTTCCTGGGTATCCTACCATAGAGTCCCTTTTCATTCAGACGCCGACGGATAGTACGGGTTGACACTGTTGTACCCTCGGACTGCAGGGCAGCTAGAACTTGTTTGGATGTTAGTCGAGGTTCTTTAGCCACCATCCGCACAATCTTTCGTTGAAATCTCTCTTCAATTTTTCTTTTCCGTCCACATCTAGGGAGGTTAGCCACAGTGCCATGGGCTTTAAACTTCTTGATGACACTGCGCACGGTAGACACAGGAACATTCAGGTCTTTGGAGATGGACTTGTAGCCTTGAGATTGCTCATGCTTCCTAACAATTTTGCTTCTCAAGTCCTCAGACAGTTCTTTGGTCTTCTTTCTGTTCTCCATGCTCAATGTGGTACACACAAGGACACAGGACAGAGGTTGAGTCAACTTTAATCCATTTCAACTGGCTGCAAGTGTGATTTAGTTATTGCCACCACCTGTTATGTGCCACAGGTAAGTAACAGGTGCTGTTAATTACACAAATTAGAGAAGCATCACCTGATTTTTCAAAGGGTGCCAATACTTTTGTCCACCCCCTTTTTTATGTTTGGTGTGGAATTATATCCAATTTGGCTTTTTGACAATTCTTTTTGTGGTTTTCCATTGCCGACAAATTAAATGAAGATATTATTACCAAAGCATTTGTGATTGCAATCATTTTCTGGAAGAAATTGAGTATTATCTGACAGAATTGCAGGGGTGCCAATACTTTTGACCAGCACTGTATATCTATTTCTTAATAATGACCTTAGAGGGAGTCTGTCAGCAGGAACATAGTTATCAAACTAATGACAATACCTTGTAGGACTGTATCTACACTTTCCAAAGATACCTTTATTATTCTGCCATTCAGCTTCATTTTCATGGAAATCTGCATTGTATTCATGTGTACATTAGCTGTAAAGAGCTGTAGGGACGTGTCTTCTTCATCCAGGGCTGTTATCTAGAGCAGAGAGTGAAGCCCCAGAAGGAGAAGAAATGCCGCTAAAGCCCCTTTCAGCTAATTTACATAAGCACAAAACACTGATGAAAATAGAGCTGCAATTCAGAATAAGAACGGCATCTTTGGAAAGTACAGAAGTTGTCTTACAAGGTACTGTCGTTAGTTTTATACTGCTTTTCCTGCTGGCAGATCCCCTTTATGCTATGGGCAAAAATTGTTGAAACAATAATCTTCTGTCTCCTGCCCAACCTAAGCAACATCAAACAACCAAGCTTTATTAAGCGAATGGAAGGGAGAGAGAACCCACATAGACTACTGCAAGGCATTCATTTTACTAACATAAAAAAGTTACGGCTGACTCTTCTCAGATGCAGAGAAGGTGTATGACAATTTAGACTGGCATTTTATGAACTCAGTCCTATCCCAAAAAATTTTTATTTTGGAATCAAATCAAATTTTCCAGCAAATGTTTAAATATAATTTCAAATCAACTTAAAGATCTTGATGTTCCCCTAGCCTTGTGGATGGGTCATTGGCACCTGCTAAAAAAAAAAATCCTAGATTATGGATTTTCAGACTTAAAGGGGTGACCACTTTCAGACCAATATTGAGAGACAATATTAATATAATATACAATTTCTCAATATACTTTCTGTATCAATTCCTCATGGTTTTCTAGATCTCTGCTTGCTGTCATTCTTTCTGCATACTTCTAGTGGATAAAATTCTGACCATGGTCATGTGATTTATGGTCCATGGTCATGCGATGAACACACCATGGTCAGAATTTTATACAGAAAGTATATTGGAAAATTGTATATTGGTCAGAAGTGGACAACCCCTTTATGGCTCTTTGTAGAAAAGTATCTTATAGACTAGAATTGCATTATAGGCACATTACATGTTCATGTCAGGGAATGACAAATGCCAAATTATAGACATGGTTACCAGCATCATTTTTTACCACTTTTTTGTGGTACCTTGTATCATTCATAGCACGGTCATCTCTGGAGAATGTATTTACCTTTAATAACATCTGGGATCTGTTTTTAGACAATAATTTAGGATTTCCTTCTTTTAATGATAAATCATGTAATGCATTCGCCACAACGTAGACGGCAGAGTATATACTAAAGGTACAGCGGAAATTACTGACGTCATACATATAAGGAGACACATTACTGAAGAGATTGGTATCATTACATAATCTGCAGTAGGAAAGCTGAGAAGGGTTTTCACAACATTTAAGATGGAATGTCCATAAATCAGACATTATTGTAGAGTTTGGATATTTGTAAGGACCAACACTGAGCAAATAATCCTTCAACCCTGGGATATTTCTTCTTGGTAGAGGAATCTGTAGAGATCCAGCCAAATCTTGAGCATTTCGAATATTCCACGAAGTAAATAAAGCCGGTAATATAAAAACGTTTCTTCTCTTATAAACAGTTAACATTTTGGTCTGAATAGTCCTTAGATACATAGAGTTTCCAATAAATATAATAACATCGCAATTGATCTTCAGTAACTGATGTAGAACGTCGGCATAAAGATGAGCATTTAAGACATTACCGATAATTGATGTGACGGTGTCATCGATAATGACTTGATAAGCGACACATATCCCGTTCTGAGTTATTACACTATTCAGCTCCATGCCGGCTCGTTGGCTTCCTTCATCTTCTGCTACTACAATCCCCACCCAGCTCCATCCAAAATGCTTCAGTAAGAGAACAATGGCCTTATACTGATCCCTCCCATCAGGAACTGTGCGGTAAAAGGAAGGGAAGCGGAGCTTGTTGTTAAATATGGAATCCATAGCTCCATAGCTGATCTGGAAGGAAAACACATGAAATGAGCATCATGTCCTGTAACTATGGATCAGCTCTACTGATCATTATAAGTAGAGATGAGCGAATTTATCAAAATTTGATTCGACCGATTCTCCGAAGTTTCCAAAAAGATTTGCTTCGATCTGAATTAATTTGTGGCGAATATAATTAAAAAACAGCTATTTCCTGGCTGCAGAGAGCCTGTATAGTGGTGTAGAACACTGTGCCTTGCGGTAACACGCATAGGGAGTCTACTGTGGTAGTGAAACAATACTGTGAGTCGGTATGACACACACATAACAGGCGTAAATCTTAGAATCTCTGCACAATTTACTTATTTGGCCAGTGGGTGGAAATCCTGGCTGATCCACGCCTGATTCATCTTGACAAAGATCAGTCTCTCCACATCTTGGGTGGACAGGAGAGTTCTCCTTATGGTAACTATGGCCCCTGCCGCACTAAACACCCAGTCTGAAGCCACACTACTGGCCGGGCAGGACGGGTTTTCCAGGGCAAACTCGGTTAGTTGTGGCCACAAATCCAGTTTGGCTGCCCAGTAGTCCAGCGGATCTTCAATGACGAGTGGCAAGGTGCACTCTAAGTATGCCACCACCTGCTGGTTCAGGTTCTGCTTTGTGTCTAGCTGCTGATGAGCAGCTTCTTCACTATGTGGGTGAAGAAAGCTGCTCATCAGCGACTCTAGGCTCAGGCTGCTGCTGATGGAGCTGATACTGCTCCTGCCACACCCACCCTCCCCCACAGTTTCCATGGCAGTGCAGGGTGAGCGCTCAGGTTCCCCCCGGTCAGACCTGTGAGAGGATGGATGATGGCACAGACTGGCAGTGGCCAACTTGCCACATAGGATGACTCTATAGTAGTTCAGCTTGTCTTCCCTCTCAGCGGGTGTAAAAAAGGCCCCCGTTTTTGACCTGTAGCGAGGGTCTAACATGGTGGAGAGCCAGTAGTCATCCCTTTGCCGAATGGTGACAATTCGGCTGTCATTGTGCAAGCAAGTGAGCATCCATCGGGTCATTTGCGCAAGTCACTCGGAGGGATTCCCTGCATCCATCTCCACTGCATACTGCCACAGTGTGTCTGGGTCTCTGCCTCATCTGCCTCATCTTCCTCATCTCCCTCTTGCTCTTCCGGATGCTCCTCCTCTTCTGTCACCCATGTAGAAAAACCACTCATTTCGTTACACATTGCTTGTGCTCTAATGTCCACCTCCTCGTCCTCCAGTTCAGCCCCCACAGGGCTCATGTGGCCGTGAGATTTAAACACCCAGTGTCAGACTGGGATGTCTAGGGCCCACCAGTGGAATTGCTTCTAGGGGCCCACCATCAGGACTCCTGCAAATCAGCGGTAACGAGACAGGGCAGCTAAAGGTAATAACATGTCGGGAGCCATGCTGCTCACCCACTATACCATGTGTACCACTGCACTAACTAAACCTACTGCTACACCGTGGCTCCAAGAATTGTTACCATAACCTGTAGCCGCACTGTCCTGGAAAAGTTGATCTGCAGAGGTCCTGGCTGTTGTATCATCGCACATGTAATATTGATGGCCTATCCTAAGGATGGATAAATCCTTTGAAGAGATTGACCAGGAATTGGCGCAACCAATGTCCCGTGCGGGAGGTGTTAAATAAATAAATAAATAAATAAAGCATACTCACCTGTCTCTGGTGCTCCGTTGTCCGCTGCCAGTGTCCATTCAGTCTTGTGCTGGTGCCTCCTTGCTGGGAGTCCTGCACCTCATGTGACCACTGAGACCAATTAGGTACAGGATTTCCAGAAATGAGGCGCCGTCATGAGTCCAAACAGACACAGGCAGGGGACAACGGGGTGCTGGGAACAGGTGAGTATGCTTTTTTTTTTTATTTTTACATCTCCCTTGCAGCCACTACAGTGGTTGCTCCAGTTTATGGACAACCTCTTTTAAGGAGTTGTCTAGGACAAATTTTTGTTTATGGCCGCTACACTGGTCTCCCCATAAGGTGGCCACTTCACTGTTCCCCTATACTGTAAAGGAAACAGTGATGGAGCCATTATATTGTGTGGGTGAAGTGATGAGTGCTAGCATCCTGTGGGGGGGGGGACATTAAATTGTGTGATGCATATTAAAGGGATTGTCCGGGGTCAATCTTTTTTATGGCCTATGCTCAGGATAGGCCATAAATACCTGATCAGTATGCGGCTGACACACGGCCCCATCAGCTGTACAGCGTCACTTCTGGTGCCTGTTCTGTTCACAACACAGGGCCGGAAGCAGAAAGCTCCATCTGCTGTTTAGTCGCCCAGCACTTTCACTGCAGCTCAGCTCCTACTGACTTCAATAAGTGCTGAGATGAAGTGAAGGTGCCCGGCTAATACACAGTGTACAGAGCTTTCTGCTTCTGGTCCAGTATTGTGTACAGGACAGGCACCAGAAGTGGCTCCGTACAGCAGATCAGTCCGCAATAATAACAAATTATGCCTGGACAACCCCTTTAATATAATAAGTAGAGGCCCAGGACAAGTCATTAAAATAACAAACACTTATACTCACCTTGTCTTACCTCGCCGGATTATCCTTGCTTCATCCTGCTGTCTTTCCCATCTTCCTTGGTCTCCACGCCCCGTGCCCCAGATGTCACCGTTGGATTGCACCTCAGCAGTGATTGCACCTCAGTGATTGCACAATGGCCTGTGATTGCACCTCAGCAGTCACATCGGGCTTGATGACGTCATTACGCTGGCGCGCCCCATGTCACCGCTGGGGCCTAATCACAGGACCCTGCAATGAGGCCGGAAAAGTGCCGGAGACGATGCTGAGCCCAGGACAGCCAGGTGAGTATTTTTTTTTTTTTTTTTTTTTGTCACTTTCCCTGGGCTGCAAGTATTGGCAATACTGTATTGATAAATGGCCAGCAACTTTATACTAGGAACAAAATGGTGAATATGGTCCTCCTTATGGGTTTCCACACTAATAAACACCTTTAAATAAGTGATGATATCCGCTAAGAATTATTGAATTATTATTGACAATACAGTATTGATAAATGGCCAGCAACTTTATACTGGTAACAAAATGGCGAATATGGTCGTTATGTCTTTTCCCACGTTAAAGGCGTTTATTACAGATAAGTGCAGATATTATTGGATGATAAATCAGTTTTCTTTGGCACAGTAGTACTGACAAATGGCCTGTAATGTTATGCTGTGGCATTACAGTGAATAAGCCCCTTATAATAAATGTGTATGATAATTCACTGCTTTTTGCTGTACTACTGCAAAGCTTGTTGTGTTCCACCTTGATGACACAGATATGAGTAATGAGCAGCAGTATAACGGCAGTGAGCACTGCAATGTGAATTATGCTGCAAATTCTTGCTTTAAATGACCCTGCAACCACCCCAAATTCTTCTCTCAATTCCTTCCTATCCTTTCCCTACAGTCAGGGGCGGCGTTAGGGGGGGGGGGAGCAAACTGGGCAATTGCCCAGGGCCCCATCCCCAAAGGGGCCCCCGGGATCCGGAGTCAGGGTCGGCCATATCAATAACAGAAAGGGACCCAGCATCATGTGTTGCAGGGCCCCTTACCAAGGTGAGTAAAAATAACAAACATTTTTACTCACCCGTCCTTGGCATCTGACATCATCTTCTGGCATTTTGGACATCACCGTGCCTCATGTAACCGCGGTGACGTCCACAACGTGTGACGTCAGCCGCAGAGAAGAGGAAGCCGGCGCTGGTGGGGATAGCGGAGCAGCGCGAGGAGGCCCAGGAGAGGTAAGGCAAGGTGAGTATAACTGTTTGTTATTTTCCCTTACCTCCCCTGGGCCTTCAATAATTATACTCTGGGGTCTGAAGAGACCCCAGAGTATAATATAATACTAGCACTAAGGGAGTCTGTAGGGCCACTGTGGAGCATTATACTGGGGTGGGGGAGAGTCCCTCTGGATACCATATTATACTGTGTAAGGCCACTGTGGAGCATAATACTGGGGGGCCCCTCTGGATAGCATATTATACTGTGTGGGGCCACTGTGGAGCGGGCCCCATGGATAGCATATTATACTGTGTGGGGCCACTGTGGAACATTATTCTGGGGAGGGGGTCCTCTGGAGAGCATGTTATATTCTGTGGGGCCACTTTGGAGCATTATACTGGGGGCCCCTCTGGAGAGCATATTATTCTGTGAGAGGCCACCGTGGAGCATTATACTGGGGGGCCCTACTGGAGAGCATATTATACGGTTTTGGGCCACTGTGGAGCATTATACTGAGGGAACCTCTCTGGGCAGTAAATTATACTGTGTGGAGGCCATTCTGGAGCATGTTATACTGTGTGGGGTCACTGTTGAGCATTATTCTGAGGGGGCCATCTGCAGAGCATATTATATTGTGTGGCGCCACTATGGGGCATTATTCGGGGGGAACTAAGGAGCATTATATTAGGGGGCCCTCTGGGGAGTATATTATACTGCGTGGGGCCTACTGTGCAGCATTATACTGGGGTTATGCTTTGGGGAGCATAATATATTGCGTGGGGCCACTGTCAAGCAAAATACTGGGGGGGGGCGGCACTGTGAAACATTATACTAAGGGGGCCCTCTGCGAAGCATATTATACTATGGACCACTGTGGAGCTTTATACTGAGGGAAGGGGCAGTGTGGGGAGCCTGTTACACTGTGTGGGGCCACTGTAGAGTGTATTATATTGTGTGGGGTTTCTCGGGAGCATATTATACTCTGTGTGGCCAACGTAGAGCATTATACTGGGGGGACTGTGGGGAGCATATTATACTGTGGGGGAACCACTGTGGAGCATTATACTGGGGGAACCCCTCTGGCAGTATATTATACTGTGTGGAGGCCATTGTGTAGCATGTTATATTGTGTTAGGCCACTGTGGAGCATTATACTGGGGGGCACTGTGGGGTGCATATTATACTGTATGGAGCATATTATATTGTGTTGGGCTGCTGGGGAGCATATTGTACTGTCTGGGGCCACTAAGGGGTAGTATACTGTGTGAGCCACTGTGGAGTATTATACTATGTGGAGCCTTATATACCATGTGGGGCCACTATGGAGGGGCTCAGGGGAACATTCTATACTGTGTGGGGCCACTGTGGAGCATTGTATACCATGTGGGGAAACTGTGGAGGTCTCAGGAGCATTTTATACTATGGAGCATTATATTGCATGTGGAGCATTATACTGTGGGGGAGGGGCTCAAAATTCCTGCTGGCAGCCCTGTGTGCCATGTCTGCATCACAGCTCCCTCACTATAATCTTGCACATACGTGTAGTGCTCCATGGCCACGTCATTCCCCATAGAGTACTGTGCATAAACTGGCCATGGAGTTATTGGGGCCTGCACAGTACTATAGGGGCTACTATACTGGGAACATACTCAGTAACATCAATAGTCAGCACATATGTAAGACTTCAGTGAAGGAGCCGTGGTGTAGGCTATTAGCAGGAAGCTGCTGGGTGGGGCCCAGAACAAGTTCCTCTGGTGGGCCTAAGGCCCTTCAGTCTGACACTGTATAACAGACAACTATTATATATAAGAGGGCTCTTATTTATAAGGGTGGAACTATTATATATAAGGGTGGGTTACTATATATAATTGGAAAACTTAAATATGAGGGGGCTATTATAAGGGGGGCTATTATTTTGTAAGATGGGCTATTATTTATGAGGGGAACTATTTATAAGAGGCCTATAAAAAGGAGGAAACTATTATATATAAGGCATCCATTATAAGGGGGGAGCTATTATTTATAAGAGGGGAACTATTTATAAAGGGGGTATAATTGTTAAGTGGGCTTATTTATAAAGGGGGCTATTAGTGATAATGGGGACTATTTATAAGGGTAACTATTATTTATGAGGGGGCTATTATTTATAAGGAAACAGTATTATTTTTACGATGTGACTGTTACTGATAAGGGGGATATTACTGATACAGGGCACTATTTATCATTTATAAGGGCGCTATTACTGATAAAGGTGTAATATTATTTATAAGCAGGAACTATTATTTATAAGGAGGTGCTATAATAACTGATGACTGGGTGCAAAAATCTATTAGGAGGTACAAAGGTGCTCATTTGAATTGTGTGTGGGAAAATGGGGCTTGTTATTACTTTTTTGTTGGCAGAAAGGAGGTGTTATTATAGGGGTTGCCACTGGAAGACGATGGTGTTGTTTGCATATCAGCATTTGGGGCCCTGCTTTTAATTTTGACGAGGGCCCCACTTTGTCTAAAACTGGCCCTGCCTACAGTTCTAAGGCGCAGCCTCTTTCTCTTAACTTCTATCTGTTTTCTAAGTCTTTCCCTAGCTCCTGCCGATGTCTGTCCCTACAGTAAGAGCGATGTAGAATGACTGTACCTAAAATGGCCGAGGGTTTTTATAGGGCTGTGACATCACAGGGCCAGCTGGCTGCTGATTAGCTGCACGCTTGGCATTGTGAGTGATCCCGCGCTCCCAGAGTCCCCCGCCCCTTGTCCTAACATATGCGGCGGCCATTTTATAAAAAAATGCGATTTGATGCATCGAAGTATGAGGAAATCCGAAATCGTGGCAAATCGAAGATTTCCTGAAATTTGAATCGAATTCCACTTCTGCAGCTTCGATTCGCTCATCTCTAGGTACCATCTTAGAGTAACAACTGACTTGGAGAACAGAACAGAACAAGAAACTGATGCATAGTCATATAAAAGCCAAGGACAGGTAGGCAGAGATCATGTAACTGTTCTCCACCTGTGACGCTGCATACACACATACACAGTGTGACTTATGTTTATTTTTATTCCTGATTTTATGAATTTTGATATCAATAAAATATAATATTTGTCTTTAGACTTTAGCATTGCACTCAGTTTTTTTTTTTTGTAAGTTTCTGGATAGTGTTCTGACTGTCATGTTATCTTGGGTTGTTTTGATATGGATTGATATGGAGTAACCGATGAGGTGTACAGTGGGTATGGAAAGTATTCAGACCCCTTTAAATTTTTCTCTCTTTGTTTCATTGCAGCCATTTACTAAAAGCAAAAAAGTTCATTTTATTTCTCATTAATGTACACTCAGCAGCCCATCTTGACAGAAAAAAAAATAGAAATGTAGATATTTTTGCAAATTTATTAAAAAAGAAAACCTGAAATCTCTCATGGCCATAAGTATTCAGAGCCTTTGCTCAGTATTGAGTAGAAGCCGCTTCCTTTTGAGCTAGTACAGCCAGGAGTCTTCTTGAGAATGATGCAACAAGTTTTTCACATCTGGATTTGGGAATCCTCGGCCATTCTTCCTTGCAGATCCTCTCCAGTTCCGTTAGGTTGTATGGTGAATGTTGGTGGAGCCATTTTCAGGTCTCTCCAGAGATGCTCAGTTGGGTTGAGGTCCGGGCTCTGGCTGGGCCAGTCAGGAATGGTCACAGAGTTGTTCTGAAGCCGCTCCTTTGTTATTTTAGCTGTGTGCTTAGGGTCATTGTCTTGTTGGAAGGTGAACCTTCGGCTCAGTCTGAGGTCCAGAGCACTCTGGAAGAGGTTTTCTTCCAGGATATCTCTGTACTTGGCTGCATTCATCTTTCCTTCAATTGCAACCAGTCATCCTGTCCCCCATAGCATGATGCTGCCACCACCATGTTTCACTGTTGGGCTTGTATTGGGCAGGTGATGAGTAGTGCTTGATTTTTTCCACACATACTGCTTAGAATTAACGCCAAAAAGTTCAATCTTTGTCTCATCAGACCAGAAAATCTTATTTCTTATAGTCTGGGAGTCCTTCATGTGTTTTTTGGAAAACTCTATGCGGGCTTTCATATGTCTTGCACTGAGGAGAGGCTTCCTTCGGGCCCCTCTGCCATAAAGCCCTGACTGGTGGAGGGCTGCAGTGATAGTGACTTTGTGGAACTTTCTCCCATCTCCCTACTGCATCTCTGGAGCTTGGCCACAGTGATCTTTGGGTTCTTCTTTACTTCTCTCACCAAGGCTCTTCTCCCATGATTGCTCAGTTTGGCTGTACGGCCAGGTCTAGAAAGAGTTCTGGTCGTCCCAAACTTCTTCCATTTAAGGATTATAGAGGCCACTGTGCTCTTAGGAACCTTGAGTGCTGCAGAAATTATTTTGTAACCTTGGCCAGATCTGTGCCTTGCCACAATTCTGTCTCTGAGCTCCGTGGGCAGTTACTTTGACCTCATGATTCTCATTTGCTCTGACATGCACTGTGAGCTGTGAGTGTAAGGGAATCACTAGAGGAGCGATTCCCCAGTAGCTGCTGGAGAACTTATGGGGGAGGGGCACAACAAGACAGTGGACCCTAAGCTGAATCCCCCCACTGTCCATGGCTAACTTGCCCGATCTGTCCTAGGTGACAGCCAGCAACCAGTCGACAGTCCCTCCTTATAATAAGTGATAACAAAGAACGCAGACAGGACGCACAACAACAAAGGGAGGTCAGCTAGCCAAGGGGTCGGTAACAAACGAGCAATGCAGTACAAAATCACAATCCAAGAGAAGTCAAAGGTAAGCCAGTGGTCAGAAAATCAGAAGAGCAGGTAACAAGGAACAAGGAGTATAGCCAGCAAGCGAAATGCAATAGCAGGCGCCAATGGGAAAGTGAGCAAACAATAAATAGGGAGAAAGAACCCGCCCCAGACTTGATAGGAGGACAGGCTGTCAATCACAAAGGTAGGACTAAAGTTAACTCTTAGCGGAGCAGGGGGAAAGCAAGGTGAAGGAGAAGGGCATGGTGGAAAATCAATTAAGGAGGTGAGAGAATAGGACAGTGTTCAGACAATACAAGAAAAACCCAAAGGAAGGAATCACAACCGGACACGCCTCCTGCGCCGCAGCGTGCGCCCGGAGGATGGTGCCAAAGCCTGGACAGGCAAGGATGTTACAGTGAGGTCTTATATAGACAGGTGTGTGCCTTTCCTAATCAAGTCCAATCAGTTTAATTAAACACAGCTGGACTCCAATGAAGGAGTAGAACCATCTCAAGGAGGATCAGAAGGAAATGGACAGCATGTGAGTTATATATGAGTGTCACAGCAAAGGGTCTGAATACTTATGGCCATGTGATATATCAGTTTTTCTTTTTTAATAAATATGCAAAAATATCTACATTTCTGTTTTTTTCTGTCAAGATGAGGAGCTGAGTGTACATTAATGAGAAATAAAATGAACTTTTTTGCTTTGCTTTGCTGCAATGAAACAAAGAGTGAAAAATTTAAAGGGGTCTGAATACTTTCTGTACCCACTGTACTTATCCTGTGTTACCTAAATTGTCAGTCTTCTGGACAGTACAAGCAGAATAACTAAAAAATATATTACCTGTGGATATCTATAAATCCCGGCTATCTCAGCTATGAACACACTGGAGGAGGACGCCAAGTGTCCAATAAAAGCCACCACGTTGTTCTTCTTATCACAGCTGTAGTTGGGGACGGCTTCTTCTCTTCCTGACAGTATACTCAGTACACTATGTACAGCTGTAGGTTCTAAACTACAGGAGTCATAGATGTTGTATCCCAGAGTGATATTAGGTAAGATGTCCGATCTTCTGTTTATTTCTTCTATGGCGAATATGAAGACCAGGAGATGTCTCAAGAAATGAAGAAGTGGGCTATATATACATATATATAAATAAATGATAGAAGATGGAGAAGAAGAATTGGAATTAGAAGACGAGTAAGAAGAAAAGGAAGAGGAAGGAGAAGAAGAAGAAAAACATGAAAGAAAGGAGAAGGAAGAAAAGAAGTTGAAGAAGAAGGAATAGGAACAGCAGAATACTTGGTTAGTTCTATATAAAAATACAATACAATATAACTAGGCCTTTGCACCGATATTATAGCCCTGCTGCGGCATTATTCACACTGACACAATTTCTTTGTTTCATTTGCTGTTGGCTGTATACTGTTATAAAAGTATAATGAATATAACATAATGTATAGGGAAATTTCAGTGATTTGTACCCACAAGTCCAGCAGGGTGTTCTTAGCCACCTAAGCTGATACGTGCAGACACTTTCCTAGCTATGTAACTCACCTTATTTAAGCCACTATATGCATTAAATTGTTGCACCACCAAATTTAGCACATGTCAAATTCATCATTCCCTCTACACCAGAAAACTGATGTAGAGGGATGATACTGAGCCCCGATCCCCATTTCGCCTGCCATATTGTATGATTTTGGGCAGGGATCAGGGCGGACCAAGGCATATGTGCCTTGTTCAACAGATATATTATAACTCAGGCCAGTTTTCTGTCATGATTTGTAATGGAAATCTACAGCAGTTCTGAACTGGCATAGATCTTCATTCTGGTGTGGGGATGGCAGGCAGATTTACGAGAAGACATCCTAGTCATAAATCTCTCGGGCCCTGTGTCAGTTAGGCCATTTATTAATAGTGGTGTCCTAATAAAGTTGACCCAAGGTGTTATTTTAGCCAACTGCAGTGCAGCTACACACTGCCATAACATATGTGTCACTTTCTCTGGCAACATTCCCAAGTTGTAGTTGGTCGGGGAGACATCCTGCAGGATATTTGCTGCTGGAGCAGCTACTAAGTTGTGTGACTTCTCTGATCCATTCTGATTATCTGCAAAACTGCTTACGCCCATGAAACGAGGGAGGCAGAGTAGAAGCAATGGCTTATTCTGGTGAAGTTGGTAGTGGGAATTTGTCCAGTGAGGAGGAACTAAAGGAGGCAGCTAGGCGGTAACTGACATTGGAACTGGAATTGCACAAATGGGATGTAGTCACAACTAGCTCCTGGCCTTGTTGCATATGTGGATGTCGCTGCTGCTCAAAAACATTAAACTAGTGGACCGTGAAAAACATTTACTGTCCCTGCCCATAACTGCTGTGTCGACAGTGGTGTGCTCTTTTTCCCAAGGTGAGTGCCACATTATTAGACTCTGTGGTTAGGAATTTGTCCTTGAGACTAAGTGCACACCATAAGTTGGTGAAATCAGTGGAATACACTATGTGGTATGGAAGTGACTGCAGCTCCAGTAACTTGGCCAGCTGGGGCCGTGGCTTGCAGGGCCCTGATGCAGATGTGCTTTGTCCTTGTCCATCTTTCTAAGGGTAATTGTGAACATAGCCTTGAGTTTTGACGTGTCTTTCATCTGAGGACTTCCATACATGTGCCATCCCCAGACTACTACGGCAATCATCGATTGGAGGCCATTTGCTTTTCTCTAAGGTGTGGAGTGCAGAGGAGCACTGGGTCCTGCTGAGGAGTGGAGAGCATATTATACACCCATCCGCTTACCTACCGAAGAATCTACCTGTAGTCAACCTTTGGTGACTGCGCGGCTTGGATTTCCCGCCATCCTTGTATTGTGGCTCTGGATGTGTTGTCCAAAATGCAGTGCTTCATCTCCTTAGGTGGTGCGGAGGAACACCTGTGCTTGAGAGATTTACACCATTCCCAGCCGTCTTCCTGCCTACGAGACAGCCTGAAGCCGACTGGGTGCCCGTACTGCTTGAAAGGCCTCCTCTCTGCTGTTCCCATCAGTGAAGCAATTCCTCTTCCTGATAAGCACATCTAGCCCTGGCGGCAAGTGTTTTGATCTCCTTGCTCACTGCAAGCTCGCGTTGTGAAACCAGAAGAGATTAAGGTAGGCCACAGAATTCAGTGCCCTGACAGTGGTTACAGGTTCGGACCCACCATCCTCCATCACGTTTAGGATGCTGGAGATTCCCCACTAAATTGTTCAGAAATGGCACCTCCAACTCTGTGTCCTCCATAGACATGGGACTCGCTATACTTCAGAGGTGGTGTTTAGCACTGGATGACAAGGCTATGCCTCCTGGAAAACCTGCCCGTCCTCCCCAAGTCACAAAGACCCAACACAATGTCAGATCCCCATGAAAAACTGTACTGGATGTTCTCTAGGTTAGGTCGGATTGTGATCAACCTCCTTCGTCACCATTAATAGTCTGTTGGTTACTAGTACGTATTTATTGGTTCAGTGCTACTTTATTGATATTGTTTTTCCTTTTTTTCCCACACCCCACAAATTTATTTGGTGCATTTTAACACTAGGTTGCTCAGTTTAAGTTGTTTGACTATATTCTTTAACCTCTATTGTGTTTACATGTTTACTGTTGTTGTTCATAGCTCAAGCATACACTTTATAACGTGGGATGTCTGTGGTGCTTGTCCTCCTCCCCTACCATTTTGGCATCAGTATTACCTGTCCAATACACCAGCAGGTCTCTCCTTCTCATTATGGTACTACATATACTGTATGTTCCCTAAATGTTAGGGGACTGAAGAGTTCCTTTAAAAAAAGCTTGATCTGGAGGAAAGCTAAGTCGCCTTTAATTTTGACTCTGTTTTAATGAATCCCCAAGACCGTTATATGGTCCTTAATTGCACCATAAACAATATTATGTATAGTTAATTATGGTATATTTCCCCAATAGGTCTCAAAGACCTTATTGGAATTTCCTGTTACCAAAATTATAGTCCTTTGCTTAAAGGGATTTCAATTATTGGTAGGGACTGTAATTGCCTACTTGATAATGATCTGGACTCCTCTAACCCTAAGAGGAGGCCTCCCATTTTGATTCCCTGCGTTTTACGACGTATGGAGATGCCAGCATGGTCAGCATGGTGGGGAGACAGATTACAGTTTTTTCTCCTCTTCTTATTCTGCTTATTCACAAATAAATTTGTTTCTGGTAGTCAAAATAGCTCTGTTACAGACCATATCCTCCATTATTGGCCTTATTATGTGGATGGATCATGCTCTTGTATCTCTTGTCCTCCAGGAAAAAAATAATGCGCCACTTGAATGATTTTATCTTATAACGTCCTTCTTGTAGGGATAAGCTCCAGGCGGAGCTTGGTTATTTTTTTCATATCATCGCCCCCTCATCCACTGATCAATGTAAGTTATGGAACGCCCAAAAGATGTTCATGTGTGGTATTCTCATGTAGGCATGGTCTAGAGCCAAGAAACAAAAATCCAGAGATCCAGATGCCTTACTTTCTACCATTTCATTCATCACTGCTAAAAATAAACCTAATCCTATCCCAGCTGTATCTACGGAGATTTGGGGTTACCAGATACAATTGCAAGATCTACTGGCTCAGCAACAGGATGTTACTTTCAAAAGATCCCAATGTCAGGCGCATGTTTATAGCAATAGAGCCAGTGCATTTCTTGCTAGATAAATTTAGCAAGCGCAACCTAAATCTCGTATTACTTATCTTCTAGTTGATCATGGCCAAAAAGTAGTTGACCTAGGCTGATACTGACACAAGTCACAACTCTATGTATAATTTGGGAGAGGACCCTGGGGTGTACCAACCTTTCACATTGCATATAGTTAATTTTTTGACACGTGTACCCCTTCCCAGGCTCTCTTCTGACCAACCTGACCAACAACAACTTCTAGATGATCCCTTTTCTATACTAGAGATTTATAAAGCTGTTTCTACTCTCAAGACCTTTAAATTTCTGGATCCTGATTGATTTACCGGGATATATTATAAAAAAAAATGCATCTATGGTTGTGCCCTATCTATTGAAGGTCTTCATCAAGGCCTCAGAAGATCAGGGATTCCCAGAGGAATTCTCTCTGCCACTATTGTATCCCTGCCCAAAGTGGGTAACACTTCTAACTCCCCAGAAAATTTTATACCTATATAATTATTAAATGTTGATCTAAAAATTTATGCTAAGATACTGGCTGAGCTCGATACTGTCCGAACGCCTCCTTCAACTCATTCCATGGCTAATCAAAACCGATCAGGTGGGATTTGTTGCAGGAAGACAGGCTCCAGATGGGACTAGCAGGTTCCCTAATTGGATTCAATGGGCGGAGCGCACTCGAACGTTGCTCTTGATGTTGGATGTGGAGAAGGCATTTGACTGAGTACATTGGGGATACCTTGATTGCCTGTTGGAGAAATTCAGTATATGTGGCTCCTTTAAGTTGGCTATTGTGGCTCTTTATTCCTACCCTTTGACTAGAGTGTTATCCTCAGGGTTCTTATTGGAACCTTTGAAATGAGACCCACCATGGGTGCCCTTTGTCACCAATCACATTCGCCCTGGTTATGGAGTGTCTCTTTATTAAGCCTCTAATCTATTCGACTAAACCCGAATATTGCAGGTATTGAGGTTGCAGGCTCACAACATAAAATAGGTCTTTATGCTGATGACGTGATTCTGTATCTCTCCAGTCCGTCTTCCTCCCTGCAGATCTTGGGAGCCTTCAGCAAAACACCTACTTTAAAATAAACCTGTCTAAGTCACAAGTGTTAACAAATAGTATATCCCCGATTTCTAGAACAATATTGTTCCCCTTTAATTGGAGTCTAAGCAGTATTTCTTATCTGGGTGTCTCCTTGACGTCTCTGAGTTCTGCAATGTTTCCTTTAACTATTTATCTCTACTTACTAAAGTCACCACCTTACTTGCCAATGTCTCTAAACTTGGGAGAGAAGAATAGCCATTGTCAAGATGATGGCGTTGCGCCTTATTTTGTATCTGTTCCACACAGTGGTCATACTTCTCCCCAATACATATTTTGCAAAACTCCAAAAAATAATTTTAGATTTTATTTGGGCAGGGAAGAGATCAAGAATCTGGATAAGCAGCATGACCAGACTCTGGTCCAGGGAAGGGATGGACACCCCAGATGTTAAAAAATATTATATCGCTATTGTCCTTGACAGATGGGGGCCTAGTGGTATGCAGGTGATTGTAGTCGTTGGGCTGAAATTGAGAAGACCACGGTCAGTGTTCCCCTTCTGGGTATGCTCCACCCGGATATTAGGAGTAGATCATACATATCTATCCCACTACTGAGCATTAAGACATCTCTGTGGGCGTGGAAACTACTTTATCTCCATCTTAATATTGACAATCTAGTTTCCATGGCGGATATGCCAATATTTAATTTGAATGTATTTTTTATGTTAATCTAATAAAGTGGTTGGTTAATGGTAGCCAGCTCTCAGCTGAAGACATTTCAAACATCTACAGAATTTCACTTTTTGTACCGAGATTTCTATAAGTATCTACGGGTCTGCCATACTCTGCAGTCCCAGAAAATTTCGATGCCAACCTTCCCCAGAGCTGTTTTGAAGCAGTTTCAGGCTCAGTTGTCATCTGCCAGAGTATCCTCTGTATTCTATAATAATCTTACTCATCCTTCTGATCAGATTAATTTTATCATAATTTAGGATATAATAAAGGATATAAATACTTTTTAAAGATTAAAAAAAAAATAACAAACTTGGCCAGCTGAGAATGAAATTGACAAGCCACCAGAATACATGGGCATTTATTGTTGTTTGCTGAGCACACATTCCCTTTCGGATGACTGACACTGGAAAGGAAGAGTAGAAGGTGAAAAGGTGTAGGAAAAGCAGACGGTGATCAAGATAGTGACAACTAAGTGCTAGGTGTGGCTGTGGCCTATCTACATAAAAGGTTATAGGAAGAATGAGCAGGGCAGCCTTGCCCACTTTGCCTTCCACTACCAATAGTGGAATGATCTGGTGAAGCCTTTTCATGGAAGTGCAGAGAGATGTAGTTCCTACATTTGTACCTAAACCAGTGCTCTCACTACATCCACCTCATGAACTTGCCTTAGGTCTGGCTCTGACAGTTTTTATTTTTATCTTGGGAAAATGGCTCATAAGTACCAGAGGAATCAGTTGCAGCTTTCTGTGTAACTTGGAGCAGCTTTAAAAGTGAGAGTGTGAGCTTGCAAGTGTGTTTTGATTGTAAGTGTGCTTTTGGTTTAAGTGTGACTTAAGGTTAAGTGACTTTAGATTCAGGGGTTTAGAAAACACAAAAGAACCCCAAACATCTGAGCTTGTTCACTTTTTATTTGAATTGTGCTTAATTACTTGTATTTTTTGTTTTGCTGTAATAATCCCCATTAGGTAAGGCCTAGTTCACATCTGCGTTCGGGTTTACGTTCGGGGAGTCCGCTTGGGAAACCTATACGCATAAAAAAGTGGTTTACCTGGAAAACCCGCGGACCCCATAGACTATAATGGGATCCGCTCGGTTTCCGCTCGGTTTCCGCACGAAACATGCAGAGAGAAAAGTGTTAACCATTGGCCCTAACCATTACTAATGCAAATTACAATCATTATATAGACCATGAAATGAATTCCTATTGGCAGCAATAGTTCACACATCCACTATGCCTGTATAGGTATTTACTTATATTGTGCTAACATATTCTGCAGCCCTCAAATCACTCACTGTCCCCAAATAGTTCTCTGTATCTAAGTTCCCTATCAGTATGTCTTTTCTAAGTGTGGGAGGAAAATGGAGAACCTCGCGCAAACCCCACAAACACAGGAAACATGCAAACTCCAAACATTTCTTTTAGTATTGAAGATACGGCCTGATTCCCCCTGATGTTCCCTGCACCCTGTCTACACCAGTGATCGATTTCCTATCACATCTGCCTCAATGACAAGGCAGGAAATGTGTTGTCACTGATGTGTCTTATCTTTCATTGAATTTACTGCTAAAAAATGAATGGGGTGAGGACACCTCGGTCCAACATATTTATTAGAACTCACTCCAGTTTTTCTCCTTTCAGGCGCATGGGTATGCAACGGATTATATAGACATGGCCTGCGCCACTTGTAGTATTTATTAAGAATGGTGCATGGAACGCCAATCTTATTTAATCTGCCCCATGGTCGTGAATTTCAAAAACACCATACATACAGTAAATATTAAATTTTTTGGTATATGTCCTCCTTCAGATATTGTTTTAATGGTAGTGACTTGGAGCTACCAAAACCTCATCATCGCTCCACAACCAGGGCTAGCATTAGGGGGGCAGATTGAGCAATTGCCCAGGGCACTCATATATTATAGTTCCTCCCTCATAAATAACAGCACCTTTATAAATAATAGTACCCCCCCTTATAATTGGCCCCATTGTAAATAATAGCACACCCCTTGTAATAGAGCCCCTTATAAAGGGAGAACTATTACAAATAAGGGGGGTTATTATAAGGTTGAAACTATTCTAAATAAGGGCTGAACTATTATTAAGGGAAGAACTGATATATAAGCAAGGAACTATTATTTATAAGGTGGAACTGTTATATATAAGGGGTCTATTATATATAATGGGAAACTTATTTATAAGGGGGCTATTATAACTGGGAAGTTTGTTATAAATATATAAGGGGGCTATTATAAGGTGGAGACTGTTATATATGAGAGCGCTATTATAAGGGGGGGCTATTCTATACAATAGAGCTTTTATAAGAGGAACTGATATATACGGAGGCTATTATAGGAGAGGAAATGTAATATAAGGGGGAGACTGTTATATATAAGGGGGCTATTATATATAAGGGGGACTATTATAAGGGGGAGACATATAAGGGGGATATTATTTGTAGTGGAGGAACTATTTTATATAAGGGGCACTATTGTAAGAGAGCATTATCTATATGGGGGTCTATTAAATATAAGGGGCTTTTATAAGGGGGAACTATTATATTTAAGGGGCTTATATAAGGGGGAGACTGTTATATATAATAGGTCTATTTATAATGGAGGAACTATTTTATATAAGGGGTGCTATTATAAGACAGTAATTGTTATAAATAAGGGGGGCTGTTACATATAAAGGGGGCTATTATAAGGGAAGGCTGTTATATATAAGGGGGCTATTATAAAAGTGAACTATTATATATAAGGTGGCTATTATAGCATAGGAACTATTATATATACAGTGCTGGCCAAAAGTATTGGCACCCCTGCAATTCTGTCAAATAATGCTCAATTTCTTGCAGAAAATGATTTCAATCACAAATGCTTTGGTAATAATATCTTCATTTATTTTGCTTGCAATGAAAAAACACAAAAGAGAATGAAAAAAAAGTCAAATCATTGATCATTTTACACAAAACTCCAAAAATGGGCCGGACAAAAGTATGGCACCCTCAGCCTAATACTTGGTAGCACAACCTTTAGACAAAATAACTGCGAACAACCGCTTCCGGTAACCATCAATGAGTTTCTTACAATGCTCTGCTGGAATTTCTCCAGGTCCCTGAGATGTGAAGGGCGCCTTCTCCAAACTGCCATTGTGAGATCTCTCCACAGGTGTTCTATGGGATTCAGGTCTGGACTCATTGCCGGCCACTTTACAAGTCTCCAGTGCTTTCTCTCAAACCATTTTCTAGTGCTTTTTGAAGTGTGTTTTGGGTCATTGTCCTGCTGGAAGACCCATGACCTCTGAGGGAGACCCAGCTTTCTCACACTGGGCCCTACATTATGCTGCAAAATTTGTTGGTAGTCTTCAGACTTCATAATGCCATGCACACGGTCAAGCAGTCCAGTGCCAGAGGCAGCAAAGCAACCCCAAAACATCAGGGAACCTCCGCCATGTTTGACTGTAGGGACCGTGTTCTTTTCTTTGAAGGCCTCTTTTTTTTTCCTGTAAACTCTATGGTGATGCCTTTTCCCAAAAAGCTCTACTTTTGTCTCATCTGACCAGAGAACATTCTTCCAAAAAGTTTTTGGCTTTCTCAGGTAAGTTTTGGCTTTTTTATGTCTCTGGGTCAGAAGTGGGGTCTTCCTGGGTATCCTACCATAGAGTCCCTTTTCATTCAGACGCCGACGGATAGTACGGGTTGACACTGTTGTACCCTCGGACTGCAGGGCAGCTAGAACTTGTTTGGCTGTTAGTTAAGGTTCTTTAGCCACCATCCACACAATCTTTCGTTGTAATCTCTCGGCAATTTTTCTTTTCCGTCCACATCTAGGGAGGTTAGCCACAGTGCCATGGGCTTTAAACTTCTTGATGACACTGCGCACGGTAGACACAGGAACATTCAGGTCTTTGGAGATGGACTTGTAGCCTTGAGATTGCTCATACTTCCTCACAATTTTGCTTCTCAAGTCCTCAGACAGTTCTTTGGTCTTCTTTGTTTTCTCCATGCTCAATGTGGTACACACAAGGACACAGGACAGAGGTTGAGTCAACTTTAATCCATTTCAACTGGCTGCAAGTGTGATTTAGTTATTGCCACCACCTGTTATGTGCCACAGGTAAGTAACAGTTGCTGTTAATTACACAAATTAGAGAAGCATCACATGATTTTCCAAAGGGTGCCAATACGTTTGTCCACCCCCTTTTTTATGTTTGGTGTGGAATTATATCCAATTTGGCTTTTTGACAATTCTTTTTGTGATTTTCCATTGACGACAAATTAAATGAAGATATTATTACCAAAGCATTTGTGATTGCAATCATTTTCTGGAAGACATTGAGTATTATCTGACAGAATTGCAGGGGTGCCAATACTTTTGGCCAGCACTGTAGGTTGCATTATTATAAAGGGGGAGACTGTTTATATATATATATATATATATATATATATGGGACTATTACATATACTGTAAGGGAGGAATTATTGTATATAAGGGGGAATCTGTTGTATATAAATGGTGAACTATTATTTATAAGGTGGCTATTATTTATAATGGGAAGACTGTTATATATAAGGGGGCTATTATAGGGGACACATACTGTATATTAGGAGGTTATTATTTATAAGGGAGGGAACCATTAAATATAAAGAGGTTATTATAGGGGAAATTATTATATATAAAGAGAGATATGATAAGGGGGAAATTTATAAGGTGGGCTATTATTTATCAGGGAGGAATTAGTTATAAAAGGCCTATAATAAGGAGGGACATTATTTTATATATATATATATATATATATATATATATATATATATATATATGAGGCGGCTATTATAATGGGGGGGCTTTTATTTATAAGATGAAAACTTTATAAGGGAGTATTGTTAAAGGGGCTATTTTTATAAGGGGAACTATTATTTATGAGATGGCTATTATTAATAAGGGGAACTATTCATAAGTGAGCACTATTATTTATGAAGGGGGCTATTACTGATAAAGGGCACTATTTATAATTAGGAACTATCATTTATAAGGAGGCGCTATAATAACTGATGAGAAGGTGCAAAAATCTATTAGGCGGTACAAAGGCGTTCATTTGAATTGTGTGTGGGCATGAGGGTTGGTTTTTACTGTTTTGGGGGCAAAAAGGGGGCGTTATTAAAGGGGCTGCCACTGAAAATATGATGGCGTTGTTGGTATATCAGCATCTGGGGCCCTGTTTTTAATTTTGCCCAGGTCCACTGTTTGTCTAAAACCGGCCCTGACCACAACACCTACCTGAAGGGCATATAACTGACTATAACAGTCCATTTACTTATTTATAAGTGGTAAACAAAAATTCTAACCAGAGAGTATTTTAAAAACTTGCGACCATTGTGTGCCCTCTCTGTTTCTCAAGTCCTTCTTCTAGTGTACTATGTCTTATCATAATGTAACATATTTCATACATATTAAAATCCTCAAGAAACCTTCCAATGTCAGTATTATATTATATATTTGTATCTATATATTTCATAAAATGAAGATTTTTATACTTACAAGAAACATCTGTTCATGTAATAGTAACTGGTAAATGTTTGACTTCTGTGGAGACTAATCTCACTAGAAATTTTTAAGATTCCTCCAATGATCAGGTCTGCAGACTTCACAACATTGTCTACTTCTCCAGCCAAATCTATTTTGCACCCGGTGTCTGTAAGACCTTGTCCATCAATGAAAGTGGGGATTATATATATTATATATATAGCATGCAGCATCGTGACCTTGGGAAACACATAAGTAAAGTGATGCTGAGAAATCTAATGCTTGTCTCAAAATAGGTCTTAAATAACTACATGGTCTAAAAGGTAAGAGAAAAAATAAAATGCATAAAGGTGTAAATCAGTAGATGCAGGACACACCTTGGCTGTTTCCATGACTTGAATAGAAGTAAATGGGGAGGGTCACAGGAGCATAACTGGAGGGGTGCAAAAGGTACCAGAAACCTCAGGAGGCCCATAAGGTGCCCAATATGAGAATACAATAAACAATACATTATAGCCAGGGGTCTGGTATAGATTTTGCATGAAGGAGCTTCATTTTACTTCTTTGACGTGCCCCACACATATGAAGCCAAGTCTCAATTTTACAAATGGTGGTGTCGTGTGGTGTCCAGTGAGACAAGGGTGAGCGGTGTTCTGTAGATATTTTCTCGTACAAATGGTAGGACCCACATCTATCAGATATTTATTGAATATTCTGTGGATATTCCATAAATGTCTGACATAGTAATAACACTTTAAGGCTGAGGCCCCACGTTGCAGAAAAATAGCTTTTTTTGTTGCAGATTTTGCTGCGTTTTTTTGAGCCAAAGCCAGGAGTAGATTGAGCAGAAGGTAGAAGTATAAGAGGCTTCCTATATATTCCCTATTCCTTTTGTAGCCATTCTTGACTTTGGCTCAAAAAACTGCAGCAAAATCTGCAACAAAAAAAGCTGTGTTTCCGCAACGTGGGGCCTTAGCCTAAATCAAATTTAGTTTTTTTTTTCCATTGTATTTTTTAAACAATTTGGTTAATTTATTTTCTACTTTTTGATATTTTTATCAATATGAAAAAAAAAATCCTAAAATCTTACAGGTTTGATATTTGTGTGAAATTTTGTTTTCAGCAGTGCTTTCTTTAACAGCGTAGGCAGGAATACAATGACAGCTAACACTTTTATAGAGATGACACAGGAAGTCATAATTCACAAAAGGTTATAGTTAAAGCTCACCCCCTCCCTCACCCTGCACAATGACCTCTGTATCAGTCACTGAGCATGCCCACAACACTCTCCCAGAGAAATCAAGGAGTCGTGTCCAGTCTACAGTTTTACATGTAAGGTAAATGTAGAAATGTTAAGCATAGCTGTTGAGCCTCTACAATTTAAGTCTCCACATTTAGCTCTTCAGATTCCTTGGTCAATTGAAACAGAGACATCTATGTGCGGTGACTTATGGGTGCCACCATTTTGTCTAGGATCTCTGTCACCAGGAGCAAGATCTGAAGGTGTCAACCCATTACCATAACAGTGAGGAGCCTATTGAGGGCTCTAAAGCCTGAGCTTTCTGACCCCCAAGTAAGAGAAGCCATAAGACAATGGATTTTACCACATACTGAACGGGTGATCAAACCCACAGAGTTCAAATTCAAGGGGGCAAAAAAAAAAAGAGTTAAAATAAACTTATAAAATATAAAAAAAAATAGAATATCCTCTTTCACGGTTTTTACATCCCAAAAAAAATAAATAAAAAACAATCAAAAAGACAGAGAAACCCTAAGTCCGGGGCCCGCATGGCGTTAATGCTGCGGTTTGTCCGTGTTGGAAACACTGCTGAACAAAACGCGGCATTTTACAGTCACAGCAAATCCCATCCCTGCTTTGCGGTAAAATTCGGAAATATATATATGAATGTTACGGATGTAATAATGTAGCAACTCAAAGAAAATTGTTGTTTTTTCAAAGTTTTGAATTTTTTAAAGACATGAAAACATAAAAAGTAAATAAATTTGACGCTGCCATAATCATACCAACCAATAGATGATAAGTAACATTTCAATTGTATTGCACAGTGAGTGCTGTAAAAACACTACCCAAATTTTTTTTCAATTCCATCCCATACTGATATTTTTTTTATATCATTCTAGTACAATATAAATAATATTAAATGTCTCCAGATTTCGTCTGCCTTTAGCTTGTTTCCTTAGTGCTGCTGGTCTGCAGAGAATTCAGCAGGGACTGTAGAGGAGTTTAGGATTTAGGATCTTGTGGTATTGGGATCATTCTGTTCAGGGTGGAAAGGACTATAGGATTATTACTGTGTGACCCGGCTTATCGTCCGACACTCCCTGCTGTAACACTCCTATATGACTGCTTTGTATTTCACCACCGCACAGAATCACAATCACAATATACTGTATATGGCAGTGCCCGGTCCAGTTGTACGTCTGGTTGGTGGATTACAGATGTGACCTTATCCTTACGTGTATACTCAGAGAGGACACATATACACATGTATACAGCTGCATATATACTACCACAGAGACACAATAGTTACTATCATTAGTATATAGTGTGGAGACGAGCTCTGTACTGGTAGGCAGAATGAGCCCATATACAGTCACACACAGCGGTACCGCAGCTCAGTGTGAACAGGGTTTTGCCTTTTTGTGTATTTTGGTGCATAAAAAATCCTGAAAATCTGAATTACATTCCGGCATATAAAAGAGACTACAAATGAACCCCTGCTCGGCTGAACATTAACACAATATTTTCCTGACAATATAAGAAGTATGGGAACAACCAGTGGGATGTGTGAGGAGATCGGACTACACACACAGTATACATATCACATATACAGTATATACAGATGAGCTCCAACTCCTGAACCATGGAGTGATGAGCCCCAGTGCCAGCCTGTCTATCATTCCACTGAAATCCACACCATAGGCAGCTAATGTTGCTTATGTCCTACCCAGCTTTCCCTGGATAAGATCTATAAAACATATGAGAGGAATCTTGGGGAAATGTAGCGATCCTCAAACACTTTCCCTGTCATGCACACACACAAAACCCCCCCACAAAGATACACACACAAACATAATAACCCCTCACATACAGTACGTATATAGTACACACATATATACACACATACAAAAACCCCCCACAAAAAAAAAAAAAAAAGTACACACATATATACACTACATACATAATAACCCCTCACATACAGTAAGTATATAGTACACACATATATACACTACATACATAATAACCCCTCACATACAGTAAGTATATAGTACACACATATATACACTACATACATAATAACCCCTCACATACAGTAAGTATATAGTACACACATATATACACTACATACATAATAACCCCTCACATACAGTAAGTATATAGTACACACAAACAACAACAACCCCACCGTAAGTAGACACCGTACACACATGGACAAAATTGTTGGTACCCCTCCCTTCGTTTAATGAAAGAAAAACCCACAATGGTCACAGAAATAACTGGAATCTGATAAAAGTAATAATATATAAAGATTCTATGAAAATGAACAAATGAAAGTCAGACATTGCTTTCCAACCAGGCTTCAACAGAATTTTTTTAAAAAAGAAAACTCATGAAACAGGCCTGGACAGAAATGAGGGTTCCCTTAACTTAATATTTTGTTGCACAACCTTTTGAGGCAATCCCTGCAATCAGACGATTCCTGTAACTGTCAATGAGACTTCTGCACCTCTCAGCAGGTATTTTGGCCACTCCTCATGAGCAAACTGCTCCAGTTGTCTCGGGTGTGAAGGGTGCCTTTTCCAGACGGCATGTTTCAGCTCCTTCCAAAGATGCCCAATAGGATTGAGGTCAGGGCTCATAGAAGGCCACTTCAGAATAGTCCAATGTTTTCCTCTTAGCCATTCTTGGGTGTTTTTAGCTGTGTGTTTTGGGTCATTATCCTGTTGCAAAACCCATGACCTGCGACTGAGACCAAGCTTTCTGACACTGGGCAGCACATTTCTCTCTAGAATCCCTTGATAGTCTTGAGATTTCATTGTACCCTGCACAGATTCAAGACACCCTGTGGCAGATGCAGCAAAGCAGCCCCAGAACATAACAGAGCCTCCTCCATGTTTCACAGTAGGGACAGTGTTCTTTTCAAGATATGCTTCATTTTTCTGTCTGTGAACATAGAGCTGATGTGCCTTGCCAAAAATTTCGATTTTTGTCTCATCTGTCTATAGGACATTCTCCAAGAAGCTTTGTGGCTTGTCAACATGTAGTTTGGCAAATTACTTTTGTCAGATTCAAGTTATTTCTGTGACCATTGTGGGTTTTTCTTTCATTAAACGAGGGAGAGGACCAACAATTTTGTCCACGTGTGTATACATACAGTACATACATAATAACGCCTCACATACAGTAAGTATATAGTATACACATATATACAGTACATACATAACCCCTCACATACAGTAAGTATATAGTACACACATATATACAGTACATACATAATAACCCCACTCAGACACATCATCCTTTCTACTCTATTTCATATTTTAGTATTTTCCATTGAACTGGTTAGAATTTATTTTACTATGAACAAGAACTGAATGTATTCAGAATAAGGAGTGTAGCAGAGGACTAGGAGCCATATATACAGCACAGACATCAGAAGTGGTAATGACCGGAGATCACACATCCAGAATGAGAGCAGATACACAACCTCACACTACACACATATATACTGTACATACACAGCTCAGTGTATTGTATGGAGATGTCACAGGGCTGAGGACACATCACATCATTCCTTCCCCCTCCCTGCTTGTTAGTACATGAAGCTTGTGTGTGGCTCTTGTCACTTACTTGTTACGATGAAGATGCAGCAGGTCTGGAATCCTCTGGAGGTCGAGCTCTGATCTTCAACTTCATCCTTTTTATCTTGTCTTCACACATACAGGCGGCTATTTGGGAAGATCTCATGATGATACAATCTGGAAGAGATAGTTATTATGTTCAGAAAAGAGAAATCTATAAAAATAAAAACAAAAAACAAAAAAAAAGAAACAAACAAAAAACATATAAATGGTTAAGTTTATCTGCGTTCCCAGAATTAACCCTTCTACTGTATGATGAAAGAACTTTAGAACATAATAATATAAAATAGTTTGTAGGACGGGATGACTTTCCCTCTATTCTCCCTCCACAGGTAGAATTAGGCACTGAGGCCTGAGGGCTATACTCAGTGTCGGACTGGGATGTCTAGGGCCCACCAGTGGAATTGTTTCTAGGGGCCCACCATGAGGACCCCTGCATATCATCGGTACCGAGACAGGGCAGCTAAAGGTTATAACATGTCAGTAGCCATGCTGCTCACCCACTATACCATGTGCACCACTGCACTACTACTGCTACACCTTGTATGGCACGTGAACAGCGTGGCTCCTAGAATTGTTACCTGTAGCCGCACTGTCCTGGAAAAGCTGATCTGCAGAGGTCTTGGCTGTTGTATCATCGCATCATGTACCTCATGTGACCGCTAAGAACAATTAGGTACAGGATTTCCTTGAAATGAGGCACCGCCATGAGACCGAACAGACACAGGCAGGGGACAACGGGGTGCTGGGGACAGGTGAATATGCTTTTTTTAAAAAAAAATTTTTATTTTTACACCTGCCTGGTGGCCGCCATGGTTTATGGACGACCTCTTTTAAGGGGTTGTCTGGGCCAAATTTTTCTATGGTCACTTCACTGGTCCCCCCACATAGGGGCCTCTTCACTGGTCCCTATACTGTATGGGGAACAGTGATTGGGTCATTATATTGTGTGTGAGCAGTGATGGGGGCTAACATCCTGTGGGGGGGACATTAAACTGTGTGGGGCATATTAAAGGGGTTGTCCAGGGTTAATCTTTTTTATGGCCTATGCTCAGGATAGGCCATAAATACCTGATCGGCCCCATCAGCTGTTCGGAGCCACTTCCGGAGCTCGTTCTGTACACAACACAGGGCCGGAAGCAGAAAGCTCCATCCGCTGTATAGCAGCCCGGCGCCTGCACTGCAGCTCAGCTCCCACTGACTTCAATAAGTGCTGAGATACAGTGAAGGTGCCCGGCTAATACACAGTGGACAGAGCTTTCTGCTTCTGGCCCTGTATTGTGTACAGGACGGGCATCAGAAGTGGCTCTGAACAGCTGATCGGTCCGGGGTCAGCCCCGTACAGATCAGGTATCTATGGCCTATCCTGAGGATAAACCATAACAAATTATGCCTGGACAACCCCTTTAACACTAGAAGTCCCAGAGAGGGGTCATTTTACATTTCTACCTTTGGAACCCAGAGACGGGTCGAATGACCTGAAGGATTTTATCTAACATCCTATAATCACCGTCTTTTGTTCTGTAATTAAGGCCATTACTGTCACACCACAGGAGGTTGTTGTTTTCCATTGAGTTTAGCCATTTAGTGTCTAGTTAGTTCTATTCAGTTTATTGTATTTGATAATATAAAGACTATACATATTGTATTTAGTTTAGTTTTATTTGAGCAAAAAAGCACTGAAACAATTAATCATTTTTTATATATTTTAAATAGAATTAGAAATTTTAGAGCAAGGTACAGCTGTGAGTAATGACCAGAAGCATTTGTCTAAGGCAGGGGTAGGCAACCTTTTTTGTTCGGCGTGCCGATTTTAATAAAAAAATCAAAGATGAGGTACTCGGAGTGCCGGTCAATAATTGTAAGTCTGACGACCCCTAAACTAAAGTCATATACCACAAACCATAACACAGAAGTGCTGCCACCAGATGCTTTAGGACACATGCGTTTACTGCTATTTCCTGGGACACTCCTGTACTTTCTGATTAGAAGCAATGAAAGTCCATGTGCAGCCCCCAATTAGTGGTAAATTTATTGTGTCCAGGAGCCCCGTACGGCGGCATCCTTATGGTGAATACACACTATGTATCTGGATGCAGCTATATTTGGAACTTTTTCATTCAATGTAAAACTGGTGCATTTTTGCACAAAAAAAAAAAACAAAGCCGGAGTTTTCTGTGCAAAAACACATCCTTAATATAGAAAACACACCGTTATACAGAATAATGTCCCATAGTGGTCCCTGCACACGGTATTATGTCCCATAGCGGCCCCTTCAACATGATATATGTCCCATAGCTGCCTCTGCACACAGTATTTGTCCCATAGCAGTCCCTGCACACAGTATTTGTCCCATAGCGGCCCCTGCACACAGCAATATGTCCCATAACGGCCCCTACACACCGTATATGTCCCATAGCAGACCCTGCACACGGTATATGTCCCATAGCGGCCCCTGCACACGGTATTATGCTCTATAGTGGCCCCTGCACACGGTATTATGTCCCATAGCAGCCTCTGCACACGGTATTTGTCCCATAGCGGCCCCTGCACACGGTATTATGTCCCATAGCGGCCCCTACACACGGTATTTGTCCCATAGCTGCCCCTGCACACAGTATTTGTCCCATAGCGGCCCCTGCACACGGTATTATGTCCCATAGGGGCCCTGCAGACGGTATATGTCCCATAGCGGCCCCTGCACATGGTATTATGCTCCATAGTGGCCCCTGCACATGGTATTATGCTCCATAGTGGCCCCTGCACACGGTATATGTCCCATAGCGGTCCCTGCACACGGTATTATGCTCCATAGTGGCCCCTGCACACGGTATTATGCTCCATAGTGGCCCCTGCACACGGTATTATGCTCCATAGTGGCCCCTGCACACGGTATTATGCTCCATAGTGGCCCCTGCACATGGTATTGTAGGGAACTGCCATTTCTACTAGTATATAATGTATCTGGCTTCTTTGCCCCTGCAGTTTGGCTTCAGAGACCCCAGGCATTTAGTGCAAGTTTTGTTTTGTAAATACAGTGAGTCAGACACATGTGAGGCAGAGCTGCTGGGGGGAGAGATGTGAGCAGAGCTGCTGAGACAGACATGTTATGTCTGGGGGAGTCTAAGAGCCACGTGTTCCTCTTTACTTCACAGTATATAGTTAGGTATGTGTTACCCCCTATATACTCACAGGACCTAGCTAGTAACTGTAGTTAGGGATCCATATATATATACAGTTCAGGGCAGTGATAGGTTAGGCTTCCGAAGGCCAACTAGCTAGTTAGAGGCCCGGTGGCACTAGTAGTTTAGCTGGCAGGTTAAGGACTCAGTGTTAGGGTAGTCAGGCCTGCATCTACTGCCGTCACCGTCGCCCTGTTTGCTGCCTGTGAAGAATCTCACCATCATCATCATCATCTCCTGATCGGCTGTCTGTCATCTCCTGGAAGAATCCGAGGATCCACAGTCATCCACAGGGGCCCCTGCATCTCTTCTGTTGCCTGGAGGTATTGTGCACTGGACTCTTGCTATATATCTATATATATACCCGGGTATATAACCTAAGACGGTTGAGGACTTGCTGGTTGTTGTAGTATTGCTGTGTTCTGAGTATATTGTATGTATGTATTATTACCCTGTTGAGTCTTATAAAGCTACTGTTATAACCTTATGTGGTATCTGTATGTATTCTTCAGACTGTGAGATTAGTACAGTGATCCTTGTTAAGGCTACTAACTGTACCTCATGGGTAAGTCCCAGGAAGAGATCCTCCCTGTAATACAGAGGCTCTATCCTGGGTGGAGGCACTGATATATTTCATATATGTTCCCACTCTTCCCTTCAGCGAAGGCTTCAGGTCCCATTATACACACAGGTCAGCGCCAGAGTCTGTTGCGGGAGGGATAATACTCATACCCCCCCCAAATAGGGCTACATTTGGAGGCACTGCTGAGATTTAGAAGTGGGAATAGTCATTGATATGGAGAAGCGATATAGCTCAGAGGGGAACCTCCCACTAGCTACTACATGGGATTACCGACCTCCTGTTCCTCCCCTGGTTCAGGTAAAGGAAGAACCCCGCTCAGCCAGTTACCCCCCCAGTATGGCCGTCGCTAGCAGTTCCTCTAGTGACAGTGCTATTAGCACTTTAGCCAGGCTGACTGAAATGTTAGCTCAGGGCCTGCAGGCCACTCACTACAAGAAACTAAAAGTATTCTCTGGTAATGTCCCAGTACCACAAGGGGAGGAAAACTTTGAGATATGGAAAGAACATACTCTCCAATGCCTGAAGGAATGGTCTTGCTCTGAAGAAGGCAAGCGGCAGCGTATCAGTGAAAGTTTGCGGTCTGCTGCTGCAGAATTGATCCGCTTGTACAGAGACTCTCATGAAGGAGTGAGTGCATTGGACTATATACAAGTACTGTCTGATCACTTTGAGCCATACTATGACCTTGCCCAGATGGTTGCTGATTACCGAATGGTTCGTCAAAAAGAAGGGGAAAATGTCTCTACTTTTATTAACCGTTTACAGCTACTTCTTTCACGTCTGGTGTACCACGCAGCTATATCTACTTCAGAGGTAGACGCTATGAGAACCAGTCAGTTGGTGAGAGGGTTACAACCTCATCATCCTCTTGCTCAAGTACTCAAGGTCTTACTATCTGATAGAGTCCTTCCATTTCCTGACTTAATGAAGTTAGTGAAGAAACAAGAAGCTGACATTAGTTTTAGTACCCCTAAGAAAGCGAAAAGCATCTCTAAAGAAGATGTTGTTCCTAATTCAAACAAGGACAAACCAGCGGAGCGGTCAGAACTTAGACAGTCCGCCACTCCACCCACTGCCACTCAATGGAGGAAGGATGCTAGAACCTGTTATAAATGTGGTCAGACGGGCCATAGTGCCAGACAGTGTACGGAGGACAGTGAGGGATTGAGACACAGTGCTGTCTTCTCTATTCAGAATCAAAGACACCGAAGGAAGGCGGGCCGAGTAAATACCAGAGGCGCTATCGTGGGCTCCAGGTCCGTTGTCAAAGTCACTGTCAATGGTCATGCCGCTCCTGCCCTGTTTGATACAGGATCTCAAGTGACCCTGATTTATCGCTCGTTCTACCAAAAGTATCTGAGGGATATACCTCTTCAGTCTACAGGACAAATGAAATTGTGGGGGCTTAATTCAGGATCTTATCCTGTAGATGGCAGCCTACAAGTAGTTATAGCTGTCCCTGAATTAGAAGATCAGAGTGTCGCTCCCATGAAGATTACGGCTCTTGTCTGTCCTGATACAGGGGATTCTTGTGCAGCTCCTGTGATACTTGGCACTAATTGTCCCGCAGTGCATTATGCTTTTCAGAAGTTTCTTGGAAGAGATTGGAACCCTGCAGCTCAGCCGGTGAATATATCTTCTGATCTTAGAGAACTCTGTGATGCCCTGTCTACTGGCTATCGACATGGAATGGTATATCATATCGGTGAGAGAACCGTGGAAGTTCCTGCCGGCAGGGAGAGAATTCTGAGAGTAGCCTCCAGCATTGCTCCCGATTTGCTTGAAGGGGGGAGTTATGTCCTTATGGAAACCCCTGAAGAAATGATTAACCAGAATGGCTGGATGGTGATCCCAGAGAGAAAGGACTGGAGAAATAAAGTGGAGTTATCTACCTGTGTGACAGTGAGGAACTGTTCACCGCATCCGATTGTAATTGGACCATACCAGAATGTGGCCCACTGCTACCCTGTGCTTGGAGTAAATCCATACGCTGAAGTGTGCAGGATTCAAATCCGAGATGCAATCCCTAATCTCAATCTTGACTTGAGTGATCCACATTTACCAGAGGCCTGGAATCAGCGACTGACACAGAAGTTGTCTGAATTATCGGAAGTGTTCTCCATGGATGATATGGATGTAGGTTGTGCTAAAAGTGCTCAACACACTTTCCGATTGACCGATTCTACTCCCTTCCGGGAGCGACCACGGAGAGTTGCTCCAAAGGATGTTGATGAGTTAAGACAGACTCTACAGCAAATGAAAGGTCAGGGGATCATTGTGGACAGTAAGAGCCCCTATGCCTCACCTATTGTGGTGGTAAGAAAAAAATCTGGAGCAATTCGCCTATGTGTGGATTACAGAACTCTGAACCGGAGAACCTTACCTGATCAGTATACACTGCCGAGAATTGAAGAAGCTCTGGAAGCTCTGAATGGAAACTGTTGGTTCACAGTGCTGGACCTAAGATCGGGATACTATCAAGTCCCAATGGCACCTGAGGATCAGGAAAAGACAGCCTTCATATGCCCCTTGGGTTTCTTTCAGTTCACTCGTATGCCGCAAGGTACAAAAGGTGCGCCAGCAACGTTCCAAAGGTTGATGGAAAGAGTGTTAGGTGATTTAGTGCCCCGGGAATGCCTTGTATATCTTGATGACATTATTGTGTTTGGAAAGACGCTGGAAGAACATGAAGAACGACTCATGAGAGTACTCCATCGCTTAAAAGAAGAGGGGCTGAAGTTGTCGGCTGACAAATGCAAATTTTGTAGATCTTCGGTCACTTATGTAGGTCATATTGTTTCTGCTGAAGGAGTTGCTACCGATCCTGGTAAGATTGAAGCTGTGGTGAATTGGCCCCGACCGCAAAATATTACGGAGTTGCAATCTTTCTTGGGGTTTTGTGGATTCTATCGACGATTTGTGGAAGGATATTCAAAAATTGCTCGAGCCCTCCTCGACCTGTTGAAGAGTGATGCAGGAGATCCGGGAAAGAAGAAAGGGTCTTCCAAAAGCCTTTTTGGCGATAGGTGGACTGCGGATTGTGAAGAAGCATTTAAGTTGTTGAAGAAGAAATTGACAGAAGCTCCCGTTCTGGCTTATGCTGATGCACATAAGCCATATGTGCTACATGTAGATGCCAGCTTTGAAGGATTAGGTGGCGTGCTGCACCAAGAATACCCGGCCGGGTTACGGCCCATAGCTTTCATAAGTCGAAGTCTTTCTCCCAGCGAGAAAAATTATCCAGTACATAAATTGGAGTTTTTGGCGCTCAAGTGGGCCATTGTTGATAAATTACATGACTATTTATACGGAGCCACGTTTGAAGTAAGAACAGACAACAATCCACTGACATACGTTTTGTCAACCGCTAAGCTCGATGCTACAGGACATCGCTGGTTGGCAGCTTTATCCAACTACCAATTCACACTCAGGTATAAATCGGGGCCTAAGAACATTGGGGCAGATGCTCTATCAAGACGGCCTGGATTACCTAGTCCGGAAGTAGTGGATGAATGGGAAGAAGTGCCAAGTCCTGGAGTAGGAGCTTTGTGTGCCATGGCTGCTGTAGTTGAAGACCGAGTAGCCTTTTCTGAAACTCGGCTTATTGACTCTATTGGGGGAGGTCCCGAAGCTGTACCAGACATGTTTGCCTACCCTGCCGCTTTAGGATCCTTTGAGAGTTGTTCTATATCTTCAAAGCGAATGATCTGGAGTCAAAAGACTGATCCTTTAATTGGACCTCTTTATCAAGCAGTGAGTTCTCAAGACAGAGAAATGTTAAAGACATCCCTACCCTCTGAATGCAGTCAACTTCTACGAGATTGGGAGAAGTTTGAAATAGACAATGGCCTACTTTATCGTGTGGTGCTGTATCATGATCACCCTGGAAGGCGCCAACTAGTTATTCCAAGCTGCTTTCAGAAGATGATTTTCCGAAGTCTGCATGATTATCATGGTCATTTGGGACCTGAGAAGACTTATGGCCTAATACAAGACCGATTCTACTGGCCCAAAATGAGAGATACCGTGACTCGTCTGTGTAGGTGCTGTCGCAGATGTTTGCAGAGGAAGACTGTCCCGGTTCGAGCGGCCTTCATGGGACACTTGAAGAGTTCGGGCCCCATGGATCTTGTCTGCATAGACTTCCTTTGTATTGACAACGACTCCAGAGGATTTGGAAATGTATTGGTGGTGACTGATCACTTCACACGATATGCTCAAGCCTTTCCGACTAAGGATCAAAAAGCAGTCACTGTTGCAAGAGTGCTTTGGGAAAAGTATTTTATCCATTATGGCTTACCACACCAGTTGCATTCTGATCAAGGCCGGGATTTTGAGAGTAACCTGATCAAAGAGTTACTTCAGTTGTTGAACATCCGCAAAAGTCGGACGACGCCTTACCATCCAGAGGGAGATGCCCTTCCTGAAAGATTTAACAGGACTTTACTTGATATGCTTGGTACCTTACGAATTGAGGATAAGCGATCCTGGAGTAGAAAAGTGGAGGCTATGGTGCATGCCTATAATAGTACAAGGCACGAGAGCACAGGATATTCACCATACTTTCTGATGTTTGGAAGAGAGCCTAGGCTACCTATTGACATCTTGTTGGGAGTCTCTACCGATGGTATCAGTCATCGAGATCATTACCGATACGTGGCACGTTTGAAAGAAACGCTTAAGAGTGCTTATCAGCTGGCTGAGGAAAATGTGGCCAAAGTGAATGAAGGAAATAAAAGGAGATTTGATCTTCGAGTAAGATACCGAGAATTGAACCCTGGGGACCACGGTGGGAGCACGCAACAAGCGGCTGATCGTGGTGGGTGAACTCTTTACAGTGGTAGATCGGTTGCCTGGAATACCAGTCTACAAGATAAAAGGACGGGACGGGAGGATCAGGACTTGGCATAGAAATCATTTGTTGCCTGTACCTCAGATTGATGGTATGGATATCTCCAATGATGGCTCGGCCTGCGATTCTCCACAGTCCTTGGCCGATATTCCACCTGACCTTCCTGAAACTCCTGAGAGTGATTGGACTGTGGCTCCTGAAGTTCCTAGATCACCAGTATCTTCTCCTTCAGGGAGACCTATGAACCCTCAAACTCCAGAATTCGTACCTAGATCTGTGTCTACAGATGAGCAGGGATCTAGCTCTCCTACGCCACCAGCACCATCCCCTCCCATGGCAGACAACCCTAGTTTAGGGCCTGGACATGCTAGTTTACCTCAGAGAGAGGTACGGAGAGGAGAGAGAATTAGACACCCTCCACCTATGCTGACATATGATAGTTTGGGGGACCCCAGATTTACTACTCAGCCTCATTTATACCATGCTTGGGTGGGTGCAGTGTCCACTTTGGTCAATATGTTACCAATTTTCGCTCCTGCTGGCATGTATACCTATTAACCTGTTGTGACTCTGTAAATGCAAAAGCAACCATATTGATATTGTCATTGGTAATGTTGACTGTATACTATGACTTTGTATGTCTTTGACGTGACGTAAAGATTTCACCAGAGGGAGAGTGTAGGGAACTGCCATTTCTACTAGTATATAATGTATCTGGCTTCTTTGCCCCTGCAGTTTGGCTTCAGAGACCCCAGGCATTTAGTGCAAGTTTTGTTTTGTAAATACAGTGAGTCAGACACATGTGAGGCAGAGCTGCTGGGGGGAGAGATGTGAGCAGAGCTGCTGAGACAGACATGTTATGTCTGGGGGAGTCTAAGAGCCACGTGTTCCTCTTTACTTCACAGTATATAGTTAGGTATGTGTTACCCCCTATATACTCACAGGACCTAGCTAGTAACCGTAGTTAGGGATCCATATATATATATATAATTCAGGGCAGTGATAGGTTAGGCTTCCGAAGGCCAACTAGCTAGTTAGAGGCCCGGTGGCACTAGTAGTTTAGCTGGCAGGTTAAGGACTCAGTGTTAGGGTAGTCAGGCCTGCATCTACTGCCGTCACCGTCGCCCTGTTTGCTGCCTGTGAAGAATCTCACCATCATCATCATCTCCTGATCGGCTGTCTGTCATCTCCTGGAAGAATCCGAGGATCCACAGCACCACAGGGGCCCCTGCATCTCTTCTGTTGCCTGGAGGTATTGTGCACCGGACCTTGCTATATATCTATATATATACCCGGGTATATAACCTAAGACGGTTGAGGACTTGCTGGTTGTTGTAGTATTGCTGTGTTCTGAGTATATTTTATGTATGTATTATTACCCTGTTGATTCTTATAAAGCTACTGTTATAACCTTATGTGGTATCTGTATGTATTCTTCAGACTGTGAGATTAGTACAGTGATCCTTGTTAAGGCTACAACGTACTCATGGGTAAGTCCCAGGAAGAGATCCTCCCTGTAATACAGAGGCTCTATCCTGGGTGGAGGCACTGATATATTTCATATATGTTCCCACTCTTCCCTCAGCGAAGGCTCAGGTCCCAATACACACAGGCAGCGCCAGAGTCTGTTGCGGGAGGGATAATACTCATACCCCCCCCAAATAGGGCTACAGTAATGCCATAGTGGCCCCGCACACGGTATATGTCCCATAGTGGCCCGCACACGGAATGCCATAGTGGCCCCGCACACGGAATGCCAAGTGGCCCCTGCACACGGATATGTCCCATAGTGGCCCTGCACACGGTATATGCTCCATAGTGGCCCCGCACACGGAATGCCATAGTGGCCCCGCACACGGAATGTCCCAAGTGGCCCGCACACGGAATGCTCATAGTGGCCCCGCACACGGAATGCCCATAGTGGCCCCGCACACGGAAGTCCCAAGTGCCCCGCACACGGATATGTCCCATAGTGGCCCCGCACACGGAATGTCCCAAGCGGCCCGCACACGGAATGTCCCAAGTGGCCCCGCACACGGAAGCCCATAGTGGCCCCGCACACGGAAGCCCATAGTGGCCCGCACACGGAATGCCATAGTGGCCCCGCACACGGAAGCCCAAGGGCCCCGCACACGGAAGCCCAAGGGCCCCGCACACGGAAGTCCCAAGTGGCCCCGCACACGGAATGTCCCAAGTGGCCCCGCAATGGTAATGCCCATAGTGGCCCCGCACACGGAAGCCCAAGTGGCCCGCACACGGAAGCCAAGGGCCCCGCAGGCAGAAGGCCCGAAGAGCAGGCGCGCAGCGGAAAGGAGTACAGAGTCACCCGGGGGCCAACCGGGGCGAGGCCACAGAAAGCAGCGGGCCGTGTTGGCCGCGACGCTGGGTGGGGCCGGCCGTGCCAGGGCCGGGGGTGGCACGCGTGCCATAGGTTGCCGACCCCTGGCCTAAGGCCTCAAGCACACTAGCGCGAAAAAAATTGCGCGAAAATCGCATCGCAATGCGATGCAATTTTTTTCTGCGATTTGCCAATGTATTTCAATGGCACCAAGCACACCTGTGATTTTTTTTTCGTGCGATTTTTTTCATAGGTGCGATTTTCCTGCGATTTTTTTTTTTTTGTGCGATTTTTTTCGTGCGAAAAAATCCCAGAGGAGTGATCTATATGACCAATGGGACAGATCACAAAAATATCGCAAGTAGCTGTGATTTTTTTTGCGATTTTTTTTTTTTTTTTTTTCTGCACCCATTGACTTGAATCTAAATATACAAAAATGTAAATATACAAAAGAACAACTGTTATTTGTTTCTATGCTTTTTATTTTTGTTATGAAAATAATAAAAAAAATACAAGGAATAAAACAATTCCACACATATTTACAATAGGCTGCTGTGGGGGGCTGTGTGTGTGTGTGTGTGAGTGGCATGTCCTTCTTGTGTGACTAGCATTTCAGCACTTACTCAGCAGTCTGTCTGCACTGTCGGAACATACCTGGCACTGCCTGGGTATGTCCCTGGTACATTTGCCACACGTGTATTTGTAGCAGTCAACACATCTCTCAGTTGCACAATTGTTCGTGCATCGATGGTTGACCTGACACTTCGCCCTTTTGCCAGGGCTGGGTGTGGAAGGTTGTTGCCGAAGGAGTTTCTCCTTGCATGCCTTCTTTTCAGTCACATGAGAGCCACCTAACTCTTTTGCAAGCTCAACCAGGAAGTCCACCCGTCTCTCCTGCACCCCAGTGCATGCCTGATAAAGAACATGAGCATTCAGTGCTGCCATGTCAATCATGTTGTAGAACACGGCGAATGGCCATCTCCGTGTTCCTGCACGCACGCTGTACTCCCGCACCATTTGGTCCATTACATCCACACCGCACTTTGTGTGGTTGTATTGTGTGACCGTGTTTGGCTTCCTTTTGTTGGTATCCTCAGTCTCAACCACGCTGTGCATGCTGCTGAGAATGTAGACGGCCTTCTTTCGTTTGGGTGCATACACTGTCAGTGTGGCACCAGTGGTTGAAAACACCTGAGTGGTGAATTCAGTGCGGTCCATCTGTCTAGCGGATTGAGGAATTTCCCGGCGACTCTTGTTGACTGTGCCGAGGATAGTGGTTTTCCGGCTAAGCAGTCATTGTGCAAGTGACAATGATGTAAAGAAATTGTTCGTGGTTACAGTTCTTCCCTTGTCCATGAATGGTTCCATCAGCCTCATCACTACAGTTTCGGACAGTCTCTCCCCGCTGGGACGACTGGGGTCCTTGCCAAGATATGGGAGGACATTACAGATGTACTTTGATTTCAAGTCGCAGACTACTTTGAGAAGCAGTCACATCCCCCACAGCACAAAAGGCTGCATGCAAATTTGCTAAGGTGTTAGCAAATATTCCCAGCACAAAAATGCAGCTGGGGGGTGGGCAGACACTCAGGAGCAGCTTACATTCTTTTCTTTACACTCTCTTACAAGACCTGAGGTGGATCAACACAATTCCCCCCTGCAGATTCCTCAGACAATGGCCACATTTACAAATGAAAGGAAATGCTAATTGGAGCCATCAGAGTTGTCAGTTTGGACTAAGGGTCATTTGACCCTCTTTCAGGACTTCAAGGGGGAGCTCGAAATTTCTGGGACTTCTAGTGTTAATATACCCCCCAAGGCCCCCCTAATGCCCCACACTTTAAAGAGGTTGTCCAGTATAATTTTTTTCTTTTTTTATAATTAGTCTGGGGGAGGTGAATCCCCCCTCCCCCCCCCCAAAAAAAAAAACAACACACTAAACATACTCACCTGTCTCCGGTGCTCCGGTGTCCTCCCAGCACGGTACGGTCCTGCAGCTCCGCTGTCTTCTTTTTGCTGGAAGTCCTCACTGGCTGTGACGTCCCAGGTCCCTTCCCTTAGGCCGCTGATTGGCCTCAGGGGTCACGTGACGCCACAGGTAGTCACATGCAGTGGGAACTTCAGCTGGAAAAAAAACAACAGAACTGCAGGACCGAACCGCGCTGTGAGATGCTGGGGACAGGAGAGAAAGTTTTTTTTTTTTTTTTTTTGTTTTGTTTTTTTCACCTGTCCCAGCGTAATTAAAAAAAAAATGTTATCCTGCACACCCCTTTTAATGTACCCCAGGCTATTGGCCTCCATCACTGCCCCCCCCCCCAACAATACAATGGCCCCATCAATGGTCCCCATACAGCAGGGGTGTCAAACTCATTTTCACCGGGGGCCACTTCAGCCTCACGGGGTACCTTGAAGGGCCAAGATTATTTTACACATGTATAAAAGTAACTTCTCCTTAACAGTTAAACGAGCTGTTAAGGAGTAGTTACATTTGTACATTACTACTGTTACAATCAGCCCTTTAAGGGCAACCAGGAAGAACATAATGTATTGTTAAAACCTAAGACATTGGCATGTTACATACTATCCTCATCCTTTTCTGAATATATCAAAAATTAAGCAATATACAAATACCGTTTAACCCTGCAAATGGTATTATGCTCTATAGTTGCCTCTGCACACGGTATTATGCCCCACAGCGGCCCCTGCACACGGTATTATGCTCCATAGTTGCCCCTGCACACGGTATTATGCTCCATAGTGGCCCCTGCACACGGTATTATGCTCCATAGTGGCCCCTGCACACGGTATTATGCTCCATAGTGGCCCCTGCAAATAGTATTATGCTCCATAGTGGCCCCTGCACACGGTATTATGCTCCTTAGTGGCCCCTGCATTGGTATTATGCTCCAGAGTGGCCCCTGCACATGGTATTATGCTCTATAGTGGCCCCTGCACATGGTATTATGCTTCATAGTGGCCCCTGCACATGCTATTATGTCCCATAGTGACCCCCCACCCATGAACTATTATTATACTCTGGAGTCTTTTCAGACCCCAGAGTATAATGATCGGAGACCGAGGGGAGAATACAAACATAAAACCAGTGTTACTTACCTGGGCTCCGGTGCTCTCCCTGCGTTCGGCCTTCTTCAATGTCGCACAGACCGGCGTCGCGACATAATGACATCGGCCTGGCTCACGTGACGCCTTCGATGTCACCAAAGAAGGCCGAAGCCTGCTGGGAGTATCACCGGATCGCCGGAGAGGTGAGTAACTCTGGTTTTTATGTTTATCACCTCCCCTGGGTCTCCGATTATTATACTCCGGGGTCTGAAAAGACCCTGGAGTATAATAATAGTAGTATTTGATGGGGTTCGCCGGCCGCGGCCTCACTTACCATCCCCGCTCCTGCACACAGCCGCTTCTGCGTCCCATAGCAGAAGGGGAAGCGGGGGCGGCCACGACCAGCAGCGGGGATTGATAAGTAAATAGGCCGTTACGTGCCGGGGATACTCCAGCAGGCAACGGCCTATTTATATATATAAAAAAACTTATTTCACCTACCTGCGATGCCTTCATGCAGCCGCCGCCTCCTCCTCTTCTTGTCCGCGACGTCTGCATGTCAGCGTAGGATGCGCGATGACGTCACTGTATCGCCGCCTGTGCTGACATGCAGAGGTCTCGTAAACCAGCCCAGGACAGGTATCGCGCAGCTTTGTTTTTTTTTTTAAAGCGGCCTGTCCTGGGCTGGTTTACATTAAATAGACAATAAAAAATGCCGCCCGGGGCCAGATAAGTGCCGGGCCGAATAACAGAAGGCAACAGGCCGGATTCGGCCCGCGGGCCTTGTGTTTGACACCTGTGCCATACAGTATAGGGAACCAGTGAAGGAGCCACTGTATGGAGTATAAGCTCCACAGTGGCCCCCACCCAGTATTATAAGCTCCACAGTGGCCCCCACACAGTATTATGAGCTCCACAGTGGCCCCCACACAGTATTATATATGCCCAATAGCCCCCCTCCGTTTCAGTGCTATTATTATATTCTGGGGTCTCCTCAGACCCCAGAGTATAATAATCGGAGGCCCAGGGAAGGTGATTAAAAATAACAAACATTCATACTCACCTTGCCTTACCTTTCCTTATCATCCTCACTCCATCCTGCCGTCTTCAGCGTCTTCAGGCCCTTTTCCGACATCGCTGCTGAGGCCTGTGATTGGGCCTCAGCGGTCACGTGGGGGCGCAATGACGTCATTAAGCGGCCACGCCCCATGTGACCGCTGGGGCCTAATCACAGGCCTCAGTCACGTTACGGAAGAGCGCCGGAGAGATCGCTGTGCCCAGGAGAGGTGAGAATATATATTTATTGTTTTCAGTCACCTCCCCTGGGCTGCCATCTATTGGAAAGGGGCCTGCAATATGTCAGGCTTTCCCCGACAGCTATCATAGTGGTCCGGGGCCCTGGCTATCTCCAGCTGACCACGGGCAAAATACCCCGCCGAGCCCGGTGGGTCTAACCACAATCGTTACGCCACTGGTCAGGGGCCCGATCGGGATGGTCAGGATCCCGATTGGGCCCCTGACCAATGCATCTGCATTGGCAACATGAGGACTAATAGTTGGGGCTCGGGGCCCACCAGGGGATTCACCGGTTCCCCGGTGGGCCAGTCTGACCCTGGCTATACTGGGGAATCTTAGATTAGTATGTGCAGACTAAATATCCCATGGTTTACTAAAATTTTGCTTCAGGAAGATCCACTGCTATAGAGGGCCAACATGACTTATATTAACCCTTTAACTCCTTCCCGCCGCTGACATTTTTCGATTTTCGTTTTTGACTCCCCCGCCTTCCTAACCCCATAACTTTTTTTTTATTTTTCCGTGCTCAGAGCCATATGAAGGCTTAATGTTTGCGGGCCAAATTGTTCTTCATAATGGTACCATTTATTATTCTGTACAATGTACCGGGAAGATGGAAAAAAATTCAGAATGAAAATTGGATATGAAGTGCATTTGTGTCACTTTCTTATGGGCTTCATTCTTACAGCGTTCACTCTGAAGACAAAATGACATGTCACCTGTATTCTATGTTTCGGTACGATCCTGGGGTTACAAAATTGATATAGTTGTATTTACATTTTAACCCCTTAACAAAAATCGAAAACTTAGCAAAAATATATATATTTTTTTAAATCGTCATATTCTGACACCCGTAACTTTTTTATATTTCCATGTACGGGGCATGTATAGGGAGTCTTTTTTTGCTGGGCCAGTTGTACTTTTTATTTATACCATTTTGGGGAATGTCTATTGATTTGATCGAAAGCGGAATATATATATTGCGTATATATATATATATATATATATATATATATATATATATATATATATACACTTGCACTTACTGTTCTGACTCAATAGCTTGGCTGCAAATGTGAGGTTGTGAGAGTGTCCTGTAGTCTCTATGCTAACCAGCAATTTACACCAAGATATCTATCAGATAGTGTTCAACTCAACTGAGGAGGCGTAGATAAGATTCCAGATGCTTTAATCCAGGTAAATCTTGTACAACCTCATACAGCAGTAGGTGAAAAATGATGATGAATTACCAGGAGCTGAGCAGACATGTTGCTTACAAAGAAGTGAAACTAAACTGAGAGAGAGAGAAGAGGAGCTACAGCATCACAGCTAAGGATACAGAGAGAGAGAAGGGACAAACTACAAAGACAAACACAGTATCACAGATACATGTCAGTGAATTAAACCAAGTCCTGGGACATGACAATACACTTGGCAAAACAATCGTTTTTGAATTTCTTTTTGTCCTTTTTTTTTTTCTGATACATAAGTGATTTTCTAAAGAATCTTATTAAAAAAAAGTAACAATTTTGTCATGGATACTCCTTGCCAAAGAAAACTCAAATAATGCAGAGCACCTCTAATATTAATCTGACTGAGCATAACACTGACAAATCCACCCTTTATAGCAAAAGTTATATCTGTGGAGTCTTCACCACTTTCACTGGAGGTCTGGAGGTGTCTTATATGTGAAAGGTTGACACAGGTCTGCACAGTTCTACAGTACACAGCTTCAGTTTACCCAGTAACCTGACAGTCCTGTGCAAGATTGCATCTTATGCATTTTAGGCTAGACATCTCAGTGTATACCTACTTAGAGGAGCAGCAAAGAGGTTAGACATCTGTAAGAGTCATATTATTACATTTGAACTATTAAGTTTCCTTTTACATTCAGTTCTGGTCTCAGTAGAATTATGTAACATTTAGGAAAGAAGATACAGCCCAGAAGTCCTGCACTAGAAACCTCAATGGTGAAGACCACCACAGCCACCATGTATTTCCTCTTGGTGCTGAGATAGGCCATAATGAAGGAGATCCACACACTACAGAAGACCAGCATGCTGAAGGTGATGTACTGAGCCTCATTGAAGGTGTCTGGAAGTTTCCTGGCTAAAAATGCTACAACAAAGCTCAAGACAGCCAGAAATCCCATATAACCTAAAGAAATGTAGAAAGCAATGATAGACCCTTCATCACATTGTAGGATTATCTTTCCTATTTCTATCCCTGTATCTTGATTTGGGAATGGTGGAGATAAAGATAACCAGATGACAAAGATGAAAACCTCAATGGATGAGAAGATGATTAGAAGACATATAGAGAAATGTCTCCCAAGCCATCTCCTTATTGATGTATTGGGTTTTGTGGCTTTGAAGGCCAAGACCACGGTGATTGTTTTGACCAAGATTGAAGAGACTGCAACTGTGAAAATGTTCCCAAAAGCCACTTGTCGGAGGAGACAGGACATTCTGGTTGGATGTCCAATAAATAGAAAAGTACAGAGAAAGGATAAAATGAGTGAGAGAAGAAGCATAAAGCTGAGGTTCTGGTTATTGGCCTTTACAATGGCGGTGTCCTTGTATTTAATGAATATCCCCAATATAACAGCTGTCAGAAGACAGAAGACCACGGCAATAACAACTAGAGATAATCCCAGGGTCTCCTCATAAGACAGGAAGTCGATTTTTCTTGGGATACAGGTGTCTCTTCTCTCATTCGACCATTGATACTCAGAACACTTCAGACAATTTTCCATATCTGTGAAGATGGAAATGTATAAGACATATTAATGATTCATTATAGAATAATACTCTGTTACATAGGTAACTTTTTATCATGTATTTCCTCATTTCTCTTTTTCTAAAATCTGTAAATAGGTTTCTCCTATCATCTATCTACAGTATATCTGCCAAAATGCTGTAAAATACTTTATTTCTTAATTTTAGAATATTATTTTTAACAAATAAGACACCCAGTACAGTATAAGGGCTTGGCTTTCTCAGTCCAGTCTTATAATTTATAAGATATAAGAGGACATACAAGAAGTGGGAGAGTAAGAACCTTCCCAATATGAGCTTACAATGTTTTCAGAACAATGGAATGAGTACAAGAGGTCACAGGGATGAGAAAACTATTTCTGACTTTACAAGGTGAGGAAGTTTTGATACAGCAGGGGAGGAAAACTTTGTTTAAAGGGATATTCCTAACATTACAAGTTATTCCTATGCATAGCATAGGGGATGACTGTTTAGTCATGGAAGTCCAACTGCTGGAATCCCTACTGATCACAAGAATGTCCTACGTGCCCTGGAAAAATGTAATGGCAGATTGTCTTGATACTCCAATCCATTTTATGGAGCTGCTATAGGTAATGCTCCAGTCCCATAGAGATGAATGAAGGGGCAGTAAGACTACACAAACTACCCGTCCAATCATACTTTGTACAACCCCAATTCCAATGAAGTTGGGACTTTGTGTAAAACATAAATAAAAACAGAATATGATGATTTGCAAATATTTTTCAACCTATATTCAATTGAATACACTACAAAGACAAAATATTTAATGTTCAAATGAATAAACTTTTTTTTTTTTTTTGCAAATATTCACTCATTTTGAATTTGATGCCTGCAACACGTTCCAAAAAAGTTGGGACAGGGCCAACAAAAGTTGAGGAATGATCAAAAAACAGCTGTGTGGAGCATTCCAGAGGTGAACAGGTTAATTGGAAACAGGTGAGTGTCATGATTGGGTATAAAGGGAGCATCCCCGAAAGGCTCAGTCGTTCACAAGCAAGGATGGTGCGACGTTCACCACTTTGTGAACAACTGCATGAGCAAATAGTCCAACAGTTTAAGAACAATGTTTCTCAACATACAATTGCAAGGAATTTAGGGATCTCATCATCTACAGTCCATAATATCATCAAAAGATTCAGAGAAACTGGATTAATCTCTGAGATGGACTGACGCAAAGTGGAAAAGTGTCCTGTGGTCTGACAAATCCAAATTTCAAATTGTTTTTGGTAATTATGGATGTTGTGTCCTCCGGTCCAAAGAGGAAAAGGACTGTCCGGATTGTTATCAGCGCAAAGTTCAAAAGCCAGCATCTCTGATGGTATGAGGGTGTGTTAGTGCCCATGGCACATCTCTGATGGTATGGGGGTGTGTTAGTGCCCATGGCATTTGTAATTTGCACATCTGTGAAGGCACTATTAATGCTGAAAGGTACATACAGGTTTTGGAGTAACATATGCTGCCATCCAAGTGACGTCATTTTCAGGGACGTCCCTGCTTATTTCAGCAAGACAATGCCAAGTCACATTCTGCAGGTGTTACAACAGCGTGGCTTCGTAGTAAAAGAGTGCGGGTACTAGACTGGCCTGCCTGCAGTCCAGACCTGTCTCCCATTGAAAATGTGTGGCGCATTATGAAGCGCAAAATACGACAATGGAGACCCCGAACTGTTGAGCAACTGAAGTTGTACATCAAGCAAGAATGGGAAAGAATTCCACCTACAAAGCTTCAACAATTCATGTCCTCAGTTCCCAAATGCTCATTGACTGTTGTTAAAAGGAAAGGTGATGTAACACAGTGGTAAACATGCCCCGGGTCCAGTCTTTAGTTCCCCCTGTCCCAACTTTTTTGGAACGTGTTTCATGCATCAAATTCCAAATTGCTGAATATTTGCAAAATACAAATAAAGTTTATCCGTTTGAACATTAAATATCTTGACTTTGTAGTGTATTCAATTGAATATCAATTGAAAAGGATTTGCAAATCATCGTATTATGTTTTTATTTATGTTTTACACAACGTCCCAACTTCATTGGAATTGGGGTTGTAGATGAGATCCATGTTCTTGTGACCATTCCCTCACCGATCAGACAGTTTTATTATTATTATTATTATTATTATTATTTATATAGCATTATTAATTCCATGGTGATATACATTATTATATTAATTCCATGGTGCTTTATGTTTGAGGGTTTACATACTGTACACAAAATATAAAAAACACACACAGTGCTAACAGTGACCAACTGACACAGTGGGATAGAGGGCCCTGCCCGCAAGGGCTTACAATCTATGAGGGAAGAGGGATAGAGATAGAAGGTGAGGGGAGAGGCTGTACAGATGGTGTGGTATCCCCAGTCCACAAGATATCTTGCAATTACTTTAGTTTCAAAGGTATTTATTGAAATACAAGAACATTGAAAAATTACAGAAAGTAGTAAAACAATCGTATGATTAGTACAAAAGTGCAAAGTAGTACAAGTACATAACTGGGAAAACTACTATGTTGATGAAAACAGCTTATACATAAGTAAAGGGAGGGCGGTATAAAGGTACATAACCAATAGCCAACATAGAGGGGGGTGGGGAAGGCAGAATGTAGCGCATAAAGTGCAATGAAACAAGAATCTGGCGAGAGGGAGAGCCTGTCCAATATAGAGAGAGTAGGAAGAACACTCACATCATAGTTGGAGACAGTATGGTAGGTCTCGGATGTTGCTCCTATTGATCCAGGGTGCCCTATCAAAGGCCAGGTTGGTGTCAGAAACAGTGGCATTGATTTTTTCATTAAGCATTATGGTGTCAAATGTCGAATAACATCGGTCAACGTGAGAAAGGATTTTCTCTAGTTGGAGGCGATGTGTATTCAGGTAGCCATCAGGATATATTGAAACAATTTGAACTGAACATATTTGAGGTTTACCAGTTTAAGACTGAGGAGAAAAATGGGGGCTGACAATGGACACGATTGACCAAAGAGCTGATGCGCCATTCTATGAACAGCCATCCAAAAGCGAGGACAGGACCACCAATTATGGAAGGTGGTGCCCACTAAAACAGAGGGCCAAGACAGTGGGGTAAATGATATGCAGATGATTGGGTACCAAATAAGTCCTATGAAGGATCTTCAAAGAGGATTCCATAAAGGTGACCCGTCAACTGCCTTTGCTGATAGATGTGCAACAGTCAATCCATTGGGCTGGAGTTAGGGGAGAATTAAGGTCCCGTTACTAGGCATCATAATGTCTAGCTTAGCTTCAGGAGGTGGGGATGTTAATAAGCTATATATGAAGTAGAGAGAACCCCTATCTGCAGCTCGAAACAAAGTCTCTTGAGGCTGATAGGGGAAATCCCCGGATTGAGTGGAGTAAGGGAACTAAGGAAATGAAACCTGTACAGTCTGAAAAGTGTTTGAGGGAGGCAGGGAGTGTGTATTAATAAAATATACTTTGGTGAAGACCCACCAGTTACAGAGGAAATTATTGAGGTAGTGAAACAGAGCATGTCTCCACCAAACACCTCAGGGGATAGTCCAGGAGGGAAAAGGGGATTAGAAAACAGTGGTATTAAGGATGAAATCGAGCTCTGTAATGGATACTTAAAGCAAACTCTCCATCACAATTGTAACATATCAGTAAACTTGGCAGCTGTCAGAATAGTGGGGGCCGCTGACCTCAGTGTCCAGAGTAAGGCTTGGAAAAAAGCTGGAGTTATCAATGCTGATTCCAATGTGATCCATTGTGGGCAATCAGTTACCTTATGGATAGAACTAAGTTGGGAGAGTCTAGCAGCTACATAATATTTGTAAAGATGGGGGATGGACAAACCTTAATCGGATTTGGGAGTGAAACTAGAGGGTTAATGATAGTTAACAACATGTCATCTGTAAAAACGCTAGACTAATATTCTCAATCTCCAATCTGCATACCCTTAATATTGGGGTGGGAGTGGATTGCAATTGCCAAGGGTTCTAAGGCAAGTGTAAACAAGTCAGGAGACAGGGGACATCCCTAACGGGTACCACGACAGATATGGATAGGGGTTGGACAATTCATAGGGAGCTTTAAGTACATGATAGGGTTGCAGTAGAGGGTGTGAAGAGCCTTCAGAAAGTGAACAGTTATGCCCATGAATTTTAAGACATGGGCTAGGTATTTCCATGAGAGACTGTCAAAGGCCTTCTCAATGTCCAAAGCCAATAATGAGAGGGACTTGTGATGAAGGTTGGTCCAGTGGACAATATTACATAGTTTCCTAACATTATCAGAGGCTTGTCTACCGGTGAAAAACCCAACTTGATCGGAATGTATGAGGGATGGAAGGAGACTATTTAAGCGAGTGGCCAAGATTGAGGAAAACAATCTAATGTCTATATTTAAAAGTGAAATGGGTCTATAGTTGGCAAGGGTGGTGGCGTCTTTTCCGGGCTTGGAAATAACAGTGATAAATGCGTTAAACATATCTTGGGGAAATTTTCCACCCTACAAAATGTAATTGAACAGCTGGAGGAGGTGTGATGAAAGAATATCTTTAAATTTCTTATAGTATAGTGAGGAGAAGCCATCAGGCCCCAAGGACCTTCGATTCTTGAGGGTGGAGATGGCAGCATCTAATTCCTCTTTAGTTATGGGGCCATTGAGAGCATCTGCCTGGAACTTGGAAATAGATGGGAGGTGGAGAAAGCGAACAAAAGAGGCAATTTTAGGGGGGTGAGTCTCAGTAGTAGAACTAGTAAAATTGGTGGAACTGGGCATAGATGGAATTAGGGTTAGAGGACATGGCACCACCAGGTTCCTGTAGTTGGTAGATAGCGTATAACCTCTGGTGCGCCCTTAGTTTGGAAGCTAAGAGCTTGTCAGGTTTGTTGGCATATCTCTATTGCACCTGGGTCCAATGAACGGCTTTTTTCAGTCCGGTGTGTTAAAACAGAGTCAAGTTGTAGTTTAACATCCCTGATACATTTCACTAGATATCAAGAAGGTTGGGGTTGATTAGCAGTTTCGAGTTTCAAAAGCTTATGTTCTAAATAAGTCTGAACCTTGGTTCTTTCCATTTTCAGATGGGAGGCTTCTGCTATCAGAGAATCTCAGACCATGGCCTTATGTGCCACCCAATTAATAGCCGAGTCAGTGCCCAACACTTTGTTAAGAGTGAAGAAATGGTTAAGGCCATCCGTAGTCTGCCAGTAGATATCGGGGGATTCATTTAAGTGCCAGCTAAAGCATAGGGTAGAGGAGGGTTGGAATGCAATGTCAATCATAACCAGGTCATGATCTGACCAGGCACAAGGGCTTGCACTTACTTTAAAGAGTTTTTCAACAAGCATAACTATATTTAAATTTATGCAAGTAAGCACTATCTATGGTTAAAAACCCAAATGAAATATCCTTATTGTGGCCTGGTTATCTTCTTATACATGTACTGTCCCTGCTTGCTGACCCAACTACAATAAAGATACCATGACTGGGTTTCGGAAAAGTTCTTGGTCATAGAAAGTTCTTGTATTCATGGTCGTATCCATTGGCAACTGATCAACACAACAGACTGTCACCACTAAGAGTGTTAGAGAAAATCTCTAAAACTCTAAAATTTTTAATTACTCATGTTTGCAAATATGTTTAACCTTTAATAGTCTATAAATATGGTGATGTTTATGGGAAAACTCCTTTAAATATCCCTTTAAACATAGTAGTTGTGATGGGTATTTTGGAATTGTAAAAGGCAAGAATTAGTATTAAGAAATTACAACAAAGCATGGATAAGGGTGGGATGGTGGTCTGAGATCCACAACTTTGCATTTTGACTGGTCATATTGGGCAATGGAAGGGGCATAGGACATGCTAGACAAAATTGCTCAGATTTTGAAGTTTTTGACTAAGGAAAAAGATTTGTCTGCTGCCTTGGGAAAATAATATGCAAATAAAACCCCCTTGGTAAAAACAAAGAAGTTTTTCTAGCGCCGCCTTTCCTTAAACCTTGTGGCATGATCTGGGAATAAAGCCAAGTAAGAAAAACTCATCAGAAAAGAATAGAGACCCATCCACTGACCCACTTGCTGTTTAGAGGTTATTGCCTCTCATCAGTATTAAGCAGGGTATTGGCTGGCTGAGAGGTCATAGACATGGGTCAGAGGAGGAATTAGGTCTCCTTAAGAAGTTATTAGATCACACATTTCCTGATAAGAATTCTTGGAAAAAAATATACAAATAAGGTGCCAAAAGGGGAACTTTCTGTAGCACCACCTTTTGGAAGGTAGCTTTCTATAGATCAATGTCTCATTTTCACCAGCTCTAAAAAATATTAAGACCAACAAAAGATATAGCAGTTTAAATAAATTTCCCCAATGTATTTGAAATGGAGATGGAAAGATAAATGGAGAAATTTACTAAGACCAGCACATACTGCGCCAATTGTGATATTTAGAGTACTAGTGGCAGATGTGCTAGGATTATTATGTGGCTCTGACCTGATATATCTGGTGCAACACAAGAGGTCCCGAGTGCCAGAATTTATATCTATGTCAGACATTTCATGAATAATAGTAAATCTCTGGGGTCTTGATCTTGGGCTGCGCCGCCCATTTTTTTCAAATGTTGTAATCAGTTCAGAAAGTCACCAAAATGCTGCATTTTTGGTGCACCTTTAGAGCAATCAGTTGTGCTACTTTTGTGCCAGAGAACAATAGATTATTGAATTCTCCCCAATGTATGAAACTGTTCAGCTTCATTTTTCCTTGACAGTCTGTAGGTAAATATTACCTGTCTCATTGGAGATTTCACCCTCTGGACATGGGACACAATAGTAGCAGCAGCTCAGTTGACCTTCCCGGAGGACTTTCCTATATCCATGTAGACAGCTTGGAGTGCAGACAGATTGTGGAGTCTGGGAATAGAAGGAGGTTTATAAAACAAAGTTTGACACTTCTGGAAAAATTGCAATACACATGAGGATTAAGCATTTATATTGTATTGGCCATTGATTTATCTATCATGGGATCTTCCAATAGTTGTTATTTGGTTTTACTCTGCTTAATGAGGGATTTCCGCCTAAGAAGTTTATCACAAAATCATTGACTAGATGACAAAATGAAGATCTGTGAAGATCTGATTGCTGGAACCCTCACAGTTTTTAGAATGGGAGACTCTGCTCCGTAGGCTCCCCTAGGGACACGGCCATGGCTGGGAGAGTTGAATGGAGAACTGTGCTTGACTATTTCTGTTAGTACCATACACATAGAAAAGAGAAAAAGGGCACACGACTAGAGATGGGAGAACCTCTCAGGAATTGTTTCGGGTTCAGGTGGCTCAGTCTAAAGATTTGTTTTGAGTCAAATAATTTTGGTATGAACCATAGATTACACTGGCTTAAAACACAGTATATGACACTGCCAGGGCTTTTAGGGACCTATCTATAAAACATAGTGTAGAATACTCTTAAGACTCCTAGAACCCCATCTATCCAATTTATATCTCTCAAAGGCAACACAGCCGAAGGTTTGCCAAACTGAATGTGACATGTATGTATATGGAAAAACAAATGGTAAGCAGAGGATACAAACTCCATGTTTAACCATACACTGCATTGACACTCGCTTTACCTTTTTGGCGGAAACGTGTTTGTCTGTGTTTTTTTTTTTTATATATACATGGTGGTTATATTGTAAAAAGCAATGGTTTTATATAATAATAATTATCCCATTTTGATGGCTTGTAAGTGCTACAGTCTTGTTACTTGTTATTTGGAAGACAAAGTGTGGCTGTGAGCCAAGTTGAAGTGTGATGAATAAGAAGTGACTTTCCAAAACAAAAACAAAAATTATACCTTTATGTGGGCAGATGTTAAATCAAAATGGCTTTGTCCCAATTGACGTTAGGACCTATTTCAATCTAAGTTTGGATTTCTTGAAGCCAACACTGTGGTACAAACAGTGTGGTATATTAGAATGTAAAGGACCAGGCTGTAGGACATGTATAGCTGAGTAGTGGCAGTGATGGCAGCTGTGGCAACATGAGCTGCTGTACGGTATGGAATAATATGATGGATTGAGCCGCAATAATTTCCAGCTTTTTAGGGACATCAGGCGGAGGTGTGTGAAAATACGGATGGATCCATGCCTGATTCATTTTGATGAAAGTAATTTTTTACCATACAAGGGTCAGCCTCCTTCCTCTGACAGTGTCTGTGACATATCAAGGGCCCCATCTGCATACAAAGAAGAGATCTTCATTCTCCCCAGTTCCCTTTGCATCAACTCAGGGTGTCTAAAAGTTAGAAGCTGTTCTTCCTCTTCCATCCTTCGCTGCATGATTGTAAGTGTTTCCTGCACACATGATAAAGGGATGACATGGATGATGCTGTAGTTATCCCTGTTGACAAATTTGGTGGCCTTTTCAAAGGGCTTGAGAAGGCGTCACATTGCCCTCATAAGCCTTCAATGCTGGATAACACTAATGCTCCAGCATATTTAAGAACCTCACAGATAAGGCAGTGAAAAGGCAGACCGTTGTGTCATTGCAGGCTGCTTTAGAAACATAAGAATGGCTGAAATGCTCACTTTTCTGGCCAAGAGCAGAACCACTATGATATAAACTAATATTTATGTTAATAAAGCAGCACACGACCATATTCAGCACATGCGCCATAGAGGGATAATGTGTTATTCAACCCAATTTGCAGCTAAGCAACACAGCAGCTCCTCCGCTGTGTGGTTCCTCTGGTTTAGAGTCATTAACTGTAAAACCGAATGGGAGTGCTTCACCTTAAACCCAAAAAACAAGGGAGGAGAAGTTTTAGCAACGCCTTGCCCTGGTGAAGATTGGTGTGGGAAATGGTCCAGATATGCAAAGCATATAAAGCAACAGCTTTCCTAGAGAAATAATGGCAGGTAATTATCTTCCACCAAGGTTGAGTACATGCCATCAGTTGGCAAAATGCAGCCACAACACCATCAGCAGCAACTTGGCCAGGTGTAAATTAAGCTGCAGAACTGCCGGATGACTGAGCACTTACTGCTGTATTCTGGACACATAGTCCCTTATTGTTGACTGATGTAGGCATGGAAAAGAAGGAGTAGGAGAAAGTTGGTGATGATTAGAGATGACTGAATTGTTTCAGAATGAATTGGATTTGACCTGAATATTCCAAATTGTTACTTTTTTAACTAAACGGAACAATTTGGATTTTGTCTCAGATGAACTAAAATATGCACCACCAGTAAATTGGGGTCTCTTCAGACCAAAGAGTATAATAGCTGGAGGCCCAGGTGAGATGACAAAAATAAAAAAAGGTTTATACTCACCTTCCGTTACCTCTTCTGCACCGTCTTGAGGCGTCCAGCACTCTGTTACTTCCTCCTGGTGGCGTCTGGCTCTCTTCTCTGATGTCATGCGCCCGGGGTCACTGCTGAGACCTGTGATTGGGCCCCAACGGTGACATGGGAAATTGATCTGTGTGTATTTAAAGGTACTCATAAACTTATAGTATCTGTCATCTAACACTTCTAAATTCCAAGTCCCCATATACAAGCACCCTTGGCTCGGCCAAGAATGCATTTGCTTTACAACTTTGCAAGCAGTTCATGTTTTACAGAAACAAAGGATCACGTAAGATTAAATCCAACATGTCCAATTTGTCTTTTTCGTGTCTTCAGAGACTGAACTCAGGACGCCCTCATAGACATTAGATAGACATTATCCCGCCTTCTATCATCTAATGTGTATAAGGACCTTAAACAAGGCAAATTCTGAGCCCAGGAGGGAAGAGAATAGAAGGTTTTTTTCACATAAATAATGGAAGAAATAAATAAAATTCATCAAATACCATCGAATATCACTGTCATTTATTATAAATTGTTCATGGCTGTCCACATTATGAAAATATCCAACTTGTCTTATTTCTTTCTCTGTCTTGGAAATAAAATAATTCACCACATCAAATCTTCCGGGTACATTTCTATTATCAGTAAAGTAAACCATCTCACCGCCCGGAGTCGTGACATTAACCTTCTGTAAGTATCGGTTGACCTGTGGAATAATGTAATGTGTGTTATGGACATCAGAGATTCCAGTGTTGTGTCATCATCTCCTCCCTATTAGATGGTTTGGGGCAGTCACTATGTAGATGTCTCAGGGCTTAGTCACTAGTGATCAGGCGATCTCTGCTCAGGGCAGGCTTGTTAGGGAGAAGTTCCTGATGGGTGATCCCTCTATAAATATCCCTGGTCCCTGCAGTACAGCATTGGCTTATAGAGTTAGGCTCTACACATGTTTTCCTAACTTCCACTGTATAATCTAATACCTTGTAGCTTACCTAGTTGATTTCTTGTTGTTCAGTTTGTTCTTGTGGTTTATCCTAGTCCAGTCTGATTTATTGTATTTCCTCTTTATTTTCTTTCTGTTTGTAATTCCCATATGTGAGGAAGTATATGTGTGTATCAGACTGTACAAATTATGTATTTTAAATGTTGTGTTCAGTGTAGCTGAGGAATTTGGTCCAATATGTCAACATAGCCTGTGAAAGTGGTATATTCACTGAGATGCACAATCCAGGAAACTGGGGGTAATGTTTTTAATAATTTTATTGGGCAACTTTTGGTTTGGGGGGACAAGGAGGTAATTTAATTTTTAAACGGGGGTTCTTGGCTTTTGGTTGTTTTGGGGAACTGCCATTTCTACTAGTATATAATGTATCTGGCTTCTTTGCCCCTGCAGTTTGGCTTCAGAGACCCCAGGCATTTAGTGCAAGTTTTGTTTTGTAAATACAGTGAGTCAGACACATGTGAGGCAGAGCTGCTGGGGGGAGAGATGTGAGCAGAGCTGCTGAGACAGACATGTTATGTCTGGGGGAGTCTAAGAGCCACTTGTTCCTCTTTACTTCACAGTATATAGTTAGGTATGTGTTACCCCCTATATACTCACAGGACCTAGCTAGTAACTATAGTTAGGGATCCAATATATATATAGTTCAGGGCAGTGATAGGTTAGGCTTCCGAAGGCCAACTAGCTAGTTAGAGGCCCGGTGGCACTAGTAGTTTAGCTGACAGGTTAAGGACTCAGTGTTAGGGTAGTCAGGCCTGCATCTACTGCCGTCACCGTCGCTCTGTTTGCTGCCTGTGAAGAATCTCATCATCATCATCATCATCATCTCCTGATCGGCTGTCTGTCATCTCCTGGAAGAATCCGAGGATCCACAGTCATCCACAGGGGCCCCTGCATCTCTTCTGTTGCCTGGAGGTATTGTGCACTGGACTCTTTTATGCTATATATTTATATATATACCCGGGTATATAACCTAAGACGGTTGAGGACTTGCTGGTTGTTGTAGTATTGCTGTGTTCTGAGTATATTTTATGTATGTATTATTACCCTGTTGATTCTTATAAAGCTACTGTTATAACCTTATGTGGTATCTGTATGTATTCTTCAGACTGTGAGATTAGTACAGTGATCCTTGTTAAGGCTACTAACTGTACTTCATGGGTAAGTCCCAGGAAGAGATCCTCCCTGTAATACAGAGGCTCTATCCTGGGTGGAGGCACTGATATATTTCATATATGTTCCCACTCTTCCCTTCAGCGAAGGCTTCAGGTCCCATTATACACACAGGTCAGCGCCAGAGTCTGTTGCGGGAGGGATAATACTCATACCCCCCCCAAATAGGGCTACACACACATTGTGGCAGTGGACCATGTAGGAATTTTCTGATCAAAAGGTCCATAGTTTGATCAAAGAAAAAATTACATCACAGGTCGGAGGTTGTAGGAAGTAGCTGAGGAGGGTCAGGTGTCCATAAATGTGATGAGGTTCATGATTTCAGTGTTAGATTCCTAGGAGCTAGTGTAAATCATGTCCCACTTAACACCAGGTCTGTAAAGTTATTCTCATTTATTTTACATTGTTTGTATGTATTTATTTCTGTTTCATCCATCTTTTTATTGTAATGCACTGTACCTTTTTTAACGTATAATAAATCTAAAATTTAATAAGATTGTCCTTTGGCTCTAATGTTTCCCTACTTCCAAAGACTAAATATCGCTAGTTGTATTACTTTGTTGTTTGCAAGTTGTGCGTGGTATGGGTATACCGGTGTCTTGTTGTACCGTTGTGTGTGGATGCATGAGTGTAAAAGGGTACTTCACTCCTGTGTAGCCTAGTGTCATAGGTGAGTTGGAAGGTAGTGTGGAAATGGAGTACCCCTTTTATGATTGCATCTAACACCATCATTTGTCAGATCCATTCTGTGACTGTCACCACCATCATCCGTCTTCTCCTTTCCCTATTATCAACATCATTTATCTGCTCCACTCCCTAACTGTTACCACCATCATCCATCTTCTCCATTCCCTGACTGTTACCACCATCATCCATTTTGGGCCATTATATGTTTATCTTCACCATGTGGTTCTTGTTATCTCTGGGTGAGTTCCCATTTCTTGCCATTTCTTGGTTTCTGATGTTCTTAATATTACTGCTGTTGTGACTGTCTGGCTGTTAAATGGTCCTGCCCTACTGTAAATCTTGGAGGAATATGAGTATCAGAAGACACTGATAGTGCTCTGAAAAGTGACTGCTATAGGTGAAGTCCTATAATGTCTAGTGGACATCATTACAATATTGCTGTAAGGAGTTTTCATAAGTGCAATTGTTTTTCCATGTCATTGGGGCTGAGCTGTTTTTGTTCAGATTAGACACAGCCAACATTATAGTTAGTTACATCTAATTGATAAACTTATATTTGATATTACTGTCCCAAAGTTAGACAGTATAAAATATACCAGGCAGGTGGAAACTATAGATACAGGGGGTGCAGCTACAGGGGCCGTTATAGGGGATGCAGAAGTAGCATTTGTTACTAGACCCTGCATAATGAGGAGGCCCCAAAGATCCCTCTGCCACATAAAATATACCACTATTATAAATGGCACAATGTAGGTAGGATCCCATTTACAGATTTTAAATTGGGGTCCATGAGCTTAAAGTTAATTCTCTGGTGGAAATTCATACATCCTATAGGGAGTCTGACTATGCAAACTGGGCTACTTTATCTGTAGGCAGGAAACGCAATAGTTGGGTGATGAATATAAGCCAAAATCCCATGAGTGAAGATTTATTTATTTTTTTTTTTTGGCTATAATAAGCTAGCCTTTTGGGATAAGGCATTCCAGATAAATTTTAGCCACATAGATCTTGTGACCAGTCTATAAGGGTGCTTTATGTATATTTGTCCAGTACGCCCTTATCTATTCAGACTACCCTATAATTAATATACATAGGAGCCCACATATCTGACATGATATGCAGTAAAGCCTCTGAATAATTCAACACCCTGCACATTATCTATGGAGTTGATGGGCTGCATATGACTATATATAATTGACACAATTCTCAGAACAGGGAACTAGACCTGTGATCCCAATCTGTGTCTACGGCCTTTAACATAGTGGTGCATGCATGTCCCTTATTTATATGTCTTTAGTGCTGTTTAGTCTGGATGTTTGTATTTTATTTTATCAATAGATTTAATAAAAGTTCTGTTTTATTTATATAACTTTTTTTGATGTATGTTCAAGTCCTATCATATGTCTACATTGTTCTATATATCCTGGATAGTGACATACATATGTGTCTGAGCTCCCATTGGTATACATCTACAGGGTCTACACTTAATACTAATTTTATTTGTAATGATCACTGAAATGCTTTTTCATGCTGTTCGACAACACCCGAAGATAAAGAGTTTCATAGTGGGACACAGAGAACATCATAGAGCAGCATTCACAGATGACAAGTCACTAACCCCACTACTGCCTTCCTAGCCTTATGTTTGACAAGTTTGGACATTTGTCCAACTTCAAACTTAGCTTAACTAAATGTGAGGCGCTAGGCAGGCATATTCCCCCAATACTATAACCGAACCATCAACCAAATTCCTCTTGAGACTAAGGCCCCACGTGGCAGAAATGCTGTAGGAAAAAACATTGCGTTTTACAGTACCAGCAAAGTGAATGAGATTTTGGTTAATCATCCACACATTGCGGAAAAAAAATGCTGTAAAAAAGTTGCGCAATGTTTTGCAGCTGTGGTTCGCTCCGTGGGATCTTAGTTTTACTTGGTTCTTCTCCACCATTACTTATTTGGGAATCAAATTATCCAACAAGCCTCAAACCTTCTCCTGGATGACCTCGTCTTCTAGAGAAAATTTCTAATCAACTTAAAGAACATGATCTTCTCCTGACCTTGTAGATGGGTCGTAAGGACCAACTAAAGTCTTACTTTGTGGATTCTCTCACTCTGAGATCCTTGTATCTTTGTGACTGTCAGAAAAATATCTTCTAGACTAGAATAAGATTGTATGTACATTACAGGTTCAGGGAATGATGAATGGCAGAGAATAGACATGGACACCAGGGGACTATCCCGTCCTGATTTTAGTACTCTGCATCATTCTTAGTACTGCCTTATATTTACCAGACTACTTACCTTTGATAACATCTGGGATCTGTCTTTAGAAAATGACTTAAGATTCCCTTCTATTAATGATAAATCATGTAATGCAGTCGCAACAGCGTAAACGGCAGAGTATATACTAAAGGTATAGCGGAAATTACTGACGTCATACTCATAAGGAACCACATCACTGGATAATTTATCATCTTTAGATAGATAGTAAAAACGTATGTAAGACATTATCGAAAAGTTTAGATGCTTAGAAAGACCAGGACCGAGCAAATAATCCTTCAGCCCAGGAATATTTCTTCTTGGTAGTGAAATCTGTAGAGATCCCATCAGTTTATGACCATATTGTATGTTCCACATAGTAAATAAAGCCGGTAAAACAAAGACTTTTTTGCCATTATATTCCTTCAGTATTTTCTTTTGCACAATCTGTAGATCATCAGAGGTCCCAATAAATATAATAACATCACAACTGGTCTTCAGTATCTGATACTCCGGCCTGTCGTAATCCTCATACCCTTGGAATATCATTGATGATTTGATTTTTTTTTTTTACAATGACTTGATAAGTGACACATATCCCGTTCTGAGTTATTACACTATTCAGCTCCATGCTGGCTCGATGGCTGCTCTCATCATCTGCTACTACAATCCCCACCCAGCTCCATCCAAAATGCTTCAGTAAGAGAACAATGGCCTTATACTGATCCCTCCCATCAGGAACTGTGCGGTAAAAAGAAGGGAAGCGGAGCTTGTTGTTAAATATGGAATCCATAGCTCCATAGCTGATCTGGAAGGAAAACACATGAAATGAGCATCATGTCCTGTAAGTATGGATCAGCTCTACTGATCATCATATAGTGACATTCACATGGCCGTTTACAACGTTCGTGTGACTGCAGACTTAGTGTCTCGATGGCAAAAGGATTGTGGACCAACTGGGTTGATAATGAGTTTGGGTTAGATAACACAATGCTCAGGTAGACAAGTGCTGATCAACAATATAACACATCTATTAGTGATTGTCAAGGTGTTTAAAAGCCTCAGTAGTGATGCCGGCGTACATAACATCAGTCATGAGGCTGGAAGTGAACCCTGGGGGTAAACAGGATGCAATAGGGAAGCACAGGAGAGGGGAGTAAAAGCAAGTATCAATTCCAGTTTGTGAATGGCCAAACACTCCATTTGTAAATAACTGATGTTAATTTGGCTATTTTTTTTTCTTGCCAAATGTTAAGACCCAGTGAAGTTATATTCACCACCTTTTTCATTTTTTCCCCCAGTATGCGGCACTGTAACGTTTGATCATTTTTGATCACGTTTTTTTTTTTTTCCTGGCCAAATGCCAAGAAATCCTACAGTGTGCTGTGCTATTAACCCCTACGCGCACCATGTGCACTTGACTAACCATGGGAACCACTCTGAGGCAGAGTGGCCACACTAGCTGCCAGGTCTGGGCTTATTAATACAGCAGGGACCCGCCAGCATTGCCTGAGATCAGAGATGACTCTGATCACAGGCATTTAACCACTCAGTTGCCATGTTAAAATGCGACCACAGCAACTGAGTGTTTTTTTTTCACTTTCCCTATCATGTTTGGTAACTGGGCACCTCCCACCCCCACCGCGCGATCGCAGGAGCAGTCCCATTACCTTCCAAAGGCTCCCAGCCCTGCCATAGTATTGAAGGTTTCAATAGTTACATAGTAAAATTTGCTATAGACTGCAATACAATAGTATTTCAGTCTATGGCACGGGTCATCTGAAGATCACATGTTCAAGCTCCCTAGGGGGTGCTAAAAGAAAATAGTTTAAAAAAAAATTAAAAATGTAAAAAAAAAAAAAAAAAAAAAAAAAAAGTTTAAATCCCCCCTATTTCCCTAGATCACATATAAATATAAACAAATGAAAGTAAACACATTAGGCATCCCTAAGTCCAAAAATGCCCAAACTATTAAAATATAAAACAATTGTCCCATATGGTAAATGCTGTAGCAGAAAAAAAAAATCAAAATGGCTGAAATGGTGTATTTTTTCACCGATTTATCTTCCTAAAAAATGGAATAAAAAGTGATCAAAACATCATAAATACCTCAACAACTACATACAGTGGGGAAAAAAAAAGTATTTAGTCAGCCACCAATTGTGCAAGTTCTCCCACTTAAAAAGATGAGGCCGGCCTGTAATTGTCATCATAGGTAGACCTCAACTATGAGAGACAAAATGAGAAAACAAATCCAGAAAATCACATTGTCTGATTTTTAAAGAATTTATTTGCAGATTATGGTGGAAAATAAGTATTTGGTCAATAACAAAAGTTCATCTCAATACTTTGTTCTATCTCCTTTGTTGGCAATGACAGAGGTCAAACGCTTTCTGTAAGTCTTCACAAGGTTGGCACACACTGTTGCTGGTATGTTGGCCCATTCCTTCATGCAGATCTCCTCTAGAGCAGGGATGTTTTGGGGCTGTCGCTGGGCAACACGGACTTTCAACTCCCTCCAAAGGTTTTCTAGGGGGCTGAGATCTGGAGACTGGCTAGGCCACTCCAGGACCTTGAAATGCTTCTTACGAAGCCGCTCCTTCGTTGCCCTGGCGGTGTGCTTGGGATCATTGTCATGCTGAAAGACCCAGCCACGTTTCATCTTCAATGCCTTTGCTGATGAAAGGAGGTTTGCACTCAAAATCTCACGATGCATGGCCCCATTTATTCTTTCATGTACATGGATCAGTCGTCCTGGTCCCTTTGCAGAGAAACAGCCCCAAAGCATGATGTTGCCACCCCCATGCTTCACAGTAGGTATGGTGTTCTTTGGATGCAACTCAGCATTCACTCTCCTCCAAACACGACGAGTTGTGTTTCTACCAAACAGTTCTACTTTGGTTTCATCTGACCATATGACATTCTCCGAATACTCTTCTGGAACATCCAAATGCTCTCTAACAAACTTCAGATGGGCCCGGATATGTACTGGCTTAACAAGGGGACACGTCTGGCACTGCAGGATCTGAGTCCCTGGCGGTGTAGTGTGTTACTGACGGTAGCCTTTGTTACGTTAGTCCCAGCTTTCTGCAGGGCACTCACTAGGTCCCCCAGTGTGGTTCTGGGATTTTTGCTCACTGTTCTTGTGATCATTTTGACCCCACGGGGCGAGATCTTGCATGGAGTCCCTGATCGAGGGAGATTATCAGTGGTCTTGTATGTCTTCCATTTTCTAATTATTGCTCCCACAGTTGATTTCTTCACACCAAGCTGCTTGCCTATTGCAGATTCAGTCTTCCCAGCCTGGTGCAGGTCTACAATTTTGTTTCTGGTGTCCTTCCACAGCTCTTTGGTCTTCACCATAGTGGAGTTTGGAGTGTGACTGTTTGAGGTTGTGGACAGGTGTCTTTTATACTGATAACAATGTCAAACAGGAGCCATTACTACAGGTAATGAGTGGAGGACAGAGGAGCCTCTTAAAGAAGAAGTTACAGGTCTGTGAGAGTCAGAAATCTTGCTTGTTTGTAGGTGACCAAATACTTATTTTCCACCATAAGTTGCAAATAAATTCTTAAAAAATCAGACAATGTGATTTTCTGGATTTGTTTTCTCATTTTGTCTCTCATAGTTGAGGTCTACCTATCTCAATGTCAATTACACCCCGGCCTCTTATCTTTTTAAGTGGGAGAACTTGCACATTTGGTGGGTGACTAAATTCTTTATTTCCCCACTGTATAGTCCTGCAAAAAGAGATACCTTACACAGCTCCGTACACTGAAATATAAAAAAGTTCTTGGTGAATTATATGGTGATTCAAATTATTTTTTTTCTTCAAAATTTAGAATTTTTGTAAAGTGATTAAAATATGAAAAAAAAAAACTGTATAAATTTGGAATCACTGTGATCTAACCGACCTGGACAATAAAACTAACATAGCATTCTTACCACAGAGCAGAAGCCATAAAAATAAAACTCATAAGAAAATGGTGGTATTGCAGTTTTTTTTTTCAATTCCACCCCAATTTTTTCCTGCTTCCCAGTACATTGTACAGAATAATAAACAGAAAATGTACCATTTTAAAGTACAACTTTTCACGCAAAAATCAATCCCTCACATGGCTATATAAATTAAAAAAATGAGAAAGTTATGGCTTTTGGAATGCAGGGAAAAAAAAACGAAACACAAAAATGAAAAATCTCTGTGTCACGCAAGGGTTGAATAGGCTGATTGTTATCAGCGGTTAGTATTTTTTATGCTTAGCCATATCTGTTGCTGACATCTTGACATTACTAATGCTGTTTTTGCATTAATGAGCTAGAAAAATGTTAGATGGAGTCATAGGAGCCCTCAGAGTGTCATAGACAACTTTATAAAAATTGTATTCGCACTTCTGGTTTCGATCGCACCAAGCTTATGGTCCGAACCAAGCTTTTTTCCTCAAAAGGGCACTTCAGTTTCTCTTAATCTTGTTGCAGGGGTTTGATAAAGTTTGGCAGACCAATCCCATTGGAGACCACAATCCTCAGCAACTGATTCAGCTATTAAATTCAATCCGGAGTACCCAAGGACATATCGCCAGAGTTTGACAAAAACACCTCTTTGAACACTTGTATCAAATGACAGGTTAAACGAAATCTGAACCGCTCATGCCTAGTTATCACCACCTAATACTGAACAGAGACAAGGATAAAGGGGGAGATTTACTAAGAAAAATGCACCAGATTTCTGGCATAATTTGTAACATTCCTTGCGTCACACTTATCAAGTGTTTAAGGCTGAGGCCCCACGTTGCGAAGGAGAAACTTTTTTTGGTTGCAGATTTTGTTGCGTTTTTTTTAAGCCAAAGCCAAGAATGGTTACAGAAGAAATGGGAAATACAGTGCCTTGCAAAAGTATTCAAACCCCTTGAGCTTTTTCACATTTTGTCACCTTACAACCACAAACTTAAATGTATTTTCTTGAGATTTTAAGTGGTAGACCAACACAAAATAGCAGATAATTGTGAAGTGGAAGGAAAATGATACATGGTTTTCAAAATTTTAATCAAATAAAAACCTAAAAAGTGTAACGTGCAAAAGTCTTCAGCCCCCCATATCAATACTTTGTAGAGCCACCTTTTGCTGCAATTCCAGCTGCAAGTCTTTTGGGCTCTGTCTCTACCAGCTTTGCACATCTAGAGACTGAGATTTCTGCCCCTTCTTCTTCTTTGCAGCCAGATTGGATGGAGCGTCTGTGAGCAGCAATTTTCATGTCTTGCCACAGATGCTCAATGGGATTTAGGTCTGGACTGTGACTGGGCCATTCTAACACATGAATATTCTCTGATATAAACCATTCCTCTGGAGCTCTGGCTGTAGGTTTAGGGTCATTGTCTTGCTGGAAGGTGAATCTCCTTCCCAGTCTCAAGTCTTTTGCAGCCTCCAACAGGATTTTCTTCCAGGATTGCCCTGTATTTAGCTCCATCCATCTTCCCATCAACTCTGAGCAGCTTCCCTGTCCCTGCTGAAGAAAAGCCTCCCCACAGCATGATGCTGCCCCCTATGTGTCACAGTGGGGATGACGGTGTGTTCAGGGGGATGAGCAGGGTTACTTTTCTGCCACACATAGCCCTTTGCATTTAGGCCAAAAAGTTCAACTTTGGACTCATCTGACCAGAGCAACTTCTTCCACATGTTTGCTGTGTCCCCTATATGGCTTTTGGCAAACTGAAAACGGCACTTCTTATGTCTTTCTTTCAACAATGGTTTTCTTCTTGCCACTCTTTCATAAAGGCCAGATTTATAGTTGTCCTGTGGACAGATTCTCCCTGTACCTGAGCTGTGCATATTTCTGCAGCTCCTCCAGAGTGACCATGGGCCTCTTGGCTGCTTCTCTGACCAGTGCTCTCCTTGCTCGATCTGTTAGTTTAGGTGGACGGCCATGTCTTGGTAGGTTTGCAGTTGTAGAATACTTTTTCCATTTTTTTTGCTCAAAGCTTGGGATATGTTTTTATAATCTAACCCTGCTTTAAACTTTTCCACAACTTTATCTCTGACCTTTCTGGTGGGTTCCTTGGTTTTCATGATGCTGTTTGTTCACTAGTGTTCTCTAACAAACCACTGAGGCCTTCACAGAACAGGTGTATTTATACTGGCACTAAATTACACACAGCTGGACTCTGTTGATTAATTAAGTGACTTCTGAAGGTAATTGTTTGCACTAGATTTTATTTAGGGGTATCAGAGTACAGGGGGCTGAATACTTTTGCACGTCACACGTTTCAGATTTTTGTTTGATTAAAATTTTGAAAATCATGTATCATTTTTGTTCCACTTCACAATTATCTGCTACTTTGTGTTGTTTTATCACTTAAAATCTCAAGAAAATACATTTAAGTTTGTGGTTGTAAGGTGACAAAATGTGAAAAAGTTCAAGGGGTATGAATACTTTTGCAAGGCACTGTATATAGGAAGCTCTTATATTTTTACCTTCTGCTTATTCCACCCCTGGCTTTGGCTCTAAAAAAAATGTAGCAAAATCTGCAATGTAGCCCCACGTAGTGGGCTGCAGCAAGACAACACTGTGGGAAAAACCGCGGCGGCAACGCATCACGGTTTTTCCTGCATTACTTTTCACAGAAAGTATGCAGAGGTTTCCTCTGCGAACTTTCTGCTTCCATTATACCTCTAGGGAAACATCCGGTGTTTCCGTAGGTATAACTGACATGTGGCGATTTCCAAAACCACCATACTGCACATTCCAGGCAGGACTTTTCAAAGTATATTGGCTATGTGCAAACTAAAACAATTAAACATTTCACGGTTATTATTACATGTATTATTTATTTAGTTTTTCTTGTAAAGTTACACTGAACAGCCCAATAATATGACAGGTTTATCAAACCGCATTAGACACTATGATAAATCTGGTGTAGTTCTAGGCCTTATTTACATGACATTTGACAGCCATGAAAAACGGCTCTGTCGGTCCATTGAAAGGGTTTTTTTCACATGACAGTGAACAATGGCAATTTCACGGATGTTTTAAAACCCACAAATGCGTATGGGTCTGATCACATGGCTGTCTGGCAAAACAGACAAAGATAGAGAATGCCAAAATGGTCCCTCAAAAAATGAATATGTGAGTAGATCTATAGAAATTCACGGTTTAAAAAACGGCCATGCCAGACCACTGTTTTACACTGACATGTGAATAAGGCTTAAGACTGTCTAGACTAAGTTTGCCCTGTCTTTAAGGCTCATGTTGCGAAAACGCTGCGAAAAAATGTAAAAACTGCAGCCCCTCATAGGAATCTAGAGATTAGAGCATCCTGAGACAAACATCTGCCTAAACAGGCAGAGAGGGCTGCACCCTGCACCTTTAGGGTAGCAGGGCTAAGACCTTTATCCAGATCGTCCTGAAGAAAATTCAGTAGAACTCCAGTTGGAGGATTAGAAATATCAGCTCCTTGTCTGGAGCAGCAGTCCCTGAAGACTTAGGTTGCTCTTGTTGGTAGATTCGGCTCTGGAGCAGGAAAGAGTCTTCAGGAACGACCTCAGACAGTCCTCTAGATTCCCATAGGGACTGGTCATCCTCCAGGCTGTCAAGTTGAATCTCCTAAAATCCTAGCAACTCTGAGTTCCCAGACAAACCACATTCTGGATTAGTGGAAGCCTCCAATAAATTCCTCGTCTCATCTGAATGAGTTGGGAAAACCAAGCTTTCTTCAGCAGAACGGTATAATGGCAATTACCATGGTTTGGTCCTGTCTGACTTTCATCAATACCCTTAGTATCATGGAAAGTGGAGGGAAGATGTAGACCAGCCTGAACCTCTAAGGGAAGGCCAACATACCAGCAACAGTGTGTATCAACCTTGTGAAGACTTACAGAAAATGTTTTACCTCTGTCATTGCCAACAAAGGATATATAACAAAGTATTGAGATGAACTTTTGTTATTGACCAAATACTTATTTTCCACCATAATTTGCCACCATAAATAAATTCTTTAAAAAATCAGACAATGTGATTTTCTGGATTTGTTTTCTCATTTTGTCTCTCATAGTTGAGGTCTACCTATGATGTCAATTACAGGCCGGCCTCATCTTTTTAAGTGGGAGAACTTGCACAATTGGTGGCTGACTAAATACTTTTTTTTCCCCACTGTATATAGACACATATATATATATATATATATATATATATATATACAGTACAGACCAAAAGTTTGGACACACCTTCTCATTCCAAGAGTTTTCTGTATTTTCATGACTATAAAAATTGTAGATTCACACTGAAGGCATCAAAACTATGAATTAACACATGTGGAATTATATACTTAACAAAAAAGTGTGAAACAACTGAAAATATGTCTTATATTCTAGGTTCTTCAAAGTAGCCACCTTTTGCTTTGATTACTGCTTTGCACACTCTTGGCATTTTCTTGATGAGTTTCAAGAGCTAGTCACCTGAAATGGTCTTCCAACAGTCTTGAAGGAGTTCCCAGAGATGCTTAGCACTTGTTGGCCCTTTTGCCTTCACTCTGCGGTCCAGCTCACCCCAAACCATCTCGATTGGGTTCAGGTCTGGTGACTGTGGAGGCCAGGTCATCTGGCGTAGCACCCCATCACTCTCCTTCTTGGTCAAACAGCCCTTACACAGTCTGGAGGTGTGTTTGGGGTCATGGTCTTGTTGAAAAATAAATGATGGTCCAACTAAACGCAAACCGGATGGAATAGCATGCCGCTGCAAGATGCTGTGGTAACCATGCTGGTTCAGTATTCCTTCAATTTTGAATAAATCCCCAACAGTGTCACCAGGAAAGCACCCCCACACCATCACACCTCCTCCTCCATGCTTCACGGTGGGAACCAGGCATGTAGAGTCCATTTGTTCACCTTTTCTGCGTCGCACAAAGACACGGTGGTTGGAACCAAAGATCTCAAATTTGGACTCATCAGACCAAAGCACAGATTTCCACAGGTCTAATGTCCATTCCTTGTGTTCTTTAGCCCAAACAAGTCTCTTCTGCTTGTTGCCTGTCCTTAGCAGTGGTTTCCTAGCAGCTATTTTACCATGAAGGCCTGCTGCACACAGTCTCCTCTTAACAGTTGTTGTAGAGATGTGTCCGCTGCTAGAACTCTGTGTGGCATTGACCTGGTCTGTAATCTGAGCTGCTGTTAACCTGCCATTTCTGAGGCTGGTGACTCGGATGAACTTATCCTCCGCAGCAGAGGTGACTCTTGGTCTTCCTTTCCTGGGGCAGTCTTCATGTGAGCCAGTTTCTTTGTAGCGCTTGATGGTTTTGGCTACTGCACTTGGGGACACTTTCAAAGTTTTCCCAATTTTTCGGACTGACTGACCTTCATTTCTTAAAGTAATGATGGCCACTCGTTTTTCTTTACTTAGCTGCTTTTTTCTTGCCATACTACAAATTCTAACACTCCATTCAGTAGGACTATCAGCTGTGTACCCACCTGACTTCTGAACAACACAACTGATGGTCCCAACCCCATTTATAAGGCAAGAAATCCCACTTATTAAACCTGACAGGGCACACCTGTGAAGTGAAAACCATTTCAGGTGACTACCTCTTGAAGCTCATCAAGAGAATGCCAAGAGTGTGCAAAGCAGTAATCAAAGCAAAAGGTGGCTACTTTGAAGAACCTAGAATATAAGACATATTTTCAGTTGTTTCACACTTTTTTGTTAAGTATATAATTCCACATGTGTTAATTCATAGTTTTGATGCCTTCAGTGTGAATCTACAATTGTTATAGTCATGAAAATACAGAAAACTCTTGGAATGAGAAGGTGTGTTCAAACTTTTGGTCTGTACTGTATATATATATATATATATATATATATATATATATATATATGTATATAGTTATAAAACTATAGTGAGGAATTTTTTATATATATTTCTTCAGGGGAGTAGTTTCCAAAAAGGCATAACATCTCAGGGGATTTTAAGTTACTTGTTCTTAAAGGGAATCAGAGTGATTTCGGGCACTAAAGCACACACAGGTCCTTATGGACTGGGGGCTTAGTATCCCAAATCACCCTATTTTAAAGCCATCCGTGCACGCAATAAATATAAAAAAAAGCTTTATACTCTTTTTGTCTCTGTACTCCTTGCGCCGGTGCAGTTCTTCACTGAAGTCAGAGGAGTATACTTTGTCTTCAGCGCACTTACCCCATACCTCCGGCACTTGCCGACGTGTATGTCCTCTGCCTTCACTGAAGAACTGTGCAGGTGCCTGGAGCACCAGAGATGAGACTCATCAGAGTCATCTCGAGGTAAATATAAATGTTTATTTTTTTAGTTGCGGGCATGGATGGATTTAAAACAGTGAGATTTGGGACTACTAAACCCCTGACTATAAGGACCTGTGGGTGGTTTAGTGTCCCAAATCGGCCTGACAGGTTCCATTTAAATGGATGTGCAGAAGCAACATGATGTCCAAAACCAAAGACTCAAAGACTAAAGCCCCATTTAACGAAACGCAGCTAAAAAATTGCTAGAATTTATATATTTGTTTATGCTATACTAATTTTGTAGAATGAAAACCCAAATTGGGGAAACATTATTGTTTTTTTTGCACTACCATTTTCTGTGAGGAATAACATTTTTATTTTTATGTTGACTGATTTAAGACTTAATTTTGGCGGGATGAGCTTTACTTTTATTGGTACCATTTTAGGGTACATAAGACTTTTTGATCACTTTCTTTTCATAATCTGTGAGGTGAAATAGCAAAAAAATCATAACTTTTTGTTTGGTTCTCTTTTGTTTTTAAACCTAAAAAAAATGCAGTGAAAATGCATTGCGTTTTTTTCTGCAGCAATTTTATTGCATTTTTTTCTCAATTTTTCATTGCGGTTTTTCTTCCCGTACTAAACTTGTGTTTCTGCAGGTAAAATTGACATGCTGAGTTTTTGATAAAATGTGGCTTTTCCCCAAAGTTTTTTCCTGCAATGTGTGGATGGAATTAGCCAGAATTTCATTGACTTTGCTGGTACTGTAACATGCAGCATTTTTTTTCAACTTTGTTTCCGCAATCAAAAAAATTAATAAAAAGTGAGCTAAACATCATACAATCCCCTAAATGAGAATAATAAAAACTACAACTAGCCCATCTGAAAAAAGAGCTCCAGTACATGGAAATAAAAGAAAGTTACAGGTGTCACAATATGGCGATGGCAGAAAAAAAAATTACATTTTTCAGAGTTTATCATTTTTCTTTCAATGAATTAATCTACTAAATATAAAGACCATGACATTTTTATTGCACAGTGAACACAGTAAAAACTAAACCAGTAAGAAAATGTTGCAATTGCAATTTCTTTCCAATTTCACACCATTTTTAATTTTTTTCCAGCTTCCCAGCACCTTGCACAGAATATTAAATGGGGCAATATTTGACATGGATTTTTGTCAGGCAATTTATATTTCTATAGAGAATTCTACAGGAAAATGTCTGAAACATTGTCCAAAACCTGTAGCATTTTGGAAAAAAAAACATGGGCCACAGACAAATAGGCCAAATCCCTCTCCCCATAAATATTTTTTAAGATAATTAGAATTGATTATTGCTTTACAAATAAAATTTTTTGCCAAAATATGGATACACAAAATGTCGAGAAAATATTGCAAGTAACTCAACAGCCACATTTCGGGAGTTACAAACTGTATACCCCATTATAATAACAATGACTTATTCCTCCAGGTCTATATGTAGATATTGCATTACGTGGTCACTACTGTATAACCTCCTACAAGAATATCGAGGAAGGGAGAAGAAGGGACAGGATGCAATGAAATACAGTGCCTTGCGAAAGTATTCGGCCCCCTTGAACTTTTCAACCTTTTGCCACATTTCAGGCTTCAAACATAAGGATATAAAATTTGAATTTTTTGTTGAAGAATCAACAACAAGTGGGACACAATCGTGAAGTGGAATGAAATTTATTGGATATTTTAAACTTTTGTAAAAAATAAAAAACTGAAAAGTGGGGCGTGACAAATTATTCGTCCCTCTTAAGTTAATACTTTGTAGCGCCACCTTTTGCTGCGATTACAGCTGCCAGTCGCTTGGGGTATGTCTCTATCAGTTTTGCACATGGAGAGACTGAAATTCTTGCCCATTCTTCCTTGGAAAACAGCTGGAGCTCAGTGAGGTTGGATGGAGAGCGTTTGTGAACAGCAGTTTTCAGCTCTTTCCACAGATTCTCGATTGGATTCAGGTCTGGACTTTGACTTGGCCATTCTAACACCTGGATACGTTTATTTGTGAACCATTCCATTGTAGGTTTTGCTTTATGTTTGGGATCATTGTCTTGTTGGAAGATAAATCTCCGTCCCAGTCTCAGGTCTTTTGCAGACTCCAACAGGTTTTCTTCCAGAATGGTCCTGTATTTGGCTCCATCCATCTTCCCATCAATTTTAACCATCTTCCCTGTCCCTGCTGAAGAAAAGCAGGCCCAAACCATGATGCTGCCACCATCACGTGTGACAGTGGGGATGGTGTGTTCAGGGTGATGAGCTGTGTTGCTTTTACGCCAAACATATCGTTTTGCATTGTGGCCAAAAAGTTGGATTTTGGTTTCATCTGAGCAGAGCACCTTCTTCCACATGTTTGGTGTCTCCCAGGTGGCTTGTGGCAAACTTTAAACAAGACTTTTTATGGATATCTTTGAGAAATGGCTTTCTTCTTGCCGCTCTACCATAAAGGCCAGATTTGTGCAGTGTACGACTGATTGTTGTCCTATGGACAGACTCTCCCACCTCAGCTGTAGATCTCTGCAGTTCATCCAGAGTGATCATGGGCCTCTTGGTTGCATCTCTGATCAGTCTTCTCCTTGTTTGAGATGAAAGTTTAGAGGGATGGCCGGGTCTTGGTAGATTTGCAGTGGTCTGATACTCCTTCCATTTCAATATGATCACTTGCACAGTGCTCCTTGGGATGTTTAAAGTTTGGGAAATCTTTTTGTATCCAAATCCGGCTTTAAACTTCTCCACAACAGTATCACGGACCTGCCTGGTGTGTTCCTTGGTCTTCATGATGCTCTCTGCGCTTTAAACAGAACCCTGAGACTATCACAGAGCAGGTGCATTTATACGGAGACTTGATTACACACAGGTGGATTATATTTATCATCATCAGTCATTTAGGACAACATTGGATCATTCAGAGATCCTCACTGAACTTCTGGAGTGAGTTTGCTGCACTGAAAGTAAAGGGGCCGAATAATATTGCACGCCCCACTTTTCAGTTTTTTATTTTTTACAAAAGTTTAAAATAACCAATAAATTTCACAAAAGTTCCACTTCACAATTGTGTCCCACTTGTTGTTGATTCTTCACACACAAAAATTTAAATTTTATATCTTTATGTTTGAAGCCTGAAATGTGGCAAAAGGTTGAAAAGTTCAAGGGGGCGACCCCGGGAAGGTACCGTTTCGGGGGGCGGCCCCAAGGCACTGTAAAACTATTATTAATATTATTACAATAACTTTACCATAAAATGTCTATTTAAGTGACAGGGTCATAAAAATGGGGCTATTTAAGTGCCTGTTTATAGATCTGGAGGGATTTCCTTCCTCTCTGAGAATCTTCTACCTGTCTCCATCATCTGTTCATCTCCCCAGCACCAGCTGATATGGGAGTCCTCCATTGTAATAAGAGATCAGATGTGTCTTATGTGTGAATAAGTCCGTATTGTGCCAGAGAAGGGGAGGATTTATGTCTACACACCTTATCTTGTATCTGTGCACTACACAATTATACAAAAAATCACAGCTCACACAGGGTTAACAACACTTAGACCCGCTCAGCTCTGCTTTATTTATCCAGCTGAGCTGAGTGTGTTACATCCTGCTTATTACCTGCCTGTACCAGAGATACAAGAAACACCGGGATATACAGATATATGGCAGGTCACATTACAGGGAGAATGCTGGAAGAATGTAAGAGGCCGGGATGAGGATCTGGTTACCCCGAAATATCCAACAATATATACTAAATAGAGACCTAAGCCCTGTCCTTACTGCTGTATATACAGAGATCTAAGCCCTGTCCTTACTGCTGTATATACAGAGATCTAAGCCCTGTCCTTACTACTGTATATACAGAGATCTAAGCCCTGTCCTTGCTGCTATATATACAGATATATAAGCCCTGTCCTTACTGCTGTATATACAGAGATCTAAGTCCTGTCCTTACTGCTGTATATACAGAGATCTAAGCCTTGTCCTACTGCTGTATATACAGAGATCTACCCCGTCCTTACTGCTGTATATACAGAGATCTAATCCCTGTCCTACTGCTGTATATACAGAATCTAAGCCCTCCTTACTGCTGTATATACAGAACCTAACCCTGTCCTTACTGCGAATACAGAGATCTAAGCCCTGTCCTTTCTGCTGTATATACAGAGATATAAACCCTGTCCTTACTGCTGTATATGCAGAGATCTAAGTCCTGTCCTTACTGCTGTATATACAGAGATCTAAGCCCCGTCCTTACTGCTGTATATACAGAGATCTAAACCCTGTCCTTACTGCTGTATATACAGAGATCTAAGCCCTGTCCTTACTGCTGTATATACAGAGACCTAAGCCCTGTCCTTACTGCTGTATATACAGAGATCTAAGCCCTGTCCTTACTGCTGTATATACAGAGATATAAACCCTGTCCTTACTGCTGTATATGCAGAGACCTAAGCCCTGTCCTTACTGCTGTATATACAGAGATCTAAGCCCTGTCCTTTCTGCTGTATATACAGAGATATAAACCCTGTCCTTACTGCTGTATATACAGAGATCTAATCCCTGTCCTTACTGCTGTATATACAGAGATCTAATCCCTGTCCTTACTGCTGTATATACAGAGATCTAATCCCTGGCCTTACTGCTGTATATATATAGATCTAAGCCCTATAAACAGACACCACCATCTTTATGAGTCTGGGTCTCCCCTTACAATAGTATAAGCACCATTTTTGTGACGCTTCTACTTAAATAAACATTTTATAGTAAAGTTATTGTAATCATATTAATAAGTTTTATTTCATCACATCCTTCCTTTCTTATCCCTTTCCTGATATTCATCTAGCCACATACTGTATATACTGACACTACATAAACCTACACAAAACCATACACATATATATACTGTACATACCGGCCATATACACATATATATACTGTATACACTGACCATATGAACATATATTTAACCACTAGAATAGAGAAATATACACACAGAAACCAAGTGGTAGACTGAGGCAAAAACACACAAGGTTTGTCACACACACACATTACACACAGGGCAAGTGCTCTACAATAATCCTACTGAGAGCACTGAGGGTCACATAGGGAAAGTACTAGTACATTATATGGACCAGCTTATTACCCCCTACCCAGAACTTAATCATTCAGCTCCAGGGGGCGACACTCCCTGCTGTAACACTCCTATATGACTGCTTTGTATTTCACCACTGCAAAGAGTCACAAATAACTTTATTCATCTCCCCTTTATTTATAGGAGAAACATTAAAAGTTTTATTCTCTTTTTCATAAAGTACATTAAGTTGGAGAACAAATATGTCAGTGCCCGGTCTAACTGTACAACTGGTTGTTTATTACAGATGTGAACACAGCCTTATATGTATACTCATTCAGTCACCACTAGAGATAGGCGACACTCTCAAGACATCCAGAATGAGAGCAGATACACAACCTCACACTACACACATGTAACACAGCAGTCAGTGGCGTAACTAGGAATGGCTGGGCCCCAAGGCGAACGTTTGACATGGGACCCCCCCAGCCGCCGCCCCCAACCCCCCCCAAACCGCCGCCCCCAACCCCCCCACACACAAACCGCATTCCTGCGCACACTATTATGCCCCATAGTGGCCCCTGCACACGGTATTATGTCCCATAGTGGCCCCTGCACACGTTATTATGCCCCATAGTGGCCCCTGCACACGGTATTATGCCCCATAGTGGCCCCTGGACACGGTACTATGCAGCATAGTGGCCCCTGCACACAATATTGTGCCCCATAGTGGCCCCTGCACACAGTAGTTTGCCCCATAGTGGCCCCAGCACACAGTAGTTTGCCCCATAGTGGCCCCGACACACAGTAGTTTGCCCCATAGTGGCCCCTGCACACAGTAGTTTGCCCCATAGTGGCCCCTGCACACAGTAGTTTGCCCCATAGTGGCCCCTGCACACAGTAGTTTGCCCCATAGTGGCGCCTGCACGCAGTAGTTTTCCCCATAGTAGCCCCGACACACAGTAGTTTAGCCCCATAGTGGCCCCTGCACACAGTAGTTTGCCCCATAGTGGCCCCTGCACAATGTAGTTTGCCCCATAGTGGCCCCTGCACACAGTAGTTTGCCCCATAGTGGCCCCTGCACAGTAGTTTGCCCCATAGTAGCCCCTGCACACAGTAGTTTGCCCCATAGTAGCCCCTGCACACAGTAGTTTGCCCCATAGTAGCCCCTGCACGCCCCAGTAGTTTGCCCCATAGTAGCCCCTGCACACAGTAGTTTGCCCCATAGTAGCCCCTGCACACAGTAGTTTGCCCCATAGTGGCCCCTGCACACAGTAGTTTGCCCCATAGTGGCCCCTGCACACAGTAGTTTGCCCCATAGTGGCCCCTGCACACAGTAGTTTGCCCCATAGTAGCCCCTGCACACAGTAGTTTGCCCCATAGTGGCCCCTGCACACAGTAGTTTGCCCCATAGTGGCCCCTGCACACAGTATTATGCCCCATAGTGGACCACCCATGAACGATTATTATACTCTGGGGTCTTTTCAGACCCCAGAGTATAATGATCGGCGACCCAGGGGAGGATAGAAACATAGAAAACACTGCAACTTACCTCTTCCTTGCTCCGGTGCACTCCCGTGCGCTACTTCGGCCATCTTCAATGTTGGACCGGATCTCGCGCGATCCAGGCCGGCATCGCGACTCATAATGACGTTGGCTGGCGTCTGGGACGTCACCAAACAGGCCCGAAGCCTGCGGAGCGGCGGAGAGGTGAGTTACAGTGTTTTTTATGTTCGCTCACCTCCCCGTGGGCCCCCGATCATTATACTCCGGGGTCTCAAAAGACCCCGGAGTATAACGATAGCAGTCGCTACCACTGCTACCCCGGTAGTTACGCCCCTGACAGCAGTGAGGATCACATACAGCACAGACATCAGAAGTGGTAATGAGCGGAGATCACACATCCAGAATGAGAGCAGATACACAACCTCACACTACACACACATAACACAACAGTGAGGATCATATACAGCACACACATCAGAAGTGGTAATGACCGGAGATCATGTTGCAGAGTGTGAGTGCTGGATGTGAGTCAAAACCAGATAGACATTTGTGATATAACAGGAACTGATTTTACTGGAACATGAGTGTAATAAGAGAAGGTCACCTCACATGGTGAATAACCGATATAGTACAGCACAGGAAGTGTACCAACAAAAATCAAACAAAGTACAGAGTGTCTACAGATAAACATTTGGTAACAGCTACATCTAGAGTCATAAATGGAACTGCAGTCAATCCAGCAAATATAAACAAAAGCTAAGCTGTTGCATCTCCAACAGATTACACATCCAGAATGACAGCAGATACACAACATCACAATATACACATATATACTGTACATAGAGTGGGTACGGAAAGTATTCAGATCCCTTTAAATTTTTCACTCTTTCACTCTTTGTTTCATTGCAGCCATTTGCTAAAAGCAAAAAAGTTTATTTCTCATTAATGTACACTCAGCTCCCCATCTTGACAGAAAAAAACAGAAATGTAGATTTTTTTGCAAATTTATTAAAAAAGAAAAACTGAAATATCACATGGTCATAAGTATTCAGACCCTTTGCTGTGACCCTCATATATAACTCACATGCTGTCCATTTCCTTCTGATCCTCCTTGAGATGGTTCTACTCCTTCATTGGACTCCAGCTGTGTTTAATTAAACTGATTGGACTTGATTAGGAAAGGCGCACACCTGTCTATATAAGACCTCACAGCTCACAGGGCATGTCAGAGCAAATGAGAATCATGAAGTCAAAGGAACTGCCCAAGGAGCTCAGAGACAGAATTGTGGCAAGGCACAGATCTGGCCAAGGTTACAAAAGAATTTCTGCAGCACTCAAGGTTCCTAAGAGCACAGTGGCCTCCATAATCCTTAAATGGAAGAAGTTTGGGATGACCAGAACTCTTCCTAGACCTGGCCATCCAGCCAAACTGAGCAATCATGGGAGAAGAGCCTTGGTGAGAGAGGTAAAGAACCCAAAGATCACTGTGGCTGAGCTCCAGAGATGCCGTAGGGAGATGGGAGAAAGCTCCACAAAGTCACCTATCACTGCAGCCCTCCACCAGTCGGGGCTTTATGGCAGAGTGGCCCGAAAGAAGCCTCTCCTCAGTGCAAGACATATGAAAGCCCAGATAGAGTTTGCCAAAAAACACATGAAGGACTCCCAGACTATGAGAAATAAGATTATCTGGTCTGATGAGAGAAGATTGAACTTTTTGGTGTTAATTCTAAGCGGAATGTGAGGAGAAAACCAGGGACTGCTCATCACCTGCCCAATACAATCCCAACAGTGAGACATGGCGGTGGCAGCATCATGCTATGGGGGACAGGACGACTGGTTGTAATTGAAGGAAAGATGAATGCGGCCAAGTACAGAGATATCCTGGAAGAAAACCTCAGACTGGGCCGAAGGTTCACCTTCCAACAAGACAATGACCCTAAGCACACAGCTAAAATAACAAAGGAGCGGCTTCAGAACAACTCTGTGACCATTCCTGACTGGCCCAGCCAGAGCCCGGACCTCAACCCAACTGAGCATCTCTGGAGAGACCTGAAAATGGCTCCACCAACGTTCACCATCCAACCTGACGGAACTGGAGAGGATCTGCAAGGAAGAATGGCCGAGGATCCCCAAATCCAGATGTGAGAAACTTGCTGCATCATTCCCAAGAAGACTCCTGGCTGTACTAGCGTAAAAGGAAGCGGCTTCTACTCAATACTGAGCAAAGGGGCTGAATACTTATGGCCATGGGAGATTTCAGTTTTTATTTTTTAATAAATTTGCAAAAATATCTACATTTCTTTTTTTTTCTGTCAAGATGGGGAGCTGAGTGTACATTAATGAGAAATAAAATGAACTTTTTTGCCTATAGCAAATGGCTGCAATGAAACAAAGAGTGAAAATTTAAAGGGGTCTGAATACTTTCCATACCCACTGTACACAGCTCAGTGTATTGTATGGAGATGTCACAGGGCTGAGGACACATCACATCATTCCTTCCCCCTCCCTGCTTGTTAGTACATGAAGCTTGTGTGTGGCTGTTGTCACTTACTTGTTATGATGAAGATGCAGCCGGTCTGGAAACCTCTGGAGGTCGAGCTCTGATCTTGAGTTCTGTCCTTTTTATCTTCTCTTAACGCATACAGAAGGTTATTTGGGAAAGTCTCCTGATGATACAATCTGTAGGTGATAGTTATGATGCTTAGGAGAGAAGAATCTATAAAAACACATAATTCTTCTGTTTGTCTGTTGGCAGAATTAACTCTTCTACTACATGATGTAAGAAACTTATAAAAGTTTCTTTGATAACTTTTCTCCAGCTTTCTCCTGCACAGGTAGTTACTGAATAAGCCTATAACAATTGATGACTTTTCTGAGGTCATCAAATCACTTAAATTGAAGTGACTTTATTAAAAACATGTTTTTAAAATATTTGCTAATAAATTATCCCATGGTTACTCACTTTATGTAACAATTTGCTTTGGGGACATCCAATGCCAGGGTGACCTAGCATGGCTTGAATAAAAAGTTATCACCGTACACGGAAGTATAAAAAAGTTACGTGTGTCAGAAAATGGCAACTTTTAGAAAAAAAACTTATTATCTAATCTAAATAAAAACTTGTTATTTAATGTTTTTTAGTGCTCTGCTTACCAATAAACCATGTGATAGTTTTAATCTGAAAAAAAAAAATTCTTAAGTTTTGTTGTTGCTGCTCATATACACAATACTGCAGTTTGTTCAAGTCTAAAAAAAATCTGTTGAAAAAATCCATTCACAGAGCCATATAAGGGCTTAAAGTTTGTGAGAAAAATTACTCTTCGTAATGGTACCATTTATTATTCTGCACAATGTACTGGGAAGCTGCAAATATATTCAGAATGGAGAGGATTTGAAGAAAAAGTCCATTTGTGCGACTTTCTTATGGGATTTGTTTTTGCAGTGTTCACTCTGCAGCCAAAATGACATGTCACCTGTATTCTATGTTTCGGTACAATTCAGGGGATACCAAATTTATATGGCTTTATTTACATTTTAACCCCTTAACAAAAATGTAAAACTTTGCAAAAAAAATTTGCACGTAACTTTTTATACTTCTGTGTATGGTGATAACTTTTTATTTAAATTTATATCAAAAGCGATACAGCAAAAACATGGTGGTCTGGCACTTTTGATTTTTTTTTTTTCCTGCTACGGCGTTTACCATACGGGAAAAATATTTTTAGAAGTCTGTAGACTGGGCGTTTTCAGACACAGGGATATCTAATGTGCATGTGTTTCACAATAATATATTACTTTTATATGTATTCTAGGGAAAGGGGGGTGATTTAAACTTTTTTTTTTTTTTTTTACTTTTTTATTTATTTTTTTACTATTTTATTAGCCTCCCTAGGGAACTTGAAGCTGCAATCATTTGATTTCAAGTCCCATAGACTGGGATAGTCATAGACCAGCCTCAATAGCTACAATGCAATGACAAGCCTGGGAGCCTTCATAAAGCTTCCGGCTGTCAGCAGAACAGGTGAGCTCCTGCAATCTCGTCACGCGGGAGCCAGCCTGCAACAGTAAAGATATGGGGAGGCCATTTTTGGACTTTGGAGGGGGGATCCTGCCCTGCAATACCTGCGATCAGAGTAAATACAGCGCTGGAGTCCTGGGTTTGAATCCTGCCAAGGACAACATCTGCAAGGAGTTTGTATGTTCCGCCTTTGTTTGTGTGCGTTTCCTCCCACACTCCAAGACATACTGATAGGGAACTGTAGATTGTGAGCCCTATATGGGACAGTGACTGCAGAGTATGATGTTAGCAAAAGTTATAAGTTAGCAAAATAAATAAATAATCATCCTTCAATTTATTTTGGACATCAAAAGGATACAAGTGTAACAACGATTTTGCAAACTTCTTAAACTCATTTGTTAGGGGCCACTTCAGTTGTTAAGAGGATTTTAAAAGCCTATATATTAAAAATGCCCCTTAAATCATCCCATTTTCAAAACTACGCCCCTCAAATAATTCAGAACAGAATTTGGGACCTTTTTAAACCTCTTAAGCAATTAATGGGAATTAAAGAAAAATGGAGGTAAAATTTAGACATTTATTTATTTATTTTTTAACAATACGTTCATTTAGCTCTAAAATTTACACATTAACAAGGGGTTAAATAAAAAATGCATCCAACAATTTATTACGCAATTTCTTCCAAGCACGGAAATCCACCACATGTGGGTGTAAACTGATGTTTGGGCACACGGCAGCTTACTGAAGAGAAGAAGCACCACTGGTATAGCTTACAGGTGTCATGTCTCATTTGCAGAGCACCTAAAGTAGCAGTACTGTGAAAACCCACGGCTGTTTTACAGATTTTAATAACACTGGTCTTGAAAAAGAAAAATTACTAAAATGCCACTTTATACCCAAATTTTTCAGTTTGTTACACAATTTCTCCTGAACACAGGAATACCCCATGAGGTCATAAACTGCTGTATAGGTACAGTACATGGCAGGAGACAGAATGGAAAGAGCACTATTTGGCTTTTGGAGGGCAGATTTTGTTGGAATAGTTTTCGAATGCCATGTAGCATTTGCAGAGACTCTAGACTACCAGTACAATGGAACAACCCAAAAAGTTACCCTATTGTGCAAACTATACCCCTCACAGAATTTATCAAGGGGTATAATGAGCATTTTGACTTAAGAGATGTTTTCCAAAAAGAAATGTGTAGTGGATGATGCAAAATGAAAATTGAAATGTTCTCAGATATCTGCTACTTCAGTGCCTAATATATCACTACTAGAGATCTGTGTCAGTGAAGAAAATGAAGACATGGTTGATAGTCCAGAAAGATCCTGCGATAAATTACATGTTACAAAATTAGAGGAGGAACTCCCCCTACTTTAGCCTTTCCCATGCCATGTTGTCTTCCACTGCTTATATAATAATGATTGCCATGTATTTCAAGAAAAATAGTAAAACACTCAGTTTTTTTTTTTTTTTTTTGCATTACAATAGAATATTGTTTTTTTTTCCTTTTTTTTTTCTTCCATTAGAACGACACTTTGTATGTATTTAACAGGAAAAAAACACTAACAATAGATTTTTCACTAATACGACTGACTTTGTCAGAAAAAAAACAATGGAAGACACTTTGTGGACAGTCACAGATCACTATGCAGCCACATACAGTAAGAGTAATGTGCAATGGCAAATCTGACACTATTTTTTTTCTTAAATGCTTTCTTGCAAAAAAGACAGCACAGTGCAGAAATTCTCCCTCCTCCCACTCCTGTGATTTCTCTGCCAATCTGCATGCGATTGATTACATCTAACTAAACTTTGCTCCACTAGTCCTCCTCCTATTATTCTTTAGTTTTTTTTGCACTGTTGCTGTTGTTTTGCAGTAGCAAAATGGAGTTACTGCTTTGGATCATGATGAATTGATAATGGCACATTTCTCTTTGCTTGAACACATCTCAGAAATCTTATATTGTGTCTGTGAGATCAGCACTGTAATATCTCCATATTCCACTCATTATTGGCTGAGAGGCTATTAGGTGATGTTAGGTGATACTATAACCCCAGCCAATGTCACCAATAGAGATGAGCAAATCAGTTCATAATGAGCCGGGTCTGTCCTGAATATTCCAAATTGTTCCGTTTTTAATTAAACTGAACAAATGGCAATTCCCTTCAGAATAATGCCCGTGGTACAAGAAAATGGCTGCTGCCACATGTTTGACCAGGAAATGCAGAGCAGACAATACTCCCCACTTCTTGGGGAATTCCAGTTTACTGGCACCTCCAGGGCTCTGCAAAAACAACATGGTGTCCAGAAAGTCCCTCTAAATCTAAATTCCAAAATCTAAAAAAACGCAGTGCTCCTTCCCTTCTGAGCCCTGTTGTGTGCCCAAGCAGCAGTTTACATTCACATATATAATTTTTTTTTTTTGTCCCCAGGATAGCCCACTTAATAGTTTTAGGAGTGCATGTCTCTGATGCCACAAAGTGGCCGCAATGTATTAGGCACTGAAATTGGATATTTCTTCAAAAACTTAAATTTTCACTTTGTACACTAATTTTTGGGAAGCATTTTTAGGCTCAAAATGATAATACCCCTTGATACATTCCTTGAGGGGTGTAGTTTCCTAAATCTGGTCACTTTTGAGGGGTTTCCATTGTATTTGTATTCCAGCAAAAATTGCCCTCCTAAAGCAAAATAACGCTCTTTCCATTCTGAGCCCTGCCATGTTCCCATACAACAGATTACAATCACATATGGGGCATTTCTGTGTTCAGAAGAAATTGTGTAACAAACTGTCGGGTGTTTTTTCTACTTTAACCACTTGCAAAAATTAAAAATATGATGCTAAATGGACTGTTTATTGAAAAAAAAGTAATTTTTCATTTTTCATCCCAATGTTAATAAAATCTGTGAAACAGCTATGAGGTCATAATGCTCACTATACCCCTATATAAATTCTATGAGGGGTGTAGTTTCCAAAATGGGGTCACTTTTTGGGAGTGTCCATTGTACTGGTACTGTCCACCATGTACCCAAACAGCAAATTACAACCACATATGGGGCATTTCTGTTCAGGAAAAATTATGTAATGAACTTTGGGCAGCTTTTTCTCCTTTGTCCTCTTGTGAAAATGAAAAATTTGGGACTGAATTGATGTTTTATTGGAAAAAAAAAAGTAATTTTTCATTTTCATGTCCCAATGTTAATAAAATCTGTAAAACAGCTGTAGGGTCAAAATGCTCACTATACCCCTTGACATGTTCTGTGAGGGGTTTAGTTTCCAAAATGGGGTCACTTTTAGGGGGTTTCCACTGTATTGGTACTTTGGGGACTCTGCAAATGCGACATGGCACCTGAAAACTATTCCAACAAAATCTGCCTTCCAAAAGCAAAATAGCGCTCTTTCCATTTCGAGCTCCACCATGTACCCATACAGCAGACTACGACCACATATGGGGTATTGCTGTGTTCAGGAGAAATTGTGTAGTGAACTGTGTGGTTATTTTTCTCCTTTAACCACTTGTGAAAATGAAAACTTTGGGATAAAGTGACGTTTTGGTAATTTTTCATTTATACATCCCAATGTTAGTAAAATCTGTGAAACAGCTGTGGGGTCAAAATACTCACTATACCCCTTGATGAATTCTGTGAGGGGTGTAGTTTCCAAAATGGGATCACTTTTAGAGGGTCTCCAATTTTTTTTGTACTCTAGGGGCTTTGCAAATGAGACATGCCACCTGAAAACTATTCCAGCAAAATCTGGTTTTCAAACGTCCAGTGTCGCTCCTTCCCTTCTGTGAACTGCCGTGTGCCTAAACATCAGTTTACACCCACATGTGGGGTATTTCTGTGCTCTGGAGAAATTGCATAACAAATGGTGAGATGTATTTTCTCCTTTAACCCTTTTTGAATGTGTTAATTTTAGGGCTAAATGAAGGGATTAGTGGAAAAAAATGAAATGATTAAATTTCACCTCAATATCGTTTTAATTCTTGTGAAATGCTTAAAGGGTTAACGAACTTCCCAAATGCTGTTTTGATTTATTTCAGGGGTGCAGTTTTGAAAATGGGGTTTCTAATATATAGGCAAATTTTCTTGTAAATCTGGAAAATCGCTGTTACAATTGTAAGCTTTATAATGTACAAAATAAATTAAAGGCCAATTAAATGATTATGCCAATATAAAGCAGAGATATGGTAAATAATATTTATTAATGTATTTAGGTGGTATGACTATTTGTCTGAAAAGCGGAGCATTTCACATTTTGAAAATTGCGATTTTTTTTCCAAATTTCCATCAAATTTCTTATTTTTTTTATAAATAAATACAAAAATATTGATTAGTGTTTACCACTCACATGAAATACAAAGTGCATGAAAAAACAGTCTCAAAATCACTTGAGTAAGTTAAAGTGTCTCAAAGTGCTTCCCATATAAAGTAACACGTCAGTTTTGAAAAACGAGGCATGGTCCTTAACGCACTTTTGGGCTGTGTCCTTAAGGGGTTAACCCCCTCTCAGGACTAAGGGTAATTTGAACGTTAATGGTTGGCAACTTTTTTGTATTTTTCTTCCCTGCCTTCCAAAATTCATACCTTATTTATTTTTATTTTTGATCACATTTTATTGCTGTTTTTCGGGAAAAGTGAGGTGACTAAATACATTATTTTACAGATTGCGGTTTATTTTTTTTATGCCATTCACTGTACTGTATAAATAATGCTATTTTTGCATAGTGGGGACTTACACGAACATGGCGATACAAACATGTTCGTTTTTTTGTTTTTTTTATGTTATGCATTTTTTAAATATAAAGGTGAGTTTTTTAACTTATTATTGTTTGTTTATTTTTTATACTTTATTTTAAACTTTTTGAACTTTTTAAATACTTTTTACTGTCAGTCAGGATGCCATTGCTCGGCCTCCTAGTTGCTATGGCAACCCCTCAGACCTTTAATGAACAAAAAAATGTATGTAACAAAGAAATGAAAAAAAGTGAAAACATACGGGGATACACTGAAGGTACTATTAGTGGTGTATAGTATAAAACTTTATTTCACTATCACAATTTCTTGGGAGGATTGTTTGGTGAATAAAAGCTGGACCAATTTCACTGAAGAGTTTTTTGCAGCAAAAACACAATGAAAAAAATATAAGCTGGTACATAGTTTGTAGCACTAGTTTTTAGAACCGATTCCCAAGCCGAGTTCAGGCCGAATATTTCAAATTGTTTGTTCTTTAACAAAATTGCGACATGCTGCTGCGACATGCATTGTGCAGTGAAAATACAGAAGAGACACGTGTCTGTGAGTCACTATGACATTTTGGTATCACCTGACATCACCTCAGCCAATAGGTATTTGTACACCTTACAGTGCTGATGTCACATAAAATATATATAAGGTGCTGCGGGCTGGAACACAAGGCATTTCAGTGATGGTGAAGGTAGGGGATTATTCATCACTGCATAATCTGAAGCAATTATTCCATGGTCTTCAGCAACAGACAGCACTGAGTTCAGCAAAGCTTGCAATAGAGCTATAGAATCTCAAAAGTAGGAGAAGAACAAAGTTTAGTCAGATTTAATCAATTACAGGCAGTTAGTGGTAGAAACCATAGATAGGATTGAGGAAGAATATCTGTACTGTGTGAGCGTGACTGCAGCACTAATACAGACAAAGGGTAGTTAGCTCTGTTATTGCCAATAATATAATTTTGGCCTAAGTCAGTTTGCAATAGAGCAATTTGATCTGTGACTGTACAGAGTGAAAATCAGTCCTATTAGTGAAAACTCTTTTCTTAAGGGTTTTTTTAGGGCAAGAGTTTTATTTTTTTCTGTTAAATACATAAAAACTGCTGTTCTAACAACAAGATAGTAGTATAATGTTGTACCGTGTTAGCCATTGAAAGTAGTGGAAGAGTGAAGAAATCAGGCGATACCTTTTAGAGGCTAACTGAGTATATTTATAAGTAAGCTTTCAAGAGTACTCTTGTACTCTTGAAAGCTGAGGGTGGGTTCACACCTGCGCTTCAGTCCGTCCGTTGCCAATCTGAGTGAAAATCTCGGCGAACGGGATTGGCATCGGATACAGACCGGTCAGCGATGCATTGGTTAAAAACCCATTCATGGGGCGGAGCCTAGCCACGATACGTTATGGTCGCCTAATCTCAGAGCTCCCAGCCTGAGTCTCACCAAGCGACGGTTATAGCGACAAGCCCGTAGAGTGAACTACTACCAATTATACAGGAACGAGAGCTTACCTTCTGGAGATGCCCAGGAAGTGCAAATCGGCGGTGAAGCCGCAAAAACTTCTGGATTTCTTCTTCCCTCACGGAGGGGGAGAGGAGCAAGATGGCGACGACACGCGCGCAGCTACAACATCTAGGGCCTCGACTCCTCCGAGGGACCCTCCGGCAGAGACGCTCACACTCTCCGCGCAGCGGAGAGCGCTGTCGGCCCCGTCCCTGCATCAGCTGATTGACCGCGCGGACGCAGGACCGCTTGAATCTCCCTCCCAGCAGGCCGGGGTGGGCGCGCAACTCGGGTCTACTCAAAATGGCGCCACAGGGCCTAGTGCTGCACCCAGCCTGGGGACGCAGCAATCTCCTACTGCGAGCCCAGCAAAGCAGAAACCAAGGCTCCAGAGCACTGCTCAGCAAGGAGAGGAGGTAAGCGACACCATACAACAAACACCTCCATCTGATTTCTTGGCAGATGTACTGGCAACAGAAAATCTGTTAACTGAGGCCTCTATGAAGAATATGCTTATGGCCTTTTGTAAGTCATTGAGGACAGACATGTCCCTTATGGTGAAACCGCTAGCTAGAGATCTTCAAGAGTTAAAAAGCCGTACGGTACATGTCGAATCTAAAATGGCAGAATTTGCTGCATCGCATAATGCGCTTATAGATGCACACAGCGACGTGGAAAGGGATGTGTTCTTCCTTAAAGCTAAGATAGCCGATTTAGAAGACCGTTCCAGAAGAAATAATTTAAAATTTAGAGGGATCCCAGAATCCATACCTCCAAAAGATTTAACCGATTTCCTCCAAGATATGATAAGATCGCTACTACCGAACCTCACGAAAATGGACTTAACGATTGACAGAGCTCATAGAGTTCCGAAACCCTCACATTTAGCTGAAACGATACCCAGGGATGTTCTGGCAAAGATCCATTTTTACCGCACAAAAGAGCTGGTTCTGCTGACTTCACGGAAGATAGACCGCCTACCTGAACCATATCACATGATCTCCATTTATTCGGATCTCTCAGCCACGACACTACAAATCAGGAGGCAATTTATCCCTTTTACTACAGCATTACGTCAACATTGCATTCTGTATAAATGGGGATTCCCGGTCCGTGTGATCGTCTCCCGCAATAACCTAGTACATGTCATCAAGACTCTGGAGGAAGGGAAAAAATTGCTACATGCCTGAAATATTCCGATGGTTGATCCTCCAATCAAAAACCCACCTGGTCCAATAACAGATGGCTGGCGCCAGGCGAAAACCCAAAGACGTCCACCTAGAGGGCTACAAAGCTAGAGACTCACTTATCCTGGATTCTATATGTTCGCTGCTGTTGAACTTATCCCCCCAAGATCACGACAGCTGCTGGTCCGCTGTACTATGTTTGTCTCGCTTCTCTTTTTTTTCTTCTTGATACAGCTCAGATGGATAGTCCATCGGCTCTGTTATTTCTACGGTTTGTTTCCTTTCTGGTTTTGGCACATAGGGCGAAATGAATACAAATGGTGGAAACAACTCCGCCTCCTGCACACAGGGATATCCTTTGGTATGGGCAAGTGTGGTAAGACTCTTAATGCATTCCTAATTGTGTATTATGGTACTTAAAGTTATGTCTATGAATGTCAGAGGGTTGAACTCTCCTCAAAAGAGGGCCAATTTATGGCGCGAGGTACGAGATCAAGGCTGTGACATTCTTGCAGTACAAGAGACCCACCTCTTGAAGGCGGATGCCTCTCGCATTCAACACCCAGCATATCCAAATGTATTCCATGCTCACTATTCTTCAAAACGTAGAGGAACATTGATTGGAATTAGGGATTCGGTAGCGTTTCAATTAGTGTCACAATATGCAGACCCGGGAGGGCGATTTATAATATTGATTTGTATTCTTAATAGTGTTACATATATGCTGGTATCAGCCTATGCCCCCAATAGGAAACAGGTGGCATTCTTAAGGAGACTGGTAAAGGCGGTGGAAAAGAGGAAGCAGGGATGTTTAATATTGATGGGGGACTTTAATATGGCTCCGGACCCGGTGGTGGACACCACTTCAGGTGGATTGACACGTCACCCTTCTCTTTCGCAAGCGCTATGGAGCCATGAACTATTTGACGCCTGGCATATCCTCCATAATACTGAGAGAGATTATACTTATTTCTCCTCTGTACATAATAGCTACTCGCGGATAGATTTATTTCTACTCGAACAATCCAGCATCTCCCTGATTATGCAATCTGATATCTCAGTAATCACGTGGTCAGATCATGCAGCCATAACCTTGACCTTAGCAGAAAAATATGAATTTCCAAGAGCATTCGTGTGGCGATGCAACGAATTTTTAATGTCACAACCGAAATTAAAAGCAACTTTAGAGACTGATCTGAGGGAATTTTTTCTGGTTAATACCCCATCTGCCCCTAGCCCTGATATACTGTGGAATTCTCACAAGGCCTTTATTAGAGGAACGTTCATTCGCTTGGGGCATATAGAAAAGAAAAATAGATTAGCAGAAATAGACTGCTTCACCAAATAAAAACTATTGACAACAGCAATAAAAAATCCCCTTCTCCATCAAATGCAGCAAAACTGATGACATTACGCCACCAACTGACAGCGTGCTTATTGCATAAATATGAGGAAAATCTAAAACGGACCAAAGCTACATATTACTCTCAATCCAATAAAGCAGGTAAACTCCTAGCCTCCAAACTTAAACAAAAGCATGCGAAGTCCAGAATTCAATTCCTTCACAGTAAGGATGGTACATATAAAATATATGACGCAAGGGGCATAGCTAACCCCTTTAGATCATTTTACGAAGGTCTTTACAATATAGCGGAAGACACAGCGGTAGCTCCCCCAACGAGCCGCGACATTGAGCGTTTCCTTACAGCTGCCCAATTGCCCAGGCTCACTGAGTCACAACTGGATTCTTTGAATACACCCATTACCTCAGAGGAGTTGTTGTTAGTTATTAAATCGCTGCCATCTCATAAATCGCCGGACCCTGATGGCCTCACTAACGAATACTACAAACGATTTTTTCAAATCCTGAGGGACCCATTGCTGTCCTTCCTGGCGGCCGCGATTGATTCTGGCACCATCCCGAAAGAAAATCAAGAGGCCTTAGTAGTTACGCTGCCAAAACCGGGGAAACCGGCCACTAACCCCCAAAACTTTCGACCTATATCTTTACTAAACTCAGACCTGAAAATTTATGCCACGTTAATAGCAAACAGGCTGGCAACCTGTCTCCCGAGCTTGATCAACAATGACCAGGTGGGATTTGTTAAGGGGAGGCAATCTTACGATAATACCAGACGCATTTTGAACCTTATACATCACATTGATTGTAAGAAGATGGAGGCGGTGATCCTTGCACTGGACGCTGAGAAGGCGTTTGATCGTATTTGCGGGAGCCTCCGGGCAGAAATTGGGGTTCCTGGAGCTATTTTGAGAGCGATAGAAGCGTTGTACTCTGCACCATCTGCGAGAGTGTTTACCAATGGAGTGGTATCGGACCCTTTTGTGATAACAAATGGGACCAGACAGGGATGCCCCCTGTCGCCCCTGATATTTGTTCTTTCCATGGAACCATTGGCTCAGGCACTCAGACTAGATACGGAAATAAGGGGCATTGATATAAGGAATAGAACTCACCTTATATCGCTCTACGCTGATGATATTATTCTTACCCTGTCTAAACCACAAACATCTATTCCTCGCCTAATGGCCACCATTACTGAGTTTGGGCAATTATCATTTTACAAATTGAATATGGCTAAATCACAAGCGCTACCTTTGAATGTCCCTCCTTCTTCGCTTCACCACATGAAGTCGAATTATGACTTCGATTGGAGGAAAGACAATGTCCAGTACCTGGGGACGCAGATGACACCATCCCTAGGGACCCTTTACAGAAGTAACTATACACCAATGTTACAATTACTGCAAGAGGAGACGGAGCGAATGTCCAAAACAGATACCTCTTGGATAGGCCGAGTAGCGGCCTTCAAAATGTTACTGCTACCTAGACTTCTGTATTTGTTTCGCACACTCCCGATATCCATTCCTGTTTCCTTCTTTGAAACAGCACAAAGGGTGATCTCAAAGTATATATGGAATGGGAAAAGACCCAGAATCAACAAAAGCTTCCTATTTAAACAAAAGGAGGCTGGAGGGCTGGGAGTTCCGATGATAAGAAACTATTGCACAGCCTCGCTGGTCACTCAGTGCGCTAGGTGGAAATCAATGGATACCTCGGTACCATGGTTACACTTAGAGCAGGCATTTATAGCTCCTTTAAAACTGGAAGATGCGCTGTGGATACCCTTTTGGAACATCTCAGCTCCTGGATCCTTCTCCCCCGGTCATGATAGCCTCACTGGCGGCGTGGCAGCTGATGCACAGGAAAGCCAACCCTATGAAACATTTTCATATTTCTGAAATGCCTTTGTCCCTACTAGCATGGGTAACCGACGATTTGGGAACCCTGGACTGGGAATCGAGGGGGATAACACATATTTCTCAATTATATTCCGATACTAAACAACCTATATTGTTTGCTGACCTTAGACAGACATACAGAATCCCTAACGGAGACTTCCTTAAATATTTTCGAATATGGCACTTTGTGTCTAAACATCCTGTGTCGCTTTTGCCCCATAGTGGTGCACTATTCACCTGGCTGTCGACCAAAGTGAGAGGGTTGAGATTCCTATATAACAAAATGGACGATCTATCGACCTTTACTAGATCCACCCCATTTCGTTGCTGGGAGAGAGATTTAGACACAGCAATTACCCTAGAGGAGTGGCAACAGGCAATTAAATTGATCCATCTATCCTTAAAGTGTAGCACACACTTAGAGACGGCCATGAAAATAGTATTACGATGGTATAGGACCCCAACTATGCTACAGTTAGCATATCCCTCCGAATCAGGGAATTGCTGGAGGGGATGTGGAGGTAGAGGAACCCTTCTCCATATTTTGGGGAATTGTCCCATAATTCAGGGATACTGGGAAAGGGTTTTTGAGATGCTCTCGGAGCTATTCTGCTTCCGACTCCTATACACTGCTAAAATGGCTATTCTGATAATCGGAGTTCCTAGTGCTCTGAGGACATACAAAAAACTTATCTGCAAAATTTTGACTATAGCCAAATTGATGTTGGTGCAGAGATGGAGGACAGTAGCCCCTCCACCCATGTCGGATCTCTTAATGGCCATAAATAACACACACACATATGAAAGAATAATCGCATTGGGAAATGACTCCTTCCATAGCTTTGAAAAAATCTGGGAAGCATGGAATTACTCTCGATTCGCTCTGAGAGTTCTGGTTTACTATGTTAGTGTTTGCATACCTGTCTTATTGATGTATGACCTACAGATGTGTCTTGGAAGGACAATATGTTGTTCTCCTGTATATTATGTGATACTGCATACCAATGTACATTGCACTGTATGTTAACACCGTTCTGTACGTTTATTCTTTGAAAATTTGAATAAAAATTATTGAAACTAAAAACCCATTCATTTGAATGGGTTTTTAAAGCAATGCGAGGGTGTCTGATTGCACCCTCTGCGCTGCGAATCCTTTTTTTTCGTCGGAAACAAAGTCGGACAGGCAGGACTTCGTGTCCGACGAAAAAAAACGGCTTCGCAGCACAGAAGGTGCAATCGGACACCCTCACATTGCTTTAAAAACCCATTCAAATGAATGGGTTTTTAACCAATGCGTCGCTGACCGGTCTGTATCCGATGCCAATCCCGTTCGCCGAGATTTTCACTCGGATTGGCAACGGACGGACTGAAGCGCAGGTGTGAACCCACCCTTACTTATAAATATACTCAGTTAGCCTCTAAAAGGTATCGCCTGATTTCTTCACTCTTCCAGTTCTAACAACAAAACACTGATTCCACCAACGTTAATCTGAAAAATCTGTTTCTTAAGAGATTTCTTTCTGTTCATCCAATAAACAGAGTGGCACAGCCTGCTCATCTGAGAAAATCTCCATTTGTTAAGAGTGTTTTTTTCTCACCCAACAGTCTCGCAGCCCCTTTTAATATGAAAAATCTCTGTTTCTTAAAGGTTTTATTATTTTTTGCTAACCAAATAAACAGTGTGACACAGCCTGCTAATCTGAAAAATCTCCTTTTGTTAAGGACTTTTTTTTTAGTTGCCCAATATACATACAAACTGCCACCATTGTAATGAAAAAAACAAAACAAACTGACTGACGCAGTTCTAGTCTAATACTCACTGACCAGGTCACCATTTTAATGTTTTACTATTGTTCTTGAAATCATTTTTTGTACCAAAAAAAAAAAAAAGGAGACATGCACATTTACACGCAGTGTCAGAATTGCTGTTGATCACGATTATAATTAAACAGTGAGCAGTAAAATAATTGAAAAAAAAAACAGGTCAGAGAACAGGCAAAAGGAAGGGGAGGAGGAAACACTTGTGTAAATACTAATAATAAGATTGTGGATGGTAACAACAACACTGTTTGTGGTTTGGATGATACGGCCAGTAGCTACAAGATGTTGTACTTTCTGAGAATGAAGAAGTTTTTGATTCATCTAAGTCATGGAATATTGTATCTGAGAGTGATTTAATCTTTAGTCAGGCTTCTGTCAGTTCTTACTCCTCTAATGTTGTAACAAGTAATTTACTGCAGAGCTTTTCTGGACAGTCAACCATTTCTCTTTCACCTTCTTCACTGACACAGATTCCATTCACTTGTATTGGTGTGGCACCTGTTGCTATTTCTCTTAGTCAAAACCGTCTTCCTTCTCTTTTAGATGATCTTTATGTAAATAGTCAAAATTGTTTGCAAGTAGATTCGGCAGACATGACTGCTACTGGTGAAGTTAGTAGTGGCAGGGGGTTTGGTACTACAACTGGTAGTCGTCCTAGTGGGGGAGCTAAGGGGAAATCTAGAGGTGGAAATTATGAGGCTACACAGGAATCCAATGGCCATGATGTGTCAGAAAACAGCAGGGAAGACAATGACATCGCTGGTAATGGTGCTTCTTCTGTGAATAGTACCTGGCAAAAGGGACAGGGTAATAAGGTGATATCAAATGAAGAGGGTCTTGGCAGTGGTGATAGTAACAATCCCAGTTAATGTGCAGCACCAAAATCCAAAAAGTCTGCCCAGGGCAGACTTAATAGAAGCTTGATAGGTATCCACGTTTCCATTGCTACTGGTGTTGGCAGAAAAAGTTGTGTATTTTAAGTGTTTTTAATATGGGTGTTTTGTTTATTCTATGGTCAATAAAGAGATTTTTTTTATTTTTTGTCTTGGTGCACTCTTTTCTTTGTTTTCAATGTACAAGATCTTCAAGCAGAAACTTACCTGGGCCATGCAGGAAGAAATGTAGGAACAACATCTATTTGTACTCACATGAAAAAGGCAACACCATCTTATTTGGCAACATAGACTTGGCAGTGGTACTATCAGGCAAAGGGAGCCAGGCTGTTCTCCTGCTCATCCCTGTGATCTTCCTGATAGGCAGGTCACATCTACTTGTAGCATTAACACATGGTTGTCGTTATCATGATCATTACAAACTTTTTCTACTACTCCCAATGTTTTCCTCTTTAAGGCTAAGGCCCCACATTGCGGAAACGCAGCTTTTTTTGTTGCAGATTTTGTTGCGTTTTTTTGAGCCAAAGCCAGGAGTGGATTGGGCAAAACGTAGAAGTATAAGAGCTTCCTATATATTTCCCATTCCTTTTGTAGACATTCTTGGCTTTGGCTCAAAAAAACGCAGCAAAATCTGCAACAAAAAAAGCTGCGTTTCCGCAGCGTGGGGCCTCAGCCTCACACAGATTTATCTCCATATTCCCATTTCTTTTACAGACTGCTATTATGGTTCACCCTCTCCCAGACTGCTTTCCATGTCTCCTCTCCCTAAAAGACTGACCCACGGTCCCTCTCTTACATAGACTGCTCGCCTTGACCTCGGCCTTGTCACACAGATGTCCACCATGTCACCTCTGTTAAACAAATGCCTCCCTCTCTTTCACAGATTGCTCCAATGTCAAATCCCTCACAATCTTCTTCCCATTATCCCAGTTCTCTCTCAGACTGTCCTGTCCTGCCTTCCTTCTTTGACAGAGATTGCTCCGAATATCAAATCCCTAATTCACTAGCACTGCTCACCTCACAAGCTGGTACCATGGTAATGCACTAAGACATTTATGTATCTGTCATACAGACTGATCCTTATACCTTGCCAACTTTATCACAGATAGCTCCTTGTGCTCCAATTTATCTCACAGACTTACCACTATGCTTCCCATCTCTCATCACACTCTCCCAGCTTTCTCTTCCCTTTGTACATAGCAGACCATAGCATCTTATTCTAACTTTTCCTCCCTGCATTGCTCAAAGATATTTAGTACAGGGAGTGATAGACAGGATTGTGCAGCTACTTTATGGTTTGGGCAGTGAGCTTTCTCAGTAGTCTGCCTAATACTTAAAGGAGAGTCCATTTCTTATTCTATTAATGACCTATTCTCAGGATACTGTAGGTCATCAATAGAAGATAAGTGAGGGCCTGACATCTGTGTCTTCCCGTTGATCAGCTGTTTGAATGGGTTGTGGTGCTTATGTGAGTACTGTGACCCCTTCACTTTTTTACATTGCATGCCAATTGTTTCATAGCAGACGTGTGGTGTTATTACAGCCTCTTCCCATAGAATTGAATGACCATTACATGGCCACTATAAATCTAACAGAGTGTAATGTAAATAGTGAAGGGGTCATTGCACTCACACAAGGGTCCTGAGTGCTGGACTCCAATTGATCTTTTATTGAAGGCCTAACCTCACGGGAATAGTATCAGTGAGGTCCCTTTGAAGATTGGGACCCTAGGCAGTGGTCAAGTTAGCATCCCCAACACTGACCCTGTCTGGTGTGCAAAGTTCTCATACTAAAATATTTATTGTGTGCAAAATGTCAGGATTTATTTTTTTTATTTCAACTGATTGTAGATGTATGTAGAAATATTACATATAATAGTCATTACAATATGTTTCTTTTAATGAAAATCTCTCTACAGCATCCATAATAAACAGAAATAACATATGTATAATACACACTATTACTATGTATCATTACATTTAGACCTTATTCGGTAATACAATGTATCAATATAAATCTCTTTGTCCTTCCAATTGCAATAAAGACGGTATATCTCAGTAATCTCCTTTACTGATGTGCTATGTCCCTCCAAAAACACCCAGAATCAGCCTTAAAGCACTTATCTGTTTCACCACCACAGTACAAATGAAGTTACAATATCCCCAAAAGTATTGCCCAGACATTAGAGTGTACCTTACTCTTTTCTATCCTCCTTAGCATGGTGGAAATCCTCCTGCGTGTCTCACAGAAAGTCTCGATTAGACAAAAATAATTGATTAAATAATAGGTTGTGAATTTTCCAAGGGGGAACCGCCTAAAGAACAAAGATAGGGAGTATAATCCTAAAATGGAAAATGGTTGATAGCCCCTACAGTTTGTAATGCTAATATCTCTAAATAGACTTTTTATAATCAACTGGTTATTACCCCTGTTGGTAGTGTAAGGACTGTCACAGTAGAGAATTAGAACTGCGAAGAAATAAAAAATAGTGGAGCTGACATTTCCTATATCCTTAGGGATCATATTAACTGTAAATCTAATCTACTGAAATGACATGCCCTTGTGGAAAAAAAAATATATGTAGGACCCATAAAACAGATGTTACAGAAAAGGATAAAGGAGCACATATATAACATCACAAGATACGTTACGCTTAAGACACTATAAAAAGAAACATCAGGGAGATTTTATTCTTTTAATCTTTCTTTATGATGCAAAACTCAATAAAAATTATTTAAGAAAAAAGTATGTCCAAGCCAAACCCCGATCAACCCTTATAATGTACAGGTATAGATAACCAATAGTTACTCTATAGGGATTTAGTATTTTTAAACATCAAACTGATGAATCACTTAAATTGTTCTCTTTTATATACTATATATTTATGTGGTGTTTTGTTTGAGTTATTAAGTTGCCTTTTACATTCAGTTCTGGTCTCAGTAGAATTATGTAACATTTAGGAAAGAAGATACAACCCAGAAGTCCTGCACTAGAAACCTCAATGGTGAAGACCACCACAGCCACCATGTATTTCCCCTTGGTGCTGAGATAGGCCATAATGAAGGCAATCCAAACACTGCAGAAGACCAGCATGCTGAAGGTGATGTACTGAGCCTCATTGAAGGTGTCTGGAAGTTTCCTGGCTAAAAATGCTACAACAAAGCTCAAGACAGCCAGAAATCCCATATAACCTAAAGAAATGTAGAAAGCAATGATAGACCCTTCATCACATTGTAGGATTATCTTCCCTATTTCTACCTCTGTATCTTGATATGGGAATGGTGGAGATAAAGTCAACCAGATGACATAGATGAAAACCTCAATGGATGAGAAGATGATTAGAAGACATGTAGAGAAATGTCTCCCGAGCCATCTCTTCATTGATGTGTTGGGTTTTGTGGATCTGAAGACCAAGACCACGGTGATTGTTTTGACCAAAATTGAAGAGACAGCAACTGTGAAAATATTACCAAAAGCCACTTGTCGGAGGAGACAGGACATTCTGGTTGGACGCCCAATAAATAGAAAAGGACAGAGAAAGGATAAAATGAGTGAGAGAAGAAGTATAAAGCTGAGGTTCTGGTTATTGGCCTTTACAATGGCAGTGTCCTTGTATTTGATGAATATTCCCAATATAACAGCAGTCAGAAGACAGAAGACCACGGCAATAACAACCAGAGATAATCCCAGGGTCTCCTCATATGACAGGAACTCGATTGTTCTTGGGATACAGGTGTCTCTTCTCTCATTCGACCATTGATCCTCAGAACACTTCAGACAACTTTCTATATCTGTGAAGATGGAAATGTATATGACATACTAATAACTCCTTATAGATTAATAAGTCTTGTTTTGTCTTGTTTTTACTCATTTCTTCTTTTCTAAAATCTGTAACCAAGCTTTACTGAATGATTTTTGTCAAATAAGACATACAGTACAGTATATGGATTTGGCTTTCTCAGGATAGTCCATAGGAGCTTAAAATTTATGAGGAACAAAGGGAGACACAAGAAGTGGGAGAGTAAGAATCTTCTTAATAGTAGGTACATATTACCTGTCTGGTTAGAGATTTCACCCTCTGGACATGGGACACAATAGTAGCAGCATCTATGTTGACCTTCATAAATGACTTTCCTGTATCCAGGTAGACAGTGTGGAGAGCAGACAGATTGGGGAGTCTGGGAATAGAAGAAGCCCTATACTTCTGTAAAAATGACAATATGCAGAAAGATTAAGCATCTACATGACACTTGATTTACCTACCTTGGGCTCTTTACTTCCTCCAGTATTGGGGTAGTTCAGCCTAAAGCATTTATTACATAATCATTGTCTAAGTGATAAATGCTAGGTCAGTGGAGGTCTGACTACTATCACCCCACAGTCTCTACAATTCAGCATTCTATTTCTCCATTTTCCCATCCATATGGCCAAGGCTAGAAGAATTTAATGGAGAACTGTGCTTGGTTATTTCTGTTACTGCAATTGACTTTAATACAAAGCCCGGGCACATGAGCAAACCCAGCTCCATTATAAGACACCTCCTTGCCATGGTGGTAAGGTAATCTAGCATTTATCACCTATTCATTGGATGGTTTGGGCTGCAGCTGCTCTCAATCCTGACTTTGTCTGTGATGATATCTCAGGAAATGAAACAGGTAGAACTGCGATCCCAGTGTCATATGAAAGATGAAAATCTCCTCGTTGACAAAATATCAGAAACAAGTTTCTATTTTTTACAGTGCTGGATGAAATGACCCTCTCCTATCCTTATTTACCCTGCTTGCCCAAGCCCGTATACCATTCACAGTTAGAAGCACGACACAGCTCTCATTAACCCTGCTGTTCTGTTCGGTTCTACTATACACATATAATGTTCCGGTCATTTTTGACCGGGCCTATTAAAGTCTGGATTTTTAACTAATTTAAGTGTTTTATTTGAATTTCTTTTGCATTATTATACTGTATGTGAACAAATGAAAAATGAAATCAAAAACTTAATTTTTATTTTTTTTGTGTCAAAAAATATTACATGGCCTTATTGCATTATTCATATATATATTACATTTGCACAAAAAAAAATCTTTATAAAACTGTAAACTATAACTAATAACATCAAACTGTATGTAAATATATTTAAAAAAAAAAAACAAAACAAACAAAAAAATTAAAAGTCTAGTTTTTTCTATATATAATGTGAAATAAGGTTCAAGGTGCTAAATTTACTGTTTGCATTCGTCACAAGTATAATTTACATGTCTTTTGCATAAGTACTTTCCACATTTGCAACATATCACATTTGATTTGTGATTACTTGATGTTGGACACAAGGCGCATTGTTTCCGTTTTAGGCTGGTTGTACTGCTGGTGGAGGCCGTGGGTATCGTCGCAGTGCTAGCGGAAGCCCTTGGTTCACTTTCTTCAGCATGCTGTTGGATCCTGTGGCCAATGGCTGCAGCTCCATCATCTCTGGGAGTTGCTTTTCTTTGTTCAATATATGGGCTAACCAGTGATTTTCCCAACTCCTCTAAAAAAAATTCTTCTTTTATATAGTTTATTTTTGTTCCAATTTGGGTCTATTTCACGCCATAACAAAAATGCATTGTACGCCGACACATCAAGAATGTTGTAAAAAACAACCATTGGCCACGATTAGTTTTGCGTTTACAGGTGTCCATCTACAGTATCATAATTTGAAATGTATGTATGTGTAACTCTGCATGGACCAAAAGGACCTAGATAAATTGATAAATAGTAGTAGATGAACTATATAGACCAAAATGAGATTATAACTCCTTTATTTTTAAAAAAAAAATGGCTGGAGATTAGTATAAAAGGCTATCGGTCATTTTTGACCGAACAGTACAAGTGTAAAAAAAGATGTGGAGCAAAAAGTAAACAAAAAATAAATATATAAAAACTGCTATTAGTAAGAACCCCTCAAATGAGGAAAAGTCAATGAACCACAAGTTTCAGAACCGCATAATGAATATTTAAAAAAATATCAAATTTCAAATTCGGTCATTTTTGACCGAACAGAACAGCAGGGTTAAAGAAGCAAGGGAAAGAATAAAGAAATGCAGGATTTCACAGAAAGGAAGTGAAACTTGTTCATAAAGTATATAGTACAATTTATTAATGGCACAAATAGTGCCAGAAAATCGAAAGATTAGATACCCTTTAATCAAGGCTAAATATTGAGCCCCAGAGTGAAGAGAACCGAATAGAAAGTTTTATCACATAAATAATGAAGGCATAAAATATTTCAAATGTGTCAGGAAATCTACCTGAGTAAATTTTGGATCCCAGTGAATATCACTGTCATTTATCATAACTTGCTCATGGTCGTCCGCAACATGAAAATATCCAACTCGTCTTATTTCTTTCTCTGTGTTTAAAGCAAAATAATTCACCACATCGAATCTTCCCGGAATATTTCTTCTATCGTTAAAATAAACCATCTCACCGCCCGGAGTTGTGAAATTAACCTTCTGTAAGTAGCGATTGAGCTGTGAAAAAATGTAAAGTTTGTTACGAACAACAGAAATTCCATTGTTGTTTCGCCCTCTTCTAACTGCAGCTCCATCTGGCTGTAGATAATGTTGTCTTCTCTTCATCCACCACACCACTCTCCCAGGCCATGAATGATGTGCTTAAGTCTTTTCCAGTAATGTGCATGTGCTGCTTCTTAAGGAATCTGTTCCCAGCCAATCTCCTGCCCCTGTGAGCTATTTAAAACAGGTGCTTAAGCAATTATTACCTCTTCCTTACACCACAGGAAGATGCTTGAGCAATAAAGTTCAAAGCTTGCTAGTTTCTGCGAGGTTGAATTCTGCTACTATTACTCTGATCTAATAGTTTGGGTGTGACCAATAGGCTCATATTATTATGTGACAGTGCCTTGTATAAATTTTATCTGTGTGCATTTCAAAATGCAGCATGCACCCCCCTCATGGATTGTAGGTGGGTGGGTGGGTGCAATATCAGCATTGTGCACCTGAGCTTTATGTATCATGTACTGCAAGGGCCTGTCTGTATCCTACATAGTCATGTTTTATTTGGTATTAGGTAGGTGTGGCTTTTTTATGTGATTTTTTTGTATATTATGTCCATTTTTTAGTAATATATTACTCTGTGTGTCCATATTTTTACTTCTTCCTGTTTATCTGACTCTGAACCTGATTAGCATACTGGGTGTGGAAACTAACTGTAAGGGTCTTGCCAACCGTAGCAACCCTGACACTACTGCAGCGGTCTGGGAGGAAGGACAGAGACAAGTGAGCCCTAATCTCACCCCAGCCACTGTCCCTTCCTATTGCCTCAGTTACCCTAAACGGTAAAAGGACAACTAGAAGACAAGCCCTATACTGGGTAAGTGACACAGAGAACAGGACAAGACAAAACAACACAGAAGCAAAGTGAGCAAGCCAAGGGGTTAGTAACAAACGAGCAATGCAGTACAAAATCAAAATCCAAGAGAATGGTCAAAAAGGCAAGCCAAAGGGTCAAGGAGAGCAGGCAAAGACAGAGCAATAACCGGCGACTATGTGAGGGCTGACAACCTGTTTATAGAAAGTCTGGGACCAGCCCCCAGACCTGATAGGTACACAGGCTGTTAATCACACAGGCCAGGAAGAGATTAACTCTATACCGTCCAGAGAGAAATGTTCAGAACACAGGTGTGGCCGGAAATCCATTACACTGACTAGGACCATGTTCAGACTGAGCAGCAAGAAACTTACACAAAGAACTAAACTGAACACGCCTCCTTCGCCACAGCGTGCGAGCGGAGGGCGGCGCCGAGACCCGAAAAGGCAGAGACGTTACACTAACAGCATGGATTGCCTAGTCAATGGTGGGGCTAGAGAGATAATTCCAACTGTGCCAGAATGAGTAGAGTGGTTCTTATTAGGGAAGGTAAAGAGCTGGAGCTGGTGGAGGTGGTGAAAGGTCCTCTTTAAAGAACTTGTTCACTCTGTGACCTTGTGAATGGGTCATAAGAACCTACCAAAATATTTCATAGACCACAATGGGATTGCATGTACATTACAAATTCATGTCAGGAAATTATAAATGCCAAACTATAGACATAGTCTTTTTTTATGCCCTGGTTTTTAGTACTATGTATCATTCAAAGTATTGCCTGCTCTTAATAATTTACCTTTGATAACATCTGGGGTCTGTTTTTAGACAATGACTTAAGATTTTTCTCTCTTAATGATAAATCATGTAATGTATAAGCCACAGCGTAGACGGCAGAGTATATACTAAAGGTATAGCGGAAATTACTAACATCATACTCATAAGGATCTACATTACTGAAGAGATTGGTATCATTACATAATCTGCAGTAGAAAAAATAAGAAGGTTCTTCACAACATTTTAGATGGTTACTCCATATGTTAGATATTATTGAGGAGTTTAGATGTTTGTAAGGACCAACACTGAGCAAATAATCCTTCAGCCCTGGAATATTTCTTCTTGGTAGAGAAATCTGTAAAGATCTGGTCAATTCATGACCAGATTGTATGTTCCACCCAGTAAATAAAGCTAAGAAAATAAAAACTTTTCTGCTGTTATATACATTGGTGATCTGGTATTGCACAAGTCTTAGAACCTCAGAGGTCCAAATAAATATAATAACATCACAATTGGTCTTTAGTAACTGATTTAGAACCTTGTTGTAACCATTATCACTGGAATACATCATTGATGGTGTAACAATTTCATTGGCAGTGACTTGATAAGCGACACATATCCCGTTCTGAGTTATTACACTCCTCAGCTCCATGCCAGATCGTTGGCTGCTCTCATCATCCGCTACTACAAACCCCACCCAGCTCCATCCAAAATGCTTCAGTAAGAGAACAATGGCCTTATACTGATCCCTTCCATCAGGAACTGTGCGGTAAAAGGAAGGGAAGCGGAGCTTGTTGTTATATATGGAATCCATAGCTCCATAGCTGATCTAGAAGGAAAATACATGAAATGAATATCATGTTCTAAATACATTATGTTGCGTATCTACAGATCAATTCTTAAGCCGAGTTTCGTGATATGTTTTTTTTATTTCCATAAACCGCTTAAGGACCAAGCCTAAAAGTGCATTAAGGACACGGCCTCATTTTTCAAAACTGACATGTGTAACTTTATATGACAATAACTTTGAGACGCTTTAACTTACTGTGATTTTTAAATATTTTTTTTGTGATACATTGTACTTTATGTTAATTGTAAACATTGATCAATACTTTTGTATTTATTTATAAAAAATATGATATTTGATGGAAATTTTGACAAAAATCTCAATTTTTAACATGTGAAATGTTCTGCTTTTCAGACAGATAGTCATACCACCCAAATACATTAATAAATATTATCTACCATATCTCTGCTATATATTAGCATCATCATTTAATCATGCTTTAAATTATTTTGGATGTTAAAAGGCTTACAAGTGTAACAGCGATTTTCCAGATTTATAAGCAAATTTCCCAAACTAATTTCTTAGGGACCACTTCAGTACTGAAGGGGATTATAAAAGCCTATATATTAAAAACCACCATAAATCACCCCATTTTTAAACTGCAACCTTCAAATAATTCAAAACAGCATTTTTGAAATTTGTTAACCTTTTAAGCATTTCACAGAAATTAAAACAATATGGAGGTGAAATTTAGACATTTCATTTTTATTTTCAATAATACATTAATTTAGCCCAAAAATTAACACATTCAAAAAGGGTTAAAGGAGAAAATATATCTCACAGTTTATTATGCAATTTCTCCTGAGCACAGAAATACCCCACATGTGGGTGTAGACTGATGTTTTGGCTCACGGCAGCGCACGGAAGGGAAGGAGCGACACTGAATGTTTGAAAAGCAGATTTTAATGGAATAGTTTTCAGGTGCCATGTCTCATTTGCAGAGCCCCTAGATTATACCCCTGACAGAATTTATTAAGGGCATAGTGAGCATTTTGACCCCACAGCTGTTTCACAGATTTTATTAACATTGGGATGTTAAAAATTACTTAAACTTCACTTTATCCCCAAAGATTTAATTTTCAAAAGAGGTTAAAGGAGAAAAAACTCCCCACGGTTTGTTAAAGAATTTCTCCTGAACGTGGCAATAGCTCATATGTGGTCATAATCTGCTGTATGGGTACATGGTGGGGCTTGGAATGGAAAGAGCGCTATTTTGGCTTTTGGAGGCAGATTTTGCTGGAATACTTTTCAGGTGCCATGTCGCATTTGCGGAGCCCCTAGAGTTCAAAAACAATGGAAACCCCCAAAAGTGACCCTGTTTTGGAAACTACACCCCTCACAGAACATGTCAAGGGGTATAGTGAGCATTTTAACCCTACAGCTGTTTCAAAGATTTTATTAACATTTGGACGTGAAAATGAAAAATTACTTTTTTTCTAATAAAACATCAATTTAGCCCCAAATTTTTAATTTTTACAAGAGGATAAAGGAGAAAAAGATCCCTAAAGTTCATTACACTATTTCTCCGGAACACGGGAATACCCCACATGTGGTTGTAAACTGCTGTATGAGTACATGGGGGGCTCAGAATGGAAAGAGCGCTATTTGGCTGTTGGAGGGCAGATTTTGCTGGAATAGTTTTCGGGTGCCATGTCGCATTTGCAGAGTCTCTAAAGTACCAGTACAAAGGAAACCTCTCAAAATTGACCCCATTTTGGAAACTGCAACCCTCATAGAATTTATCAAGGGGAATGGTGAGCGTTTTGACCTCACAGCTGTTTCAGAGATTCTATTAGCATTGGGACGTAAAAATTAAAAATTACTTTTTTTTTTCAATAAACCGTCCATTTAGCACAATAATTTTAATTTTTACAAGGGGTTAAAAAAGAAAAAAACACACAACCGTTTATTAAATAAGTTCTCCAGAACAAAGAAATGCCCCGTATGTGGTCTTAAACTGTTGTATGGGTACGTGGCTGACCTCAGAATGGAAAGAGCGCTATTTGGCTTTTGGAGGGCAATTTTACTGGGCTAGTTTTCAGGTGCCATGTTGTATTTGCAGAGCCCCTAAAGTACCAGTACAATGAAAACCCCTCGAAAGTGACCTCATTTTAGAAACTACACAACTCAAGGGGTATTATCATTTTGAGCCTAAGAGTGCTTCCCAAAATTAATGTGCAAAGTAAAATTTTAAATTTTTAAAGAAATATCCAATTACAGTGCCCAATACCTTGCACCCACTTTGTGTCATCAGAGACATGCACTCCTAAAACTATTAAGTGGGTTTTCCCAGGTTCAAAATATATATATGTGTGGGTATATACAGTGGGGAAAAAAGTATTTAGTCAGCCACCAATTGTGCAAGTTCTCCCACTTAAAATAGATGAGGCCGGCCTGTAATTGTCATCATAGGTAGACCTCAACTATGAGAGACAAAATGAGAAAACAAATCCAGAAAATCACACTGTCTGATTTTTTAAGAATTTATTTGCAAATTATGGTGGAAAATAAGTATTTGGTCAATAACAAAAGTTCATCTCAATACTTTGCTATGTATCCTTTGTTGGCAATGACAGAGGTCAAACGTTTTCTGTAAGTCTTCACAAGGTTGGCACACACTGTTGCTGGTATGTTGGCCCATTCCTCCATGCAGATCTCCTCTAGAGTAGTGATGTTTTGGGGCTGTTGCTGGGCAACACGGACTTTCTACTCCCTCCAAAGGTTTTCTATGGGGTTCAGATCTGGAAACTGGCTAGGCCACTCCAGGACCTTGAAATACTTCTTACGAAGCCGCTCCTTCATTGCCCTGGCGGTGTGCTTGGGATCATTGTCATGCTGAAAGACCCAGCCATGTTTCATCTTCAATGTCCTTGCTGATAGAAGGAGGTTTGCACTCAAAATCTCATCATACATGGCCCCATTCATTCTTTCATGTACACGGATCAGTCGTCCTGGTCCCTTTACAGAGAAACAGCCCCAAAGCATGATGTTGCCACCCCCATGCTTCACGGTAGGTATGGTGTTCTTTGGATGCAAGTCAGCATTCACTCTCCTCCAAACACCACAAGTTGTGTTTCTACCAAACAGTTCTACTTTAGTTTCATCTGACCATATGATATTCTCCCAATACTCTTCTGGAACATCCATATGCTCTCTAGCAAACTTCAGATTGGCCCGGATATGTACTGGCTTAAGCAGGGGGCGGCGTAGTGTGTTGCTGACGGTAGCCTTTGTTACGTTAGTCCCAGCTTTCTGCAGGTCATTCACTAGGTCCCCCCCGTGTGGTTCTGGGATTTTTGCTCACTGTTCTTGTGATCATTTTGACCCCACAGGGTGAGACCTTGCGTGGAGTCCCTGATCGAGGGAGATCATCAGTGGTCTTGTATGTTTTCCATTTTCTAATTATTGCTCCCACAGTTGATTTCTTCACACCAAGCTGCTTGCCTATTGCAGATTCAGTCTTCCCAGCCTGGTGCAGGTCTACAATTTTGTTTCTGGTGTCCTTCCACAGCTCTGTGGTCTTCACCATAGTGGAGTTTGGAGTGTGACTGTTTGAGGTTGTGGACAGGTGTCTTTTATACTGATAACAATTTCAAACAGGAGCCAATACTACAGGTAATGAGTGGAGGACAGAGGAGCCTCTTAAAGAAGAAGTTACAGGTCTGTGAGAACCAGAAATCTTGCTTGTTTATAGATGACCAAATACTTTTTCCACCATAATTTGCAAATAAATTCTTAAAAAAATCAGACAATGTGATTTTCTGGATTTGTTTTCTCATTTTGTCTCTCATAGTTTTTTTTTTTTTTTTTTTTAAACTGTAATTTTTATTAAGATATTTTTGAAAATTACATAAATCAAATAAAGAATATTCCACATAACATACAATCCGTTAAGTCTACAAAAATAAAAACAGCAACACAAAAACAAGATTTGGGGAATACACAAGAACAGACAAAGGGAAGGAACAATGAGGAAAGAAACAAAGCCGGGGGTCAGATTTCAGAGACCTTGTGTGGCACAGTAGGTATCCCAGTGGGACCAAACCGCTTCAAATGCCTCCACCGTATGGTTAAGGGAAGCAGTCAGATACTCCAGACTGCGTATGTCCTTCAGTCGGGCTATCAATTCTGAGATCGCTGGGGGAAGGGCTTCTCTCCAATGGCGAGCTATAAGCATTTTAGCCGCAGTACACAAGTAAAGGAATAATTTCGATGTATTTTTACTGAGACCTTTTGGAGGGAGATTCAGCAAATAAACCATGGGGTCCAAGGGAACACCCTGGAGAAAGAGAATATTAGTCAGCCTCCCAACCTCAGACCAAAAAGGGCGGACCAGGGGGCACTTCCAGAATATATGGAACAATGTTCCTGGTGTTGCCTGACATCGCCAGCAACTAGAAGGAATAGTGGGGTTGAGAGTATGCAGTAGAGCTGGAGTATGATACCAGTGCATGAGTATCTTGTATTGCGTTTCCCTGAACGTTACACAGGAAGAGGATTTAGCTGCTCGGGACCAAATAACTTGCCACTGACTGTGTGAGATGTGCTCGCCCAGGGTTCCAGACCACCGAGTCATATATCTGTGGACCACCGGGGCCTGCCTCCCCTGAGAGGACAAAAGCCCATAAATATTAGAAATCAGACCTCTAGTAGAGGTGCCCGCCCGACAAAGTCGTTCAAAAGCTGAAGGGAGGGAGACCCGGGCGGATCCAAATTGGGAGACGACAAAATGAACTATTTGCTGATAGTGGAACCACTCTGAGGTAGGCAAGTGCTGTGTAGATGTGAGGTAATCGAAGGGCCTGAGGTCCAAGGACGACGGGTTGACCAAGTCCGCTATGTGGAATAAACCCAGCTTGCTCCAGGGCTTGACCATAGCAGCAGTGAGTCCGCTTGGGAGACGTGGATTATATAAAAAGGAGATCATAGATGAGTGCGAAACAATTTAGAACAGGTGTTCCAAATAGTCCGAGTAAAGCCGATAGGGCCAAGCAGTGGGATTGTGGGCAGGGGGGGGGAGGAGGACCACAAAAATGCGTTGGGGTGTACAGGAGCCAGCCAAAGCTTCTCTATCTCCACCCATTTCGTATGTGCCTGGGACATCGCCAAGAACGGTATAATACGCAAATGGGCAGCCCAATAGTAGTGCAATATGTGTGGGACCCCCAGTCCCCCCTCCGACTTACCCGCCAGCATCACCGATCGGGGAATGCGATGGCGTTTGCTATTCCATATAAATTGGAATATTGCTTTCTGTAGGGACCTCAATTCAAATCTAGGGACTGCCACTGGAAGGGTTTCAAAAAAATAAAGAAGTTTCGGGAGGAGGGTCATCTTGACCGCAGTTATACGGCCTATAAGAGAAATATGAAGTGGGCGCAATTTTATCTAGAAGAGAATGGAGCTCATGAAACAGATGAGGATAATTGGCCGTGTAAAGCGTGTGGTATGAAGAAGATAACTGAACACCCAAATAGCGTAGGGAGCGGTCTCTCCATTGGAAGTCAAAGTTAGACTTGAGCAACTGCAAGGCCTCGCTTGTGATATTTAGGGGCAGGGCTTCCGTCTTACTAGGGTTAACCTTATATCCCGATAGGTCTCCATAATCCTTTAAAACACGGAGAAGGTTTGGAAGGGAGGTATGGGGTTTAGTGAGAGTCAACAGGACATCATCTGCAAATAAACTAACCTTAAATTCTCTATCCCTCACAAATACCCCATCTGGGGCAGATCTAATTTGAGCCGCCAGGGGTTCAATACATAGTGCAAATATTAGTGGAGATAAGGGGCATCCCTGACGGGTTCCATTACAAATGGACAAGGGAAGGGAGGAAGCATTAGGAAGGTTAACAACTGCTGAGGGGTGAGAGTAAAGAGCCCTTATAGCCGTGAGGAAGGCCCCCGAGAACCCGTAGCTTTCAAGAGTGGCCGTCATAAATGACCAATCAAGGCGGTCGAAGGCCTTCTCAGCGTCTAGACTTAGAAGCAAAGTGGGGGTAGAGTGACAGTTGGCTACGTCAATCAAGTCCACTGCCCTTCTAGTGTTATCTCCCCCCTGACGACAGGGGACAAATCCCACCTGGTCCTTGTGGATGAGAGACAGAAGCCAAAGGCCAAGCCTGTTTGCTAAAATTTTTGTAAAAAGTTTGAGGTCTGTATTCAGGAGGGCAATGGGACGATAATTAGAGCACTCCTGATGGTCTTTGTGAGGCTTTGGAACTAGGGAAATGTGAGAGTGCAGCATAGTGTGGGGGATCGGAGCTCCCTCCAAGAATGAGTTGAAAAGCTGACACATATATGGGAGGAGATCAGAATGGAAAGTTTTATAATAAGCATAGGTGAACCCATCAGGGCCCGGAGCCTTACCATTAGGGACAGCCTCCAGAGCGGCAGCTAACTCCTCACTCGATATTGGAGCATTAAGCGAAGAGAGGGCTGAGGACGGGAGGGCCGGGAGTTGACACGAGGCTAGGTAAGAATGGGTTTTATGGGGGTGGGAGTAAAATGTAAAGGAGCGGGCAGAGGGATTATCCACCCGCCAAAGATCATAGAGGGCAGCTGACCGTACAAGGCAGCGGAACTCTCTTGCTAGTCTCGTCTGAGAGGGTCCAGGAGGGGCATTACTGAGGGTGGATCTATCCATATTTTCTGAAAAGATCATATTAAAGTCTCCACCGAGTAATAGTGCAGATCCCTCAAACATTTGCAGTTTCCCCAGGACCTGTTTAAGGAAGGGGATCTGTGAAGAATTAGGGGCGTAAATATTGCATAAAGTGATGGGTTAACCGTATAATAGCCCCTCCAGAATAATATATCGACCTTGGGGGTCTATGTGAGAGGCCGAGACAGTAATTGGGCAAGTACGGGAAAGCAAAATAGCTACTCCTCCCTTCCTGCGATTACAGTGTGCAGAGTAAGCAGAGGGGAAGTAATGTCGGGCAAAATTAAACGTGCCAGTATGGTCGTAGTGAGTCTCCTGGAGAAAGGCTACAACTGCCTGAAGAGAGCGAAGCTCCCGCAGGACCATTCGCCGTTTTGTGTTGGAGCCCAGGCCCTTGACATTTAATGTAATGCACCTAACCATGGGGAATACTAAGTGAGATTGTTGCTAGTGTAGGAGAAAATGAGGTAGAGCAGATCTCACCCAGCCATCGATGGTCCGAATCCTTGAAAAAGTAAAGCTGGAGGGTCCAGGCCACTGTAGCCAGACGGGTCTCCGAACCTGAAGAAGGGGAGGAAGGAAAAGGGATAGAAGGGAAGGGGAAAAAGACAAAGGACATACAAAAAATACAAGACATTACAAATAAAAAAACAAAACAAAAATATTTAGATGACACAGCTAAACTAAATCTAGTGGTCAGGACTAAATCTCCTGGCCGGGGGCAAAAAAAAAATGTCCAAATTAGGGCCACTAGTGACCCTACCGAGGCCCCACCAGCTGGATGAAGCCCCTATAGTAAAAGGGGGGGCGGGTGGGAGACGGGGGGGGATCAGCAATAAGAAGATCCAAAGCATCAATTGGGGACCTAAAAAAAATAACATCTATCGGTACCGGGGGGTGGGGGGGGAGTCTAACCCGACCGACCGATAATACTAAAGCATAAATATGATGCAGAACAGTTGTGGGACCATAAAAAACTGCGTATAAATGTAAAAAACAATAGTAACAGGACACCCCTAGTAATCAAAGTAGACGTGTCCCTCCCAGGAACTAGGAGGCCTGAGAAAAAAGATACAGTCACAGAGGAGGGGGCTCCACCCTCGATCTTCTGGAAGAACGTTGCTGACGCCTAGCTGGATTCCGGGCCGTCCAGACCGGGGGTGGCGGTGGTGGTGGGGCAATCAACTCCCAATTCTGCAGGTCGGGAGGAGGAATATCCATGGCAGTGCAGAATGGTTCCAGATCTGCAAAGAACCGTAGGGTAGCAGAGCGACCATTGTGCCTAGCCGTCAAAGAAAAGGGGAATCCCCAGCGATACGGTATCTGTCGGTCGCATAGAAGCTGCAGCAGAGGGCGCAGGTATCTCCTTTTCTGTAGGGTAATCCAGGAGAGGTCCTGGTAAAGCTGAATCTTGGCTCCTGCAAATTCAAAGTCTTTAAGCCGACGGGCCTTGGAAAGGATAGTTTCTTTTAGTGCAAAGTCGTGCACGCAGCAAATAACATCGCGTGGAGTGGGGCCCGATCCCTTGGGGCACAGGGCCCTGTGAGCTCTATCTAGCTTGATTTTATGCGTAGATGGTTCCTGTAAAATGAAGTTGAAAATCTCCTCCAAGGTAGTATGCAAATCCTCCTCCTGGTTAGCCTCAGGCAACCCCTTGATTCTGATATTATTACGTCTGCCCCGGTTATCCAAGTCCTCCAAATGGCGTTGCATGTCGTTAACCACCTGGCATTGGGAGAGGACAGTGTCTTGGAGGAGAGCCACATGAGATCGGGTCTGGTCATGATCGTCCTCAAGGGTATCAACCCAGTTAGCAATATGCTGGAGATCCTGCCGCAGGACAGCGATTTCTGTGCGTATCTCTGAACGACATGCCGTTGTGACTTTAGCAACCGGGGATTCAAAGTTCTCTTTTGACGGTAAGTGAGCAAGGTAATCAAGCCACGGTGGAGGATCAGAGGAGGCTGTTGGAGCAGAGTGTGGCGGAAGTCGGGGTAGAGGGGCAGACGGAGAAGGCGGCTGGGTGTGACTAGCATAGGAAGAGAGGGATGGAGTTGCCCCCAGGTCTGCTTCTTCATCCGTGAGAAGGGTTGGAGGCTGCTGTGAGGGCACGAGGCTAAGAGGTTGTGGAGGCAGCTGAGGGGTTAAATCCTCCCCCACAGGGCTTGGAGGGTGCTCAGGGCCAGGAAGAGGCCTGTGGGGTTGGGAGGCCGCTATTGATGCCTCTTGGACTGTTGGGTCCCCCCTGGTTCTGTATGGGGGAACCCACTGACATAAGCGCCAGTCGGAGCAGCGGGGGAGGGGGGGCAGTCAGCGCTGCGGTGTGAGCTACTGCCGCGCCTGACTTACCCGCCGGTGAAGGGGTCCGCTGGAGCCCAGCGCCTGGGCTCTGGAGCTCTGTCCCTGGCAGGGCTGGAGGCCTGGCAGGATGGCCTCTCTGCAAGGTGGATGCCGCTCGTGTCGCTAGCGGGGCCATCGCGGATGTCATAGCGGAGGCAGCCGGCGCGGCAGAGGAAGATGGCCGCCGCCTCGTGGAGGCCCGCGCTGTGGATGCTGTCGGCTGCAGGAACGCGGACAAGGTAGGCTGAACGGACCTGTCCGCTGATGCACAGTCCCCTGTAGCAGGTACCCGGGTGGATTTCTTAGCCATGGGGGTCCTATTTAAGGCTAGTGGTCCCACACTAAAAACGGTCAGGCAGGAGCTCCCCAGATGTGCGTCTCACCGCATTGAGTCCCTGGCCACGCCCCCTGTCTCTCATAGTTGATGTCTACCTATGATGTCAATTACAGGCCGGCCTCATCTTTTTAGGTGGGAGAACTTGGAAAATTTGGTGGCTGACTTAATACTTTTTTCCCCCCCTTTTTGGGGGGGGGGAAGGGGTTGTGGGGGCAGCACGCGGGGGGGGGGGGGAAGGGGGGAGTGCTTTTTAGCTTTTGGAGTATAGATTTAGAGGGACTTTCTGGACATGGAGTCCAAAAACCAATAATTTAAATCAGTGCTCCAAAAGTCACATAGCGCTATTGTGTAGTATTATTGTATTACTGTTCTTGATAATTTAAGGTAAATTTACACCCATTCACTGGACCAATAATCAATTGACCAAATGTCTTATTATTAATATTATTCTACTGTTATACTTTTATACTTCTGTTCATTCAGTGTCTAAGTGACAATTTTGTGATGCACACAAGTCAATTTTTTGGATACAGTAGCACCAAAAATTGTCATATTTTTCTCTGTTAAGCTTAAATTTATACAGAATAATAAAAGACAAAGTGGAAATGGATGAAGAAATGTAAGATGAAATAACCATCTGCCATTAATAATGTGGGTGACTGTAGCACCAGTCGCAGAAGCATTGTGGGCCCTGATAAATCATGGAGATTCTGTAAAGTTCACACAATAAGTTGTTTGGCTCTTTGGTAATTGGCACAGACAGCAACAAATTAATTTTCTCCAGGGACTGAAAACTTTACAAGTCTCTCACATAGCCATTAGCCACAACCCCTAACCTCTAAGGAATTGGAATGTGAAGAATTTCTAACCCATTGAAGGAATGTGTCCAGCGTGGTGCTACTGGTTTTGGATGTTTCCTTATACTCCTTCAAGAAATTAGAACATCTTGAAGTGATCTGGATATGACGTAAAAGTGACCAGTTACTTTATAAGTTCTGCATAAATTTTGGGGTCTCTTTGTTGAGTGGAGCTTCACATGAACACATGGTTTGCTTTTTCTAGCATGCTTTTGGGGTGGTCACATGAGAGGAGATAGCTAACATGTTTTAATCTTTGTTTAATGCTTTAATGTTTTAAAACAGGTGGAACGAAAAAACCTCTGATACTGAAATAACTACAAAGAGATAAACTAGATGGGAAGGAAGGTGTGACTTTATCATGGAATTCTGAAGGGATGATGAAAAAGTGAAAAGAATTCTGAAAAGACACTGGCACATCCTAAAAGAAGATGAGTCAATAGTGCAGTTGATATTGGCCCAGCCTAGGGTCACAGGGTTTACAAGAATACCTGTACAAATAATGACCGCCTGGTATCAAGTGTGCTGGCACCAAAGAAGGGTGGGAGTATGATAAAGGAGTTTTTTTCTTGTAAAAGGCAGACTGCCAAGTCAAAAAAATGTCCATTCCTGGGATAATAAAGAATATAAAATACAACAGATGTGATAGTAGAAATGTGATGTATATACTGGAGAGTAGTTCTGGTTTATAGTACGTGGGCCACACTGGATGCAAGCGAAAACACACAAAAATATCAAAAAAGGTCTCATAGTGTGTCTGCACACTTTGAGAATGTACATAGTAAAAGTGTGGTTGGACTTGAGGTGATGGGAATATGTAGATTGGAAAATCAATGGAGATGAAATGGAAATGGAACTAGAGAATGAGAGAACAAACTCCAAACCATGTTACATTGCTGTGTCTTCTGTTCTCCTTAATATGCCTGATAACCAAGCCAATTGCATTGGTTATTATCAGGAAGTCATAGACATAGAAGGGAGAAAGATTAGGGAAATAGGGAAAGCACAAGACACTTATACTTTTTTGTGACCATCATGATTTATTAATTATGGCGACCACATGCCAATAACTCAGTCAGTAGGCTTTGTTATTGTTGGGTTAATGGAGGTATAAAAGGGGGAAATGTTCTGCATGTATTAGAGGGAGACCCTATACTGCTATCCCTGGGGGACGTACAGTATGAGGTTAATGGATAGTACATTTATTGCACATATATGATGAACATCATATAGTATATAAAGAGAAGATTTAGAGAAGAGATTGTCCGATTAGTCTACATTACTGTCAGTAGGACTCAAAAAATAATTTACCTGTGGATAGTTATAAATCCCGGCTATGTTGGCTATGGACAGACTGGAAGATGCTATCAAGTGTCCAATAAAAGCCACCACGTTGTTCTTGTCATCACAGCTGTAGTTGGGGACGGCTTCTTCTCCTCCTGACAGTATACTCAGTACACTATGTACAGCTTTATGTTCTAAACTACAGGAGTCATAGATGTTGTATCCCAGAGTGATATTAGGTAAGATGTCCGATCTTCTGTTTATTTCTTCTATGGCGAATATGAAGACCAAGAGATGTCTCAAGAAATGAAGAAGTGGGCTATAGATAAATGATTAAGAAAGAAAAAGAGACGAAGAAGAATAGGAAGAAGAAGGTGAAAGAGAAGGAGAAGAAGTAGGAGGAGGAAAAGGAAGAGATTTGGTTAAGTTTATATTCCAATAAAATATAACTAGTTCTGTGCACCAGAATCATAACACTGCTGGGGTAATATTCACACTGACATGATGTCATTAGTTCTTTGCTGTTGGCTGTATACTGCATACTGTATATTGTACAGGATATGCATTGTATATTGAACACTTTGGAGTTAATGTGCTATTTCTGTGCTGCAGTTCACAGTGTGGTTTATACTTTGGGTTTCCAAGCAGGTGGAAGCCATCTTTGGACAGCAATAAGTTCTTGTTTTTCATGGGTTGGGACTTGAGAGTGACTAGCGTTAGAGGGCTGTTTTGCTTCTTGCAGATCACCTTCAGCACTGGAGGTTAGGTAGTGGGAGTTAGGTATGCAAGCATTCTCAAGTCACTGGACCCCAGGATCGAAGAACCAAGCATTCATATCCTTGATCAGAGCGGAAGCTAAGGGAATCCACAATAAAGATATGCTCTTCATTATTCCAATAGTGGTTGGGAAGGTGGATTAGGTCCCAAGGGTTACTCAAGATCACCACAATGAAATGGGTCAGAGGAATGAAGAAGGGGTGAAGAGGTATAGCTACTCATGTTTGTGTGTTTAAAGTGCCATATGTGTAACCTGCTGCAGTAAGTGAACTGTGCCTCTATGTTGCCTTGTAACTGTAGAATTTGTGCTAAATAAACTGAGCTGCAATATGTGCCTGTTTCTACTGCCATAATGTCTGCTGTGCCTTAATGGCACCTAACATCAAGGGCACCCCAAAATCACATAGGAGACCAGTAGTAGGGAGTGCCAAAGGGTACTCAACAGCATCAACTCAGTGCGACCCCCCTCATCACTGTGCTGGCCTGTGGCCTGTAAGAGGATTTACCACCAACAGTCACCATGATCACCGAGGCCACCAACTTGGACTTGCTCTTGCCTGAGCCATCTCCACACTGCTAGCTCTGGGCCGCTGCATACCCAGCATATAGCCACTGCACTTTTATTTTCAGCGGACATAGTATATGTGTCTATAATGTTCAGGTGCAGAGTACGGATGTGTCCACTATCATCTTTCCTCTTCACTGGGCTTGTTTAGGTATCTGTATCATACATTTTTAACCTTTTCTAAGAGTAACAATCTCCTGATAAGTTATTATAAAAGTGTATGCCAACTATCCTTTTTCTTTTAAAATTCTTTTGATTAAGATTTTTTTGTAAAATAACACATAATACAACAAGTCAACAAGCGAGTTGTTATAAAATGCAAAACAATTAACAAAGAGCAAATACACCAATGAAATGTAAAAAGCTCAAAAACAGTAGTGTTTATGGGGGGATAAAGAGACGGTATCTATATAATCATAATTAACCTCTTCTGTAAATAGCTAATATTGAAAAGAGAAACCAAGAGTTAGTTCTAAAGTGTCTGTTATCATTTGCATTGGTGTGGTATAACTCAAGTATTAGCAACAAGGTGTCAACTAGGTAATAAAAAGTGGAAGAAAAAAATGGGGAGGGGGACTGTGAGATGGGACGATGGTAGGGGGTTGTTTGAGGCTCTTTGATTTCTCAACTTTTTCCTACAATGGGATCTTTAGCCATTAAAATTGGTAAAGGTTTGCAGGCATAATAGTTCGACTTCACTAAGTAACTAAAACTACCCCATGCCTACCAGATTTTTGGAATGTACAATGTAATCTAGTCTCCCAGTGTGCCAGTTCTTCTAGTCCAAGGGTCAGCAACCTTTGGCACTCCAGCTGTTGTGAAACTACAACTCCCAACATGCTCCATTCACTTCCATGGGAGTTTCAAGAACACCAGAGCAAGTATGGTTGGAGTGTAGTTTGACATCAGCTGCCCCTGTTCTAGACGGTAGATGTGATCTACGTTTTGTATCCATTCTCGAATTACTGGATGTGGGTTTTTTTCCAATATTTTGATAGCGTTATGCGGGCAGCTGATAGCAGACATCGAATCTATCTGATAGTGTTAAGTTGAATGGATGAAGGAAAAAAATGCAATATAATTGTCTTTGGTGTGAAAGAGAGGGTAACTAGACATATATTGTCAATTAACAACACAACTTCTTTCCAGAAAGGGGTCATATGGAGGCATGTCCACCACATTTGTATATAGGCTCCTGGTTCTTCCCAGCACTTTCAACATAAGGCTGAGTAATCATGGTCCAGGTGATTAAGCCGAGAAGGGGTGAGGTACCATCTAGCTTGGACTTTGTATCTGTTTTCTTGTAAACAAACACATCTTGATGCCCATTTTGATGCTTCTAACAGAGTCTTAATTGGTGAGCTGCTTAGCTTCAAATCTAAATCTTTCTCCCATGCTTAAATGTATTCTAGTTCACTAAGTTCAGGCAATGAAGCAGTTATTAGGTGTTTATAGATGAGTGATATCACTACTTTAAGTGGGGAAGACTTTACAATGAGTTGTTTGAACCATGTGGGGTCTCTGTGGTATTCACTATGTTGGGCGATTATCGTAAGTTGTGTTCCAATATATTTATATGTTAATAAGTCATGTTAAACAGGTTCACTATTTTTGTTCTGGTGGGTATAGACCAACTGAAAGAGTATATCAAACGAGGGAGAGTCAATTCTTAACTGGAATAAAGCTGTCTGTACCCCAGAGTGGTCATGCAGTGGAAGCGCGTCTCTGATTAGTAGAACAGGACATTAAAAAAGTATTGAAGTAGCAATTTCATCTTTCTCCATGTTGATCATGTCTCTCCTGCTAGTGATTTATTTGATAAATGCGGAATAAGTTCTGGTTTATATTGTAATGTTTGGGATTTTTTTTACTTTTTTTTACAGTGTATTATGACACATATTATGTAGCAATACATGCAGCACATAAGAAAAAGTGTTTTAGCTATTGATCATTCTCATATTTTTTCACAAAAAAAAAAAAAAAACTTAACTTATTGGTATTGCATATCATTCTCATTAACACTTTGATTGTTGTACACCATATTATCACTTATAGATTTGTCTTGCAATCACACTTTTGCAGATATATATTATGCATAGTATACTGATTATGCACGTATGCATTACTGTTTCAAGTATATTTCTACCAGGTATTTTCTATACTAGCGACATGACATACAGTGGGGAAAAAAAAGTATTTAGTCAGCCACCAATTGTGCAAGTTCTCCCACTTAGAAAGATGAGGCCGGCCTGTAATTGACATCATAGGTAGACCTCAGCTATGAGAGACAAAATGAGAAAACAAATCCAGAAAATCACATTGTCTGATTTTTTAAGAATTTATTTGCACATTATGGTGGAAAATAAGTATTTGGTCACCTACAAACAAGCAAGATTTCTGGCTCTCACAGACCTGTAAGTTCTTCTTTAAGAGGCTCCCCTGTCCTCCACTCATTACCTGTAGTAATGGCTCCTGTTTGACATTGTTATCAGTATAAAACACACCTGTCCACAACCTCAAACAGTCACACTCCAAACTCCACTATGGTGAAGACCAAAGAGCTGTGGAAGGACCAGAAACAAAATTGTAGACCTGCACCAGGCTGGGATGACTGAATCTGCAATAGGCAAGCAGCTTGGTGTGAAGAAATCAACTGTGGGAGCAATAATTAGAAAACGGAAGACATACAAGACCACTGATAATCTCCCTCGATCAGGGGCTCCATGCAAGATCTCACCCTGTGGGGTCAAAATGATCACAAGAACAGTGAGCAAAAATCCCAGAACCACACGGGGGGGACCTAGTGACTGACCTGCAGAAAGCTGGGACTAACGTAACAAAGGCTACCGTCAGTAACACACTACGCCGCCAGGGACTCAGATCCTGCAGTGCCAGACGTGTCCTCCTGCTTAAGCCAGTACATATCCGGGCCCGTCTGAAGTTTTCTAGAGAGCATTTGGATGTTCCATAAGAGTATTGGGAGAATGTAAGATGGCCAGATGAAACCAAAGTGGAACTTTTTGGTAGAAACACAACTCGTCATGTTTGTAGGAGAGTGAATGCTGAATTGCATCCAAAGAACACCATACCTACTGTGAAGCATGGGGGTGGCAACATCATGCTTTGGGGCTGTTTCTCTGCAAAGGGACCAGGACAAGTGATCCGTGTACATGAAAGAATGAATGGGGCCATGTATCGTGAGATTTTGAGTGCAAACCTCCTTCCATCAGCAAGGACATTGAAGATGAAACGTGGCTGGGTCTTTCAGCATGACAATGATCCCAAGCACACCGCCAGGGCAACGAAGGAGCGGCTTTGTAAGAAGCATTTTAAGGTCCTGGAGTGGCCTAGCCAGTTTCCAGATCTGAACCCCATAGAAAACCTTTGGAGGGAGTTGAAAGTCCGTGTTGCCCAGCGGCAGCCCCGCAACATCCCTGCTCTAGAGGAGATTTGCATGGAGGAATGGGCCAACATACCAGCAACAGTGTGTGCCAACCTTGTGAAGACTTACAGAAAACGTTTGACCTCTGTCATTGCCAACAAAGGATTTATAACAAAGTATTGAGATGAACTTTTGTTATTGACCAAATACGTATTTTCCACCATAATTTGCAAATAAATTCTTTAAAAATCAGACAATGTGATTTTCTGGATTTGTTTTCTCATTTTGTCTCTCATTTTTGAGGTCTACCTATGATGTCAATTACAGGCCGGCCTCATCTTTTTAAGTGGGAGAACTTGCACAATTGGTGGCTGACTAAATACTTTTTTTTCCCCACTGTACATTATATCATGACAATCGATACTTACCCATCCCTTTCCAGTGCGCATGTCCGCCGGGCACTGCTTTGAGGTGCACAGAATAACAAGTCCTTAACTCTATTTTTTATATAACCAATATAACCACTTTGTGTATATACAAGAAAAGAAACAAATAAAAAAATTAGCTACTTTTTGGAGAGTTTTTAATAAGAAGCATAAAAAAGTAGCAAAGCAGTATGGTTAAACTCTGAATTTGCATCCTCTGCTTACCATCCATTTTTTCATAGACATACATGTCTTAGATAACTAGAAATTGGATAGATGGGTTCCTACATGCCCTAAGAGTGTTCTACACTATGTTTTATAGATAGGTTCCTAGGAGCCCTGACAGTGTCATACGCTATGTTTTCTAGATATAGTCCTAGGAGCCCTGTCAGTGTCATGCACTATGTTTTATAGATATAGTACTAGGAGTCCTGACATTGTCATACATTATGTTTTATAGATATAGAATCCTAGGAACCCTGACAGTGTTACAGGCCCTATTTACTTACCGATATCCGCTCCTGCTCACAGCCGCCTGCGCTTCACCTTCTGCAGAGGCGGATGTGAGCAGGAGCGGGGGTTGGTAAGTAAGGCCGCAGCCCGCAAACCTCACAAACACTGCTATCATTATACTCTGGGGTCTTTTCAGACTCCAGAGTATAATGATCGGAGGCCCAGGGGAGGTGAGGGAACATAAAAAACAATGTTACTTACCTCTCCTGCACTCCAGCAGGCTTCGGGCCTCCTTGGTGACATCCCAGACATCGGTGGGCCAGTCCGACGTCATTATGCATCACAACACATGCCTGGCTCACGTGACATCTGGTTCAACATTGAAGAGGTATCAGGGGGTGCTATACAGTGAATACCATAGGAACCCATAAATATGCAGATTATAGAGCCAGGCTGGGTTTCCACAGGACATTTTGTTCCCAGTTTTCTGGAAATGTAGATGAAAACCACGTTTGAAAAAATGAATGCATTTTTGGAAAATGCAAGCAGTTTTTAAATTAAAAAAATGCAAAAATCAACAAGGTAGAAGCTGCACATATTATTAAATATATTGACAAAAAGCACTTTGTAAAAAAAAAAAAAAAAAGCACTTTTTTCAAATGCATTTTTCATCTATTTTTAGAAAAAGCCAGGAAAAAAACCTAAACAAATCTCCCTGTGAAAACCCAACTTAGGCCAGGGCCCCACATGGCAGAAACGCCACGGAAAAAAACACGGCATTTTACAGTCACAGCAAAGTGGATATGGAATTCTAGTGAATCCCTTGCCCACTTTGCGGTAAAATACGTTGTGCGGAAACGCAGCGATTTCCACAACTGTCATGGTTTTGAAAATTGCAGCATGTCAATTATATCTACAGAAACGTCGGCGGTTTCCCTATAGATACAATTGAAGCAGAAAGTCCGTAGAGAAAACCTCTGCAAACTTTCTGTGCAAAGCGCTGCGGGAAGAACCGCATCACGTGGGGCCTTAGACTTAAAGGGAACCTATCACCTCAGATTTTCACCCTTAAATAAATACATGACTGCAAACATATTGAAATGTACATTATAAATCTTCCCAAATGTTTTCTCAACAATCCCCTGGTTCTTTATAATCATTACCTGAAGATTTCTCGCCCTGTATGCTAATCAGGTGAGAAAGGTTTGATGTCCGGCTTATTCATGAGGAACTGGCTGACCGCTCCCCCTTCTGTGTCTGAAGGCCTCCCTCTCTTCTACAGTCTTCTAAAATCCCGCACCTGTGCAATGATACATGCAGGTGCAGATCAGTCTCAGACATCCACTTGGTGAAACAACACCCTGCGCATGTCTGCAGTCAGTGCAGCTTGCCTTGAGTGCGAAGGCGTGGGATTAGCTGCGAAAATACAAGGAAAGGAGGCAGGAGGAGGTAGCAACAAAAGTGTATGGAGGTGGTGTTAGAAGTGTACCGAGAGACATCACGCAGCTAATTTGCATAGCTGGAGGAGAACTGAAAGGTAACGCATGGGCGAAATTTTTTAAAATATGGGATATATAATGGATTGGCCCCATAGTATTATGTGGCAGTGCAAGTTTGGTTGGGTAGATGTTCGTGACAGATTCCCAAAAGCCCCACTTTGTGGAAAAACTGCGTTTGTTTGAGCCAAAGCTAGTAATGGGTTGAGCAGACGGAAGAAGTATACTTTGCTTTCTAGATATTTCCCATTCCTTCTGTAGCCACTACTATGTTTGGCTCAAAAAAAAACCCAGTAAAATCTGCAACAAAAAAGCAGAGTTTCCGCAACGTGGGTCCTCAGACTTAAGCTTCAGTTGGAGGAGACGCCGAGTGAATGACACAGCTGAGAAAACCAACAAAACAGCTACCTGAAGAAAAGCATAAGACTGCCTATAATGGGGCATTTATATACAGGTGTACAAATAAATAAAACCACAAAGCATTTTAAAAATTCACACCAAAAGCCGTCTCTATTTTTTAATTCCTTCTTCTATCAACATTTTTCATACATTTTAAAAACCTGAAGAAACCTTACAATGTCTATAATATATTAAATATTTTCATCTATACAAGTCATAAAATGAGGAGGTTTATACTCACTTATAACATGGCATAATTTCATAGTTTTTGGAAAATGTTAAATCTGTGATGAAACTTCTCTCAGCAGAAAGTTTTAAGATTCCTCCAATGATCAGGTCTGCAGACTCTGCCACGTTCTCTACTTCTCCAGCCAATTCTATTTTGCATGGTGAGTTCATAAGACCTTGTCCATCAATGATAGCGGGGACTATATACATCACATATATCACACTTAGCATTGTCAGCTTGGAAAGAAATGAGTAGTGTTATTGAATTGTTATAAAAATGCCAAGAAATCTATGGGGCATTTCACATGGAGGAAATTTTTCTAGCTGAAAATTCAGCTTCAGGAATTTGAAGCTGATTTTTCCACTTGTCCAAATTCTGCGTCAGATTCTGCACCTGCCAGGTGGTATTTTCTGCCTCGCATTCACTTCAGTAGGAGTTATCAGGTGGAATCTGCCTGAAGATCGAGTATGATGCATATTTTTCCGCTAGCTGAAAAAATCTGCTAGCGGAAAAATCCGCTAGAGGAAACATCAGCATTTGAATCCCATTGAAATGGTTTCAGGCGGAATTTGGAACTGATTTTGAGGTGGAATTCGCCTTAAATTCAGAGCCAAATTCTTCCATGTAAACACAAAACAAGGCCTTAAATGTATACTCATTCAGAGAGAACCTACATATACACATGTATACACCTTCATATATATGTATACACCTTCATATATGCTAACACAAAACACATATATACTAACACGTAAACATTTTTACTAACTTTACGAACCTCTCCAGAAGACCCCCCCTCTTAAAGACCATTTGTTTCAGTGATCGATTTTTCTTCCTTTCTACTCTATGGATGCTTCCTCTCTCTAAGCAGAACACCCCCTTATCCAAACAAAAAATACTTTTTTGAGCAAATTTTTCCATTGGTAATCCCTATTAATAATTAATATTTCTCTGGACCAGACATTACCTCTCTGTTATCTAGAGTCCCTGAATGTCTAGCAGCTGTAGCCTCCTTTCTCTCCTCCCGCTTTCTCAAACTCAATATGGTGAAAACGGAGTTCATAATCTTCACCCCTCCACGCACAACCCCCCCTACCCGACCCATCTATCAAAATTAAAGGAACCACTCTCACCCCAGTCCCACAGGCCTGCTGTCTTGGGATAACCCTAGACTCTGACCTATCCTTCAAGCCGCACATTCAAACCCTCAACAACTCCTTCCGTCTCCAACTGAAGAACATCTATCGAATCCACTCCTTCCTTACCCCTGAAACTACAAAGATGCTAGTCCACGCCCTCATAATTTCCCACCTAGACTACTGTAACACCCTTCTCTATGGCCTCCCAGCTAACACTCTCGCCCCCCCTCCTCCACCTTAAACTGTGCTGCTCGCTTAATCCAACTCTCCCCCTGTTCTTCATCAGCCGCTCCTCTCTGCCAATCCCTCCACTGGCTACCCGTTGCCCAGCGAACAGAGTTCAAACTACTAAAACTGACATACAAAGCCATCCACAACCTGTCTCCTCCATATATCTCCAACCTAATCTCCCGCTACCTGCCCACACGTAACCTCCGATCCACCAAAGACCTCCTACTCCGCTCTTATCCGCTCTTCACACAATCGTCTCCAAGACTTCTCCCGTGCATCCCCCATAGTCTGGAACTCATTACCAAGACACATAAGACTGTCCCCCACAATCACAAGCTTCAAGAAGGCCCTGAAGACTCACCTATTCAGGAAGGCCTACAACCTCCAATAACGCTACTGTCTCCACACCATCATCTGTACAGCCTCTCCCCTCACCTTCTGTCTCTATCCCTCTTCCCTCATAGATTGTAAGCCCTTGCGGGCAGGGCCCTCTATCCCACTGTGCCAGTGATCACTGTTTGTATTATCTGTTTTGTATATCTTGTGTACCGTATGTAAACCCTTAAATGTAAAGCACCATGGAATTAATATAATAATGTACAGCACCATGGAATTAATGGTGCTATATAAATAAATAAATAATAATAATAATAATGACCATATATTGGATTTACATGTATTGTAAGACCACTATGGACACAGCTCTGTCCTGTGCCGCATCACTAGACTGCAGCAAGTAAGAGCAAGAGACTTGCAAGGGATATCAGGGGAGAAATATCACCAGAAACATGAGCCACAAACGGGACAGGTTGTATGTATACCCCTTATCAAAACAGGCAGTCTCGGGGTGTTCTTAGGTGGGCTTTAAAGTTGTTGTTCTACGAAATGTCAGCACTGAAGGAGGGACATGGAAAATGAGCCATGTCTTGGAACTAGGAATGAGAAGGATAGCCTTGCTGGGGTCAAGAAGGGGGACCATGCTGAGGAACAAGATTAAAAAAAAAAACATTGTGCTGTGGGGAGGAATGAAAGGAAATCCATGCTGTGGAGTAAGATTTAGAAAGATTCCATTCCTCGGAAGAAGAATTGGTGAGGCCATTTTGAATTAGGAAATGTGCAGGTCACAAGGGGAGTAAGAAAGAATATAATATACTGATGTGATGCCTGGTACTGTACATGCTTGCTGACTCCATTGGACAAATTAACCCGCACTTTGTATACCTTTTTTTCTTTGAGAGGACCAGCCCTATAAAAGACCATTTATCTGTGCAAATGTGGGTAGTCAGCTCAACGAGGTTTCATTTTACCTAAAAATATATCCCCACTATTAAATAGTGAAGTGGTAATGACCGGAGACCACACATCCAGAATGAAAGCAGATACACAACCTCACACTACAGACACATAACACAACAGTGAGGATCATATACAGCACAGACATCAGAAGTGGTAATGACCGGAGATCACACATCCAGAATGAGAGCAGATACACAACCTCACACTACACACATATATACTGTACATACACAGCTCAGTGTATTGTATGGAGATGTCACAGAGCTGAGGACACATCACATCATTCCTTCCCCCTCCCTGCTTGTTAGTACATGAAGCTTGTGAGTGGCTGTTGTCACTTACTTGTTACGATGAAGATGCAGCCGGTCTGGAATCCTCTGGAGGTCGAGCTCGAAACTTCAGCTTCATCCTTTTTATCTTGTCTTCTCACATACAGGCGGCTATTTGGGAATATCACGAAAGGAAACATACAAGAGAGAATAATCTATAAAAATCATAAACGATTGTCTTTATCTGTATTCTCAGAATTAACCCTTCTTCATATGTAAGAGATTTATAAAATAAATATATAAGATTGTTTCTTGGACAGGATAACTTTACTCTGACAATCCCCTCCATAGGTAGAAATAGGCGCTGGGTCCTGATATCTATAGGGCCGATGTTTTATAATTATGTCCATATTTTCCCATGCTTATGTGTTTTACTAAACAAATTGCTTCGGGGGAATCTGCTGCCATAGACCACCAACATGGCTTATATTAACTCATTAAGGACACAGCCCCATTTAAACATGACGTGTCAATTTATGCAGGAATACCTTTGTGATGGTTTTACTTCGGCTGGTTGCAGACGACCGTACTGCAACCAGTTGGCCGTGAATTAAAAGCACGGGCGGCACACGGGGGACACGGGCATGTCCCCATGTGCCGCCCATGCATGGCTGTGATTCCGCGGCTCCATTCATTAAATCAATAGGAGCCACGGAAGCAAGGGCCACAAAATAGGACAATAATAGGACCTGTTATATATTTTGCGGCCCAGACTGTCAGCCCTCACACAGTGTATGGTCGTGTGTATGGGCCCATAGAAAAGAATGGGTCAGTGTGCAATCCGTGAAATAAATGGATAGCACACTGATCACGGCCACGGTCGTTTGCAACTGGCCTTATTCAAGTGATTCTGAGTGTTTTTTATGACACATTTTACTTTTTGATAGTGGTAAATTTTGTTTTCTATATCTTACATTTGTTTATTAAAAATTCTAAATTTACAGAAATTTGGGAACAAAGTGCAATTTTGTAAATTTTAATTTCTCTAATTTTAAGATATCTAACAATAATACACAAAACAGTGAATGAAAAATATTTACAACATGCCTACTTTATGTTTGGCATATTTTTATTTATGTAGGTTATTCGATGGCTTGTAAATTGAATTGCAATTTGCAAACTTTCAAATTCTCAAGTAAAAATTCTAAATTCAGTTTTTTAGGCCTCAATTTCATTCTGAAGTAACTTTAAGAGGCCTATATAATAGGAAATCCATATAAAGGATGCTTTTTACCTTTTGTTATGCCACAGGAATGAAAGGAAGCAAAATGTTTGTGAAATTTCAAATTTTTTTTCAGATTTTTTATTTTAATCAATTTTTCCTGTAACACAGTAAGGCCCCTTGCAGACGGCTGTGAGTTGGCCACTGGCCATGATAGAACGGCATGGTCATCCGTGTGCCACCCATGCACTGGCCATGCTTCTGCGGCCCCATTTGTTCAATGAATAGAAGCCACGGAAGCACAGCCACAAAACCAGACAGGAATAGGACTTGTCCTGAGTTTTGCGGCTCGGACTGTCGGCTCCCACACGGGACTGTGTAATACATGGTCATGTGCATGGGCCGATAGAAATGACTGGGTCACTGTGCTATCCGGGAAAATCTGCAAAGTCTGCAAGGGGCCTAAGGGTTAGTAACAAAACAAACCTCAAAATTTATTAACTTAATTCTGCAGTGTGTATAAATATCCTACATGTGGCTCCAGTATGCCCCTTGACTCAAATGCCATCCCCTGAAATGAAAGAGCATCTTATGGATTTTACGGTCTTAATTTTCTTTGTTTTTCAGGTGCCGTATCACATTTGCAGAGCCCCTGAAGAACCAATACAATAGGTACAAAAGTGACCCAATGCATATTGGTGCAGTGAGCATTTGGCCCCCACAGGTGTAACACAAATGATTAACACTTGGGTGTCAGGAAAGTAAAACTGGATTGTACTAAGAAAAGTAACCAATTGGTTAAGAAACAATACAGAGATTTTAATCAGCTCTGCTGAAAAAGCCAGAGGCACTGTTGTTCTGAAAAGTCATCTTACAGTGTCTTGCAAAAGTATTCATACCCCTAGAACTTTTTCCAATTTTGTCACCTTTTTTCTAATTTTTTATTGATATTTGCACTGATAACCAACACAAAGTAGCAGATAATTGTGAAGTGGAAGGAAAATGATACATGGTTTTCAAAATTTTAATTAAAAAAAAAATCTGAAAAGTGTGACATGCAAAAAGTCTTCAGCCCCCCATATCAATACTTTTGGGGTCTGTCTCTACCAGCTTTACGCATCTAGAGACTGAGATTTTTGCCCATTCTTCTTTGCAAAATACCTCAACCTCAGCCAGATTGGATGGAGAGTGTCTGTGAACTGCAATTTTCATGTCTTGCCACAGATGCTCAATGGATTTAGGTCTGGACTGTGACTGGGCCATTCTAACACATGAATATTCTTTGATCTAAACCATTCCACTGGAGCTCTGGCTGTAGGTTTAGGGTCATTGTCTTGCTGGAAGGTGAATTTCCTTCCCAGTCTCAAGTCTTTGCAGCCTCCAACAGGTTTTCTTCCAGGATTGGCCTGTATTTAGCTCCATCCATCTTCCCATCAACTCTGACCAGCTTCCCTGTCCCTGCTGAAGAAAAGCCTCCCCCCAGCATGATGCTGCCCCCGCCATATGTCACAATGGGGATGGTGTGTTCAGGGGGATGAGCAGTGTTACTTTTCCACCACACATTGTGCTTTGCATTTAGACCAAAAAATTCAACCTTTGGTCTCATCTGACCAGTGCACCTTCTTCTACATGTTTGCTGTGTCCCCTATATGGCTTTTGGCAAACTGCAAACGGCACTTCTTATGTATTTCTTTCAAAAATGGTTTTCTTCTTACCACTCTTCCATAGAGGCCAGATTTGTGGAGTGCACGACTTATAGTTATCCTGTTGACTGATTCTCCCACCTGAGCTGTGGATTTCTGCAGCTCAGGGGGGAGAGACCATGGCTGCTTCTCTGACCAGTGCTCTCCTTGCTTGATCTGTTAGTTTAGGTGGCCGGCCATGTCTTGGTAGGTTTGCAGTTGTAGAATACTTTTTTCTATTTTTGAATGCTGGATTGAACAATGCTCCTTGGTATGCTCAAAACTTGGGATATGTTTTTATAAGCTAACTCTGCTTTAAGCTTCTCCACAGCTTTATCTCTGACCTCTCTGGTGAGCTCCTTGGTCTTCATGATGCAGTTTGTTCACTAGTGTTCTCTAACAAACCACTGAGGCCTTCACAGAACAGGTGTATTTATACTGAGACTAAATTACCCACAGCTGGACTCTATTAACTCATTAAGTGACTTCTGAAGCCAATTGATTGCACTGGATTTTATTTAGGGGTATCAGAGTACAGGGGGCTGAATACTTTTTCATGTCACACTTTTCAGATTTTTATTTGATTAAAATTTGGAAAATCATGTATCATTTTCCTTCCACTGCACAATTATCTGCTACTTTGTGTTGGTTATCACTTAAAATCTCAAGAAAATACATTTAAGTTTGTGGTTGTAAGGTGACAAAATGTGAAAAGGTTCAAGCCAATCCAACTTGTGGGAGGGGCTTCTGGAAGCATGGGGTGAAATTTCTCCAGATTACCTCATCAAATTAACAGCTAGAATTCCAAAGGTCTGCAATGCTGTAATTGCTGCGAATGGAGCATTCTTTGACGAAAGCAAAGTTTGAAGGAGAAAATTATTTCAAATAAAAATCATTATTTCTAATCTTGTCAATGTCTTGACTATATTTTCTATTCATTTTTCAACTCATTTGAAAAATAAAAGTGTGAGTTTTCATGGAAAACATCAAAATTGTCTGGGTGACCCCAAACTTTTGAACGGTAGTGTACATTAGACACTCAGACTTACAACAGGCATTATATAATAGACATACCATAATCACTAAAATGAATAACATTCATAACAAGAGGAATCAATGAACAGAATTCATAGCTCTACACAATACAATTTATACATAATTCATCACAGTCAAGTACTGGATTGTAGCTACCTCTTTCTAGTACCCCTGGTGATAGTGGTTTGGGATAATTAGTGGGGTTAATATTAGTCTTTCCACTGGCTACCACTAAACATACACTTAATATTACAGCGACCATTACTAAAGCAATAATAAAGTACTTAAAAAACACAGCAAGGCATAGAACATTTTCAGCTGTAATAGAGTTAACCGAAACGTCTGCAATTAGTTAAAGGGAGTCTATCACCTTCCTTAACCCCTTCAAGCTGTCACCAGGTGATGACATTACACAGGACTATCGTTTCCCACTGGCTATAGAGTGGAACAAAGCATACAGGGATGTGTTTCCAACAGAAAGCGCTGTGCTCGGAGATCTCTGGGAACACCCCCCTGTGCTCCAAGCAACTAATTTGCATATTTAAGAAAACAGCTTTTTCTTGGCATCCATGGGACTGTGACACATAATGAAGGTATGATATGGAAGCATGTCATGGCAGCTATGGTGCTATGGTGGCAGCTTGAAGGGGTTAAGGAAGGTGATAGACTCTCTTTAAACTGCTGCAGTGTGTTATCGCATTACAGAAGACAACAAAAACAAATGAAAATTCATTAAAAATTGTTTTACAATAACTTTTCATTGCTTTTTATTGTCCTCAGTGATAATATATGCTGTAACAGTTTTACCAATTGCAAAACTTTGGTTAACGCTGCTACATCTGTATATTGCAATTATGCAATTAAATTTCTACCACACAACCATCCATGACCAAACATCCAGTAAGAGAAAAAAAAAAAAAAAAAAGCTGATCATCATTGTAGTCCACTGAATACATTGTAGTCCAAACAATTCTGTGGAACTCTCAAGATGGGCAAACCTCTCAACATTCATTTAGTTTCGGGTTCATGTGGCAAGATTTGTTTCAGGTTGAGCAAGCTTGGTACGAACCATTGGCTTAAAACATAATGTTGAACACTGTTAAGGCTCCTAGGAACCTATCTATAAAACATATTGTATGACATTGTCAGGGCTCCTAGGAACCTATCTATAAAATATAGTGTAGAACACTGTTAGGGCTCCTAGGAGCCTATCTATAAAACATAGGATAGAACATTCTTAGGGCTTCTATGAACCTATCTATAAAACATAGTGTAGAATACTGTTAGGGCTCCTAGGAACCTATCTATATAACATAGTGTATGACACTGTCAGGGCTCCTAGGAACCTATCTATAAAACATAGGATAGAACATTCTTAGGGCTTCTATGAACCTATCTATAAAACATAGTGTAGAATACTGTTAGGGCTCCTAGGAACCTATCTATAAAACATAGTGTAGAATACTCTTAGGTCTCCTAGGAACCTATCTATAAAACATAGTGTATGACACTGTCAGGGCTCCTAGGAACCTATCTATAAAACATAGTGTATGACACTGTTAGGGCTCCTAGGAACCTATCTATAAAACATAGTGTAGAGTACTCTTAGGGCTCCTAGGAACCTATCTATCCAATTACTAACTCTCTAAGGCAAACACAGCTGAAAATATGTCATATTGACCTGACAAGTATATTTATGGAAAAACGGATAGGAAGCAGAAGATGCAAACTCAGAGTTTAACCATACACTGCACTGAAACTTGCTTTTAATCATTTTAACATTTAAAATTCTCCAAAAATACACTTTTCTGGGGAAAAAGGTACTTGCAAGTTGTTTTTTAGACACATATGTTAATTATATTGCAAAAAGCAATGGTTTAGAAAAAATATCCAATTTTGATTATTTGAAAGTGCTACTGGCTTGTTTTTATTTTGGAAACAAAATTGTGGCCTAGTTAAAAAGTGATGAAGAATTGTCATTTAAAAAAAAAAATAAAGTGTGGCATGGAATGATATGATGGACCAGGCTGCAGGAAATGTCTGGCTCAGTGGTGGAATTGTGGTAGCTGTGACAACATGAGTGGCAGTAAGGCTTGAAAGATATGATAGGCCAGGCCGCAGAATATCTCTGTCTCAGTGGTGACAGTGATGGTAAGCTGTTTAGGTGTAGCAGGCAGCATCAGCAATATAGTATATGGAACCTGATACAGGGACAGAGGCACCATTACCTGGAGTCATCAGAGGGAGGTATGTGAAAATTCTCATGGATCCATGTGTGTTTAATTTTGACAAAAGTAATTTTTTCACGCTAATGGACAGTTTCGTCCTTCTAGGTGTTACAACACAAATGACAGTGCTGAACTCCCACTTGGCCATTATGCACGCCAATGGCAGCACTGAATACCCTCTTGGCCATTATACTTGAGGCCAGACAAGGTTAAACTCCCATGGCAAACTGGGCCAGCTCCTTCCATGGCTCTAACCTATTGGCCCAGAATTACATGGGGTCACAGTTATCTGCTGGAATATAGGTGCACTCCAGGAATGACTGTACCTGCTGATGGGTGTCAGTTGGCTGTTGTGGGTCTGGTTTGGCGCTACGAGCTGAAAAATTCTGGCTCATCATGCTGCAGACATTGTTATAGCTGCTGATGCTGAAGCTTTTACTCCTAATACTTTGAGTTATGACAATGGCAGAGGAGCTAGAGTGCTGGCTGAGTGAGGTGGACTTGAAGTGGGCAGAGTCCTCCTTGCCAAAATAAAAGTGCATCTCATTCATATATGGCTTTGTTGTATTTCCCACTTAACTGCTTTCCACCACTCCATAGCCTTTTTATATCCTAATTATTGACCCAAATTGACATTAGCATGTAAATAGGCATTCTTCTATCTCCCACTCTCAATGTCCGCCTCTAGTGCAGATACTTTGGTGGGTAGTGAGAACAGAGAAGCCTCTGATCTGGCGGCATAAAACCCTGAGATGCTGCAGTGAATTATGACCGTGGCATCTAAGAGGTTTTTGTATGGATGGTGCCTCCAATCCGTACCTCCGCTGTGTGTTCTGGGGGTGACTATATGCATTAAGGGCATCTCAGGTCTTGAAAGGTATTGTTATGTTTGTCTCCGAACAGAATAGTAACAAACAAAAGTGATATAAACTGGTTTATTTAAGAAATGCAAAGTAAACAAAGGCAGACAGAATAAATGAAAATCAAAGCAAAATAGGCAGGTGGACAATAGTAGGGGAATTATCCCTAACATTTTACCCTGGCTACTCCTGCCTAGCACCAGAGTTTTCCTCTGATAAGAGGACACCTCACAGGAACCTAAATAGAAACCCTAGAAGTTAGGACAATGCACACACACTCACAAAGCCCACTACACAGTCACCCTGACAGCTGGCCAGAGAATAAACAGACAAGGTGTAACGTCTCTGCACCACCCTCCACCGGCGCAGGAGGCGTGTTCAGTTTGATTCCTTGTTTAAGATTCGTGTTGCTAAGTATGAACACTGTCCTAGACTATGTAATTGATTTTCTGCCACACCCATCTCCTTTACCTTGGTTTTCCTCTGCTCCACTAATAGTTAATTTTAGCCTTACCTGTATGATTGACAGCCTATCGTCCTATCCAGTCTGGGGCGGGTTTTTCCTTCCTATTTGGCTTTGTCTGTGACTATTCTTTTGGATTGTGATTTTGTACTGCATTGCTCGACTGTTGCCGACCCCTTGGATAGCTGCCCTCTCTTCGTTGTTACTTATATTAGGAAGGGACTGTTGACTGGTTGCTGGCTGTCGCCTAGGACAGATCGGGCAAGTTAGCCAGGGACAGTGGGGGGTTTTCAGCTTTAGGGCTCACTGTCTTGTTGTGTCCCTCCCCCCCAGGGTTCTGCAGCAGCTACTGGGGAATTGCACAACTGGCAATTAGCCTTACACAAGGCTAGTATACAGAATCAAACAGACTGTAGAACTACAGGTCACAGGAATGGCTGAACACAAGAGTATAACCAGCAGAGAACTGGAGCAAAGCCCCAGCTTAAATAGCACACCAGAGGATGGGGCAGAACCTCAGGGAAAAACCCCTCCCAAACCACAGACTTTAGACATACAATAGTTAACCCTTGCCAGCCTGGACCAGCCGTCTAACAGGTATTGCAGTGTATACTACTGAACCAGCAATCAGAAATTACCTCAGTATGAAACCCATAAAAACATCTTGTCTTCTAAAAAATAACAATAGGTATCGCCGTAATTGTATCGACCCATAAAATAAAGGAAACATATTACTTATGCTGTTTGATGAATAGCAAAAAATTTTAAATGTGTATATATATTTTTTAAATTTATTTAATCCACCCCGAAAGAGTTAATAAAATTAATTATTTTAGGGGTGCAGTTTTGAAAGTGGGGTCATTTCCTTGGGGATTTCACATTACAGGCACCTTGGGGGCTCTGCAAGTATGACATGGCATCCAGAAACTAAACATCTAACTCTGTTCTCCAAAGCAAATAGCGATCCTTCTTTTCTGCGTCCTGCTGTGTACCCAAACTGCAGTTTTGCCACATGTATTACACAGTTGTACCCGGAATACCCAATTCAATGTCATGTGTGAGTATAAACTGCTGTTTGGTGGCACACAGCCAGGCACAGAAGGGAAGCAGCGCTATTTGGTTTTTGGAGCACAGATTTAGACGGTTTGGTTTATGCCAATGCCATGCCAATTGTAAGACTTCTAATGACCAAAATAAATTCAAGGACAATTAAAAGATGATGCCAGCCTAAAGCAGAGACATGGTAGATAATATTTATTAACTCATTTGGGTAGTATGACTAGCTGTCTAAAAAGCAAAGCATTTCACATTTTGAAAATTATAATTTAAAAAAAAAAAATCCACCAAATTTCCTTTTCTTATTAAATTCTGAAAATATTAACTGAAGTTTACCACTGACATGAAGTGCAATGTGTTACAAAGCAAACATCTCAAAATCACTTGGGTGAGTTAAAACTTTCCAGATTTATTAATATATAAAGTGACACATTTCAATTTCAAAAAATGAAGGCCTGGTCTTTAAGGTGTTTTTAGGCCATGTCCTTAAAGGGTTAACAATGCCATATGTAGGTATAAACTGCCATTTGGGCACACAGCCGGGCACAGAAGGGAAAGATTTGGTTTTTGGAGCACAGATTTAGATTGTTTGGATTTTGAACGCCAGGCTATTTTTACAGAGCCCCTGAGATGCCTGTGAAGTGGAATCTCCTAATATTTTTACCCCATTTTTGGAAACTGCACCCCTTAAGCAATTTATCCAGGGTTGTAGTGAGCACAGTAGTGAGGGTCATCATTAGAACAGTCTTATCTTGCTGCTAAACATGGTGGGTGCGGTTTATTGTGGAAAATCCTCCTGACAGATTCTCTTCTAGGCTAGGTTTACATCTGTGTCAGAGATTTTTTTTTTTCGTCGGACATAAAGTCCTGCATGTCTGACTTTGTTTCCGACAAGAATAAACAGCTTCACGGCGCAAAGGGTGGAAGCGCACACCCGCGCATTGCTTTAAAAACCCATAGAAGTGAATGGGTTTTTAAGCAAATCGTCAAAAACCTTTCCCTATCCACTCCCTATCCTGTTTTCCGACATTTAAGTCAGATTCGCGGCGGACAGAGTTTCGGCGCAAGTGTGAACCCACCCTAAGCTGAGATAGAAGATAGTTGAGTGTTTCATGTGGATTTGCAGACAAGTGGGCTGTTAATGAGGGTTATCAGCTTAGGTGGAAGGGCTCTACAAATAATGTGTTAACCTTTCCCACAATGCTCTCTGCCTGAGGAAGAAGCAGGCTGTGCCAGGACCTGTGGGAAAGAGAGCTAAAACCATATGAGTGGGTATGAACCACTGGGTTTGTGGAGATACTGGGTAGTAGGCCCTGGGTCTCATAGTGAGGGACACGGAATGTGTTAGTAGCCAGATGGCTGCGTATTTGTTTTGTGCTGTGATGTCCTGTTGTGAAATCTGTGAAATCAGAAGAATAAAAATGGCTGAGAACAGTTTTGAACTGAATTCACTGTGTCGGAGTGAAAATTTATTGGAAATATCTGTCAACCACTTACTGTACCTCCAAGAGATGGTGATCCCATAAGATAAAATGAACCCTGAGTTTTATATATATATATATATATATATATATATATATATCCAAATAGAAAAAACAGGCAGCACTCCAATATAATGTGCAAATAGTGAGGGAAGTTTATTGCCCCATGCGACATTTCGGTCCCAATACAAGTGGACATTTCTCAAGCACACAAACAGTGTCAGTGTGCAGGTATATATAGTGGCAGTATGCAGGTATATATAGTGTAACCACCAGCATTTCAATTGATTAACAATTATACAATGAATCAAAATTTGTATGTAATAAAACAGTGCAAAAAATATGTGCCATAGCATAGTGACAAAATACAGTGATAAAAAACACAAGAGTGAGATGAAAAAGTGCGTGATGCGCTCTGCATGATGTATAATACAATAGAAAGTGCAAATGAGCATTAATTCACACATGTGAATATTATTAGTTAGTAGAACCTTTCAGGATCCAGATTCACTATTAGAAAACACTACACCATTAGTCGTCTGTATATACTGACCGCACATGTGCGGAAGTGTAATCATAGAAGATAGAGTGTGTCCCGTTAAAGCCAATTTGCACATGTGCAGTAGCGCGCTGAGGCTGTCAGCTCCATCTTGGAAAATCCAAAATGCCCAAACTAGAGTCAAAAAGGCTATTACTGTCATATAACCGGAAAAAGAAGCTCAAAGCTCTATATTTTAAACCTCCCATCTACATTATGGATATAGGGGAATGTAAATCACAATATATGGACCCATATGTCAAGAAAAAGCAGAAATATGTAAAAAACTGCAACATGGCCGCTGTAGAATGTGAATACGTACCAAGGTTAATATTAACCATGAACAGGTATTAAACCAGTTCTATATTAAACAGAACAAATTAAAGGAGAATGGTCACAAATATAATGTAATATTTTTTTTTATTACATACAATTTTTGATTCATTGTATATTTATTATTCAATTGAAATGCTGATGGTTACACTATATATACCTGCATACTGCCACTATAAATACCTGCATACTGACACTGTTTGTGTGCTTGAGAAAGGCCCACTTGTATTGGGACTGAAACGTCGGATGGGGCAATAAACTTCCTTCACTATTTGCACATTATATTGGAGTGCTGCCTGTTTTTTCTATTTGGATTTCTACATTAGGTCAGAGACTATTCCCAGGAGTAAGCACCCATTCTTAGTACCGGTGCGGTATATATATATATAATGAGACCGCATCACGCGTGTGTGTGTGTATATATATATATATATATATATATATATATATATATATATATATATACACTCTGCCCTTTTCTTCATTTTCATGGGGTTTTCATAGAAGTGAATGGGAGTTATGAACAAAGCATACAGCAGTGAGATACTCTGTTTACAAAACTCCTATTCACTCTCATTATTAAGTGGAGTGGGGTTTGGAGGAGTCAGTACTCTCTCTCAGGCCTGATGCAAGGTAAAATCAGAGGTAACTTAAAGCTCCTGGACCCAATGTAATATCTGTAATGGGGCCCACACCTGTCTTGTGCCATTTATAATAGTGGTATATTTTATGTGGCAGAGGGACAGCTTGGGCACCCTCAGGGTCCAGGGCCTGGTAGTGACTGCTATGGCTGCACCCACTACAGCTACGCCACTGATTGCCAGGCTACCTGTAGTTTCTCAAGTTCTCCCACCACCCCACACTGCTTCAGGGGAGGTCCTGGTATATGGATTCAATCTGCCTAAAGAAGGTTTGTTATAGATTACAGGTATACTATAAGTAGGGGGACTGCAGGGAAGTTTAAGAGGATAGAGCCTGACTATTGCTTATAGTATTAGTGGGGACTGGCTATGGGAGAAGAGGGGGTGAAAGGAATATCCTCCCCTTATAGTCAGTCCCCATTAATATTATAATATATAGCTGAATTTTATCCCCATCACAACAACAACAACTTCATAAAATTAAATAAAAAATGGCACACAATAGCACATGTAAGAACGCTCCAGGGAGCAGTAAACTAAAAAATGTATCATGGGGGGGATTTCTCACAGGTGCTCTTTTGTGCCATTTATTATGTGATGTAGCTTTAAACTGATAAAGGGTCAGGGCAGATAATTTGGGTATACACAGCTTTCCTCGTGCTCTCTCTCATATTAACCTCGTTCCACCGGAGGCATTTTTTGATTTTCGTTTTTGACTCCCCATTTTCCAAACTCCATTGTTTCTATTCATAGAGCCATATGAAGGCTTAATGTTTGTGGGAAAAACTATTCTTCATAATGGTAACATTTATTTGTCTGTACAATGTACTGGGAAGCTGGAAAAAAAAATCAGAATGGGGTGGAATTGGAGAAAAAGTGCATTTGTTCGACTTTCCTACAAGCTTCATTAGCACGGTGTTCATTGTGCAGCCAAATTGCCTGTTACCTGTATTCTATGTTTCGGTAGGATTCTAGGAATACCAAATTTATATAGTTTTATTTACAATTTAATCCCTTAAAAAAAATTCAAAACTTTGCAAAAACAAAAATAAAAAATTCTTAAAGTCGCCATATTCTGACACCCATAACGTTTTAATATTTCTGATTTTTATTTTTTTTTGTTGGGGTCAGTGAACTTTTTAGTTATACCACTTTGTGGAATGTATATTCCTTTGATCACTTTTTATTTAAATATTTATCAGAGGCAAAAAAACGGCGGTTCAGCATTTTCAATTTTTTTATCCCACTACGGAAAAAATATTTTCATAGATTGGCATTTTCAGACACAGGGATACCTAATGTGTATGTGTTTCACAGTAATTTTTTACTTTTTTTATGTATTCTACGGAAAAGAGGGGTGATTTTCTTTTTTATATTGTAATTATTAGGCCCCCTAGGGGTCTTGAACCCATGGGGGTCTGATCACTAATGCAATGTATTATTATGTTAATGCATTGGAAAATACCATCACTTCTATTACAAGCTGCATAGAAATATACATTTAAATACCCAACATCCTCCATAATAGTATGGCGGATTTCGGGAAGGGATTAAAGTACAGAAGGAGCATGTTTGTCTTTGTTTTTTTGTTTTTTTTTTCAAATAAAATGGTCAAACTGGGTTGTGTGGAAGAGTTTTTATTTCAATGAAAAAAAAAAAAAAAAAAAAAAACATTTTCATACATCTTGATGTGCTTTTGGTAAAATATTTTATTATTGACTAAGAAATGGTCATTGACTTATTGACTTATTATGAACATCAATTACTAAGGTGAGGCTTGGTGTTAGCCACTATAAAAGGCTAACATTAAGCCTCCAACTATAACATCAGAATCCACCACCACCTGGGCTACTGGGAAGAACCAAGTATGACCCAGTACATGACTGCGTATTGATGATTTGGTACTGGGTCAACTGCAGACTGGGAAGGGCCCAAGACAATCCATCTGTGGTCATTAAAGACATTGTCCCATGGTACAGGTTCAATAAATTGATTAAAAAAACCTCAATAATCAGTGCAAAGATAATTTACATGCAGCAGTACTTTTTCACAGTCACGTGCATGGCACATTTGTGGCTGTAAAAAAGTAGCAATGAGCCATGCCCCAAAGAGATTTTACATCTTCAACTGAGCTGCTGAATTTTCATTAAGGTTGAAAGCCACTTTGAAAGTTTTCACCATAATTTGACATGGTCCACATATAAAACTCACAATGCAGTTCACTTTACATTGCAGATTTTTTTTTTCCTGCATATGTGAAAATTTTTAAGTATTTAAAGCCACATTCTTCACACTAGGAGAAAGTTAATAGACAAACAATAGTGCTATCTTTGTCTGTTTTTACAGATCCGTCAATAGACTCTGGCCTAAGGATACAAAATGTCCGTTACAAAAATGGTTGTTGCATCCATTTTCACAACTGTTTTTTCAATGTTCTTCTGTATGAGGCCTTAGGGTTACGTTATACATAGTACTTGCTGAACTTGTTGAACAAATAGATTAATGTGGCTGAAACCCCACCTACAGCAGCCAATGGCCACACCTTTTGCTGGTTACATGAAGGTATTACCCACTACACTGGCAGGGTTCATGGGCCATTCATGGTTAGCCATTCGTGGTTAGTGATAGCTATGTATGTCATATCCCTCAAAACCCATTGCTTTCATTGAAAATTTTATAAAAAATATATTGTACTAAAATTCCCAGTAATGAAAGCAAATCCCTTTAATTTATAGCATAGATAAAGCACATTATTAGAATATTATTATTATTATTATTTATTTATATAGCACCATTAATTCCATGGTGCTTTACATTTGTGGATTTAGATACGGTACACAAGATATACAAAACAGATAATACTAACAGTGACCAACTGGTACAGTGGGATAGAGGGCGCTGCCCGAGAGGGCCTAGGAGGCCACATTACAGTGGGGAAGCTTTATTAAGGCTGGTGTTTTGTACTCCAGTTTTAACAAAGGCCCTGACAGGTGCAGGGCACAGCTGATTTATGAAAAGAGGACCGCACATAGAGGTAGCCAGACAGAAAGTTCTGCTGGGAAGGCAGCATGTCAGATGTGAGCCTTTGAGCCCCAGAGAGAGCACCAGATGCCACAAGGAGGAACAGAAGAGGTGAAATAAGGTGAGCATAACTGTTTGTAAATTTTTTACACCTCCCCTGGGCCAACACTTATTATAATAATTTAACTTCTGGTTTATGAAAAACTTGTTTAGCCCTGAAATAGAACAAATCTTCCAAGGTTTACCCATCTCTAGCTATAACAGTAAAAGATTTCCCTTGATTGTGAGACTAAACTATAACTGTCAGGCTCCAACACATGAAGAATAGAAGTCCTCTACATGACATGGGTTTCCTTTACCCACTTGTATTTCAGAGGTATGATAAGTCATATTCTTTTGTAGGACCACATGATAAGCAGAGTTGTAACTCTGGAGAAAAGCTCTAGTTGTGTCTCATGTCTTTTTATGGACCCCTGACCCCCAAGCTACCTTGTGCAACCTTCCACCTGTGATGTCTTTGATCAAAATGTAGCCCATCTCATCAGCCATGTCTGGTGTCACAATATCTGCGATGGTCAGTAACCTTGGATATTCATGTATTTATCCATTCATGCCCAGGAGTGGTGAAGTCTCAGAAAGACAGCCCCCACAGATTTACTAATTCGATGGACTACAATGGAATTATCACTGGGAACTGAGGAGTGTATTTGAAATTACCATACATATTGGAGGATATTGTACACAGGAAACACTCTAGATTAGCATATACTGGCTGACACATTGAAGTGAACTCCTCTGACACTGAGCACAGCAGTTAAAACATAGCTAGATACATCTAATAACATGATATATTCACATCTCACCACATATATTTAAAAAAAAAAAGTAACAATTTTATCACGGGTACACCTGGTCAAAGGAAACCCTGACCAGCACTTTTAAGATTAATCTGACTGAGCATAACTGACAAATCCACCCTTTATATTAAAAACCAAAAAGGGTGGATATGTCAGTGAGTGATGTCTGGAGAGCCTTCATCTCTTTCACTGGAGGTGTCGTATATGCGGGAGGTTGACATACTGTAGGTCTGCACAGTTCTATAGTAGACAGCTTCAGTTTACCCAGTAACCCGACAGTCCTTTGAGAGACTGTATTTTATACATTTAAGGCTAGACATCTCAGGATATATCTGGTTACAGGAGCAACTAAGAGGTGACACATCTGCAAGTGTTATATTATGTTATTTTTTTTTTAACTATTAAGTTTCCTTTTACATTCAGTTCTGGTCTCAGTAGAATTATGTAACATTTAGGAAAGAAGATACAGCCCAGAAGTCCTGCACTAGAAACCTCAATGGTGAAGACCACCACAGCCACCATGTATTTCCCCTTGGTGCTGAGATAGGCCATAATGAAGGCAATCCACACACTACAGAAGACCAGCATGCTGAAGGTGATGTACTGAGCCTCATTGAAGGTGTCTGGAAGTTTCCTGGCTAAAAATGCTACAACAAAGCTCAAGACAGCCAGAGATCCCATATAACCTAAAGAAATGTAGAAAGCAATGATAGACCATTCATCACATTGTAGGATTATCTTCCCTATTTCTACCTCTGTATCTTGATATGGGAATGGTGGAGATAATGACAACCAGATGACACAGATGAAAACCTCAATGGATGAGAAGATGATTAGAAGACATGTAGAGAAATGTCTCCCGAGCCATCTCTTCATTGATGTGTTGGGTTTTGTGGCTTTGAAGGCCAAGACCACGGTGATTGTTTTGACCAAGATTGAAGAGACAGCAACTGTGAAAATGTTCCCAAAAGCCACTTGTCGGAGGAGACAGGACATTCTGGTTGGACACCCAATAAATAGAAAAGGACAGAGAAAGGATAAAATGAGTGAGAGAAGAAGCATAATGCTGAGGTTCTGGTTATTGGCCTTTACAATGGCGGTGTCCTTGTATTTGATGAATATTCCCAATATAACAGCAGTCAGAAGACAGAAGACCACGGCAATAACAGCTACAGATAATCCCAGGGTCTCCTCATAAGACAGGAACACGATTGTTCTTGGGATACAGGTGTCTCTTCTCTCATTCGACCATTGATACTCAGTACATTTCAGACAGCTTTCCATATCTGTGAAGATCGAAATGTATATGACATATTAATGATTCCTTAAAGAATAATACACCATTATATAGGTAACTTTTTATCATGTATTTCCTCATTTCTTCTTTTCTAAAATTTGTAACCAGGTTTCTCCTATAATCTATCTATATATGTTTTATCCTTTTTTATTTTTACTGTATTAGACTCCCAATGGGGTATTGAACCCCAGTCAGTCTGATCACTTATGCAATGCTTTACAATGCATTAGGATCTCGGCTGTCATACCAACTGGCCACCAGCCCCTGGATCTCACTCTGGGGGCCGGTGATCTACAGAAAAATGGTGGCGCCCATGTGCCTCCACAAAGTTGACCGAGGCGCTGGAGGCTTTAATGCCCACACTCAATGTAACCACTTATTGTATGCATTAGCACCGGGTACAAGACAGTAGAAGCTTGGTGACTGCTCAGCATCTGAGCGGCCAACATATTTAAATACCTGACATTTGCCATAATAGTACGGTTGATATCGGGAAGGGGTTAAAGTTAAACTAATACAAGTTATTCCTATGCATAGGATTGAGGATAACTATTTGGTCATGGAAATCCAACTGCTGGAACCCCTACTGATCACAAGAATGTCCTTTGTGCCCTGGAAAAATGTAATGACAGATTGCGTTGAAATTCCATTCCATTTTATGGAGCTGCTATAGGTAATGCTCTAGTCCCATACAGATGAATGAAGTAGCAGCAAGCCTGCACAACCTATCCATTAATAAGTGGCACACAGGACCCCCATTCTTGTGACCTGTCCCTCACTGATCAGACAGTTATTGCTAAAATACCTGTAACATCCTTGCCCATTCGGACTTCGTCGCCATCCTCCGGCCACATGCTACTGTGCAGGAGGCGTGTCCGTCTGATTCCTTGCTTTAGGTTCTTGTTGTACTCTGTATGAACACTGTCCTATTCCCTCACCTCTGTAATTGATTTTCCACCACACCCATCACTTACACCTTTGTTTGCCTCTGCTCCTCAATTAGTTCATCTCAGCCTTACTTGTGTGATTGACATCTTTCCTTCCTATCAAGTCTGGGGCGGGTTCTTCCTTCCTATATATAGTTTTCACACCCTCACCTTAGTGCTTGCTATTTGCATTTCTGTGCATGCTGGCTGTACACTGTTTGCTGTTTGTATTTATATTTCTGACCTTGGCTTTTCTTGTGACTACTCTCTTGGATTTTGACTCTGTACCTCGCTGCTCGACTGGTTCTGACCCCTTGGCTAGCTGATCTCCCGTTTGTTGTTGTTTGTCTTGTCTGCATTCTGCATCATAGGAAGGGACTGTCGCCCAGTTGTCCTCTACCTCCTAGGGTAGGTGAGGAAAATAGGCAGGGACTGGGGACTGGTTCAGCTCTAAGGCTCACTGTCTTGTTGTTCCCTTCCTCCCATGTTTCACCAGCAGCTACTGGTGAATTACTCATCTAACAATTCCCTAACAATACCCCTATATGTTTATGAATGCAATGGTTTTTAGGGGGCATTTTTGAATCGTAAAAAGGCAAGAATTACTACTAAGAAATTACAACAAAGCATTGATAGGGGTGGGATGGCGATCCAAGATCCACGCTTTTGCATTTTGTCTGCTCAGGTTGTGCAATGGAGGGTCATGAAAAAAACACTTGAAAAAATCACTCAAATTTCAAAGTTTTTGACTTGAAGGAAGAAGATTTGACTGCTGCCTTGGAAAAAGAATATAAAAATAAAATGTAAAAAGTAGTTGTTATAATGCCACCTTTTGTAATGTAGTTCCCTTCAGATTAATGTCTGGTTTTTCTTAAACCTAGCCACATGATCTGGTAATAAAGCCAAACAAATCTCCTCTTAAAGGAATAAATACCCATCCACTGACAGCTGTTTAGAGGTTTTTGCCTCTTATCAGTGTGAAGCAGGGTATTGGCTGGTTTGGTGAGAGGTCAAAGACATGGGTCAGAGGAGGAACTAGGACTCCTTAAGGAGGCTTTGCCTTTTCAAGCCACTTTGCAGTGTACTGGGAATTATTAGACCATCTATGCCCTGCTAAGAATTCTTTGAAATTGATATAGAAATAAGTCCTCCTTGGTGAATGAAGGGGAAGGTAGCTCCCTATAGATTAATGTCTTATTTTCACCAGCTCTCACAATATTAAGACCAGCACACAATATATACCAGTCTTAAAAGATTCCCTCCAATATGTTTGCATTGGAAATGGAAAAATAATGGAAGGAATGTACTAAGACCAGCACATACTGCACTATTTTTAATATTTAGAGTGAGTGCTAGTGGCAGATGTGCTAGGATTATGAAGAGGCTCTGACCTGATAATTCCATTGCACTAAGATAGGTCCATTTTCCTGAAAGTGGTAAGCAGTTCAGAGAGTGGCCAAAGTAAAGCCTTTTTGGTGCATTTTAAAAGCAATAGGCTTTGCACCAAAATGTGCCACTTATGTTCCAAAAAACAGCAGTAGTAAATTCTCCGCAATCTTTGAAACTTTAGAAATATTTTAAGCATGTTTGACCATCTGTAGGTAAATATTACCTGTCTTATTGGAGATTTCACCCTCCGGACAAGGGACACAATAGTAGCAGCATTTCAGTTGTCCTTCCCGGAGGACTTTCCAGTATCCATGTAGACAGCTTGGAGTGCAGACAGATTGTGGAGTCTAATAATAGAAGAAGAATTATTAAAAAGTCTGAAACTTCTGGACAAATGACAATATACATAAGGATTTGAGATGGGCGAACCTCTCAAGGTTCATTTTGTGTGGTTCGGATCCCTGTTTCATTTCAGGTCAAACAAGTTCAGTAGGAAATGAAACACCTTAAGTTGGATTAAACATAGTGTAGAACACTGTTAGACCTCCTAGGAACCTATCTATAAAACATAGTGTAGAATACTCTTAGGGCTCCTAGGAACCTATCTATAAAACATAGTGTAGAACACTCTTAGGGCTCCTAGGAACCTATCTATAAAACATAGTGTAGGACACTCTTAGGGCTCCTAGGAACCTATCTATAAAACATAGTGTAGAACACTGTCAGGGCTCCTAGGAACCTATCTATAAAACATAGTGTAGAATACTCTTATGGCTCCTGGGAACCTATCTATAATAATAATAATAATAATAATAATAGTCCTTTAATAGTCCCACAATGGGGAAATTCAGTGTGTTACAGCAGCAAAGATAAGCAGATACAAATACAAATACAACGTACAGGAATGTTCCAAGGTGAGAGGCATTACATTAATAGCAGACAGACAGATAGGACGTAGCAGAGGAGGGGGGGGGGGATATAACAGGCAGAGAGATATTTCAGTTCTCTGTGTGTAATGATCTCCGCTTAGGTCGGTGTTGGTTGTACAGCCTGACCGCGGTGGGGAGGAAAGACTTCCGATAGCGCTCCTTCTCACACCTAGGGTGGAGCAGTCGGTCACTGACAGTACTGCTCAGCGCGATCACAGTCTCATGCATGGGATGGGACTTCTTCTTCTGCATGGAGCTCACCACGGACAGTATCCTTCTGTCACCCACCACCTGCACTGGGTCCAGTGGGCTCCCCAGGACAGAGATGGCCCTTCTAATCAGCTTGTCAAGTTTATTTCTGTCCCTGGTTGATATACTGCTCCCCCAGCAGGCCACTCCAAAGAAGATGGCTGATGCCACTACCGAGTTGAAGAAAGTTCTAAGAAGTGCCCCCCGGATTCCAAAGGCTCTCAGTTTCCTAAGCAGGTAGAGCCTGCTGTGGCCCTTCCTGTACAGGGCCTCCATATGATCTGCCCAGTCCAGCTTATTATTACGGAGCAAACCCAGGTACTTATAGGTGTTCACAATCTCGATGCCCGTCCCCAGGATGTCCACTGGATTTGGAGGGCATCTGCCTTTGCGGAAGTCCACCACCATCTCCTTGGTCTTCCCCGCGTTAATCTTCAGGTGGTTCCGGTGGCACCAGTCCACAAAATCCTGGTTCAGTTCTCTGTACTCCCTGTCATCATCATCTGTGATGAGACCCACTATTGCAGAGTCGTCAGAATACTTCTGTAGGTAGCAGCTGGATGAGTTGCACCTAAAATCTGCAGTGTACAGTGTGAAGAGGAAAGGGGCGAGAACCGTACCCTGAGGTGCCCCCGTATTACAGATCATGGTACCTGACACACAGTCTTGGGCTCTCACGTATTGAGGTCGATTTGTGAGGTAGTCTAGGATCCAGTTGGAGAGGTGGTGGTCCACTCCAGCAAGGCCCAGCTTGTCCCTCAATAACCTGGGCTGTATGGTGTTAAAAGCACTGGAGAAGTCAAAGAACATTATTCTCACTGTGTTCCCTGGTTTCTCCAGGTGAGACAGAGCCCTGTGCAGAAGATGGATGATGGCATCATCTACCCCAATGCCCGGCCGATAAGCAAACTGGAGGGGGTCCATAGCGGGGCTCACTAGAGGGCGGAGATGTGTGAGAACCAATCTCTCCAAGATCTTCATCAGGTGGGATGTCAGTGCTACAGGTCTGTAGTCGTTGAGGTCCATAGGGTGGGGTTTCTTTGGAACTGGTACCACACAAGAAGATTTCCATAATTCAGGGACTATTTCCTGCCTCAGGCTCATATTATACATATATGTAATTATACCACACAGCTGGTCCCCGCAAGTCTTAATTATCCTTGCACTGATGTTATCTGGCCCTGCGGCTTTCCTCGCCTTGATCTTTTTCATCTCCTTCCTCACCTGGGCCCGTGTGAAGGTCAGACTGTGGCCAGATAAAGACGGATTTCTGGATTTACTGGTCTGTTGGGAAGTGGCCGCATGGGGAGAAGTCATTGTGGTGGGGGAAGCTGAAGGACATACTGGGGTGGGAGGAGCTGGTGTGTGATCAAATCTGTTGAAGAATAGGTTTAGTTCATTAAGCCAATTAACATCTGCCTCAATCTGGCAGACAGACTGTTTATGACCCGAAATTGACTTAAGCCCCTCCCAGACCCCCCTTATGTCTTTTCTTTCCATTTGCTTTTCCATTTTTTCTTTATAACTGGCTTTTCCTTGCCTGATTAGATGCCTCAGCTCCTTTTGTACTTCCCTCAACCCCTCCTTATCTCTTGTCCTGAATGCCATCTTTTTCTCCTTAAGTAGTGTTTTTATATCAGAGTTAATCCATGGTTTGTTGTTGGAGAAGCACCTCACCACTTTTGTGGGTACTGTGTTGTCCACACAAAAATTAATGTAGTCTGTTATGCAGTGTGTGAGTCCTTCTATATCTTCTCCATAAGAATCCTGCAGCACTTCCCATGCGGTTGTGTCAAAACAATCCCTCAGAGCCTCATCACTCTCCTCGGACCATATCTTCACTGTGCGGGTGACAGCTGGTTCTCTACGTACAAGTGGCTTGTACACAGGTCGGAGATGTACTAGGTTGTGATCCGATCTCCCCAGGGGCGGTAGGGCTGATGAGTTATATGCCTCCCTCACGTTGGCAAAGAACAAGTCCAGTGTTTTGTTGTCTCTTGTGTGGCAGGTTACATACTGTGTGAAACTGGGCAGTGTGGATGATGGAGAGGCATGGTTGAAATCACCCGACAGAAGAAAGAGGGCCTGGGGATGTTTTAACTGTAACTGGCTCAGCGTGGCTTGTAGGACCTCGCAGGCAGTGTCAGCTTTCGCAGAGGGGGGGACATATGCAGCTATCCCGATGACATGTGATAGTTCCCTTGGTAGGTAGAAAGGTCTCATGCTCACAGCTAATAGTTCAATGTCCTTACAGCAAGTCTGCTCCTTAATCACAATGTGCCTAGGATTACACCATCTATTATTCACAAACATTGCCAGCCCTATAAAACATAGTGTAGAATACTCTTAGACCTCCTAGGAACCTATCTTTCCAATTTCTAGCTTTCTAATGCAAAACAGCTGAAGTTATGTCAGTGAATGTGACATGTATGTCTATAGGAAACTGAATTGTAAGCAGAGAATACAATCTCTGACTTTAACCATACACTGCGCTAATACTCACTTTTATGCATTTAACATTTAAAATGCTCCAAAAATTACCCATTTGTCCGTGGCTTTTTAGACACACGTGGCGGATTTATTGCAAAAAAACAATGTTTTTGGTTTTTTTTAAAAAAAAAACGTAACTCATTTTGATGGCTTGTAAGTGTCACAGGGGCTTATTGATATTTAGGGGACAAATCTGAGTCTGTGAGACAAGTTGAATAATGATGAAGAATTGGCTATTCAAAAAACAAAGTGACAAAATATTAGCCTGTCGTTGAAATTGTGTCTGCCCTGCATCTGTCAGGTGATGTGAGTACTGGAAAGCACTGGGCATTGCTGCATTTCTAGACTGTGTCCTCTCATTCTCAAAACATTGACCCAGTGGGCCATGACAGCTAATGTATTGTCCCCTGCCCATAATTTATTCTCTACGTACACCTAAAGAAGAGTACAAAAAACCTAAAAATTTAAAGCACCCCCTTTCCCTAGATCACATATAAATATAAATAGAAGTAACATAAACACATTAGGCATCTCTAAAAGAGCCTGAACTATTAAAGGGAGTGTATCATTGGGGAAAGATGTTTTTAACTGAAACAATGTTGGAATAGCCTTTAGAAAGGCTATTCTTCTCCTACCTTTACTTTTCTTCTCCTCGCCGCCGTTTGTCCAAAAAAACATTTTATTCTCATATGTAAATTATGCTCAGGGAGCATCGGGGGCGTTCCCCCTATGCTCCGATCACTCTGCGTCATCGCCGCAACCCGCCTCCAGCGCTGCTTTTTCACGCCCCCTGCATCTTCTTCTGTTCATCTTGCATCTGCTTTCTCCGTCGGCCATTTTTCTGAAGTACACTGGTGTAAGAAACTAAACAAAAATGGCCAACGGAGTATGCTCAGTCGGCTCTTCCTGAATTCAAAGTGGATCCGGCGGCAATTTTTGTTTAGTTTCTTACACTGGTGTACTCCAGAAAAATGGCAGACGGAGCAAGAAGTAGATGCAAGATGAACAGAAGAAGATGCAGGCGGTGTGAAAAAGCAGCGCTGGAGGTGGGTTGCGGCAATGACGCGGGGGGTGCTCGGAGCATAGGGAGAACGCCCCCGGTGCTCCCTGAGCTTAATTTACATATGAGAATAAAAATTTTTTTGGACAAATGGCGGCGAGGAGAAGAAAAGTAAAGGTAGGTGAAGAATAGCATTAATAAAGGCTATTCCAACATTGATTCAGTTAAAAACATGTTTCCCCAGTGATAGACTCCCTTTAAATTATAAAAACTATGTAACAGTGAACACCCTAGTGGGGAAAAAAATCAAAATGGCTAAATTGTAGGGGGTTTTTTTCTGCTTCACCTTTCAAAAAATGGTATAAAAAACGGTTCAAAAAAAGTTCATTACACATAAAAAAAAGATATGGATGCCAGAAAATGAAGACTCAAAGAATTTTTTTCTTTTTTGTAAAAGGTATTAAAAAATGAAGAAAAAAAAACCAATAAACAAAAAAAACAAAAAAACAATGTTGATTTGTTATTACAGTTATTGTACCAACCTGGAGAATAATACTAAGATGTCATTTTTTCTGCTTAGTGGAAGCCATGAAAACAAAACCTGTAAGAAAATGGCATCATTGCCTTTTCTTTTCAATTCTACTCCATTCTAAATTTTTACCAGCTTTCCAGTAAATTGTACAGAACATTAAAAGGTACCATTTGGAAGTAAAATTTGTCGTACAAAAAATAAAGTAACTTTTTTTAGGAGGCAAGAAGAAAAATGAAAAAAAAAAAAATGGCTGAGTTAAAGGAAATATTTCCCAAGCAATGTTTAATGCCTGTCTACAAGTATGACTGCTTGAAGCCCTATGAATTCTTTGCATAGGGGTCCCCAAGTTCCCCATTTAAATAGTCTACAGCACTATTCACTTCCGAGCAAATTGATTTAAAGGTACTCATACACCTTTAGTATCAGCTCTATATCCCCGAGTCCGCCATATACAAGCACTCATGGCTTGGCCAAGAAAGCATTTGCTATACAACTTTGGAAGCAGCTAATCTTCTATGGGAACAAAGGATCAGGCATGTTGAATCCAATCTGCCTTTTGCCTGACATCTATCAGGGATTGAACTCAGCACATACTCATAGACATTAGATAGACATTATCTTCTATCTTCTAATGTGTATGGGCACCTTAAACAAGGCTAAATTTTGAGTCCTGAGTGAAGTGAAAAGAAGACTTTATTCACATAAATAATATCAATAAATTAAGTATATCAAATAATTCAAGAACCTGAGTAAATTTTGGACCCCAGTAAATAATGTTGTCATTTATCATCAATTGCTCGTGGCCGTCAACATCATGAAAATATCCAACTTGTCTTATTTCTTTCTCTACTTCTGAAATAAAGTAATTCACCACATCAAATTTTACTGGCATGTTTTCTTTATCAGTAAAGTAAACCATCTCACCGCCCGGAATCGTGACATTAACCTTCTGTAAGTATCGGTTGACCTGTAGAATAATGTAATGTGTGTTATGGACATCAGAGATTCCAGTGTTGTGTCATCATCTCCTCCCTATTAGATGGTTTGGGGCAGTCACTATGTAGATGTCTCAGGGCTTAGTCACTAGTGATCAGGGGATCTCTGCTCAGGGCAGACTTGTTAGGGAGAAGTTCCTGATTGGTTATCCCCTGGGTTATAGTGACAAACTCTGAATTTTATCAAAGCTTTCTTTGTATATTCTACTTATTATGAATTATGACCTTTTGTTCATTGTTATAGTATGAGTGTGTCTACTATCTACATAGCACTATCATATTCTGCAGCACTTTACAGACATTCGCAATTACTGTCACATATAGGGCTCACAATGTACATTCCCTATCAGTATGTGGAACAAACTCCTTGCAGATGTTGTCTTTTCCTGGATTTGAACCCACGACTCCAGTACGGCAAAGCTACAGTGCTAACCACTAAGCCATCATATTGCCCTTCTACGTTAACTCAATTCACAATATCCACTACAGGATGCAGGTAATCTATCTATCTATCTATCTATCTATCTATCTATCTATCTATCTATCTATCTATCTATCTATCCATCTTGGGTGTTAATTTAATTACAGACAGTCAAACTAAATTTCAGGTAAATTCCAAAAACTGTAAACAGAACATAGGAAAGATATGAATTTAGAGGCATGTGTGTCATAATTCATGTTTTATAAACATCATCTGCCTATAGGAATATGGCTGGGGAATACAGAGGGGTTGTTCAAGGGATCAAATGAACACTGCCTGAAATCTTGGGCATCTTTCCAGCAAGTCCAGCTTCATCCCATTTCCTAGAGCTGCCACCCAGATGTCATCACCTCCCTGTGGCAATCATCTATAGGGGGTATAGCTGTAGCAGTCACTACCAGTCTCTGGACGATGAAGGAGCTCCAAAGGTCCCTCTGCCATACAAAATATACCACAATTTTATATGGCACAATGTAGGTATGGATCCATTTCCAGAACCTTACAGTCAACTTTATAAGCAGGACTTCGGCCTCACTGTGGCTTGATGTAAGTGGCACTCACTCTGCAGTGGAATCTCCTCAAGCTAGAGGACCCCCAACCCTGGAATAATAAGTAGACTCTCAGGGACAAACTCCTCAATGAGTCACAACACACAGGGACACATTGAGCTGCAGGTAAGATGATGGCCTCAGGTGCTTTCTCCAATGCTACAGTCTCTCCAGTTCTGCAAATCTCAGTCCTAATCATTACAGTAACTTTCAGTAGTGCAAGCTCCAGAGAAGGTCCCTCGCCCCATACAGTTCCATCTAACCACACCCCTACAGAATATAGTGTCAAGGACTTGAGCACACTGTATAAAAAACAGCTGCCTCTCTGGAAACTAGGAGCCTTATAATAATAGCGTGTCATATGTGCCACCACTGCACACCACAGAATGCACAAGCATATCAATAACCTACCCATAGCAATAGCCACCTTATAAAACTACCCTGGGACCAAGTTTGACAAGTTTGGACAGTTTTTCAACCTCAAAGTTAGTTTGACCAAATGTGATGCCCTAGGGAGACATATTCCTCGAAAATGATAACCAAACCATCAATCAAATTACCCTTTACTTGGTTCTTCTCCAGCATTTCTTATTTGGGAATCAAATTGTCCAACAAGCCTCAAACCTTCTCCTGAATGACCTCGTCTTCTAGAGAAAGTTTCTAATCAACTTCTCCTGACCTTGTGGATGGGTCGGAAGGACCAACTAAAGTCCTATTGGTGGATTCTCTTACTCTGAGATCCTTGTATCTTTGTGACTGTCAGAAAAATGTCTTCTAGACTAGAATAGGATTGTATGTAAATTACAGGTTCAGGGAATGATAAATGGCAGAGAATAGACATGGACACCAGGGGACTTTCCTGCCCTGATTTTAGTACTATGCATCATTCTTAGTACTGCCTTATATTTACCAGACTACTTACCTTTGATAACATCTGGGATCTGTTTTTAGACAATGACTTAAGATTCCCTTCTATTAATGATAAATCATGTAATGCATTCGCCACAGCGTAGACGGCAGAGTATATACTAAAGGTATAGCGGAAATTACTGATGTCATACTCATAAGGATTCACTTTACTGGAGAAATTTGCATCATTAGCTAGATAGTAAAATGTTGTGTCAAACATTGAGAAGTTTAGATGCTTGTAAAGACCAGCACCGAGCAAATAATCCTTCAGGCCTGGAATATTTCTTCTTGGTAGTGAAATCTGTAGAGATCCGGTCAGTTCATGACCATATTGTATGTCCCACATAGTAAATGAAGCCGGTAATATAAAGACTTTTTTGCTGTTATATTCCTTTAGTATTGTATCATGCATAATGTGTAGATCATTAGAGGTCCCAATAAATAAAATAACATCACAACTGGCCTTTATAAACTGATACACAAGCTTGTCATAAACATAATCCCCAGTTACCAATGCTGATACTGACTTTTCTTTTTTGACAATAGCTTTATAAGCGACACATATCCCGTTCTGAGTTATTACACTATTCAGCTCCATGCTGGCTTGTTGGCTGCTCTCATCATCCGCTACTACAATCCCCACCCAGCTCCATCCAAAATGCTTCAGTAAGAGAACAATGGCCTTATACTGATCCCTCCCATCAGGAACTGTGCGGTAAAAGGAAGGGAAGCGGAGCTTGTTGTTAAATATGGAATCCATAGCTCCATAGCTGATCTGGAAGGAAAACACATGAAATGCACATCATGTCCTGTAACTATGGATCAGCTCTACTGATCATTATGAGTAGAGATGAGTGAAACAATTTGTCACAAACAGAATTCGACCTGAATATTCCAGAATGTTCTGTTTTTAACAAAATTGAACTAATGTGGGTGTCTCAGACAAACAAAAATGTCTGCCACCACGTGTATTACACAGGAGACACGCGTCTTGTGAGTCACTGTGTGACATTCTGGTCCCAACTGACATCAGTTCACAGGATCTCAGCAAATAGACAGAAGTAGGTGCACACCTTACAGTGCTGAAGTCATATACACTATGTAAGGTGCTGCATGCATGATCACAATGTAGTTGTATCAACGGTGAAGATAAGGAAGGATCTGTGATTCATCTCACTGCATCATACAGAGATCTCAGTACTGAAAACCTTACAAATTTGCAAACAATGGTTAGGAATAGGAGAATTTGGTCAGATTTAAAAATTACAGGCAGATTAGTGATAGAAATCATAGATAGGAGTGAGGGAGCAGATTTGTGCTGCTGTTGTGAGCCCTACATCAGCATTCCTGCTCTAATACAAAATTAAAGACCTTGAAAAGTTAACCTTTTCATTGCCTTTGATATACTTTTTGTCTAAGTCTGTTGTGCAATATAGCAGTTTCATCTGTATATAGAGTGTTTAAACATACTTTTTACTGACAGTCCTGCTAGTGTAATATCTTTTGTTCATTTTTTTGTTTTTAGCAAGAGTCAATTTTTTTTTATTCTATACAGTGCTGGCCAAAAGTATTGGCACCCCTGCAATTCTGTCAGATAATACTCAATTTCTTCCAGAAAATGATTGCAATCACAAATGCTTTGGTAATAATATCTTCATTTATTTTGCTTGCAATGAAAAAACACAAAAGAGAATTAAAAAAAAGTCAAATCATTGATCATTTTACACAAAACTCCAAAAATGGGCCAGACAAAAGTATTGGCACCCTCAGCCTAATACTTGGTAGCAAAACCTTTAGACAAAATAACTGTGAACAACCGCTTCCGGTAACCATCAATGAGTTTCTTACAATGCTCTGCTGGAATTTTAGACCATTCTTCTTTGGCAAATTTCTCCAGGTCCCTGAGATTTGAAGGGTGCCTTCTCCAAACTGCCATTTTGAGATCTCTCCACAGGTGTTCTATGGGATTCAGGTCTGGACTCATTGCTGGCCACTTTAGAAGTCTCCAGTGCTTTCTCTCAAACCATTTTCTAGTGCTTTCTGAAGTGTGTTTTGGGTCATTGTCCTGCTGGAAGACCCATGACCTCTGAGGGAGACCCAGCTTTCTCACACTGGGCCCTACATTATGCTGCAAAATTTGTTGGTAGTCTTCAGACTTCATAATGCCATGCACACGGTCAAGCAGTCCAGTGCCAGAGGCAGCAAAGCAACCCCAAAACATCAGGGAACCTCCGCCATGTTTGACTGTAGGGACCGTGTTCTTTTCTTTGAAGGCCTCTTTTTTTTTTTTCCTGTAAAGTCTATGCTGATGCCTTTTCCCAAAAAGCGCTACTTTTGTCTCATCTGACCAGAGAACATTCTTCCAAAAAGTTTTTAGCTTTCTCAGGTAAGTTTTGGCAAACTCCAGCCTGGCTTTTTTATGTCTCTGGGTCAGAAGTGGGATCTTCCTGGGTATCCTACCATAGAGTCCCTTTTCATTCAGACGCCGACGGATAGTACGGGTTGACACTGTTGTACCCTCGGACTGCAGGGCACCTAGAACTTGTTTGGATGTTAGTCGAGGTTCTTTAGCCACCATCCGCACAATCTTTCGTTGAAATCTCTCTTCAATTTTTCTTTTCCGTCCACATCTAGGGAGGTTAGCCACAGTGCCATGGGCTTTAAACTTCTTGATGACACTGCGCACGGTAGACACAGGAACATTCAGGTCTTTGGAGATGGACTTGTAGCCTTGAGATTGCTCATGCTTCCTCACAATTTTGCTTCTCAAGTCCTCAGACAGTTCTTTGGTCTTCTTTGTTTTCTCCATGCTCAATGTGGTACACACAAGGACACAGGACAGAGGTTGAGTCAACTTTAATCCATTTCAACTGGCTGCAAGTGTGATTTAGTTATTGCCACCACCTGTTATGTGCCACAGGTAAGTAACAGGTGCTGTTAATTACACAAATACTTTTGTCCACCCCCTTTTTTATGTTTGGTGTGGAATTATATCCAATTTGGCTTTTTGACAATTCTTTTTGTGGTTTTCCATTGAAGACAGATTAAATGAAGATATTATTACCAAAGCATTTGTGATTGCAATCATTTTCTGGAAGAAATTGAGTATTATCTGACAGAATTGCAGGGGTGCCAATACTTTTGTACATACAGTACACATGCTGTTCTAAAAGCAAATGGCTGATTCCTCCTGTGCTAAGCTGAAAAAGAAAACTCCATTATTTAATCAGGTTTTGTATTTGTTGTTGTTGTTGTTCACTCAATATACAGTTGTTCTGCACTAATCTGACAAAAAGAAAACACTTGTTTAATTTTTTTTCTGCTCTGCTCACCCAATACACAGTGTGATGGAGTGATAATCTGAAAAACTATTTGCTTCTTAAGGGGTTGTTGTTGTTGCTGCTAATATATACAGTTTTGCAGAATGCACAAATCTAAAACAAATCTCTGTTATTTAAGTGTTTTTTTTTTTTTTTTTTGCTGTTGTTCACCCAATATGCACTTTTTAACAGGCTGTGCTGATCTGAAAAAATATACAAAAAAACAACAAAAAAGACACACACAGTGTCGTAATTGTTGCCAATCACTATTATAATTAAGCAACATGCAGTAAAATGACTGGAAAAAATCAAGGCAGGGGAAAGGCAAAAGGAGGGGGAAGCAAGTACTAACAATCAGAATGTGGATGGACCTCAGCAACACTGGTTTTGGCGGCACTGCTAGTAACCGCAGGATTGTTGTACTTCATGAGAACAAAGATGAAGTTTTTGATTACTTAGCTCAATCATCTCATTCACAGGAGGCTATCACATAAAAGAATGATGTGATCTTGAGCCAGGCTTCCTTGTGTTTCTCCACCTCCATAACTTGTAATTTATTGCATAGCCTTTCTGAACTTACACCATGTCTGTTTCATATTCTTCACTGACACAGACCCCTGGTAGTGATGTGGAACCTGCTGAGAAATCAATTTTTCCTAGCCACTGCAGTTTTAGAAAGGAGGACATGACTGTTGGTGGTAAAGGTAATAGTGGCAGGGGATGTGGCACTAGTACTACTGGTAGTCATTCTGGTATGGGAGAAAGCTACATGGAAATCTAGAGGTGAAAATTGTGAGGGTCTGCAGGAATTCCATGGCAGAAAAAGCAGGAAAGATGGTGATATTGTCAAAGATGATGAATGTTTGGCGGTTAGGACCTGCTAACCTGATTAGGGTGCAAAGGTGACATCAGATGAAGAGGAAGATGGCAGTGGAGACACAATATCATCCATTGGGCAGGCTCAACATCCAAAAAGCCTCACTGTGGCAGACTAAGTGTAAGCTCGTGGAGTGGAGGTGCTTGAGATGGTGGTGGTAGTGGCAGACACATTACCACTGCTGCTGGTGTTTAGCAGGAGCAGCTACTCGCAGTCATCTCCCATGTGTATAAATCCATGGCAATGTGCAAGATCTGCAAGCTGAAACTTAGCCATGACTGTGCAGGAACAAATGTAGAAACATCTCTTTGTACTTACATGAAAATGCATATCCATCTTATTTGACAAAATAGACTTGGCAGTGGCAGTGAGAAAAACTGTTCTACTAATCCCCTTCATCTTTCTTGTAGGCAGGCCACATCTACACCTAGAACATGGTCTCCATTACCATCATCATCAACAAATGTTTCTTCTGCTCCTCTTCCACACAAACTTTAGTCATCCATAAGAGAATGTGTGCCCAAGTGCTGCTTAACTTGCACCTGGAAAAGCTGCCAGCAGGGCAGTCGCTGCCGTGGATTCCATTGTATTTCGCCAATTGATGGCATGCGCTCAGCCTTGATGGAGAATACCTAGCCGCCATTACTTTTCTAAGAAAGCTGTCCATGCTTTTTATTGTCGTGTGTTTGAGTATGTGGGCTTTTTCTTGTATATATATATATCAGTCTGGGGAAAAATGCATTCCACCGTCGGCACATTTATGGACAAGAATACATGGCTTTCATGACTCACTGGGTTAATGCTTTGAGTATTATTAAGGACTAATAAGACCCCAATAATTTGAATTACATAGGTATGATCTATTGCAAACCTGCAATGAGCAGCAGGATAATGGCAGTCAGTGCAGCAAGGTGAAGTAGGATTGTTCCTATTACCCAGGCTGCAAGCACCCCAAATGAACCCTGTTCTGCTTCAATACTCTGTATAAATTCTTCCCTCTCATTTCCTTACACTTCTAATGCTCTTTCCCTGAACTTGGATTGAGCAAAATATCAGCTTTCAAGTCTTTTCTACAACTTTCCTAGTGCCTGCTGACGTCTCTCCCTCCACTAAGTACAATGGAAAATTCCATGAATCCAAGATGGCAGAGGGTATTTATAGGTCTGTGACATCGCACGGCCGGCTGGCTGCTGATTGGCTGTACGCATGGCATTGTGGGTGATCCCGTGTTCTCAGAGTTCTTTGCCCCTTGTCCTAACATGTGCAGCAGCTATTTTAGGAAAAAATGCGATTTGTAACCACGAAGTGTGAGGAAATTCGATGCGAATCAAATATTTCCTGAAATTTGGATCAAATTCCACTTCGTCAGCTTCGATTCGTTCATCTCTAACTGTCAGCTTAAAAAGTGATGTGTATGTACCCATAGAGTCCCATTGTTCTAAAATTGGACGTTGTTACATGTTAAAATATCTGTTACATGTCCAGTTTTTCAGTGTTGTGTGCATGTTACATACAGGTACATCTCAATAAATTCGAATATCTCTGAAACGTTCATTCATTTCAGTAATTCAGTAATACAATCCATAATCATCGTCTTCCATGATTGTGTGTCCTACTGAACCAGACTGAGGGACCATTTAAAGGCTTAGGAAACCTTGGCAGGTGACACTGAATTTACAATACTGAACATTTTACAATTTTCTTAGATTTTGGTTTTCATTACCTGTAATCCATAATCAACATTTACAGAAATAAAACACTTGAAATAGAACACTCTGTGTGTAAAGAATCTAGAAAATATAGGAGGTCACTTTTTTAATTTAATTACTGAAATAAATAAACATTTCAAAGATATTCTAATTTATTGAGATGTCCCTGTATAACAGTGAGGATCATATACAGCACAGACATCAGACGTGGTAATGACTGGAGATCACACATCCAGAATGAGAGCAGATACACAACTTCACACTACACACATATATACTGTACATACACAGCTCAGTGAATTGCATGGAGATGTCACAGAGCTGAGGACACATCACATCATTCCTTCCCCCTCCCTGCTTGTTAGTACATGAAGCTTGTGTGTGGCTGTTGTCACTTACTTGTTACGATGAAGATGCAGCCGGTCTGGAATCCTCTGGAGGTTGAGCTCGAATCTTCAACTTCGTCCTTTTTATCTTGTCTTCTCACATACAGGCGGCTATGTGGGAAAGTCTCCTGATGATACAATCTGTAGGTGATAGTTATGATGCTTAGGAGAGAAGAATCTATAAAAACATATAATTGTTCTGTTTATCTCCTGTCAAAATTAACTCTTCTACTACATGATGTAAGAAACTTATAAAAGTTTCTTGGATAACTTTTCTCCAGCTTTCTCCTGCACAGGTAGTTACTGAATACACTGATAACAACTGAGGACATTTCTGAGGTCACCAAGTTACCTAAATTCATGGCTTTACTGGAAATTTTTGTTAAAAATTATTTCCTAACAAATTAGTCCATACTTATTTGTTTTATATAACAATTTGCTTTGAGGGGATCCACTGCCAGGCTGGGCCAACATTGCTTATATTGAAATCCTACATAAACAAGGTAAGGAAGTGTCACAAGTGGGAATTCGCCTCAGCAGTTGTCTTTTAGTCTTGCCCACATAATTCAGTGGGCAAGAACAAGAGGCCACATAGACCACCCTTTCCGTCTGACTGTTAATAAACTCCCTGATAACAAACTCTTGACCAGTCGCATGAGCCTTGACCACAGAGCCTTTTTGTATATATGCACAGGCTCAACAGGACCCACATTTAAATGTACCTGGAACACGGGCAGCACCCAACCAGGTTAAAGATGTTTTAGGCGGCCCCAGATTGCTATGTGTGACCCTGTCGCCAAGATTCCTCCCTCTATGGAAGGTGATAGATGGTTCAGGGGTAATTGTATCCCGTAAATCCGAGTCTTGTCTTAGTATGTCCCAGTATGTACGAAGTACGTCCAGGACATCCTTAGAATTGCTATCATATGTACCAATCATTCGTATCTGATTAGTTGATAAATCCCGATGTTTGGGTATCAACAGAGTACTTCTGGGAGTATGCCTCGCAAGGTCACAGGATTCCTCCAGCAATGATTGTGGATAACCCCCGAACCCTAAATCTTTCAAGCAAGAGTTGACTCTGCCTATCATATGCATCATCTGATGAGCAATTCCTTCGTACCCGAAGGAACTGCCCCTTAGGGATACCTCTTCTCAAGGGCAAGGGATGGTGGCTATCCCAACTCAAAAGGGAATTCGTAGCTGTATCTTTTCTATAAAGGGAAGTAGTCAATTCACCTTCACCAGTCATCGTAATTATAATATCCAAAAAAGGAATTTGGCTCTTATGAATGCAAGATGAAAATCGAAGATTTAAATCGTTCATATTGAGAAACTTGGTAAAATCATGGAAAGAATCAGAGGGCCCAGACCATACAATCAGTATGTCATCGATGTATCTAAGCCATACTAAAATATATGGTGTTCATTGTTCACAGGCCTCACTAAAAATAATGCGTTCCTCCCACCACCCCACATTCTTTTTGAACATATTTGGGGATCGCAACTGATATGATCATCTACAGTTCACCTTGATCACCGTTTGGCTCTAGATTTTATGTACATTATACTTACCTGTGTCATCGTGTGTACTGGCAAATTTTTATCGTTTTGGATTCCTGAGGATTTTCATATATCTCCAGCTGAATAGATCATTGTTGACAGTTTAGATGATCCCACTGCCACTATCTGTCCATTCATCATTTTCCATACTATACTCCTTTATTTTGCCATTTTCTAAAAAAGAAATAATAATTTTCTATTTAAAATATAATACCATTTGTCGCTTGCCAAAAGCGATGCATTTTGGTCAGCTTGTAAAAACCTCTGATTGTGTGTAGATCTATCTATCCATAGTTTGCCCGCGGCGGAAACGTCGTGGAATAAACGGCAGCGTTTTACAGTCACAGCAAAGTGAATGGGATTCTAGCTAATCCCATCCCCACTTTGCGGAAAAATATTCGTAGTGGACACGCTGTGATTTTCGAAATTGCCGTGGTTTTGTAAAATGCAGCATGTCAATTATACCTACAGAAAGGCTGGTGGTTTCCCTATAGTTATAATTGAAACAGAAAGTCCGCAGAGAAAGCCTCTGTGGGCTTTCTGTGAAAAATCCTGTGGGAAAAACCGTGATGCGTTGCCGCCGCGGTTTTTCCCACAGCGCTTTTTTTTCTGCAGGATGTTAAGTGAGGCCTTAAAGTGGATTTAAGTCTGACACCAATATCTGCACAGCCTAAAAACTTCTGAATTAGTCACCTCTTGATAATCTCTTTAGACAAACTCCTAAAATGGGACTGTGAATTCCTCATGATTCTTAGCTAATTGATTTGCATAAGCACTTCACCACTAGAAATTAACACTATGCATCTACAACATTGTCAACATGATGGCAAATGGGTAGTGGTCAGACAACATCTTGCCAAGTCCTTGCAAGCTAAATGGGAAGGGACTTTCCATGTATTGATGTCAATATCTACAGTCAAGCTAGAGGACAAGCCCTCCTGGATCCACACCTCCCAGTGCCCAGAGACTGCTTCTGACTTGGAGTCTGCTGTAAAGTGTATCTTCTTCTAATTTGTTTTCAAAGAGGAGGGTTTAGAGGTCATCATAATGTGTCACCAATCCAATTACATCCACCAGTTATGCAATGAACCTGCCAACTGATAGCATTTTTAATATTTTGGTAGAAATTCCAGTTTACTGAAGCACTGTTAAGTACAAATGTTACTAGAATGAGAAACAGTAAAGACAATGTAAGACCAAATATAAATGTTCAAATATGTGTTGTAGTTTATCTGCACATAAGAATAGGTTATGCAATGCACCTGTCATTGGATGGCATTTTTACTCCTTTGGTAGCAATACTGTGCATGCTTTTTCAGTATTATCAGTGCACTGTAAATCAATCTTATACACATTTCGCTAATTAAACAGTGACACCTGAGGACAACACTAACCCTACTAGATACTAGATCATATTGTTTGAGCAAGAAGCAGTTTAAATCTAGTTTTGTAGACAAGATTTTTGGAAGATCATTTTTATTAGCTGTGTAAAGTGGTATGCATTGATGGGAAAAAATATTGCACGTTTACTTCTGATGATACTGATATAATAGCAGATTATCAAAAAAGGTAAAGTTTGAGGAATATAAATCTTTCTCATGGATGCATTTTTTGGGTTTCTTAGATAGAGACTTGGTTAAGTGACTTACTTGGTCCATATTTTAAACCAATTTTTGCAGAAATTGCTTTTATTTTGATTTTTTAGCACTGTACCTCAAGCTCAAGCGGGCTGATAAAGAAACACACCACACTGCTTGTAGCCTCCTACTGATATTTTCACATTAGTCCTTGCTACTGTTTCTCTCTGGAATATTCACTTATGATCTATTTACTTAGAATATTCTCTCCATACCATCTTCAAAAGACCTTGGTTGAAGCTCTATTTCAGATTTCCTAGCGTTCTAGGCCTAGAGGATTGTCCAGAGGTTAGACCACATATTTCTTCTTAGAAATAACTATTTGTCATACAGTGGGGAAAAAAGTATTTAGTCAGCCACCGATTGTGCAAGTTCTCCCACTTACAAAGATGAGAGAGGCCTGTATTTGACATCATAGGTAGACCTCAACTATGAGAGACAAAATGAGAAAACAAATACAGAAAATCTCATTGTCTGATTTTTAAGAATTTATTTGCAAATTATGGCGGAAAATAAGTATTTGTTCAATAACAAAAGTTCATCTCAATACTTTGTTATATATCTTTTGTTTGCAATGAGAGAGGTCAAACGTTTTCTGTAAGTCTTCACAAGGATGGCACACACTGTTGCTGGTATGTTGGCCCATTCCTCCATGCAGATCTCCTCTAGAGCAGTGATGTTTTGGGGCTGTCGCTGGGCAACACGGACTTTCAACTCCCTCCAAAGGTTTTCTATGGGTTTTAGATCTGGAGACTGGCTAGGCCACTCCAGGACCTTGAAATGCTTCTTATGAAGCCACTCCTTCATTGCCCTGGCGGTCTGCTTGGGATCATTGTCATGCTTAAAGACCCAGCCACGTTTCATCTTCAATGCCCTTGCTGATGGAAGGTGGTTTGCATTCAAAATCTCACGATACATGGCCCCATTCATTCTTTCATGTACACGGATCAGTCGTCCTGGTCCCTTTGCAGAGAAACAGCCCCAAAGCATGATGTTGCCACCCCCATGCTTCACAGTAGGTATGGGTAGGTATGGTGTTCTTTGGATGCAACTCAGCATTCAGTCTCCTCCAAACACGACGAGTTGTGTTTCTACCAAACAGTTCTACTTTGGTTTCATCTGACCATATGACATTCTCTCAATACTCTTCTGGAACATCCAAATGCTCTTTAGCAAACTTCAGATGGGCCCGGATATGTACTGGCTTAAGCAGGTGGACACGTCTGGCACTGCAGGATCTGAGTCCCTGGCGGAGTAGTGTGTTACTGACGGTAGCCTTTGTTACGTTAGTCCCAGCTTTCTGCAGGTCATTCACTAGGTCCCCCCGTGTGGTTCTGGGATTTTTTTCTCACCGTTCTTGTGATCATTTTGACCCCACGGGGTGAGATCTTGCGTGGAGCCCCTGATGGAGGGAGATTATCAGTGGTCTTGTATGTCTTCCATTTTCTAATTATTGCTCCCACAGTTGATTTCTTCACACCAAGCGCTTGCCTATTGCATATTCAGTCTTCCCAGCATGGTGCAGGTCTACCATTTTGTTTCTGGTGTCCTTCTACAGCTCTTTGGTCTTCACCATAGTGGAGTTCTTAAAGAAGTTATACGTCTGTGAGAGCCAGAAATTTTGTTAGTTTGTAGGTGACCAAATTCTTATTTTCCACCATAATTTGCAAATAAGTTCTTTAAAAATCAGACAATGTGATATTCTGGATATGTTTTCTCGTTTTGTCTCTCATAGTTAAGGTCTACCTATGATGTCAATTACAGGCCTCTCTGATCTTTTAAGTGGGAGAACTTGCACAATTGGTGGCTGACTAAATATTTTTTCCCCACTGTAAATGAAGACACTGGCCATTGGTATTCAAAGAGTTAAAGGGATTTTCATGGCTAAATAATTGACCTATGCTTAGGATAGGTCATCAATTAAAGATTGACAAGGGTCTGAGAACTGGCCTCTCGGCTGATCTGCTCTTTGAAGGCCAGTATATACTTAGCCAGAGAGGGTTTTTTGCTCTCCCCCTGGCTTGTTGTCTTCTATGGGGGATACATTGATTGCTCAACTTCTTTGTACCCGGGATAATACACCTAAATGTTATAGTAGTCTGTGTCTCTGCTAACCAGGGCTGTGGAGTCGGTACGCCAAAGCCCCGACTCCGACTCCGACTCCTCAATTTCCCCTGACTCCGACTCCGACTCCGACATACATGGCGCATGTTTAAGAGATAACTTAATTTAAGCTTTTTATCATCCTTATGATACAATAATCAAGCTATTTAGGTAGAACATAAAATATATTTATTGGATACAACTTTAGAACACAAAAAACTTTAATAAATTACAAATATGCAAAACGCTGCAGTAAGTGGTAAAAAAACAGTTTTCAACAAAAACGTCCTGAATAACATTTGTGGAGTCTATGAATTTGTTCTGAGAAAAAGTATCGCCTCCATCAGATCCCCCTTCAAAGATGACCTCAAATCGGATCGAATTATTTTAAGGCTAGAGAACAGCCTCTCTACACTAACTTGGGTTGGTGGCAAAGCGGTGACCACATGGGCAAGATCTCTAACAATCTCGGGGTATAAAGGAATTGCCTCCTGCACAGTCAGTTTTGATGATCGGTTGAACTCTTCTACTTCTTTGAGAGCAAGTGAAAAATTTTGCTGAAATACAGTCAGTTTTTTTTGCTATGGGAATGGAATCTTTTTCTCTGCGGCAACGCTTTGCCTGATCCATGTCATCCAAATACTTTTCAAAGTTAAACTCTTCATCTGATGAGGCTGAAGATATGGTGGCAGTAGCACTGGCAAGACCCAATTCCTCTTGCTCTTGGCAGTCCTGTAGCCCACTCATCCTAATTGCTACCTCAGTCAGAGCTTCTTTTCCTTTAGTAATCTGTTGATCATTCAGCAATATACGATGACTTGGGTCCACATAAACAGCTGCCAGAAGAATTTTGTTATCTAATAACAGTGTCTCTCTCCTTTTCATTGAAGCAGCAATGCCCTCTGCGATTAAGCCTTGTCTTTGGGACATGCAAAACAGCAAGTTCTTCCACTCCTTTAAGAAAGTTCCAGGAGTTAAATCCTCAGCTTGTAATTTTTTTGTTACTGTGAATGGGTGATGAAGCAATTCCATTAATTCAGCCACCTGTGTCCATTGACCTTCTGTTAATGTTACCTGAGGGTTGGCCATGTCCACAAGAAAGGGCTTCAGCTCAACTAATCGCTCAATCATTAAATAGGTGCTGCCCCACCGAGTGGCTTGATCTACGATTGCTCCTTTCCCAGCACGTCTCTTCAAGATGGAATCAATTTTAGGGGTTCGGGCAGCAATAGCCAATTTCCTCACCTTGCCAATCAGAGTTCCAGCATGTCCCTCTTGCAGACTGTCTCTTATTGCCAGCTGCAGTGTGTGCACAGCACAGCGCATGTGATTAAATGAGAGAATTTTGAAGCAGCTTCAGCAAGATCTAATTCTAAAGTATCATTTTGCTGTTGTACTGTAGTAATATCTGTTTGTTCCTCAGTTACAGGAACAGGACTGTGGGCTTCCATCCCAGACATACTGAATCCAAAGTTTTCTTCTAACTGTTCTTCGCCTTCCTTATTCTCATTCATCAGTTTAATTGTACTTATGTTTGAAGCATTGTCCGTTACAATAGCAAGATCCTGTTCTTTTTTGAGTTCATAATCTTCCAGAACATTTTCCACTAAGGCCTGGAGAAACTGACTGGTGTGTTGAGCTTTAGTATCCTTTACTGCCAGTGTCTTGGTAACAAATTTTTTGTTGTCACAAACAAATCTTACATTTATAGCAAAATAGTTCACTCTGTGACGCGTGCAGGCATCCATTTTAAGATATATTAAGCGTCTCTTGAGAATCTTTTTAAGATGTTCTTTTTGGTTAAGGGCTTCTTCAATCACTAATTTTCTAATACTTTGTCTTTCTAGAGAAACACCAAGTTTGCGGGCCATTTCTCCATTAAGAGCTTTAAAACTTGGTCGAGCAAATAATGATAATGGTACACCGTCCTTCACAACAAGCTCTATGAGCTGTCTTTTAAACACATCTGCTGTCATTGTTACAGTAATTTTGTCACTTAGAAAATATCTTGTTACTGATGTTTGAGACAATCTTTCATCCTCCGTTGCCTGTTGGGAAGTGCTGGGCACTGGTTTCTTGGTGTCACTCTGATCCTTCTCAGTCACAGATTTGAAAACTTCTGGGTGGAAGCGGCTTAAATGTCTTTTTAGATTGGAAGCTCTCGTAGGAGCGTTTTTCTCGCTTCCGGAGTATGCACTGATTTTGACATCACAGCATTTGTTCTCATCTGGGTCACTTATCTTACACTGACACACAAAATATTTTTTATCTTCAGTTAGTGTGAAATGCTCAAATACAGCTGACTTCATAGGAATCTTCTTAGACATTTTATAATGATATAAATTTGTTTTCAAAATAATTTTGTCCTATAAAAAAAAAGGTATATTGTAATATCTGAAAGAATAGCGAGTATAACTTTGGATAGAAATAAAACAAACTATGCATAAATCAATAGTACAGCTATCGATATGTCATGATAAATAAAAAGTTTGTAATATATGTTTTATTAGGTCTCTTTACTCTGAACTTTCAGTATCACACTTTTCTCTGGATACAGCTCACTAAGGGCCTGATGTGTGAAAACTGTCTTGGTCTAAGACTTTCTTTGTTACCCATAGCAACCAGTCAGAGCTCACAGCAACCAATCAGAGCTCACAGCAACCAATCAGAGCTCTGCTTTCATTTCTCCAGAGCACTACATGAAAGGGGAGCTCTGATTGGTTGCTATGGGCAACAAAGAAACTTCTACACCTAGACAGTTTCATACATCAGGCCCTGGGTGTTTTACATCATACTGCTTCACAATCTACAAAGTGAAACTACTAGCAGTGCTAGATAACAAAGCCTTGGCAAGTGGCAACAGCTTCTACACCTACAGTACTTTCTCACATGTGTGTTTCTGTATTTCTAAGTTTGAGATGTTAGAAAACAGTTTCCCCCCTTATATTCTATGTATAGCATATATAAGCCATCTGAGCAGAGCAGCTAACCTCTCCAAACATGAGCTCAGAGGAGAAGCAAACTAACACAAAGCATACAGAGAGAACATACACTGGACAATTGATTTATGCAGTTTATTGAAAGTTTAGATATACTAAGAAGAAGTACTTGCCTTAAAGGAGTTCTCAGTCTCAGCACAATGATTCACTTGCTGACAAGCAGTCACTCTGTGTCCTCGGGCTGTGGGTGGGTCTCCAGCACAATTACAGATAAAGTCAAGCTTTTCAGTCCTCACAATCACAACACTTGTATCTTTTGCTTACTCCAGATAATGGTGCTAAACCTTATAGGTTCACTCAGAACTCAGTCCCATCATTATATGAGGAATAGAACAGACCTTTACAGGACATTTCATCATTTTCAACATTTCATCATTTTCCCAAATTCTTATGAAAATATATTCAGCACATACTGCATTGTACTACTAACTGTACCAATTTATTATCTATTTTGGGAGTCGGAGTCGGTCCATTTTATACCGACTCCGACTCCACCAAAATAGGCACCGACTCCGACTCCACAGCCCTGCTGCTAACTCAAAGTAGGCACAACATATTGGACACTGTAATGGTATATTTCTTTAAAAATGTAAATTTTAACTTTGTACATTAATTTTTTGGGAAGTACTCTTACTTACTTTTACCAATTGATATATTCTGTAAAGGGGTGTAGTTTCCAAAATGGGGTCACTTTTTGGGGCTTTCTATTGAGCTGGAACTTAAGGGGCTCTGTAAATGCGACATGGCACCAGAAAACTATTCCAGAAAAATCTGCCCAATAAAAGCCAAATAGTGCTATTTCCATTCTGAGCCCCGCCATGTACCCATACAGCAGATTACACCCACATATGGGGAGAAATTGTGTAACAAACTATGGGGTGACTTTTCTCCTTTAACCGCTTGTGAAAATGAAAAATTTGGTGATAAAGTGACATTTTAGCAATTTTTTATTTTCGCGTCCCAATGTTAATAAAATCTTTGAAACAGCTGTGGGGTCAAAATGCTCACTATACCCCTTGATAAATTCTGTGAGCGGTGTAGTTTCCAAAATGTGGACACTTTTGGAGCGTTTGTACTTTACTGGCACTTTAGGGGCTCTGTAAATGAGACATGGCACTTGGAAAATATTTAATCAAAATCTGCTTTTCCAATGCCCAGTGGCACTCCTTCCTTTGGGCGCCCTGCCGTGTGCCCAAACATAGGTTTACAGCCACATATCGAGATTTCCGTACTCGAGATAAATTGCATAACAAATTTTGAAATGCATTTTCTCTTTTAACTGCTTGTTATTGTGTAAATTTTAGGGCTGAATGAACATACTATAAAAAAAAATGAAATGCCTAAATTTTACCATCATATTGTTTTAATTTCTGTGAAATGCATAAAGGGGTGCAGTTATGTAAATGGGGTGTTTGATGGGGGTTTCTAATATATAGGCCTTTATAATCCCCTTTAGAACTGAAGTGGTCACTGATAAATGGGTTTGTGAAATTTGCAATTTTTTTTTTTAAATTTTCTGGAAAATCGCTGTTAGACTTGTAAGCTTTACAATGTCCAAAATAAATTAAAGAACAATTAAAAGGTGATGCCAATATAAATCAGAGATATGGTAGATAATATGTATTAATATATTTGGGTGTATGACTATCTGTTTGAAATGAAGTACATTTTTAAAAATCTTTTTAAATTTCCATCATATTTCCTATTTTTTTTATAAATAAATGCAAAAAAATATAGATCAACTAATATGATGTACAATGTGACACGAAAAAGAAAAATTCTAATTTACTTGGGTCTCTAAGCGTCTCTAAGGTCTTGCCATATAAAGTAACACATGTCAGATTTAAAAAATGAGGCTGTGTGCTAAAGGTAGTTTTAGGCTGCACCTTTAAGGCGTTAAATGAAGTATGAAGTTTTTATTATTACTGTGTGCGCTCTAAGAGAAACCAGTTGTAGTAAAACTGGATAGGGAAGGGGCAAACTGCTCTGTACTGTACACATCCCCTAGCTCAGAAAGAAATGTAACATGTGCTGCAGCCATAATGGGACTATTAGCAACAGAATAACTGACAGGAACCCATGTGCAAAGGCTTATACAGCCAGAGAACAGGCTGCCCATAAGACCCTGCAGATAATTCAACTTTTCATAAAAACTCAGGTACCCTTTAATTCATGAGGTGTAAAGCATGTATGGAGCTCTTGTTGCAAAATATGACAGAAATCTGGCACATTGTCAATAGTTAATCTTCTTCATTCTGTGGCAGTACCTTCAGTGCTATTCTTTATTACTTAATAGGGTTGTCTAAGATTTTTTTGTGGCCCATCACAGATAAGCTGTACGGAGCCATTTTCAATGCACGTACCATACACAACACATAGCCAGAAGCTCCATCACTTCAGCTCAGCCCTCATTGAAGTGAGTGGGAGCTGAGCTGCAGTACTGATGCCCGGCCACTATACAGGGCATGGAGCTAACTGCTTCCAGCCCCATGTTATGTATAGTACAGGTGTCGGAAATGGCCCACTACAGCTGATCTGTCCGGGAGCTGCCTGTTGACCCCCCATCAATAACATACAGTGAGTACGGAAAGTATTCAGACTCCTTTAAATTTTTCACTCTTTGTTTCATTGCAGCCATTTGCTAAAAGCAAAAAAGTTCATTTTATTTCTCATTAATGTACACTCAGCACCCCATCTTGACAGAAAAAAACCAGAAATGTAGATATTTTTGCAAATTTATTAAAAAAGAAAAACTGAAATATCACATGGTCTTAAGTATTCAGACCCATTGCTCAGTATTGAGTAGAAGCCGCTTCCTTTTGAGCTAGTACAGCCATGAGTCTTCTTGGCAATGATGCAACAAGTTTTTCACATCTGGATTTGGGGATCCTCGGCCATTCTTCCTTGCAGATCCTCTCCAGTTCCGTCAGGTTAGATGGTGAACGTTGGTGGAGCCATTTTCAGGTCTCTCCAGAGATGCTTAATTGGGTTGAGGTCCGGGCTCTGGCTGGGCCAGTCAGGAATGGTCACAGAATTGTTCCAAAGCCGCTCCTTTGTTATTTTAGCTGTGTGCTTAGGATCATTGTCTTGTTGGAAGGTGAACCTTTGGCCCAGTCTGAGTTCCAGAGGTTATCTTCCAGGATATCTCTGTACTTGGCCGCATTCATCGTTCCTTCAATTGCAAACAGTCGTCCTGTCGCTGCAGCTGAAACCCCCTTCCCCCATAGCATGATGCTGCCACCACCATGTTTCACTGTTAGGATTGTATTGAGCATGTGATTAGCAGTGCCTGGTTTTCTCCACACATACCGCTTAGAATTAACACCAAAAAGTTTATTCTACATCATCAGACCATAGAATCTTATTTCTCATAGTCTGGGAGTCCTTCATGTGTTTTTTGGCAAACTCTATGCGGGCTTTCATATGTCTTGCACTGAGGAGAGGCTTCCTTCGGGCCTCTCTGCCATAAAGCCCTGACTGGTGGAGGGCTGCAGTGACAGTGACTTTGTGGAACTTTCTCCCATCTCCCTACTGCATCTCTGGAGCTCGGCCACAGTGATCTTTGGGTTCTTCTTTACCTCTCTCACCAAGGCTCTTCTCCCACGATTGCTCAGTTTGGCTGGACGGCCAGGTCTAGGAAGAGTTCAGGTCGTCCCAAACTTCTTCCATTTAAGGATTATGGAGGCCACTGTACTCTTAGGAACCTTGGGTGCTGCAGAAATTCTTTTGTAACCTTGGCCAGATCTGTGCCTTGCCACATTTCTGTCTCTGAGCTCCTTGGGCAGTTCCTTTGACCTGATGATTCTCATTTGCTCTGACATGCACTGTGAGCTGTTAGGTCTTATATAGACAGGTGTGCGCCTTTCCTAATCAAGTCCAATCAGTTTAATTAAACACAGCTGGAGTCCAATGAAGGAGTAGAACCATCTCAAGGAGGATCAGAAGGAAATGGACAACATGTGAGTTAAATATGAGTGTCACAGCAAAAGGTCTGAATACTTATGACCATGTGATATTTCAGTTTTTCTTTTTTAATAAATTTCCAAAAATATCTACATTTCTGTTTTTTTTCTGTCAAGATGGGGTGCTGGGGTGTACATTAATGAGAAATAAAAGGAACTTTTTTGCTTTTAGCAAATGGCTGCAATGAAACAAAGAGTGAAAAATTTAAAGGGGTCTGAATACTTTCCGTGGCCTATCCTAAAGAGAGCTCATAAAGAAATAATTCCTGGCCAACTCATGTATTCCTATTAGTGTTCTGATACTGTGTTTGTCTTTAAATAGAGATGAGCAAACCATTTTGAATTGAAGCAGATTTAACCAGAATTTTGAAAAAGTTTGAGGTTCATATCCAACCTGAAACTTTGGGGGTTCACCTCTCTAGACCCAGAAGTGAAATTATTATAGTCTTGAGTCTCCTCCCTCATCTCTTCTGGACCTCTTTTTAGCATCTGGCACTCTCTCTGGCTCCTCTTCTAACCTTTTCCCGCCTCCTGGGTGAAGTCATGTGCCCCATGTGACCTCTGGGGCCCAATCACATGATTCAGCTGTGACCCCAGTGTACATAATGTCACCCAAGAGACTGAAAGAGGCCAGAAAGGGACCCAGAGAGAGCAGTAGATGCCACAGTGAAGACCAGAAGACTTGAGGGAAGGTCAGTATAACTGGTGGTTATATTTTTACACCACCCCTGGGTCTACACCTATTATATTCTGGGATCTGAAGACACCCCAGAGTATAATACTTTCACTTCCAATTCATGACAAACTTGTTCGATCTGAAATGAATTTGTGGGCTGACCATCCAAACCTGAAAGAAGACGAACCATCAGCATTTTGTCCATCTCTAGCCTTAAACAGTATAAGATTTACATTGTTTGCTAGACTATACTGTAACTGTCAGGCTCCAACACATGAAGAATAGAAGTTCTCTGAGGTTTGATAAGTTGTATTCTCTTGTAGTACCACATATTATAAGCAGAGTTGTGGTTCTGGGGTAAAGCTTTCGTTGTCATGAGTTCAAGACCTGCCCAAGAAATTTTTTTTTTAACAATACAATCATAAGATGAATAAAAGAAAAAGCCTATATATAAAAATAGAGAAAAAAAAATAATAAAGACATGTGGTTATAACCAAGTACTGAAATACACTTGGCAAAACAATCTTTTTTGGTTTTCTTTTTGTCCTTTGTTTTTTTCTTATACATAAGTGATTTTATAAAGAATCTTATTATTGTGTTAAAACAAAAAAAAGTAACAATTTTGCCATGGATACTCCTTGCCAAAGAAAACCCAAGCAATGCAGAGCACGTCTAATATTAATCTGACTGAGCATAACACTGACAAATCCACCCTTTATAACACAAGTTATATCTTCGGAGTCGTCACGGCTTTCTCTGGAGGTCTGGAGGTGTCGTATATGTGGGAGGTTGACACAGGTCTGCACAGTTCTATAGTAGACAGATTCAGTTTACCCAGTAACCTGACAGTCCTATGCAAGATTGTATCTTATGCATATAAGGCTAGACATCTCAGGATATATCTGGTTACAGGAGCAGCTAAGAGGTGACACATCTGCAAGTGTTATATTATGTTGTGTTTTGTATGAACTATTAAGTTTCCTTTTACATTCAGTTCTGGTCTCAGTAGAATTATGTAACATTTAGGAAAGAAGATACAGCCCAGAAGTCCCGCACTAGAAACCTCAATGGTGAAGACCACCACAGCCACCATGTATTTCCCCTTGGTGCTGAGATAGGCCATAATGAAGGCAATCCACACACTACAGAAGACCAGCATGCTGAAGGTGATGTACTGAGCCTCATTGAAGGTGTCTGGAAGTTTCCTGGCTAAAAATGCTACAACAAAGCTCAAGACAGCCAAAAATCCCATATAACCTAAAGAAACATAGTAAGCAATGATAGACCCTTCATCACATTGTAGGATTATCTTCCCTATTTCTACCTCTGTATCTTGATATGGAAATGGCGGAGATAAAGACAACCAGATGACACAGATGAAAACCTCAATGGATGAGAAGATGATTAGAAGACATGTAGAGAAATGTGTCCCGAGCCATCTCTTCATTGATGTGTTGGGTTTTGTGGCTTTGAAAGCCAAGACCACGGTGATTGTTTTGACCAGGATTGAAGAGACAGCAACTGTGAAAATGTTCCCAAAAGCCACTTGTCGGAGGAGACAGGACATTCTGGTTGGACGTCCAATAAATAGGAAAGGACAGAGAAAGGATAAAATGAGTGAGAGAAGAAGTATAAAGCTGAGGTTCTGGTTATTGGCCTTTACAATGGCAGTGTCCTTGTATTTAATGAATATTCCCAATATAACAGCAGTCAGAAGACAGAAGACCACGGCAATAACAACTAGAGATAATCCCAGTGTCTCCTCATAAGACAGGAACTCGATTGTTCTTGGTATACAGGTGTCTCTTCTCTCATTCGACCATTGATCCACTTCAGACAATTTTCCATATCTGTGAAGATGGAGATGTATATGACATATTAATGATTCCTTATAGAATAAAACTTTGTTATATAGGTAACATTTTATCATGTATTTCTTTTTTTCTAAAATCTTGAACCAGGTTTCTCCTATCATCTATCTAGATCTGCTAAAATGCTATAAAAAAACCTCATTTCTTAAAATTAGAAAATTATTTTTAACAAATAAGACACCCAGTACAGTATAAGGGTTTGACTTTCTCAGTCCAGTCCATAGGAGTTCATAATTTATAAGGAATAAGGGGACATACAAGAAGTGGGAGAGTAAGAACCTTCCCCATAGGAGCTTGCAATGTTTTCAGAGCAATGGAATGAGAACAAGAGGTTACAGAGATGAGAAAACTATTTCTGACTTTACAAGGTGAGGCAGTTGTGATACAGCAGTGGAGGAAAACTTTGTTTAAAGGGATATTCCTAACATTACAAGTTGTTTCTATGCATAGGAGAGAGGATAATTGTTTAGTCATGGAATTGCAACTGCTGGAATCCCTACTGATCACAAGAATGTCCTCTGTGCCTTGGAAAAATGCAATGGCAGATTGTCTTGATACTCCAATCCATTTTATGGAGCTGCTCTAGATAATGCTCTAGTCCCATAGAGATGAATGAAGGGGCAGTAAGACTGCAAAACCTACCCGTCCATTCATACATTTTACGTGAGACCCCCGTTCTTGTGTCCAGTCACTCACCAATTGGACAGTTACCTCCAGTACACAAGATATCTTGCAATTACATTAAGGGGTTTTCCCATGAGCATAACCATATTTAAATTTCGACAATTAAGCAGGAACTTTCTATGGTTAGAAACCCAGCCATGATATCCATATTGTGTCCTGGTTATCTTTTTATACATGTAGTGTCCCTGCTTGATAACCCAACTACAATAAAGAAACCTTGACAAGATTTCTGAAAAGTTCCTTGTGATACATTGTACTTGCATTCATAACCGTACCTGTTGGCAACCGATCAAGACAACAGACTGTCACCACTAAGATGGTTAGATAAAATCTCTAAAACTCTGTAAAATTTTTAATTATTCATGTTTGCAAAAATGTTTAACTTTTAATTGTCTACAAACTTAAATATGGCGATGTTTGTGGGAAAACACCTTTAAATATCCCTTTAAACATAATGGTAGTGATGGGTTTGAGAGGATATTGTGGAATGGTAAAAGGCAAGAATTAGTATTCAGAAATTACAACAAAGCATGGATAGGGGTGGGATGATGGTCCGAGATCCACCAAAATGCTAGACAGAATTGCTCAGATTTTGAAGTTTTTGACTAAGGAAGAAGATTTGTCTGCTGCCTTGGGAAGAGAATATGCAAATTTGCCCTCCCTTGTTTAAAAAAGAAGTTGCTCTTCCACCACCTTTTGGAAGGTAGTTCTTTATATATCAATGTCTCGTTTTCCTGAAACCTAGCGTTATGATTTGGGAATAAAGCCAAGTAAACAAATCTCCTCAGAAAGGAATAGAGACCCATCCACTGACCCATTTGCTGTTATTGAGGTTATTGCCTCTCATCAGTGTGAAGCAGGGTATTGGCTGGCTGAGTGAGAGGTCATAGACATGGATCAGAAGAGGAATTAGGTCTCCTTAGGAAGTTATTAGACCATTCATGTCCTGTTAAGAATTCTTGGAAAAAAAGATGCAAATAATGTGGCAAAGGGGGAGCTTGCTCCAGCGCCACCTTTTGGAAGGTAGCTCTCTCTAGATCAATGCCTCATTTTCACCAGCTCTCAAAATATTAAGACCAACACACGTCTTATATTACCCCAAAATGTTTGAAATGGAGATGGAAAGATAATTGGAGGAATTTACTAAGACCAGTACATACTGCGCCAATTGTAATATTTAGAGTACTAGTGGCAGATGTGCTAGGATTATTATGTGGCTTTGACCTGATATATCTGGTGCACTACGAGAGGTCCCGAGTGCCAGTATTTATATCTATGTCAGACTTTTCATGAATAATAGTAAATCTTTTAGGTCTTGATATTGGGCTGCTCCGTCCAGTTTTTCAAATGTTGTAAACAGGTCAGAAAGTTGCCAAAATGCTGCATTTTTGGTGCACTTTTAGAGCAATCAGCCGTGCACCAAAAATGGGCCACTTTTGTGCCAGAAATCAACAGATAAATTCTCTCCAATGTGTGAAACTGTTCAGCTTCATTTTTTTCTTGACAGTCTGTAGATAAATATTACCTGTCTCATTGGAGATTTCGCCCTCCGAACAGGAGACACAATAGTAGCAGCAGCTCTGTTGACCTTCTCGGAGGACTTTCCTATATCCAAGTAGACAGCTTGGAGTGCAGACAGATTGTGGAGTCTGAGAATAGAAGAAGGTTTATAAAATATAGTAGTTTACATTCTGCTGAGGTGCTCCAAGAGGGGCTCAACTGTTAATGTGTCATATACACATATGACCTATATTCCAATCTCCTTTGCCATACATAGAGTGACGTAACCGGAAGTCTACTTACTTCTTGAAGGCCCTGAAGTGGTTAAGGAAAGGACCATAGACTGAGGTGACGTTTTGCAAGTGTCAGAGTAAAGGGGAGGGGGGTATGAGCGTATATAACACAGTGGAGAGCACGTAGGCGGGGTATTACCTTCTGCCTGTCTGGTGAGAAGTACACCCACCCACCCTGCCCTTTTTTATGGTGTTCTTGGTGGTTTTTGTTTGTGTTGTCTTTCTTTCTTTGCAGATGCCACAGCATGGCGGGAGAAAATGCCCACAAAAATCGTGGTAAAGGAAAGCGGGCATTCGGGTAAGAAGGTGCTTGAATTACAGGACATCAGCGTGGGCATGGAGACTTGTTTGTTCACTTTTGGAGTTATGTTATTAATAAAGCTGTGGCCAACCCCACATTTTTCCACACCACGGTCTGGTGTCTGTTATTTAGTTTTAAAATGGTGTTGAGGGTCATCTATGGGTATAGATTCTGGTTTAAGTCCATTCAGTCTGGCATGCCACAGTTTTAACACCATTCTCCTGGTTTTCTCTCTTCTCTCCTGGCACTGGGTGACTCGATCGGAAGTGTACTCACTTCTGGTGCCCCGCTGTGCGCCTTCCACATTGGCTTTACACCCATATACTTCTACTTGTAACTGGAATTGAGTTTACTTCCGGTTCTACTATGGACCATAGAGACATGCCCCCCTTCCCGGTGTGATGCACACAGCGACACTTCCGGGATCGTTGACTCCTCCTTTCCCTCTTATTGCCTTTACGGCAATATTTATCTTTTGCTATTATTTCAGTAAGCTCATGAGATGCTCATGTTATTTCCTCACATTTCTCCGGTCATTGAATTTTCACAAGTGAGTTCAGAAGCATCATTCTGGCTCCTTATTTAATACCTGGTCCCTGAAACTATACACAGCTCCTTACCACTGCACTACAGCCTATTCCCTGACGCTTGTTGCTCCATACACTGCCTTACTCTGTTTTTACTAATCCGATAAGGTTGGTCAGATTATGTTACATAGGTTTTCTCTTGTTATATTTGCTTTATTTGCACCATGATGCTTCTTGGAGATTACACCATTGTATTAGATATCTGGGCACCGCTCCTCTAGTCATCTATTCCTATGTACTTGGAACATCGCCCCATATCAAAGTATACCAACTTCTTTCCCTTATTTTTGCTGTTTATTTGTCAGATAGCTACATGTATCTACCTTTTTGTCCTTTTTTATATATGTGCATATATTATTAGATATTTCCACCTCTTATGGATATCCTATGTCATAACTTTGACATGGTCATTATCATTGTTATCTTTGTATAAGACCTATGTAAGACTTATGTAACAATTTATACGTACAGATGTCTGATGAAGGTCACATTGACCAAAACGTCACTTATTTTTGGACAAGCCAATAAATTTGAAGTTAATTTCTACATCTGTGAGTGCTGCCAGATTCATTATTCTATATACAGTGGGGAAAAAAAGTATTTAGTCAGCCACCAATTGTGCAAGTTCTCACACTTAAAAAGATGAGAGAGGCCTGTAATTGACATCATAGGTAGACCTCAACTATGAGAGACAAAATGAGAAAACATATCTAGAAAATCACATTGTCTGATTTTTTAAGAATTAATTTGCAAATTATGGTGGAAAATAAGTATTTGGTCACCTACAAACAAGCAAGATTTCGGGCTCTCACAGACCTGTAACTTCTTCTTTAAGAGGCTCCTCTGTCCTCCACTCATTACCTGTAGTAATGGCTCCTGTTTGACATTGTTATCAGTATAAAAGACACCTGTCCACAACCTCAAACAGTCACACTCCAAACTCCACTATGGTGAAGACCAAAGAGCTGTGGAAGGACACCAGAAACAAAATAGTAGCCCTGCACCAGGCTGGGAAGACTGAATCTGCAATAGGCAAGCAGCTTGGTGTGAAGAAATCACCTGTGGGAGCAATAATTAGAAAATGGAAGACATACAAGACCACTGATAATCTCCCTCCATCAGGGGCTCCACGCAAGATCTCACCCCGTGGGGTCAAAATGATACAAGAACGGTGAGCAAAAATCCCAGAACCACACGGGGTGACCTAGTGAATGACCTGCAGAAATCTGGGACTAACGTAACAAAGGCTACCATCAGTAACACACTACGCCGCCAGGGACTCAGATCCTGCAGTGCCAGACGTGTCCCCCTGCTTAAGCCAGTACATATCCGGGCCCATCTGAAATTTGCATTTGGATGTTCCAGAAGAGTATTGGGAGAATGTCATATGGTCAGATGAAACCAAAGTAGAACTGTTTGGTAGAAACACAACTCGTCGTGTTTGGAGGAGACTGAATGCTGAGTTGCATCCAAAGAACACCATACCTACTGTGAAGCATGGGGGGGGGCAACATCATGCTTTGGGGCTGTTTCTCTGCAAAGGGACCAGGACAACTGATCCGTGTTCATGAAAGAATGAATGGGGACATGTATCGTGAGATTTTGAGTGCAATCCTCCTTCCATCAGCAAGGGTATTGAAGATGAAATGTGGCTGGGTCTTTTAGCATGACAATGATCCCAAGCACACCGCCAGGGCAACGAAGGAGTGGCTTTGTAAGAAGCATTTCAAGGTCCTGGAGTGGCCTAGCCAGTCTCCAGATCTCAACCCCATAGAAAACCTTTGGAGGGAGTTGAAAGTCTGTGTTGCCCAGCGACAGCCCCAAAACATCCCTGCTCTAGAGGAGATCTGCATGGAGGAATGGGCCAACATACCAGCAACAGTGTGTGCCAACCTTGTAAAGACTTACAGAAAACGTTTGACCTCTGTCATTGCCAACAAAGGATATATAACAAAGTATTTAAATGAACTTTTGTTATTGACCAAATACTTATTTTCCACCATAATTTGCAAATAAATTCTTTAAAAATCAGACAATGCGATCTTCTGGATTTGTTTTCTCATTTTGTCTCTCATAGTTGAGGTCTACCTATGATGTTAATTACAGGCCGGCCTCATCTTTTTAAGTGGGAGAACTTGCACAATTGGTGGCTGACTAAATACTTTTTTCCCCACTGTATAAAAACAAAGTTTGACACTTCTGGAAAAATGACAATATACATGAGCATCTATATTTTATTGCCCATTGAGTTATCTATCATGGGATCTTCCAATAGTTGTTATTTGGTTTGGTTACTCTGCTTAATGGGGGAATACCGCCTAAGAAATTTATCACAAATTCATTGGCTAGGTGAGAAAATGTAGATGAATGAAGGTTTGATTGCTTGAACTGCCACAGATTTTAAAATGGGAGACTCAGCTCCTTGGGTTCCCATAGCCATGGCTAGGAGAGTTGAATGGAGAACTGTGGTTGGCTATTTCAGTGAGTACCATACACATAGAAAAGAGAGGCAGAGCACACGACTAGAGATGGGCGAACCTCTCAAGAATTTTGTTTCGGGTTCAGGTAATTCAGTCTAAAGATTTGTTTTGGGTCAAATAAGTTTGGTACGAATCATAGATTACATTGGCATAAAACACAGTGTCAGGGCTCCTAGGAACCTATCTATAAAACATAGTGTAGAATACTCTTAGGGCTCCTAGGAACCTATCTATAAAACATAGTGTAGAATACTCTTAGGGCTCCTAGGAACCTATCAATAAAACATAGTGTAGAATACTCTTAGGGCTCCTAGGAAACTATCTATAAAACATAGTGTAGAATACTCTTAGGGCTCCTAGGAACCTATCTATAAAACATAGTGTAGAACACTCTTAGGGCTCCTAGGACACCATCTATCCAATTTCTCTCTAAAGCAAATTCCGCTGAAGTTATGTCAGTGAATGTGACATGTATGTCTATGAAAAAACGAATGGTAAGCAAAAGATACAAACTCCAAGTTTAACCATACACTGTGATGACACTCGCTTTTACGCATTATAACTTTTAAAACGCTTCAAAAATGACCTTTTTTTTTTGAGGAAAAGGTGTTTGCCCATGGTTTTTTATACACACATGGTTATATTGTAAAAAGCAATGGTTTTATATAATAATTAGCCCATATTGATGACTTGTAAGTGCTGCAGGCTTGTTATTTGGAAGACAAATTTGTGACTATGAGCCAAGTTGAAATGTGATGAATAAGTTTCCAAAACAAAATGCCATCAGAAATTAGCCCTTTATGTTAGCAAATGTGAAATCGAAATAGTTGTGGCATTGAAAGATGAAATGGCATTGATTTTTTTGCCATGGGAACCTATTTCAATCTAACTTTGGTTGTCTTGATGCCAACACTGCGGTACCAACAGTGTGGTATAGTAGAAGGTGAAGGACCAGGCCGTAGCACATGTTTGGCTGGGTTGTGGCAGTGATGGCAGCTGTGGTAACGTAAGTGGCAGTACGGCATGGATTAATATGACGGACCGGGCTGCAAGAGATAATGTCCAGCTTTTTGGGGCATCAGGCAGAATTTTGTGAAAATACCCATGGATCCATGCCTAATTCATTTTGACAAAAGTAATTTTTACCACACTAGTAGTGGACAGTTTGGTCCTTCTAGGTGTTTCAATGCCACAGTACTGAGAACCAACTCGGCCACTATGCTAGAGACTGGACAAGATAAAGTTCCCATGGCTAACTAGGCCAGCTCCTTTAAGTGCGCTAACCGATTGGCCTAGAATTCAATGGGGTCACAGTTATATTCTGGAATATAGATACACTCTAGGTACAACTTTATCTGTTGGTGCATCCAGTGGGTGTCAGTTGCTTGTTATGGGTTTGGTCAGGGGTGCACTGCTAATTAGGCAAAATGAAGCGGCGACCTCAGGCGGCGTTATCTGTGGCATCATTTTCACTGTTTATTTAACCCAAACCAGCCCAAGACAGGCCACTTTAAAAAACAAGCCGAGTGGGACCTGTCCTGGGCTGGCTTAGAGATGTAGGCAGTGGAGGAAAGAGGTAGGTTGGGGCTATTGGCAGCGGCGCTGCTCCTGCAGTCCACTCACGAACGTCCACTTAGCTTCCTCCTGGATGATCAATTACGCCGCTCTCCGCATCTGCCCATGCTGGGCTGCGTGCGTCACATCAGGTCACTTCAGGCATCACTCTACAGGTAAATTGACCTGACGTGACGCACGCAGCCCAAGCCACTCCTAGGCTACACAGTACGACTCCTGAGTTCTCCCTATTCCTGCTCTCAGGAAGGATTTTAGCGCTGCTGCTGCCGTGGCTGCTGCCTTCCTCTTGGATCCGGGAAACCCTACCTGTGCCTCCTGGCTCATCACCAGCTGAAGTAGCTGAAGTAAGAGTTTTATAGTAATGAAATAATGCTCTTAAACATATTTATCCCCAATCCATATTGATTGTTGGGGGGGGGGTCTGTCTTCTGAAACCCCCATTGGGCCTGAAAATTGGGTTCCCTCCCCCCACTGGGAATTCAGCCCGACCATAACAGGCTGAATATAGGCATATCGCTTGGTGGATGGACGAACCCATGCTCCCATTCACTTCAATGAGAGCACCACAGATAGCCAAAGTATAAGTCTCAGCTATCTGCTGTGCTCCTATTAAAGAGAATGGGAGCATGGGTTCGTCCATCCACCAAGCGACACACTTATATTCAGCATGGCTATGGTCAGGCTCAATTTCCAGTGAAAGGGGGGGAAGACCCAATTCTCAGGCTCAGTGGGAGTCTCAACAGATGCCTGGTCTACAAACTTACAAAAATATTTTTCCAGTATGGTGAACGCCATAGCAGGGGAAAAAAAACAAAAAAAGTGCCAAACCGACGTTTTTTCGCTGTTTTGCCTCTGATAAAAATTTGAATAAAAAGTGATCAAAGCAATAGACATTCCTCAAAATGGTATAACTAAAAAGTACACCTGACTCTGCCAAAAAAAGAGTTCCAATGCATGTGCTTGTGAAATAACAAGGGCCTCCTCTGCATTCAAAGAAGAGTCTTGCTACTCCTCCTCTCCCAGTCAAGGAATAACAGGTCCTCCACCATAATGACCATAATGACTTTGACCCAGACCTTCATCCATCCCCAGTTCCCACTGCATGAACCCAGGGCAATGATGGTGACCAATGTGTTATTCAACCCAATTTGCAGCACAGCAACACAGCAGCTCCTCCTCTGTGTGGCACCTCTGGTCTAGAGTCACTAACTGTAAAATCGAATAGGGACGGGAACATCTCTCCTTGAGGAGAGCACCAGTGAAGGTGTGTAGAGTTTTGAGTTACCTTTTGCTCTGTAAAATCGAATGGCAGCGCTTCACCTAACACCCATAAAACAAGGGAGGAGAAGTGGTAGCAATGCCTTGCCCTGGTGAAGATGAGTGTGGGAAATGGTCCAGATATGCAAAGCATATGAAGCAACAACTACTTTCTTAGACAAATAATGGTAGGTAGGTATCCTCCACCAAGGTTGAGCGTATGCCATCAGGTGGCAAAATGCAGCGAAATCCATTAAGTTGACGTGGCAGCGACTCCACCACCAGCAGCTTGGTCAGGTGCTAGTTAAGATGCAGAACTGCCGGATGACTGAGCACACACTGCTGTTTCCTGGATACACAGTCCCTTAGGGATGACTGACACTGGCATGTAAGAGGAGGAGGAGGAGAAAGTTGATGATGATTAGAGATGAGTGAATTGGTTCACAATGAACCAGATTCAACCTGAATATTCCAAATTGTTCTGTTTTTAACTAAACTGAACCATTTGGAATTAATTTCTGATTAACTAAAATGGCCATCAATGGTAAATTATTATATTCTGGGGTCAGCGCTCTTCTCTGACATCATGCGCCCGGGGTCACTGCTAAGATTTGTGTTTGGGCCTCAGCGGTGACAAGGGAAAATGATCTGTGTGTATTCAAAGGTACTCATGCACTTATAGTATCTGTCATCTATCACCTCTAAGTACAGAGTCCCCACATACAAGTACCCTTGGCTCGGCCAAGAATGCATTTGCTTTACAACTTTGGAAGCGGTTTATCTTTTATAGGAACAAAGGATCAGTTATGATTAAATCCAACATGTTCAATCTGTCTTTTCCGTGTCTTCAGAGATTGAACTCAGGACACCCTCATAGACATTAGATAGACATTATCCGGCCTTCTATCCTCTAATGTGTAAACAAGGCAAATTCTGAGCCCGGGAGGGAAGAGAATAGAAGGTTTTTTATCACATAAATAAAGGAAAATAAATAAAATATATCAAATGATTCAAGAATTTTACCTGAGTAAATTTTGGATGCCATCGAATATCACTGTCATTTATTATAAATTGTTCATGGCCGTCCACATTATGAAAATATCCAACTTGTCTTATTTCTTTCTCTGTCTTGGAAATAAAATAATTCACCACATCAAATCTTCCGGGTACATTTCTATTATCAGTAAAGTAAACCATCTCACCGCCCGGAGTCGTGACATTAACCTTCTGTAAGTATCGGTTGACCTGTGGAATAATGTAATGTGTGTTATGGACATCAGAGATTCCAGTGTTGTGTCATCATCTCCTCCCTATTAGATGGTTTGGGGCAGTCACTATGTAGATGTCTCAGGGCTTAGTCACTAGTGATCAGGCGATCTCTGCTCAGGGCAGGCTTGTTAGGGAGAAGTTCCTGATGGGTGAGCCCCTCTATAAATATCCCTGGTCCCTGCAGTATAACATTGGCTTATAGAGTTAGGCTCTACACACATTTTCCTAACTTCCACTGTATAATCTAATACCTTGTAGCTTACCTAGTTGATTTGTACCTTGTTGTTCAGTTTGTTCTTGTGGTTTATTGAATTTCCCTCTTTTTTTTTTCTGTTTGTAATTCCCATATGTGAGGAAGTATATGTATGTATCAGACTGTACAAATTATGTATTTTAACAGCTATGTTTAGTGTCATTGAGGAGTTTGCTCCAATGTGTCAGCACAGCCTGTGTAATCGGTATAGTCATTGTAATGCACAGTCCAGGAAGCTCAGTGTAATGTGTGCAATAATCGTAATGTGTAACTTACAGCTCATGGGACCAAGGAAGAAGGAAATCCCCTGTGCTAATTCAATTAGTGGTCATTTAATTACCCAGCCAGGGTTCCTGACATTGCAGACATTGTAGCAGTGGACCTTGTAGGAATTTGTGGATCAAAAGGGTCTATGACATCACAGGTCGGAGGTTGCAGGAAGTAGCTTGGGAGGTCAGGGGTCTATAAATGTGATGAGGTTCATGATTTCAGTGTAAGATTCCTAAGAGCCAGTGTAAATCATGTCTCTTTACAACAGATCTGTAAAGTTATTCACATTTATTTTACATTGTTTATACGTATGTATCTTTGTTTCATTCCATCTTTTCATTGTAATACACTGTACCTTTTTTTACATATATTAAATATAAAATTTAATAAGATTCCCTACCTCCAAAGAGTGAATATAGCTAACCGTGTTACTCTGTTGTGTGCTAGGTGTGCGTGGTTTGGGTATACTGATGTCTCGTCCTACTGGCAAGTGGCAGCAGCTTTGGGTTTATGTATGAGTGTAAAAGGGAACTTCATTCCTATGTAACCTAGTGTGATAGGTGAGTAGAAATGGTGTATGGAAGCGGAGTACTCCTTTTTATTTAGCACCAATATTCATCTACTTCATTCCCTGTCTGTTACCACCATCATCCGTTTTGGGCCATTATATGTTTATCTTCACCATGTGGTTCTTGTCATCTATGGGTGAGTTCCCATTTCTTGGTTTTTCTTGGTTTCTGAAGTGCTTAATATTACTGCTGTTGTGACAGTCTGGCTGTTACATGGTCCTGCCCTACTGTAAATCTTGGAGGAATCTGAGTATCAGAAGACACTAAAAAGTGACTGCTAAGTCACTGCTATAGGTGAAGTCCCATGGCAACATTCAATGTTTAGTGGAATCATCATAAACCAGATAACTGACTCTTACCCAGGGGCCTATGAAATTTGGGAAAACCAAGGACCACCAAAGAAACCCCAAAATAGGTCTCTAGCCATCACAGACCAAGACACTTCAAAGTCAAATTATGTAATTATGTAACTCCCTTAAGAATTAGAACTGACAAATGATATTTTTACTATGCTATAGGGTTAAATGCCAGCACTATTCCCTGACCCTGTGGATGGGTCGTAAGGACCAACTAAAGTCCTACTTTGTGGATTCTCTCACTCTGAGATCCTTGTATCTTTGTGCCTGTCAGAAAAATATCTTCTAGACTAGAATGGGATTGTATGTACATTACAGGTTCAGGGAATGATGAATGGCAGAGAATAGACATGGATACCAGGGGACTTTCCTGCACTGATTTTAGTACTATGCATGATTCTTAGTACGGCCTTATATTTACCAGACTACTTACCTTTGATAACATCTGGGATCTGTTTTTAGACAATGACTTAAGATTCCCTTCTATTAATGATAAATCATGTAATGCATTCGCCACAGCATAGACGGCAGAGTATATACTAAAGGTATAGTGGAAATTACTGACATCATACATATAAGGATCCAAATTACTGGGGAAATCTTTATGTTTGGATAGATAGAAAAACCATATGTCAGACATTATTGAAGAGTTTAGATGCTTATAAAGACCAGCACTGAGCAAATAATCCTTCAGCCCAGGAATATTTCTTCTTGGTAGTGAAATCTGTAGAGATCCCATCAGTGTCTGACCATATTGTATATTCCACATAGTAAATAAAGCTTGTAATACAAATACTTTTTTGCCATTATATTTATTCAGTATTTTCTTTTGCACAATCTGTAGATCTTCAGAGGTCCCAATAAATATAATAACATCACAACTAGTCTTCAGTATCTGATACTCCTCCCTGTCATAAATCTTATCATCTTGGAATATCATTGATGCTGTGAGTTTTTTTCTTACAATGACTTGATAAGCGACACATATCCCGTTCTGAGTTATTACACTCCTCAGCTCCATGCTGGCTTGTTGGCTGCTCTCATCATCTGCTACTATAATCCCCACCCAGATCCATCCAAAATGCTTCAGTAAGAGAACAATGGCCTTATACTGATCCCTCCCATCAGGAACTGTGCGGTAAAAGGAAGGGAAGCGGAGCTTGTTGTTAAATATGGAATCCATAGCTCCATAGCTGATCTGGAAGGAAAACACATGAAATGTACATCATGTCCCGTAACTATGGATCAGCTCTACTGATCATCATATGGCAACTTCCACATGGCCGTATACGACATTCGTGTGAATGTAGGTTTAATGTCTCGATGGCAAAAGGATTGTGGATCCACAGGGTAGAGAATAACGGCCATGTCACTAACGTCTTAAAACTCACAGATGAGTATGGGTCAGTTCACATGGCTGACCAGCAAAACGGACAAAGATAATGAATGACAAAAATGGTCCCTCAAAAAATGGACATGTGATTAGATCTATAGATATTCATGATTTTAAAAACAGCCATGTGACTGCCGTTCTAAAAACATCTGTCAGACGACTGTTTTTCACTGACATGTGAATAAGGCCTACAACTGTCTATTCTAAGTTTGCAATGTCTGGCTTTTGGGCCGGGACCCCACATTGCAAAAACGCTGTGTTTTACATTACCTGCAAAGTGGATGGGAATCCACAGTGGAAAAGCTGCAATTTCAAAAACGCTTGCCTATTTGAAAATCTCAGCATATCAATTATACCTGAGGAAACTCTGGCGTTTTCCATACACGTATAATAGGGCAGAAAGTTCTTATTATATACAGTACAGACCAAAAGTTTGGACACACCTTCTCATTCCAAGAGTTTTCTGTATTTTCATGACTATAAAAACTGTAGATTCACACTGAAGGCATCAAAACTATGTATTAGCACATGTGGAATTATATACTTAACAAAAAAGTGTGAAACAACTGAAAATATGTCTTATATTCTAGGTTCTTCAAAGTAGTCACCTTTTGCTTTGATTACTGCTTTGCACACTCTTGGCATTCTCTTGATGAGCTTTAAGAGGTAGTCACCTGAAATGGTCTTCCAACAGTCTTGAAGGAGTTCCTAGAGATGTTTAGCACTTGTTGGCCCTTTTACCTCTTGAAGCTCCTCAAGAGAATGCCAAGAGTGTGCAAAGCAGTAATCAAAGCAAAAGGTGGCTACTTTGAAGAACCTAGAATATAAGACATATTTTCAGTTGTTTCACACTTTTTTGTTAAGTATATAATTCCACATGTGTTAATTCATAGTTTTGATGCCTTCAGTTTGAATCTACAGTTTTTATAGTCATGAAAATACAGAAAACTCTTGGAATGAGAAGGTGTGTCCAAACTTTTGGTCTGTACTGTGTACAGTCATGGCCAAAAGTTTTGAGAATGACACAAATATTATATTTTCACATGATCTGCTGCCCTCTGGTTTTTATGTGTGTTTGTCAGATGTTTTTATCACATACAGAAATAGAATTGCATTCATATTATGAGTAACAGAAGCTTATATTGACAGTTAGAATGAGTTAATGCAGCAAGTCAATATTTTCAGTGTTGACCCTTCTTCTTCAGGACCTCTGCAATTCTCCCTGGCATGCTCTCAATCAACTTCTGGACCAAATCCTGACTGATAGCAGTCCATTCTTGCAGAATCAATGCTTTAATTTTGTCTGAATTTGTTGTTTTTTGTTTGTCCACCCGTCTCTTGATGATTGACCACAAGTTCTCAATGGGATTAAGATCTGGGGAGTTTCCAGGCCATGGACCCAAAATCTCTATGTTTTGTTCCCTGAGCCATTTAGTTATCACCTTTGCTTTATGGCAAGGTGCTCCATCATGCTGGAAAAGGCATTGTTGAGCGCCAAACTGCTCTTGGACGGTTGGGAGAAGTTGCTCTTGGAGGACATTCTGGTACCATTCTTTATTCATGGCTGTGTTTTTAGGCAAGACTGTGAGAGAGCCGATTCCCTTGGCTGAGAAGCAACCCCACACATGAATGGTTTCAGGATGCTTTACAGATGGCATGAGACAAGACTGGTGGTAGCGCTCACCTCTTCTTCTCCGAATAAGCTGTTTTCCAGATGTTCCAAACAATCGAAAAGGGGATTCATCAGAGAAAATGACTTTCCCCCAGTCCTCAGCAGTCCACTCCCTGTACCTTTTGCAGAATATCAGTCTGTCCCTGATGTTTTTTCTGGAGAGAAGTGGCTTCTTTGCTGCCCTCCTTGAGACCAGGCCTTGCTCCAAGAGTCTCCGCCTCACAGTGCGTGCAGATGCACTCACACCTGCCTGCTGCCATTCCTCAGCAAGCTCTGCACTGCTGGTAGCCCGATCCCGCAGCTGAAACACTTTTAAGAGACGGTCCTGCCGCTTGCTGGTCTTTCTTGGGCGCCCTGGAGCCTTTTTGGCACCAATGGAACCTCTCTCCTTGAAGTTCTTGATGATGCGATAGATTGTTGACTGAGGTGCAATCTTTCTAGCTGCAATACTCTTCCCAGTTAGGCCATTTTTGTGCAGTGCAATGATGACTGCACGTGTTTCTTTAGAGATAACCATGGTTAACAGAAGAGAAACAATGATGGCAAGCACCAGCCTCCTTTTAAAGTGTCCAGTGGTGTCATTCTTACTTAATCTTGACAGATTGATCTCCAGCCCTGTCCTCATCAACACCCACACCTGTGTTAATGGAGCAATCACTGAAACGATGTTAGGTGGTCCTTTTAAGGCAGGGCTGCAATGATGTTGAAATGTGTTTTGGGGGATAAAGTTCATTTTCTAGGCAAATATTGACTTTGCAAGTAATTGCTGTTAAGCTGATCACTCTTTATAACATTCTGGAGTATATGCAAATTGCCATTAGAAAAACTGAAGCAGTAGACTTTGGAAAAATTAATATTTGTATCATTCTCAAAACTTTTGGCCATGACTGTATATATATATAGATCTATCTATCTATCTATCTATCTATCTATCTATCTATATAGATAGATATATATATCTATATATATCTATATATAGATATATATATATGAGATTGATAGGGATGTAGATTTTAGAGAGAGAAAGGAGTCAGTCAGTGCTGGGCAGGCCATCGGGCAGCCGTTGAAAGAAACAATACATATATGTTTTCGTTATGCCAACAATGAGTGAGTGCAGGTAAAAGAATGGAATCTGAAGAAAAATTGGTTGAAAATTTGTTGAAGTGGCTTTAAAAGAAATTCCAAAAATTATTGTCATGGGAGCAACATGGCGCTGGAAGAGTAACAACTACAGAATTTGAAGAAAAGCTTGTGGCAGACTGTTAGTGTTTCCAGCTTTCCAGAAAATGGAAAAATTGGCTTTTAAAAAGTTAAATAAAAAATAAAAAAAAATAAAAAATTAATTTTAAAAAATTATATATATATATATATATATATATATTTTTTCCTTTTGCCTGTAATCAATACACTGTAATTTTAGATTTCCCTGGAAACAGTGGGACTTCTGTAGTATTCTAACTCCCCCTGGTCACCAATGATAGGGCAGCAACCAGGGGGGCGTGATTCACATGCCCACATTCCTATTGGCTGCCCTACCTGCAATTGAGGATGCAGGGTGGAGCCTGGACTATATAAACTTGCAGTCTCCGGTGTCCACATATGGCCACACTAAATGCTAATGTGAGGCGGCATGTAGCACTAGCACTAGACGGTGTGGGCTCTCTCTCCTCACACTATAACTTTTGCTTTGATTCTTATACTTGCCAACAGTTAAAATGCGTAGGGAAAGGATAGCGGACTGTGTGTTTGCATCAGGCAGGGAAAGGCATAGCAGACATTATGTCTGTTTAAGGCAAGCTGCATGTCAGACTCAGAGACTTGCAACACTTGAATATTTTTGAAACGTTCATTCATTTCAGTAATTCAGTAATACAATCCATAATCAGCGTCTTCCATGATTGTGTGTCCTACTGAACCAGACTGAGGGACCATTTACAGGCTTAGGAAACCTTGGCAGGTGACACTGAATTTACAATACTGAACTTTTTCACAATATTCAAATTTTCTTATATTTGGGTTTTCATTACCTGTAATCCATAATCAACATTTACAGAAATAAAACACTTGAAATAGAAGACTCTGTGTGTAAAGAATCTAGAAAATATAGGAGGTCACTTTTTTAATTCAATTACTGAAATAAACATTTGAAAGATATTCTAATTTATTGAGATGCAGCTGTATATATATATATATATATATATATATATATATATATATATATCAAACACCTCTTTTAAATATGTTAATAAATGTTATGATTTTAATCGACTTCTCACAATATATTTTGGTAATCTTCATTTTTGAAGTGACATACAATCGATACTATACACATACATTCATATGTGCTTTGGGTATCATTTTTCAATATTGATTTGTCAATTTATATGGCAATAACTTTAAAATGCTTTAATTTACACAAGTGATTTTGAGATTGTTATTTCGGGACACATTGTGCTTCATGTTTGTGGTAAACATTGATCAATATTTTATGTGTTTAATTATAAAAAAAAAAAATTAGGAAATTTGACAGAAATTTGGAAAAGTTCACAGTTTTCAAAATGTGAAATGTTCTGCTTTTCAGACAGATAGTCATACCACTCAAATACATAATAAATATTATCTGCCATATCCCTGCTTTATATTGGCATTATTTCCTAATCGCCCTTTAATTTATTTTGGACACTATAAGGCTTACAAGTGTAACAGCGATTTTTCCAGATTTGCAAGAAAATTTCCTAAACCCATTTGTTAGGCACCACTTCAGTTCTGTAGGGAGTTTTAAAGGACTATATATTAGAAACTGACAAAAATTACCCCATTTTCAAAACTGCACCCCTCAAATAATTCAAAACTGCATTTGGGAAGTTTGTTAACCCTTTAAGCATTTAACGGGAATTAAAACAATATGGAGGTGAAATTTAGACATTTCAGGGTTTTTTTTTTCAATAATTCGTTCATTTAGCCCTAAAATTAACACATTAACAAGGGGTTAAAGGAGAAAATGCACGGAAGGGAAGGAGCGACACTGTGTCTGAAAAGCAGATTTTACTGAAATATTTTTGCAGAGATCCTAGAGTACCAATATAATGGAAACCCCCCAAAAATGACCGTATTTTAGAAACTAAACCCCTCAAGGAATTTCTCAAGGGGTATAGTGAAGATTTTGACCCCACAGCTGTTTCACAGATTTTATTAGCATTGGGATGCAAAAATTAAAAAATACTTTTTTTTCCAATAAACTGTCCATTTAGTCCCAAGTCTTTCATTTTCACAAGGGGTTAAAGAAGGAAAAGCACTCCAAAGTTTGTTACACAATTTCTCTTAAACTCGGGAATACCCCATATGTGGTCATAAAATGTTGTATGGGAACATGGTGGAGCTCAGAATAGAAAGAGCGTTATTTGTCTGCGGATATTTTTCTGCAATGTGTGGATGGGATTAGCCAGAATCTATCCACTTTGCAGGTAATGTAAAATGCTTTTGTTTCTGCTGCGGTAAAATTGTGATGTTTTCACAACTTGTGGCGCCGGCTTAAAGCTCTTTGACTTTTGGAAGACAAGGGGTCATACTGTCTCCTCCATACAGGAGAGAGACAATGGCCCAGATTTACTAATATTGTCTAAAATCTAGACAGTGCAAACTCAGACTAAACAATCTGAAACTGCACCAGATTTATTAAAGTGTCTGATGGTGTTTGATAAATCTGGTGTATTCTTGGACTGTCTAGTCTAAGTTTACACTTACTATTAGTTTTGTGATGCATTTTGGCGCATTGGGTTTACAGTCTTTTTGTTTATCTATCTCTGTATGTTGGTGCCGGAGACAATTTTCATAGATTTTCTCCATACTGTATGTGTTCTGCTTTGTATCCGCCCTTGTGTCGGCATGGTGCTATTGTATTCAGCGTTCTGTGTTTTGGAAAATGTTTTGTGGTTTTCTTGAAAAAAAAAAGTGATACTGTCGTGTGAATGAGGCCTAAAGAAATATATTACCTGTGGATAGTTATAAATCCCGGCAATCTCAGCTATGGACAGACTGGAGGAGGACGCCAAGTGCCCAATAAAAGCCACCACATTGTTCTTCTCATCACAGTTGTAATTGGGGACGGCTTCTTCTCTTCCTGACAGTATACTCAGTACACTCTGTACAGCTTTATGTTCTGCACTACAGGAGTCATAGATCTTGTATCCCAGAGTGATATTAGGTAAGATGTCCGATCTTCTGTTTATTTCTTCTATGGCAAATATGAAGACCAGGAAATGTCTCAAGAAATGAAGATGTGGTCTATAAGTAAACAAAGATCAATAAAGAAGAAAAGAAGATGAGAAAGAAGTTGGAGAAGGGGAGAATAAAAGAAGGAGCGAAAGGAAAATGAGGATACTTGGTTAGGTTAATATAAGAGTCAAAGAATATAACTTTGGCTGCGCACCAGTATGATAGCACTGCTGGGACATTATTCACACTGACATGATTTATTTGGTTGTTTCATTTATTATTGGCTGTATACTGTTATACATGTATAGTTATTGTACTTGTTCATATTTGTAGGTTTTTTATTCAGTATGTGTCCATACCTGCCGGATTTCACAAGATCTGTAGCAAAATAAAACCTAACATGTCAGCGAATGTGATTGGTCACTGGTTTGTGGTTTGTGCTGCATATCTGTGTATTTCTGTACATCTGTCGTGGTCAAAATGCCACTGAAGAGCATATAATATTGAGTGGGGGCCACTGTGGGGGCATATAATACTGGGTGGGGGTCACTGTCGGGAGCATATAATACTGTGTGTGAGCCACTGTGGAGAGCATATAATACTGGGTGGGGCCCACTGTGGAGCATATACTACTGGGTGGGGCCACTGTGGAGCATATACTACTGGGTTGGGGCCACTGTGGAGCCTATACTGCTAGGTGGGGCCTCTGTAGAGCATATACTACTGGGTGGGGCCACTGTAGGGAGCATATAATACTGGGTCGGGCCCACTGTGGGGGGCATATAATACAGCATGGGGGCCACGTGTTTGAAGCATATCATACTGTGTGGGGCCACTGTGGGGAGCATATTATACTGTGTGTGGAGGGAGCAATGTAGAACATATAATGCTGTATGGGGGCCACTGTGGAGCATATAATGCTATGTGGGGGCCACTGTTGAGCATATAATACTATCTGGGGCCACTGTTGAGCAGATTTTACTGTTTAGGGATCCATAACCGGTTCGGGGGGGCCCATGTCAAATGTTCGCCTTGGGGCCCAGCCATTCCTAGTTACGCCACTGGATGTAGCTTAGATGAATGATGATCCCTGATAACTTCCACACATCGTGTTATTGATTGACAAGAGTGTGTATAGCAAGGCACTGTGCCAGGAGGAGTTATCTGCTGAGAAGTTCAGGTTGTGAGCAAATCATTATGCTGTGTCAGGGTTGTAAGAAAGGCCTAAAGAGAAAAATGAGAGACAACCAATCCCCTGGCCTTACAAACTCAACAAATGAGGCTGCTGAGGAGGCAAAAAGAACAGTAAAAACCTCTCCGGACTTTCCCAGCCCGAACCCAAAAATAAACAAGACATAACCAATTGTGTCTACAATTTGTCTGACCATAATTTAACTCTAGTCGAATTAAGCCTACTTTCTAAAGGTCTATCCGTCTGTCCTAACCAAGACTTAAATGACCTTCAACTATTTATTGATCTAAACACATACATTCGTAAACTGAGACTGACAAGATACGATCTCTTAACGCAAAATGACGTACCGGTATGTCATCTCAATGTCACCCACTCAGAAGCTGAGCGGGTGACATCGAGAGCGGGTGTCAGCTGTAAGCAACAACTGATACCCATGTGTAACACCCGCGGCTGGAGCTAAGCTCCCATCGCAAGTGTTAACCCCCGATTGACCACGGCACCCAAGGAGTTGCCCTAGCAACCCTGTACCTATACGACTTCCCTCCACTTTGTCAGCATAGGCTGACAGCCAGTATATACTCCAATAGTTCTGTTCATGTCCAATATTAAAAGAAATAAAATATGAAAAAAGTAAAAAAAAAAATATTTACAAGTATAAAAAAATAAATAAAAATCTTCAATAAAATGCCCCTTTTCCCTTATACAGTACAAAAACACAAAATACAGTATAAAACACTACATATTTGGTATCACCACATCATTAACAAACTGTACAATAAAAGTAAACAATAATTAGTTAACCTACACGGTAAACATCGGGGAAAAAGAACGGAAATAAAAAAGTTTGAAGTAACAATTTTTGCCATCTCGCCTCAGATAATATGGAATAAAAAGTGATCAATACGTCATACAGTATATAGCCCAAAATGGTAAAAATAAAAGGTAGAGTTTTTCCCGCAAAAAATATTCGCTCAACCATCTCCGTCAATAGAAAAATAAATACGTTATGCCTCTCAGAAGATGACGATGGAAAAATAATAGAATTTTTCCCCAAATGGATTTTTATTCTGCAAAATTAGAAACACATAAAAAAAACTATATAAATTTGGTATCGCCGTAATCGTACCGACCCATAGAATAAAGGTAAAATATTATTTATGTTGTATAGTGAAGGGCAAAAAATTTAAAATGTTAAAAAGCAATGCCAGAATTGGCATTTTTTTAAATCCACCCACAAAGAGTTAATAAAATGTTGTTAAGTTATAGACACCCCAAAATGGTGTCACTAGAAAATGCATCTCCTCTGCAAAAAAACAAACCCTTATTTGGCTAGACCAGAAAATAAAAAAAAAAATTATAGCTTGTACAATGTGATGACCAAAAAACAAAAATCACCATATCTTTAGGACAAAACTGGCTGCGGCAGGAAGGGAATGTATAAGCTGTGCGAGTTTTTATCAGGGCACACCCCAAATTTAGAGCATACAATGGAAAAGACACCAGAAGTGACCCCCAGAGTGACACCCCCCCAATCATAGGAGCTACTGGGGATATAGTAGGGATAAAATCATTGAGGGGTGCAGTTTTCAAATTGGGGTCACTCTCTAGGGGATTCCACTTTACTGGTACTTTAGAGGCCCTACAAACATGACATGGTGTCCAGATACAAAACATCTAAATCTGCGCTCCAAAAGCCACATAGCGCTCCGTCACATGTGCGCCCTAGTGTGTGCCCAAACTGTAGTTTATGCCCACATGTGTGACACTGGTGTACCCAGGATAACGTACTTAATGTCATATCTGGTATAAACTGCTGTTTGGGCACAGCCGGGCACAGAAGGGAAGGAACGCTATTTTGGTTTTTGGAGCACAGATTTAAACGGTTTGGTTTTTGGAAGTCATACACTTTTGTAGAGCCCTGAAATGCCAGTGAAATGGAATCCCCTGACATGTTACCTCATTTTCGAAACTACATCCCTGAAGGAATTTATCTTCCAGACATGAATACGCAACTGATGGCGAAAGGAGAAAATCGCAATTTTTCCAGGAATACGTCATTTCAGTGCATAATATGTTGTGCCCGGCTAGTATCAGAGATGAATGCTCCAAATGCTGTTGTGTCTGGGATACCCGCTTAGCAGTTTTTGGAGGGTATGTCTCTGCTGACACAAGCCAGGCACAACATATCGGACACTGGAATGGCATATCTATGGAAAAACTGCAATTTTTTTTTTTCATTTCTGGAAATTAAATGTATGCAAAACTCAAGGGTTAAAAATGCTTGCTACCCCACTTAAAGGATGTTGTTTCCAAAATGCGGTCACATGTCTGCAGATTCCACTTTACTGGTAATCCAGGGGCTCTGCAAAAGTGGCATGGTGTCCAAAAAGCAAACTGTGCTCCAAAAACCAAAATAGCGCTCCTTCCCTTCTATGCCTGGCTGTGCCCAAACAGAAGTTTATACCCACATATGACATTAAGTACATTATCCTGGGTACACCAGTGTCATACATGTGGGCATAGCCTGCTGTTTGGGAACACAGGAGGGTGCAGATGTAAAGGAGCGCTATGTGCTTTTGGACTGCTAATTTAGATTGTTGGATTTTGGACGCCATGTAACATTTGCAGACACCCTAAAATTGCACTTCAAAATGCGGTCACTTCTTGGGGAATTCCAATTTACTGGCACCTCCAGGGCTCTGCAAAACAACATGGCGTCCAGAAAGTCCCTCTAAATCTATACCCCAAAATTCAAAAAGCGCAGAGGTTCTTCCCTTCTGCTCCCCGCTGTGTGCCCAAGCAGCAGTTTACACCCCCATATACAACTTCTTTGCAACCAGGATAACCCACTTAATAGTTTTAGGAGTGCGTGTCTCTGATGACAAAAAATGGGCACAATATGCTGGGCACTGAAATGGCATATTTCTTTAAAAATTTTAATCTTCACTTTGTACATTCATTTTTCGGAAACACTATTGGGCTCAAAATGTTAATACCCCTTGAGAAATTCCTTTCTAAATAAGTTTCTAAAATGGGGTCACTTTTTGGCAGTTTCCATTATATTGGTACTTTATTGTCTCTGCAAATATGACATGGTACCTGAAAATTATTCCAGCAAAATCTGCCCTCCAAAATCCAAATAGCGCTCTTTCTATTCTGAGCCCCGTCATGTACCCATACAGCAGATTACAATCACATATGGGGTATTCCCATGTTCAGGAGAAATTGTATAACTACCTGTGGGGTGATTCTTCTCCTTTAACCCCTTGGGAAAATGAAAACTTTAGGGATAAAGTGACATTTTAGTAATTTTTCATTGTCACACAATTGTTACACATCCCAATGTTAATAAAATCTATGAAACGGCTGTGCGGTCAAAATGCTCACTATACCCCTTGATAAATTCTGTCAGGGGTGTAGTTTCCAAAATGAGGTCACTTTTGGAGGGTTTTCATTGTATTGGTACTCTAGGGGCTCTACAAATGAGACATGGAACCTGAAAACTATTCCAGCAAAATCTGGTTTTCAGATGCCCAGTGTCGCTCCTTCCCTTCCGTACGCTGCCATGTGCTCAAACATCAGTTTACACCCACATGTGGGGTATTTCTGTGCTCGGGAAAAATTGCATTACATACTGTGAGATACATTTTCTCCTTTAACTGCTTGTGAATGTGTACATTTTAGGGCTTAAGGAACATACTATTAAAAAATATGAAATCTGGAAAAATCGCTGTTACATTTGTTAGCTTTATAATGTCCAAAATAAATTAAAGGACGAAAAAAAATGATGCCGATATAAAACAGGGATATGATAAATAATATTTATTAATGTATTTGGGTGGTATGACTGTCTGAAAGGCAGAGCATTTTACATTTTGCAAATTTTGCCCAAATTTCCGTCAAAATTCCTATTTTTATTCTTATAAATAAATGCATAAAATATTGATCAATGTTTACCAATAACATGAGGTACACTTGTGTAAGTTAAAGCCTCTGAAAATTATTGCCATATAAAGTGACACATGTCAGTTTTGAAATGTGAGGCCTGTGTTAGGGTCTTGCCAGACGTAGCAATACCCTCACACTACTGCAGGGGTCTGGGAGGAAGGACAGAGACAAGTGAGCCCTAATCTCACCCCAGCCACTGTCCCTTCTTATTGCCTCAGTTTACCCTAAATGGTAAAAGGACAACTTGAAGACGAACCCTATACTGAGTAAAGTGACACACAGAACAAGACAAACCACAGAGAAGAATGGTAAACAAACCAGGGATCACAACCAGAGAAGCAAAAGTGGTACCAAATCGAAATCCAAGAGAGTAGTCACAAGGCAAGCCAAAGGTCAGAGATAATAGCAAGGTAAAAATCAATGGTACAAAGAAAGCAGGCAAAGTCAGTGCAATAACCGGCAACTTACTGTGAAAGTGACATCCTGTATATAGAAAGTCTGGGCCCAGCCCCAGACCTGATACGTACACAGGCTGTCAATCACACAGGCAAGGTAAAGATTAACTCTATGCGGTCCAGAGAGAAACAATGCTCAGAACACGGGTGTGGCTGGAAATCCATTTCACAGCAAGGGAACTAGGACCGCATTCAGACTAAGCAGGCAGAATCCAGCAAAGAATCAAACTGAGGACGCCTCCTACGCCGCAGCGTGCGAGCAGAGGGTTGCGCAGAGACCCGAACAGGCAGAGACATAACAGTCTGGTTATTAAGGTACTTTTAGGCTCGGTCTTTAAGGGGTTAATATGGTGCCCAAATCCAATCTAATGGACAATGGAACTACAGACACACAAAATCTGAAAATAGACCCCAATAATAAGAAATTAAATAAGGTTAATACTGGAATATGTAAACCCTTGGTCACAAACCTAAAACTAAAGTCCTCGTTTTACCCTTTGCACCACAAAGGAAGTAATCTTGAGATGTTTTATTCATTAGTGGCAGCTGATTTTAGGAAACTCCCCAAAAAATGTTCCCACACACAACAAAAACCTAACTACTGGGGAAAATAAAGCTATAAAAACCTTATTGGCTAATGATACATAGTCATCAGAAACGCTGACAAAGTTGCGGCGTAGTGGAAAAGCGTGAAACTGCATACATTCAAGAAGCTCTAAACATTTTATCTGATGATAAATATTATATTGAATTGTCACACGATCCCACAAAAATTCATTTATGGGACTATCATGTTCTTATTGAAGAAGCATCAGATTTAGGGGTTCCTTACTATAACAAAAAAACACATTAGCTCTGTTTTATCATTTACCAAAAACTCCTAAGAATATAACCAATCCCCCAGGAAGACCAATTATATCGGGAATTAATTCCATCACCAGAAACCTTTCACAGTATATAGCTATTTAACTTCAGCGATTTGTAGTAAAACTACCTTCGTATTTGAAAGACTCAACTAATCTATTAGAGAATTTATTACCCTTAGAGTGGTAACAATCATACATATGGGCTACCTTGGATGTATCTTTGTTATACAGCAACATTCCTCACAAAAAAAGATCTAACTGCAATTTCTACTGTGTTACAAAAAGATGACTTTATGACGAGAACACAGAAAGAATTCTTGATTAAAGGTATTTAATTTATCTTAGAGCACAACACATTCAAATTTGTAAAGAGGATTTATCTTCTATACCAGGAGTCCCCACCAACGGTCCATGGACCGGGACCGTGCCGTTAGGGGTCTTTTGCCGATCCGCAGGGTGGCAGGCTGGCCTGGGAAAAGGTGAGCACATTATGTGGGGCGGGGCAGTGATCTGGCCACAGTGTTGTGGCTCCTAGCATAGCTGATGGTACGGGACCTCGGTGTACAGCGCTGTAGACCAGGTCCCCGCCATTAGCTATGCTAGGAGCCACAACACTGTGGCCAGATCGCCAACCTGTCTCGTCTAAAGCGCTGTTTACTGTATAACCCCGCCCCCATATAACCAAAGCCTCGCTCTTAAACCACCCACCCTGCCCCCTGCTCCCTGCCCCACCTTCCCTGCGGAGAAAAAAAAGGTTAGAGACCGCTGCTCTAACCCATGGTACAGCAATTGGGACTATATTTTCACCCAGCTACAACATATACAACACCCACCTTTGAACTGAGTGCATCCTATACTATAAAAGATATATTGACGACCTCCTGTTTGTTTAGAAAGGATCCCCTGAATTTCTTGATGAATTTACCTCTTACTTAAATAATAATGATTTGGGGCACTCTTTTTCCGGTACAGTTAGTAAAAAAGAAATTGAATATTTAGACCTATGTCTGACCGGTGAAGAGAGCAATATACGCACAAAAACTTTCTTCAAAAAGGTGGAATGCCATAGTCTCCTTGTTTTCCACAGTTTACATCACAAAAAATGGAAATAAAATGTTCCATGCGGGCAGTTTAAGAGGATACGCAGAAGCTGCTGTAAAGAAAAAGACAAGCAATGTCAGAGTAAAGTCCTAACTCAGAGATTTAAGGAAAAAAATTATCCACAAAAAATGATTAGAAATGCCAAACAAAATGCCATGATTCTAACCCAGAAAGATAGTTTGATCCCCAAACCCAAAAACCTAGATAATTCATACAACCATAACTTTATTACAACCTACAATGGAGCACGTGCAGAAATACGGTTCATTCTCAGCTCATTTTACTAAATGACCAATATTTGAAGACCAGCATAGCAAAACAACCAGGGATAACCTATCGAAGAGCCAAAACTCCCAAAAATATATTAGCTCCTAGCAAATTGAGAGGCAAAAAGGGTGTATCACTTACTACACTTTGCAAAGGTAGCTACAAATGCAACCACGCCAGATGTAAATGTTGTTCATCCATATGACATCGCATTGATAGCTTTATAAGTAGATCAACAGTAGAGATGAGTGAATTTCTCAAAAGTTCGATTCTGCAGTTCGATTCGAAGTTCCAAAGAAATGTGCTTCGATCCGAATTAATTTGTGAAGAATATCGCTGTATAGTGGTGTAGAACACTGTGCCTTGCAGTAACACGCATAGGGAGCCTACTGTGGTAGTCACACAATACTGTGAGTCAGTATGACACGCACATGACAGGCGTCACTCTTAAAACCACGGCACACTTCACTTATTTGGACAGTTACGGGGCCAAAACTGACCAACTAACTCAAGTGTGAATTCAGCCTTACAGGTACATGTTAGTGCCAGGTATAAAGAGCATCCTACTGTAGAGTGAAAGAGCGTACTCCTTTTACACCGTCGTCTGTAGATTCCACATATATGTCTACAGAGTGGCAAGGCGACATTATGTCAAGTTGGCAGCAGCATGAGGAAACCAGAGAGTGGCAAGGCAACATAATGTGGAGGTGGCAGCAGCATGAGGAAGCCACAGAGTGGCAAGGTGACATAATGTGGATGTGGCAGAAGTATGAGGAGGACATGCAGTGACCCAGTACCAGCTGCATGAGGAGGCCATACAATGACCCAGTGGCAGCAACATCAGGAGTCCATACAGTGACCCAGTGGCAGCAACATGAGGAGTCCATACAGTGACCCAGTGGCAGCAATATGAGGAGGCCATAAAGTGACCCGGCGGCAGCAACATGAGGAGGGCATACAGTGACCCAGTGGTTGCGGCATGAGGAGGGCATTCAGTGACCCAGTAGCAGCAGCATGAGGAGGGCATACAGTGACCCAGTGGCTATGGCATGAGTAGGGCATTCAGTGACCCAGTGTCAGCAGCATGAGGGCATACAGTGACCCAGTGGTTGCAGCATGAGGAGGGCATACAGTGACCTAGTGGTTGCAGCATGAGGAGGGAATTCAGTGACACAGTGGCAGCAACATGAGGAGGGCATACAGTGACCCACTGGCAGCAACATGAGGAGGCCATACAGCAACAAAGTGGCAGCAACATGAGGAGGCCATACAATGACCCAGTGGCAGCGGCATGAGGAGGCCAAACAATGACCCAGTGGCAGCGGCATGTGGAGGCCATACAATGAACCAGTGGCAGCAACATGAGGAGGCCATACAGTGGCCCAGTGGGAGTGGTTTGAGGAGGTCATAGAGTGACCCAGTGGCAGCAACATGAGGAGGCCATAAAGTGACCAAGTGGCAGCAACATGAGGAGGGCATACAGTGACTCAGTGGCAGCAGTATGAGGAGGCCATGCAATGACCCAGTGGCAGCAACATGAGGAGTCCATACAGTGACCCAGAGGCAGCGGTATGAGGAGGCCATACAGTGACCCAATGACAGCAACATGAGGAGGCCTTACAGTGACCCAGTGGCAGCGGTATGAGGAGGCCATACAGTAACCAAGTGGCAGCAACATGAGGAGGCCATACAGTTAACTAGTGGCAGCAAAATGAGGAGGTCATACAATGACCCAGTGGCAGTGGCATGTGGAGGCCATGCAATGAACCAGTGGCAGCAATATGAGGAGATCATGCAATGACCCAGTGACAGCAACATGAGGAGGCCATACAGTGACCCAGTGACAGCAACATGAGGAGGGCATACAGTGACCCAGTGACAGCGGTATGAGGAGGCCATACAGTGAACCAGTAGCAGCAACATGAGCAGGTGATACAGTGACCAAGTGGAGTTAACATGAGGAGGCCATAACGTGACCCAGTGGCAGCAACATGAGGAGGCCTTGCAATGACCCAGTGGCAACGGCATAAGGAGGCCATACAGTGACCCAGTGGCAGCAATATAAGGAGGCCATGCAATGACCCAGTGGCAGCAACATGAGGAGGCCATACAGTGACCCAGTGACAACGGTATGAGGAAACCATACAGTGACCCTGTGGCAGCAACATGAAGAGGCCACACAGTGACCCAGTGACAGCAGAATGAGGATTCCATACATTGACCCAGTGGCAGCAACATGAGGAGGCCATACAGTGACCCAGTGGCAGCAGTATGAGGAGGCCATACAGTGAGCAAGTGGAAGCAACATGAGGAGGACTTGCAATGGCCCAGTGGCAGCGGCATGAGGGGGCCACACAGTGACCTAGTGGCAGCAAAATGAGGAGTCCATACAGTGACGCAGTGACAGCGGTATGAGAAGGCCATAGAGCCATAGAGTGACCCAGTGGTAGCAACATGAGGAGGCCATACAATGACCCAGTGGCAGCGGCATGTGGAGGCCATAAAATGAAACAGTGGCAGCAACATGAGGAGGCCATACAATGACCCAGTGCCTGCGGTATGAGGAGGCCATGCAATGACCCAGTGGCAGTGGCATGAGGAGGCCATACAATGACTCAATGGCAGCGGCATGTGGAGGCCATACAATGAACCAGTGACAGCAACATGAGGAGTCCATACAGTGAACCAGAGGCAGTGGCATGAGGAGGCCTTGCAATGAGCCAGTGGCAGTGGCATGAGGAGACCATACAATGACCCAGTGGCAGCGGTATGAGGAGGCCATACAGTGACCCAGTGGCAGCAACATGAGGAGGCCATACAGTGACCCAGTGGCAGCAACATGAGGAGGCCATATAGTGACACAGTGGCAGCAGATTGAGGAAGCCATACAGTGATCGAGTGGCAGAGGCATGAGGAGGCCATACATTGACCCAGTGGCAGCAGAATGAGGAGGCCATACAGTGACCCAGTGGCAGCAATATGAGGAGGCCATGCAATGACCCAGTGGCAGCAGCATGATGAGGCCATACAATGACCCAGTGGCAGCAACATGAGGAGACCATATAGTGACCCAGTGGTAGCAATATGAGGCAGCCATGCAATTACCCAGTGGCAGCAGCATGAGGAGGCCATACAATGACTCAGTGGCAGCAACATGAGGAGACCATACAGTGACCCAGTGTCAGAGGTATGAGTAGTCCATACAGTGAACCAGTAGCAGCAACATGAGGAGGCCATACAGTGACCCAGTGGCAGCAGTATGAGGAGGCCATACAGTGACCAAGTGGAAGCAACATGAGGAGGACATACAGTGACCCAGTGACAGCAACATGAGGAGGCTATACAATAACCCAGTGGCATCAACATGAGGAGACCATACAGTAACCTAGTGGCAGCAACATGAGGAGGGCATACAGTGACGTAGTGGCTGTGACATGAAGAGACCATACAGTCACCCAGTGGCAGAGTGGTGAGTAGGCTACAGAGTGGCAAGGTGATATAATGTGTAGCAACAGCCTTAGGAGGCCATACAGTGAACCAGTGTCAGAGTGAGGAGGTGGCAGCAGCATGAGGAGGCCATACAGTCACCCTGTGGCAGAGTGCGTTGGTGGCAGCAGCATGAGTAAGCCACAGAGTGGCAAGGCGATATAATGTGTAGGTAGCAACAGCCTTAGGAGGTCATACTCACTATGTGGCTGAAGAAAGCTGCTCATCAGCGACTCTAGGCTCAGGCTCAGGCTGCTGATGGAGCCGATACTGCTCCTGCCACCCCCAGCCCCTCCCACAGCTGCCATGTAAGTGCAAGTTGAGTACTCAGGGCCCACCGGTCGCACATGCGAGAGGATGGCGCAGATAGGCAGCGGCCAACTTGCTACATAGTATGTCTCCCTCTAAGCGAGTGTAAATAAGGCCCCCATTTTTCCCCGATAGCGAGGATCTAACATGGTGGAGAGCCAGTAATCATCCCTCTGCCGTATGGTGACAATCCGGCTGTCAGTGTGCAAGGAAGTCAGCATGCATTGGGCCATTTGCGCAAGTGACTCGGAGGGACTCCCTGCATCCATCTCCACTGCATATTGACACGGTGTGTCTGGGTCATCTGCCTCATCCTCCTCATCTCCCTCTGGCTGTTCTGGTTGCTCCTGCTCCTCCTCTCCACCCATTTGGCTACACATTGTTTGTTCTCTAATGTCCTCCTCATCCTCCTCCTCCTTCAGTTCAGCCCCCACATGGCTCATGTGGCCATGAGACGTTGACACCACATCTCCAGTCCCCTGACCAGGCATATTGAAAATTATTTTTTCCAGGATGTGAATCAGTGGAATGACGTTCATTCCATAGTCCTGGCGACTGACTAACAAAGTGGCCTCCTCAAAGAAAACTAACAAACGATAGGTGTAATGTATGAGCTGCCACTGGCTAACGTTAAAGTTACACAGAGGAGTACCTCTGTCCGCTTGGATCATCAGGTAATCGTTTAGGGCTTTTCTCTGTTCATATAGTCGATCCAACATATGGAGGTTTGAATTCCAAGCGGTGGAAACATCACATATCAGCCTATGTTGTGGGAGGCCATTCTGCTGCTGCAGTTCAAGGAGGGTATGCTTGGTGGTGTACAAGTGGCTGAAGTGCATGCAAAGTTTCCTTGACATTTTTAGGAAGTCTTACAGATGGGTGGAACACTTAAGGAAACGCTTGACAACCAGATTGAACACGTGCACCGTGCAGGGCTCATGGCTCAGCCCTCCTTGACACAGGGCCGACACCATGTTCTTCCCATTGTTGGTCACCATGGTTCCGATTTTAAGTTCTCTTGGAGAAAGCCAGGATTCGATTTCTTGATTGAGGACACAGACAGTTCCTCTTCTGTGTGACTCCGTTCGCCCAGGCAAACGAGGTGTAGAACAGAATGACATCATTGTGCCCTGCACATGTGGTATGCTGGAGAAGCACTGGGAGTCCACCAAGTGGAAAGGGAGTGACTGCATACCAGCAACTTGGACAGGAACACATTCAGCTTCTGCACTGTTGGACTGCACGCATACTCAGTGGCGTAACTAGAAATGGCTGGGCCCCAAGGTGAACATTTGACATGGGCCCCCCCCCCCCCGAACCGGTTACGGGTCACCAAACAGTAAAATATGCTCAACAGTGGCTCCAAATAGTATTATACGTTCAACAGTGACCCCCACACAGCATTATATGCTCCACAGTGGCCCCCATACAGCATTGTATGCTCTACATTGCTCCCCCCACACACAGTATAATATGCTACCCACAGTGGCCCCACACAGTATAATATGCTCCTCACAGTGGCCCCCACCCAGTATTATATGCTCCCCACAGTGGCCCCCCCAGTATTATATGCCCCCCACAGTGGCCCCCACCCAGTATAATATGCTCTACAGTGGCCCCCACCCAGTATTATATGCTCTACAGTGGCCCTCCGCTCCAGTGGTATTATTATACTTTAGGGTCTCCTCAGACCCCAGAGTATAATAATCGGAGGCCCAGGGAAGGTGATTAAAAATAACAAACATTCATACTCACCTTGCCTTACCTTTCCTTAGCATCCTCGCTCCATCCTGCCGTCTTCAGCGTCTTCAGGCTCTCTTCCGACGTCGCTGCCGAGGCCTGTGATTGGGGCTCAGCGGTCACATGGGGGCGCACTGACGTCATTACGCGGCCGCGCCCCCATGTGACCACTGGGGCCTAATCACAGGCCTCAGTCATGACGAAGGAGCGCCAGAGAGGACGCTGTGCCCAGGAGAGGTGAGAATATGTGTTTATTATTTTCAGTCACCTCCCCTGCCCTGCCATCTATTGAAAAGGGGCCTGCAATATGCCAGGACTCCTTTCCAATAACAGTATGTATAGCGGTCGGGGAACCAGGCTTTCCCCGAACTCTATCATAATGGTCCGGGGCCCGGCCATCTCCAGCTAGCCACGGGCCCCGTACCCTGCCGGGTCCGTTCGCAGTCACACCCCCTGCGACCGCGATCGTTTCTGTTTTGTGGGGTTCGCGGTAGCGGCTGCCACAAGGCTCCAGGGCCCCTAATGTCCCGGGCCCTGTGGCAGCGGCTACCGCTGCTACCCCGATAGTTACGCCCCTGCGCATACTGTTGTCTCTTAGATATAGATTCTGTGATCAATTGCTGACACAATAACTTATTAGAAGGAGGAGGAGGAGCAGGAGCATCACAACCAGCAGATGATGGGAAAGCCACACAGCTTCCTTCAGTTGAGGTGGTGGAGCCTTGACTGCCTGAAATGGGGTACGTGCCACTTGGTGCTGCAGCGGTTGCTGCGGCAGGCTGGACCACCACATTGGAGCTACATCTCTCCCAGGCCACTTTATGGTGACACTGCATATGTTGGCGCAGGGCTGTGGTGCCAACATTGGCACCCTGGCCACGCTTCACCTTCTGCCCACAGATTGAACATATGGCCATGTTCACCTCCCCTGGCGGCTTTACAAAAAACTACCACACCGCTGAGTAGGTGATTTTACCCCCAACACTCCACAATAACTGACTGCTACCACCACTGCCTCCGTGAACCCCTGCACCACTGCTTTCCTGGCAGGTAGGCTGCTGCGAAGCGGGTGGTCGACCCCGGGCAAGTTTAGCTCCCGACCTTACACTGCTGCCACCCTGCTGACTCCCCTGCTGCCTCATGAGCAAGCTGCAACCCTCTTCTCTTCTCCTGATGACGATGAGGCCCCTTCATCATCCGGCTCCCAATTACGATCAGATGGTAACAAAATGGTGAATATAGTCTTCCTTATGGGTTTACACACTAATAAACACCTTTAAATATGTGATGATAACCGCTAAGAATTATTGAATTATTATTGACAATACTGTTTAAAAATGGCCTGCAACTTTATACTGGTAACAAAATGGCGAATATTGTCGTTATGTCTTTCCCCACATTAAAGGCGTTTATTACAGATAAGTGCAGATATTATTGGATGATAATTCAGTTTTCTTTGGCACAATAGTACTGAATAATGTTATGCTTTGAAAGAACAGTGAATAAGCCCCTTATAATAAACGCCTTTAAAAAGGCTTTTTTCACAGATACGTGCAGATATGGCTTTGGCACAATAGTACTGAATAATGTTATGCCTTGTAAGAACAGTAAGAACAGCCCCTTATAATAAAGGCCTTTAAAAAGGCTTCTTTTACAGATGCGTGGAGATATTAGTGTATGATATTTCACTTTTTTATGCTGTACTGCACTGCAAAAGGCTTGTTGTGTTCCACCTTGAAGACACAGATATGAGTAATGAGCAGCAGTATAACGGCAGGGAGTGCTGATATGTGAATTATGCTGCAAATTCTTGATGTAAATGACCCTGCAACCACTCCAAATTTTTCTCTCAATTCCTCCCTATCCTTTCACTACATTTCTAAGGCTCAGACTCTTTCCCTGAACTTATATATGTTTTCTAAGTCTTTCCCTGGATAGTGCCGACGTCTGTACAGTAAGAGCAATGTGGAATGACTGTACCTAAAATGGCCGAGGGTTTTTATAGGGCTGTGACATCACAGGTCCGGCTGGCTGCTGATTAGCTGCACGCTTGGCATTGTTGGTAATCCCGCGCTCCTAGAGTTCTCCTTATCCTAACATGTGCAGAAGCCATTTTATAAAAAAATGTGATTCGAAGCATCAAAGCGTGAGGAAAATCCAGAATAGTGGCGAATCGAAGATTTCCTGAAATTCGGATTGAATTCCACTTCTGCAGATTCGATTCGCTCATCTCTAATCAACAACGGAAACATTTTCCATTAAGACAGAGTTAGACTGTTCCTCATCGTTTGTTATGTATGTATTGGAATGCCCTTAAAACTCTGAATAGCTCCAATTGTTGCAGGAGTCAAGTGTCTGTATTAAATGTCCCAACCTGTTGGCATAAAAACCTGGGTATCTGTCTCAAGATGGCGGACTAGTGAACCTGCAAAGAGGATGCAAATGGTGGCTGAAGTCATCAAGCAGGGATCTGCTAGGTGTATGGCACTCTGGTAGCATATACTGGGAAAGAGTGATGCAGGGAAGATATAGTTGGAAATTCAGTGACTCCAGGTAGGCCATTAGAGGTAAGATGGCTGCGTCCTTTTGTCGGAGAAGCCACGAGAATGGGAGACGTTAATACGGCCAACACAGGTCTCACTGGGTCCAGTCAGCACACCCCTAAAAACAGGCACTGGGGCCTGAGGAAGGACTCTAGGGTGTTTTGAGCCTAAATGTGGCTGTAACCAAGTAGAGAGGAGGGAAGAAGCAGGAGCTCACATTATAAATGTCCGTCTCTGTTGCTGGCTAGCAACACCCCATCTGTATTTTTAAGTCATATCATAAATTAACATTTTTTATATATATTAAAATTGTAAAGAAAAAACCTTATATTTATTTAAATCATAAAATGAAGATTTTTATACTTACTTAAAATAATGTATAAATTTATACTTTTCGTTAAATTTGAAATCTATCCTCATTTCATAACTCATAGAAACTTGTAAGATTCCTCCAATGATCAGGTCTGCAGGCTCTGCGACGTTCTCTACTCTTCCAATCAAATCCATGTTGCATCCCATGTCCATAAGATCTTGTCTTGTGACCTTATGAAAAAATTAGTAAAGTCTTGTAGATGGTTCATCATTTTTTTATTATTCCAAAATGATAACAAGAAACCTCATAATTGTTCCAAAAAACAAGACCTTAAATATCTATGTGATCTAAAATGTAAAAGAAAAGATGCCCCAATATCTGACAGGTGAAGGTTCCACCAGGGCTGTTTCCATGACTTCCATAGAAGTGAATGGGGAGAGTCACACACATGTGCAGCTGGATTTCTATCCATTTCCCCCTAGATATGGAGGTCTGTGGGACAGAGGTCCAGATAAATAGACTCAGGTCCCACCACTGGGCACTGGACCTATCACACATTTATACATTGTATTGTTCAAACATTTGGTGACTTTTTTTTATGTTGTTATCTATATTTAAGAATAACCCTGAAATCTCACAGTTTTCACTCTGACCAGAGTCTCATAATAGACTAACCCTTCCTGTTCTGTGGAAATCACTATTCAGCAGTCATGTTATCAGCAGAGACAGGATTGAAATGACAGATAAGGGGTCATTCACATGGCTGGGTTTATCTTGTGAGCTAAGTCCCTGTATCAGCCGGATTTATTGGCTTGAACCTGACTCAGTCGAGGAAATGTTTCAGTTAAAAGAATCCACACTCCACATTAACCAGGAGCTCCCTCAATATGGGGATCATTCTGAACACTATGGGACCAGTTTATTAAGACTAGTGTATAGTATGCCAGTCTTAGTGAACAGACATATTGGAGTGAAATGTGCCAAAAAATATTAAGAGATTTACACCTATTAATAATTTTGGTGCATCTCAGGTGGCCTCACATATTGAAATCTTAGCCGCAGCTAAGGGCTCAATAGATTTCAGCCAATAAGCCATTATGTTCACCTGTACATTTGTTGGAGTTCATAGCCCCGCCCCCTCCATGCCCACCCACTTTTGAGAAAGGTGACAAGTGCAGCGCAAAAAGGTGAAAAGTCACAATTTTCTAGCTGTGCACCAAAATCTGCTACTTTTGTCATGCCTTGTATGAAGAAGATCTCATAATTTTCAATATATTTACACCAGAACGTTGATATAAATCCGTTGATAAATATCCTCTATACAGAGCTGAATGCTAAAACTTGTTACCTGCAGCCACCACTAGGGGGAGCTCAGTAAATAGGAATTAATACAGCTACCATTACACTCAATGGAAACTGTAACAATAAGATCTCCTTAATAAATTACTAAAGATGGGTGAACCACACAAGATTTGCTTCAATGAATATTCATGACATTCGGCCGTTTGGTTCATTTTGGCCAAACTTGTTCAGCACAATCCTGAAGTGCTATCATTATACTATGGGATCTCTTCACACCACAGAGTATAATAAGTGGAGGTCCAGGGGAGGTAACAAACAATTATGTTCATTTTGCCTCACCTCTCCTAGGAATTCTTGCAGCTTCTGGAAGTCCCTCTGGGTGGCCTCTTCATGCCCTTGACTGATGTCATGTGCCCCAGGGTCACTGCAGAGACTTGTGATTGGGTATCATTCATCACATAAGATGTGCCAATGTCATGCCAATGCAGAGTCCATGAAACTGAGGGGGCCCCAAAGGTCCCTCATCCACATAAAATATAGCACTAGTCTAAATGACACAAGTTAGGTAGGTGCCCCATTACAGTATTGCATTGGTCCCTGGTACTCAAGTTATGCCTCTGACAAAGGTCAATGTACAGGGAGGGGGAAGGAGGTGAGCTACAAGCATAACTTACTGTAAATGACGTCTTCCTGTGATATCTATGTATCAAAGTCATTTTCATGGCCGAGTACAAGCTGGCAAACTTGGTCCTTGAATTGACTCAACAGAACGTAGCTCGGTTGAAATTAACTCAACATATCAGTTCAGCCAGCGGCATTCCTACCATATAGGTAGACCATGCAGCTGCTATGAGACCCATGTTGATCTAATTATCCTCATTCTCAACACTAATTCAATGCATTGTCCTGCAGCTGCCAGTAGATGGAGCACAGTGTAAGGAGTAGGGATGAACAGACCTGTTTGGATCAAACTGGATTCAACCAAAATTTTCCAAAAGTTCCAGCTTCAATCATCTGTACTAGTCATAGACCATGCCCACAAGACTCGTCCAGAGAAATCAATGAGTTATCTCCAAACTACAGTTGTGTATGGGTATGTGGCTGCTGTAAAGCAAATCACTGACCTGCTGTTAACAAAGCAGAGCAGCAGAAAATAGAATGTAAAAAAAAAATCATAAAAACAGGAAAAAACAACATTAATGTGTCACAATCTGCTTAGTAAAAACAGAGACTTTAGAAGTAAAATTGGTCTTGACCTTCAGCAAGGCTAATGGCTAAGGCTCCATTCACATCAAGTTTTTACATCCATTTATCAAATTCATGTAACGGATGCAAATGATGAAAACAGATGGCCGTCCATTTACATGGAGATCAATATTAAAAAAATAATAATTTCTGTTTCTGTAAGGTTTTTGAAGGACACAGAGAAGTAGTCTAACATACCTTTGTGTCCATCAGGAAAATTGGACAAATTAATCCAATTGAACGTGAATGCATTTCACCATATCCTGCAATACATTAGTACTGTAAAATATTTTATGGACAATCACACACCCGAAGGTTAATGTGCCCTAGAGGTCTAAAAATAAAAGTAAAAAAAAAAAATAAAAATATATATATATAAAACTTTAACTCATTGGTGACATAGGCCGTAATAGTAAGATGCAGCCGCCTTAAGCCCTTAAGGCAATCCACCATACATACTATCCTCAATACCATTGCTATGCTGACAACACTCAAATATATCTCTCTAGAACAGACATTACCTCTCTGTTGTGTCTTGTAATGTTACCTCTTTGTAATGTATCTTGAACCCTACAATATGTGAAGTGCTACGGAATATCTTGGCGCTATATAAATAAAATGTATTATTATTATAAAGGAATTGTGGAGGAGAAGGGAAATCTAAAGTGTACCCATTTACCACCCCATCCACTAGACCGTGCACACTATACTGAAGTTAGCCTGAAAAGCTACTTTTCTCTTTATGCCCATTTGGCTAGTATTTACAGTGTCTTGCAAAAGTATTCATACCCCTTGAACTTTTTCACATTTTGTCACCTTACAATCACAATTGTAAATGTATTTTATTGAGATTTTAAATGATAGACCAACACAAAGTAGCAGATAATTGTGAAGTTGTGAGGGAATTGCTTGAGGAGCGATTACCCAGTAGCTGCTGGTGAACCCTGGGGGGGGGGTAAGGGCACAACAAGACAGTGAACCCTAAGCTGAACCCCCCACTGTCCCTGGCTACTTTCTTGATCTGTCCTAGGTGACAACCAGCAACTGGTCGACAATCCCTTCTTAATATAAGTGACAACACAGAATACATACAGTACAAACAACAAAAGGGAGGACAGCTAGCCAAGGGGTCGGTAACAGTAGAGCAATGCAGTACAGAATCAAAATCCAAGAGAATAGTCAAAGGTTAGCCAGAGGTCAGGAATAAGAATACAGGTAACAAAACAGCAAGGAGCAATAGCCAGTATGCACAAGGCAATAGCAAGCACCAATGTGAATGTGAGCAAACAATAAATAGGAAGGAAGAACCTGCCCCAGACTTGATAGGAGGATAAGCTGTCAATCACACAGGTAAGGCTAAAATTAACTATTAGTGGAGCAGAGGGAAACCAAGGTAAAGGAGATGGGTGTGGTGGAAAATCAATTAAGGAGGTGAGGGAATAGGACAGTGTTCAGACAATACAAGAAAAACCCAAAGGAAAGAATCACAACCGGACCCACCTTCTGCACCACAGCATGCGGCCGGATGGCGCAGAAGTTCGAACAAGTGCGGACGTAACAGAAGTGGAAGGAAAATATTACATGGTTTTCAAAATTTTAATCAAATAAAAATCTGAAAAGTGTGACGTGCAAAATTATTCAACCCCCCTGTTCTCTGATACAGCTAAATAAAATCCAGTACACACAATTACCTTCAGAAGTCACTTAATTAGTTAATAAAGTCCAGCTGTGTATAATTTAGTTTCAGTGTCAATACACCTATTCTGTGAAGGTCTCAGTGATTTGTTAGAGAACTCTACTGAACAAACAGCATCATGAAGACCAAGGAACTCACCAGACAGGTCAGAGATAAAGTTGTGGAGAAGTTTAAAACAGAGTTAATTTATAAAAACATATCCCAAGCTTTGAGCATCCCAATGAGCACTGTTGAATCCATCATCCAAAAATGGAAAAAGCATTCTTCAACTGCAAACCTAACAAGACATGGCCGTCCACCTAAAATAACAGATTAAGCAAGGAGAGCACTGGTCAGAGAAGCAACCAAGAGGCCCATGGTCACTCTGGAGGAGCTGCAGAAATCCACAGCTCAGGTGGGAGAATCTGTCCATAGGACAACTAGAAGTCGTGCACTCCACAAATCTGGCCTTTATGGAAGAGCGGCAAGAAGAAAACCATTGTAAGAAAGATATAAGAAGTGCCTTTTGCAGTTTGCCACAAGCCATATAGGGGACACAGAAAACATGTGGAAGAAGGTGCTCTGGTCAGAGGAGACCAAAGTTGAACCTGTTGGAGGCTGCAAAGACTTGAGACTGGGAAAGAGATTCACCTTCCAGCAAGACAATGACCCTAAACCTACAGCCAAAGCTCCAGTGGAATGGTTTAGATCAAAGAATATTCCTGTGCTAGAATGGCCCAGTCACAGTCCAGACCTAAATCCCATTGAGCATCTGTGGCAAGACATTAAAATTGCTGTTCACAGACGCTCTCCATCCAATCTGGCTGCAAAGAAGAAGAAGGAGCAAAAATCTCAGTCTCTAGATGCGCAAAGCTGGTAGAGACAGACCCCAAAAGACTTCCAGCTGGAATTGCAGCGAAAGGTGGCTCTACAAAGTATTGATATAGGGGGCTGAAGACTTTTGCACGTCACACCTTTCAGATTTTTATTTGATTAAAATTTTGAAAACCTTGTATCTTTTTCCTTCCACTTCACAATTATCTGCTACTTTGTGTTGGTTATAACTGAAAAGCTCAATAAAATTCATTTAAATTTGTGGTTGTAAGGTGACAAAATGTGAAAGAGTTCAAGAGGTATGAATGCTTTGGCAAACCGCTGTGTATGTATTTTATTAAAGATAATAATAAAGATTTATTTTTCAGGGTTCTTTCAGGCAGAGCAGATTCAATCAATTAGAGAACTAAAACTCTTTTAAAACTTTGAATATAAGTTTTGTTAGTCTTAAGTTTATAAAGCAGAGCTGGTCCCACAAAAAATAAGCCCTCAAACAGCTCCATAATAATAAAATAATAAATGTTGTACCTCCATTTTCCCCATATTTGGGTTTTTATTCTGTAAAATTAATAATACATAAAAGTAACATTTTGCTTGTACTGTAGGGTGAACATCAAAAAATGTAAAATTATAAAAAGCAACAACAGAATTGATGTTATTTTTTAATCCATACAGAAATAAATACAATGTTGTAAATAGGTTATAGGCGCCCCAAAATGATGTCATTAAAAAATGCATCTCATCGCATAAAAAGCAAACCCTCAAATGAAATGGAATTGGGCCCGGGGTTTAGTGTCCCAAATCGCCCTCTTACAAAGCCATCTGTGCCCGCAATAAAATAAAAATGCCTTATACACCTATATTCCCGCCGCTGCACTCCTCGAGCTGGCGCAGTTTTTCACTGAAGTCAGAGGAGTACACCTCAGCTTCAGTGCACATGTCCCGTACCTCCGGCACTTGCACAGTGAAGCTGGGGGGTACATCTGTCCAAAAACCAAACACTCTAAAGCTAAGGCCCCATGTAGCAGACTGTAGCCAAAAAGCGATGTGGGAAAAACCACGACTGAAACGCATCTCAGTTTTTACTGCAGCGCTTTTTACAGAAAGTCCAGATAGTTTTCCACTGCGGACTTTCTGCTTCCATTATACCTATACGGAAAACACCAGCGTTTAAATATCTGCAAATGACATGCTGCGATTTACAAAAACACAACGATTTTGTCCTCTGCACATATATTTCTGTAATGTGTGGATGGGATTAGCCAGAATTCCATCCACTTTGCAGGTAATGTAAAACACCACGGTTTTTTTCCACGGCGTTTCTGCTGCAGCAAAATCGAGGTTTTTAAACTATTTGGGGGCCTGGTCTAAATCTGTTTTCTGGCATTCAAATAACGCTCCTTCCCTTCTGCGTCTTACTGTCTGTCCAAACAGCAGTTTATACCCACATATTTGACATGTATGTATTCCGGGTATAACAATGTAATATATGTGGGTATACACTGCTGTTTGGGCACAATGTAGGGCACAGCAGGGAAGGAGCGCTATTTGACTTTCACAGCACAGATTTAGGTGGTTTGGTTTTTAGACGCCATGTTTGCAGAGAATCTGAGGTGCCAGTTAAGTGGAACCCCCTGGAAAGAGACGCCATTTTGGAAGCTAAGGAATTTATAAAGGGGTGTAGTGAGAAATAGTTTTCCAGATGTGAATGTGCAGTGGATGGTGGAAAGTGAATATGTGAGCTGTGGGGAGTACGTTGGGTACACCAAATCCCACTCTCTTTTCCCACTAGCCCCTACGATGAGGGATATTCTGGGGATTTAATTTTGGCATATTTTCCCTTTCCCTAAAGAATGCGGCAATTTTTGTGCTTTCCATTGTCACATAAAGCAAGCAATATTAATTTTTTCCATTGATGTAGCCATATTAGGGCTTAACTTTTCTGAGGGATTTGATACATTTTCCTATTACACTACTTTGGGGGCCTATTACTAATTGACTGAATTTTATTAACACTTTCTTAGAGGGGGGGTAAAAAAGGAATTTTGCTTTTTAGCATTTAATTTTATTTTTTCTCATTCATGGTAGAGCATCACATTACACACAGCAATAACACAACAGTGAGGATCATATACAGCACAGACATCAGAAGTGGTAATGACCGGAGATCACACATCCAGAATGAGAGCAGATACACAACCTCACACTACACACATATATACTGTACATACACAGCTCAGTGTATTGTATGGAGATGTCACAGAGCTGAGGACACATCACATCATTCCTTCCCCCTCCCTGCTTGTTAGTACATGAAGCTTGTGTGTGGCTGTTGTCACTTACTTGTTACGATGAAGATGCAGCCGGTCTGGAATCCTCTGGAGGTCGAGCTCTGATCTTGAGTTCTGGGCTTTTTATCTTCTCTTCACACATACAGGGTAGATCTAGAGCTATTTGCAAAACTCCCCTGATGATAAAATCTGCAAGTGATGGTTATGAAGTTCAGGAGAGATAATCTATATGAAAACATATAATTGTTCTGTTTATCTGAGTTCTGAGGTTTAACCCTTCTACTCCATGATGGAAGAAGTTTGTTAGGAACATATTTAAAATAGTTTTTTGGACAAGATAACTTTCTCCTGCCTATGTAAAGATCCTTAATAAACCTATAACAATTAAGGACTTTTCTGGGAACAGAAGAGTCAATTAAATCGAGCAAGGCACTGGGGCCTGAAGACTTTTCTAGAAATTTTTTAAAACATTATTTTCTAATTATCCCATATTTTACAATTTTATTTTGGGAGATCCAATGCCAGGGTGATCCAACATGGCTTATATTAGAGTTCTACCTAAACAAGGGAAGTGGGATCATTGTGTCCTTCCATATCTCACTTATATGTGTGGACATTAAGATCATGCCCAAAGTGACGTCCGATTATCTGGCAGTGATATTCTCTTATCTTATAGTCTCAGCACAGGTTGGGTTTGTTAGAGGTTTTGGGGTCGATTGGCTCGGGACCAAGATTAGTTTTGGGTTGAATATGTTCAATACGAATCGCACCTTAAATTACCTTAAAAGACCGCCAAAGTTATATGAAAGTGACATGAATGTCTATGGAAAAACAGAAGGTAGGCAACAAATACAACCTCCAAGTTGAACTATACTCTGCGTTGCCACTTACTACAAAGGATATGTAGAAAAATTATCCCGTTTTGATGACTTATAAGAGTTACAGGCTTGTTGTTATTTAGGACAGAATTTTGTGGCTGTAAGCCTAGATGAAGTGTCATGAAGAACTGACTTTTCAAAAGAAGAAAAAAAACACCAAAAATTATTATAATGGGAGCAGATATGAATGAAAATTAGAGATGAGCAAATTTCTCAAAAGTTCGATTCTGCAGTTCAATTCAAATTTAATTTTTTTTTTTTCTAAGATCCGGATTAATTTGCGGCGAATATCGTTGAAAAACACCTATTTCCTGACTTCAGAGAGCCTGTATAGTGGAGTAGAACACTGTGCCCTGCAGTAACACACATAGGGAGCCTACTGTGGTAGTGAAACAATACTGTGAGTCAGTATGACACGCACATGACAGGCGTCGCTCTTAGAACCACTGCACACTTCAATTATTTGGACAGTTACGGTGCCAAAACTGACCAACTAACTCACGTGTGAACTCAGCCTTCCAGGTCCATGTTAGTGCCAGGTAGAAATAACCGTGCAGAGGCACAAGATCCTACTGTAGCGTGAAAGAGCTCACTCCTTTAACACCGTCGTCTGCTGATTTCACATAGATGTCTACGGAGTGGTAAGGAGACATAATGTGGAGGTGGCAGAAGCATGAAGAGGACATACAGTGACCCAGTGGAAGCGGCAAAAGGAGGCCATACAGTGACCCAGTGGCAGCGGCATGAGAAGGCAATACAGTGACCCAGTGGCAGCGGCATGAGGAGGGCATACAGTGACCCAGTGGCAGCAGTATGAGGAGTACACAGAGTGACCCAGTGGAAGCGGCATGAGGAGGACATACAGAGACCCAGTAGCAGCGGCATGAGGAGGAGATACAGTGACCCAGTGACAGCGGCATGAGGAGGCCATGCAGTGACCCGGTGGCAGCGGCGTGAGGAGGCCATGCAGTGACCCGGTGGCAGCGGCATGAGGAGGACATACAGTGACCCAGTGGCTGCAACATGAGGAGTACACAGAGTGACCCAGTGGCTGCGGCATGAGGAGGCCATACAGTGACCCAGTAGCAGCGGCATGAGGAGGACATACAGTGAACTAGTGGCAGCGGCATGAGGACAGATTATGGGTAGATTTGCCTATTTGTAATTGATAACGTCCCACTTCTTGAATCTTACCTTATTCCTTAAAGATTGTAAGCCCCTATGGAATAGGATAGGAATGCCAAATCCATATACTTTACTATATGTCTTACAGTATTTGTTAAAAAATAATTCACTACAGTTTTTAAAAAGTTTTTCTTAAGCATTTTTACCATTTTTCTAAAAGATAATAGTTGAAAACTGATTACAGATTTTAGAAAAGAAGAAATGAGTAAAAACAAGTTGAAAAGCTTCCTACATAATGGTGTATTATTTTATAAGAAATCAATGATGTCATATACAGTTCCATCTTCACAGATATGGAAAGTTGCCTGAAGTGTTTTCCGAGTATCAATGGTCGAATGAGAGAAGAGACACCTGTATCCCAAGAACAATCGACTTCCTGTCTTATGAGGAGGCCCTGGGATTATCTCTAGTTGCTATTGCCGTGGTCTTCTGTCTTCTGACTGCTGTTATATTGGGGATATTCATCAAATACAAGGACACCGCCATTGTAAAGGCCAATAACCAGAACCTCAGCTTTATACTTCTTCTCTCACTCATTTTATCCTTTCTCTGTCCTTTCCTATTTATTGGGCATCCAACCAGAATGTCCTGTCTCCTCCAACAAGTGGCTTTTGGGAACATTTTCACAGTTGCTGTCTCTTCAATCTTGGTCAAAACAATCACCGTGGTCTTGGCCTTCAAAGCCACAAAACCCAACACATCAATGAAGAGATGGCTCGGGACACATTTCTCTACATGTCTTCTAATCATCTTCTCATCCATTGAGGTTTTCATCTGTGTCATCTGGTTGTCTTTATCTCCACCATTCCCTTATCAAGATATAGAGGTAGAAATAGGGAAGATAATCCTACAATGTGATGAAGGGTCTATCATTGCTTACTATGTTTCTTTAGGTTATATGGGATTTCTGGCTGTCTTGAGCTTTGTTGTAGCATTTTTAGCCAGGAAACTTCCAGACACCTTCAATGAGGCTCAGTACATCACCTTCAGCATGCTGGTCTTCTGCAGTGTGTGGATTGCCTTCATTATGGCCTATCTCAGCACCAAGGGGAAATACATGGTGGCCGTGGTGGTCTTCACCATTGAGGTTTCTAGTGCAGGACTTCTGGGCTGTATCTTCTTTCCTAAATGTTACATAATTCTACTGAGACCAGAACGGAATGTAAAAGGATACTTCATATCACAAGCAAAACACAACATAACAATATAAAACCTAGAACAGAAAAATGTAAGTTTTTATTTCTTTTATATTTAAAAAATACTAAATCCCCTTAGAATTACTATTGTTTTATATATACCTATACACTATATAAGGGTTGATAGGGGTCTAGCTTGGACACCCTTTTTCTTTTAAATTTTTTTGTGACATTTTACATCATAGAGAAAGAATAAAAGATGTAATAAATACAATGCAGAAGCAATACAAATGTCTTATGGATTCTATAAAGAGAATATATAAACAAGGATTTTTATATGTAACATTTCTTACATCTGTAATCAGTTTAAGTTAAAATAGAAATTATGTCATTTTGGAATTATTTTAGAACAAGAACCTTGGACACTAGAAAGGGTTGACGTTGAAGGGAGTCCAAACTCCCCAGGGCTCCAATCTCCACAGGGTTCCCAGCGGCACTATTCCATTGAAGCTGCTCAGCACCATGACCACACAGCTTAAAAACTCACCGAGTCTGTCCCATATATATATTCTAAACTGTTCAGTTTTTAACAAAACCGAACAAATGGCGATTTCTTCATGCTACAAGAAAATGGCTGCCACCAAGTGTTTGACCAGGAAATACAGAGGACACGCTTGTATATGACACAGGCACTGTCTGTGACATTGTAGCACCACCTGATAACATCTCAATACACAATAGACAGTGATAGGTGGGCCTTACAGTGCTGACATCATATGGAGTATAAAAGCTTGTGCATTCGTTCTCAGCCTTTAGTTTCTGACTGTAATGGTGGACATGCAAATAGATCCGTGATCAATCTCACTGCATTATAGACTATAGCACAGTTCTGACAAAGCAATAGAAATTACAGCAATTGTTAGATGATTAGTTCTAGAAAATCTAGAATAGAAAAATGTAAGTTTTTATTTTTTTATATTTAAAAAATACTAAATCCCCTTTTAATTAATGATATATGAAATAGAACAATATAAGAGTTTTGTCAGTTTTTTTAAATTTATTTCTAAAATACTAAATCCCTATAGAGTAGCTATTCTTTTATGAAGCCTCCACTTTATAATTAAAAGTATAATTTTGATCCAAGATCTTAGAAAGCAAAACCACAGAAGCAAAAATCCTTCATCAGTGTAATACTGCAGAGCCAGCGATCCATATGTAAATCATTTATTATACTAAAAAAAAAAAACTAATATTTAATCATTACATATTATTATAAACCAAATCTCATTCCGAGCCACCGCCCGCCTTGAGTTTCACCCTTAATTGGCTTCTTCTGGGATATGGTAATTTATAGTACCCACCGAGCATTTATACATGCCACAGATTCTAAAAAGAAAGACATATTTATAAAATATATTATTGTGTTTCAAAAACTACTAAAATGCATGACCACATCCAGAGGCGTAGCTAGGGGTTTAGCACAGGGGGGCGAACATGTCCAAGTGGGCCCCCTACTTGAACATGTTTGTATACCGATACTATGAGTATACGGTGAGCGTATAGTGGTATATAGCGGCTCTACACAGGGCTCTGCAGACAATTTAGGTGAATACAGGGCAGTAGCATTTAGTGACTTATCGGTGACGTCTCTGACTAATCGGTCACATTCCGCATCTCTTTCATCTGGACGGCCATGACCACTTCTTCCAGTCTCTGTAAAGTTTGCAACACAGACATCTTTGGCTCCTCACTTTTCCAGGCACCACATTGTCCTCACCTACACAAAGCCCCCATCTTGCTGCTACCCCAATTATAAAATATATAATATAACCCCCCATAATGAATAATACCCCCAAGTGCATCTTTAAACTAATAACTTCCCTTTGCACCCCTTTAAGAGGACCTTTCACATCCTCATGTATATGTGGTTTTACATACCTCTAGAAAGCCGACAGTGCGCTGAATTCAACTCACTGCCGGCTTTCCCGTTATATGCCCTGGGGCTGGAGATATCGGGGGTCTAAATTTCACCGTTCACTGTCAGAAGGGCGTTCCTGACTGTCTAGTTGCACTGTGAGGAACGCCCTCCCTTACAGTACCCGTCCATAGAATTGTACTGGGGTGTAAACAGCCCAGTGATGACGCTGAGCTGTGAGGAACGCCCCCCCTAGTACAAGTCTATGGACGAGCACAGTCGGGGAGGGCGTTCCTCACAGCACAGCTAGACAGTCAGGAACGCCCTTTTGACAGTAAACCGTGAAACTAAGACCGCCGATATCTCCAGCCCCGGGGCATACAAAAGGGGGAAAAAAAATTTGGGGGTTCCAATACCCAGGACCCCCAAGGAACAACTGTTTGAATGAACCGTGGTATCTGTGTAAGCGCCGTGACCCCTTCTCTGTTTACATAGTGTTATTCATCTCATAGCGACCATGTAATGTAATTACAGCCTCGTCCTATACACATCTATGTGACAAGGCTGGAATTACATCACACGGTCACTATAAACAGACAGTGTGTGATATAAACAGGTGCCATAGCCCCTTCATACAGCTGATCAGCGGGGAATCACTTATCTCTTATTGATGTTTTATTCTGAGGATAGATCATCAATAAAAATGAGCTGGAAAACTCCTTAAGGCTAAGGCCCTATGTGGTATCCCGCATCAAAAAGAGCTGCGGGAAAAACCGCAGCGGCAACGCATCGTGGTTCTTCCAGCAGCACTTTGCACAGAAAGTTCGCAGAGGTTTCCTCTACAGACTTTCTGCTTCAATTATATCTATAGGGAAACCGCCGGCATTTCCGTAGGTATAATTGACATTCTGCAATTTCCAAAACACCAACTGTTTTGGAAATCGCAGATTATCCGCTGTGCATATTTTACTGCAAAGTAGGGATGGGGGCTCCAGGTGGTGAAAACCCACTGAAAAAAACCGCAACATTCTAGCAAATCCCATCCATACACTGCGGAAAAATATGTGCAGCAGACACATTGCGATTTCCAAAACCGTTGCGGTTTTGGAAATTGCAGCATGTCAATTATACCTACAGAAACACCGGCGGTTTCCATTTAGGTGTATTGAAAACCAAAGTCCACAGAGGAAACCTCTGCGGACCTTCTGTGAAAAGTGCTGTGGGGAAAAAACGTTACTGGCGCGGTTTTTCCTGCAGCGCTTTTTTGCTGCAGCCCGCTACGTGGGGCCTTAGTCTTAATAAGGTGCAAGTGCAACTTTAATTAAATTAATTGATCCTCATATTATGCCCAATTCACCCTGACATAAATACTGCACCTCTAATGACCTCTTATATCAATGACCACCCCCTTATGTTCATAATGCCTCCTAATATAAATGATGCCCCCTAATGGCCCCTTATATAAATAACCTCCCCCCTTGTATTCATAATACCCCCTAATAATCCTTATATAAATGACCCCTAATGAATCCTCCCTTTATAGTTAGATTTCCCCCTCCTAACCACCCCTTATTCTATTAATATACCCACACAAAAAAAATCATACTCACCTACCTGCGATGCTGATGAATGGAGCCGCCGCTTCCTTCCTGTCCACGCGCATGACGTCTGTGTCTGAGCGCAGGCGGCGCATTGTTGTGATGTCATCGTGTTGCTTGTGCTTAGAAGAAGACATCGTTCTGTGGTCTTGGGGTCTTGTAAACCGCAGGCCTGTATTGGCTTGCGGTTTACAAGACAGTTAAGCACCAGGAAGCATTGTAACTAGATCGGTGTCTGCAGACACCAATCTAGTTAGAAATAAAGGATGTATTAATGGCAGCCCCGTGGTGGGCCCCAAAAAGTCAGTGGGCCCGGGGCGGCCGCCCCCTCTGCCCCCCCTGCTAGCTACGCCTCTGACCACATCTGTTACTATAAAGGTTCCCAGGCTTGTTATCAGATAGATTCAATTACAGGGAGCTCAGGAAAGGTGAGGGAAGGTGAGTATGACTTTTACTATTTTTCCCTCTTCTTGCCAATGATTATTTTACTTTAGGTAAGGAATAGACTCCAGACTATAATATTTAGAGGTGGGCAAACCTCTCAAAATTTTTTTCAATTTGGATACAGGTTGGCTTGGGTCCCAGATTTTTTTTGGGTCGAACAAGTCAAACATAGTGTAGAACATTCTCAGAGCTCCTAAGAACCTATCTATCCAATTTCTAGCTCTATAAGGCAAACACAGATGAAGTTACGCCAAAGTGAACATGACATGTATGTCTATGGAAAAACTAATGGTAAGTAGTGGATACAAGCTCTGACATAAATCATACACTGCACTGACACGCGCTTATATGCATTTCAACATTTAAAACGTTACAAAAATTACTCTTTTTGGCAAGGTGTTTGCCTGTAGTTCTTTAGACACACATGGGTATATTGCAAAAAAGCAATGGTTTTGTAGAAAAATTTGCTTGTTTTGATGACTACAGGAGCTTGTTGTTGTTTGGCTGAGACAAATTTGTAACTGTGAGCCAAGCTGAAAGGTGATAAAAAATTGGCTTTTCAAAAATAAAGCCAACAAAAATGATGTGCCAGAATGCCACACCAACATTACTCTTCCTTCTTTCCTTCCTTATTTCTTTATTCCCTCCATATTCCTTCCCTTCTTCTCTAAAACAAAAATCACATATAAGGTTTGTCCCCCTAGTATAATCCTTTTTAGAGTGTTCTGAACAATTTCTTATTTAGCGCTGATAATAGTATACATAAACCAGGGATTCATTCCAGAACATCTCCCTTCTTTATGTATATGAAAGAAAATCGTATCATTACAAAGGAAACAAATAAATAAAGGGGTGAAGACCCAACAGGAGAAGATCAAATTATACTAAGAAAACCAGCTGAGAAGGAACGAAAAAAATATTCAACACAACAAATTAACATCACATAAGCCAGTAACAAATGTTATCACTAAATAGGAGAAATACAATAAAACTGAATGAAGTATAAAACTGAGAAACGAATACTGGAAAACTAAAGGTTAACCAAAACTAAAAATGAATGACTTAATAAAGACTTCAAGAAACAGAACGAAAAAATCCCTAATCCCAAGAAATTAACCCTTGGAATTAAAAGTAAAATCATATAGAGGAGTTTAGTGTGATGGCGATTGCTGTAGACACCAGTAACTAATACAATAGAATAGTGGACTCTGTACAATAGACAATAGTAATGACATATAGTGTAACAGAGAAGTAAAGCCAGGTATAAATAATAAAATATTAATCTCCCATCCAACATGATTTGTAATAATACAAAATAAGCAATAAAAACATAAAACACATATTGAGTATTGCCAGGTCTGTAATGGCCCGAGCAATACAACTTTATGTTATTTTCCTTGCACAGTAAAAAAGGCATCTAAAAATAAATGTCAGAATTGAAAAAGATGTTATAAAAAGCAATAAAACTGTCAGGCCTTCCTGCTGTATAGACCAGCTCAGCACACGCAGATCCTTCTCTCTTATTAATCTTGGCCATAGACAATTCAGTCGTACGTTCCATCTGATTAATTGTTTCAGGACACAACATGCTTGGAACCAAAAATTCTTTTTCACTCATTTCATTTCTCCCCGCAGCGCTTTTCATTGTGTTTTTGCTGCATTTTTCTTCCCTCTATAATTCTATTGGGGAAATATTTGCATTTCCGCAGCTATAATAGGTTGCTTATCCACAGAGATTTTTTTTTCTCCAATGTGTGGATGAGATTAACCAAAATCTCATTCACTTTACTGCTTCTGTAAAATGCTGCATTTTCACAACGTGGGGCCGTAGCCTAAAGGAAGACCTGGATCTTAAATCTAGACCTTTCAATAACATATTCCAAAGTCTTACTAAAATATTCTTAATGACACAATGGAGTATATTAAAGGTGGTGATAAACAATGTGTAAAATGTCTTTCGTTGTTCCTTTGGTTGATTCTTGAAGAAGAAGAATAGTTCAGATGTAAATGAAGACCCCGGTCATTGGTATTCAAATTGTTAAAGGGCTTTTCCAAGGCTAAATAATTGATGACGTATTAAGATAGGTCATCTATTAGAGATTGACAGGGGTCTTAAAGAAGATGTTACAAGGAATAGGGGACTGTGCAATGAAATGAAGCTCGAAATGTTTCATGAATAGATTTGTTTAACTTGGGGCAAAACAAGTCCCCATCGCACAGTAGCCCCTTTGTCGATAGAAATCTTCTGTAATGAAAAGTATATTGTGGTCCATAATAAATGTAATATTGTCTAGAAATAAATCTATTTGTGTAGTAGGAAACTCTGATCGGTTGTGTGATGTATCTGCTGCAGCTTCAATTCCGAAATGATGTCCAAGGTTGGAATACAAGACATTGACATCTAATGTCACAAGCAAGTAATCTGAGGGTGTGTAATCCTGGTCAATTGTGAGGTTAGATCCGTAGAATCCCTCAGATAAGTGTCTTTTATGGTGTTATCTGCTCTATCACTGCTGAACATTTGCAAACTCCTAAATGAATGTTTTTGGGCTTTTGTTTTTAACCCCTTACCTCTGGTAACATTTTTCGATCTTCGTTTTTGACTCCCCACCTTCCAAACACCATAACTTTTTTTTTTTTCCGGTTGACAGAGCCATATGAGGGCTTAATGTTTGTGGGACAAATTGTTCTTCATATTGGTACCATTTATTATTCTTTACAATGTACTGGGAAGATGGAAAAAAAAATCATGATGGGGTGGAATTGGAGAAAAAGTGCATTTGTGCCACTTTTTTACGGGCTTAGTTTTTAGGTCATTCACTTTACAGCCAAAATGACATGTGACCTGTATGCTTTGTTTCTACAGTGTTCATCGTATGGGAATTTTTTTTTTATAGTTTTGTAGACAGATACCTAATGTGTTTCACAGTAATTTTTTTTTTAATTTATATGTATTCTAGGGAAAAAGGGGTGATATGAACTTTTTTTTTTTTTTACTATTTTAGCCCCCCCAGGGGGCTTAAACCTGCAATTTTCCCTTCTGTAGCCACTCCTGGATTTGGTCCAGAAAACTGCAACAAAAAAAGCAACTTCTCTGAAAAGTGGGGCCTTAGCTTAAATGTGAAATAGGGCCCATAAGTTATTCAAGCTATAGCCCGAAAGTTACAGAGTATTCATTTGGTTTTTTGGCCCCAAAGAGCAGATTACAAAGTGAGAGTATTTTTAAACAAGAGAAATGGCCAATAAACACTGAGATAAATTTCCTCAGTTTCATGTGCCAGATACAATTAAAAAAAAGCACTTATGAGAAAAAAAAAATCTATATTTAACTTTTCCTCTAACTATTCACTACAACTATAAATTAATTTGCTGAGGGTTTAGCATCCGAAATGGTGGAGAGATGTTGTTCCTTCCTTTCTGGAAGATTTGCTTGCAGATCTTGTACATTGCTATGAATTTATCGTTTGGCAATGTAAAAAAAAAAATCCCCACGTGCGAGATGACCACGTGTAGTGGCTCCAACCAACACCTACAGCAGCAGTGGAAATGTGTCTGCCACTGCTCCCGCCCTCCGAGCTTTTCTTAGGTGTGTCCCAAACAGGCTTTTTTGATGTTGGGACTGTTACCAAGACCAACTGGCATGGTCCTATCCACAGAATAATCATGATCAGCAATGTTATGGTCTTTCCTGCTTTTTTCTGACTCATCATGGCCATGGGATTCCTGCATACCATTATTATTTCTATCTCCAGATTTCCCCCTATTTCCCCTAGAATGGCTACCACTAGTAGTACCACACTCCCTGCCACTACTACCTCCAACACCAACACTCATGTCTTCCTCCTCTACTTGCAAACAATGCTGTTCTAATCCAGTTAATCAAAAAGAAGAGGATGACTGCTCTGATTTGGAGAAAAAGATTTCTCAAAAGTTGCCACATGACAACCAGGGATCTGTGTCGGTGAAGAAGATGAAGGAGATGGAGATGGTTGAAAGCACAGAAAGGCCCTGTGGAAATTATTGTTAAAATATTAAAGGAGGAAAGGGAGGAACACAAAAAAAGCCTGAGGAACACAGGAACCTGACTCAAGATCACATCACTCTCGGATGCAATAGCCAACTGAGAGTGAGATGAGTGAGTTACAGAATCAAAAACTTCATCTTCATTCTCAGGAAGTACAATAATTAGAGATGAGCGAATTTTTCAAAAATTCGATTCGACCGATTCTCCGAAGTTTCCAAAACAATTTGATTCAACCCGAATTAATTTGCAATTAATAACGTTAAAAACAGCTATTTCGTGGCTGTAGAGAGACTGTATAGTGTTGTAGAACACGGTGCCTTGCAGTAACACGCATAGGGAGCCTACTGTGGCAGTGAAACAATACTGTGAGTCAGTATGACATGCACATGACAGGCGTCACTCTTAGAACTGCTGCACACTTCACTTATTTGGCCAGTTACGGGGCCAAAACTGACCAACTAGCTCAAGTGTGAACTCAGCCTTACAGGTCCATGTTAGTGCCAGGTAGAAAGATCTGTGCAGAGGCCCAACATCCTACTGTAGCGTGAAAGAGCACACTTTTACACCGTCATCTGCTGATTCTACATAGATGTCTACAGAACCTGTTCTATTAAACGCTTATACAAGTAGAACCCCCCTGACAGAGTGGAGAGGGTGTCAGCAGTAAGTTTGTGTTTGACGTCACTGATTATTTTGCCCTTCCTCTGATCCATGAGAGCAATAACACCCCCAAAAAATGGATCCTGTTTGTTGAGCATCTGCCTTCACTTGGTCAGTAATCCATCAGTATTGCTGATGCCAAAAATAAACAGAACTGGATGCAAAACAGAGATGACACGTGAATGGAATATTTGCATGTCTTCTGTGTTTTGTACCCACTCCTGCTTTTGGCTACCAAATCATAAGCCATTTCTGATGGGACCATACAGGCCCTACAGCTGCTACACAGACAGGATCCTTTGTGTGTCTCATTTTTCCTTACTTCTGACAAATCTGAAGAAGGGTCAAATAAATGATGATGTTAACCAGGCCAAAAAGGCAAAATAGTAGCCCAGTCATGGAGTGGGAGCGTGGGAACAGCATGAGAAGTGACATAGTGTTGAGGTGGCAGCAGCATGATGAAGCCACAGAGTGGCAAGGCGACATAATGTGGAGGTGGCAGCAGCCTTAGGAGGCCATATAGTGACCTGGTGACAGAGTGGGGAGGTGGCAGCAGCCTTACGTGGCCACAGAGTGGCAAGGTGACATAATGTGGAGGTGGCAACAGTCTTAGGAGGCCATACAGTGACCTGGTGGCAGCAGCATGAGGAAGCGATAGAGTGACCCAGTGGCAGCATGAGTAAGCCACAGAGTGGCAAGACAACATAATGTGGAGGTGACAGCAGCATGAGGTGGCAATAGAGTGACCCAGTGACAGATTGGGGAGGTGGAAGCAGCATGAGGAGGCCATAGAGTGACCCGGTGACAGATTGGGGAGGTGGCAGCAGCATGAGGAGGCCATACAGTGACCCGGTGACAGAGTGGAGAGGTGGTTGGCACAAACAGTACCCGCTGACGATGGTGGCTGTAAGAAGCAGCACTTGACATCAGATGTGTGGCATCAGGTGGGTGGCAGCATCTGAATTGTAACTGAGGCAGGTAGCCAGAAGAAACCGGTCTCTTTTGCTAAGGTTTGGGTGAGGCAGCATGGATGATTTAATCTGATGCATCAGGCATTGGTGGGTAGAATTCCTGGCTGATCCACACCTGATTAATTTTGACAAAGCTCAGTCTCTCCACATTTTGGGTGGACAGGCGAGTTCTCCTTGGGGTAGCTATGGCCCCCACTGCACTAAACACCCGCTCTGATGCCACACTACTGGCTGGGCAGGACAGCTTTTCCAGGGCAAACTCGGCCAGTTGCAGCAACAAATCCAGTTTGGCTGCTCAGTAGTCCAGCAGATCTTTGATGACAGGTGGCAGGGTGCACTCCAAGTATGCCATCACCTGCTGGATCAGGTTCTACTCTATGTCTAGCTGCTGGTGAGTAGTTCCTTCACTATGCGGGTGTTATGTTCGACCCCGAGCCAAATGAAACATAAACGAGCATGCATAATAAACGGGTTGATTAAAGAAATACAAAACAAATAAAGGGCCGACAAAATAACTAAGAAAGTAAAACAGAGTTGGCAGGAGAAAATAACAGAAATCGCCCTGCGATCCGCCCTGACTAATCCTGCCTAACGCCAGAGTTTTCCTCTGAAAAGAGGACACCTCACAGGAACCTAACTAGAATCCCTGTGAGCTGACCCTGAAATTTAACATACCATAAACCAGCAGTCCCATGCACAGACCACCCAACAGCTAAATCCCAGAATCCACATACAACACCTGAGAACCAGGCCTCACAGCACAGGTATGGCTGAACACACAAGTATAACCAGCAGTGTGCAAGTGTGAAGCCCAAGTATATATAGCACAAAGGGTGGGGCAGAAGCACAGGGAAAAACCCCTCCCTAAGGCAGAAAGTACCAGCAGACAATAATTAACCCCTGCCCGACTGGACAACTACGTAACAGTACCCCCCCTTAAAGGAGGTGCCTCCGGAACCTCTGGACCGGGCTTTAATGGAAACCTGCGATGAAAGGCTCTGATGCACCGCTTCGCAAAAATGTCTGATGATGAAACCCATGATCTCTCCTCAGGCCCATAACCTTTCCAATGGACCAGATACTGAATGCGTCCGTGACAGAGCCAGGAATCCTCAATAGAGCGAACCACGAACTGCAGCTCTCCATTAACCAAGACAGGTGGGGGTGGTGAAACTGAATCACTGCCTGAGGAAGAAAAATACCTCTTTAGTAAGGACACATGAAAGGCATTGGTTATCCCCATAGAGTCAGGTAGGCGCAAACGAACTGAGACAGGGTTAATTATCTCTACAATCTCAAATGGACCAATATATTTGGGACCAAGTTTAAAGCATGGTATTTTTAGTCTAATATTCTGTGTAGAGAGCCAAACCCTATCTCCCACAGAGAACTTATGGGATTCTGATCGTTTACTGTCAGCAAAGAATTTAGCTTTACCCCTAGCTCTAATTAGATTTTTCTTTACCTCAGACCAGATTGAAGCTTTTTTAGCAGAGAACTGAACCTCCCCTGGGACATCCGAACTAGCTAATGACAACGGACCAAAGGACGGATGAAACGCATAATTACAGAATGAAGGAGAGGTCCCAGTAGATTCCAAAGAACGATTATTTAAAGCAAACTCAGCTAATGGTAAAAATTCTTTCCACTCAGACTGATCTGAGCTCACAAAGCACCTTAAATATTGTTCCAAACTTTGATTTAACCTTTCAGTCTGGCCGTTGGATTGTGGATGATAAGATGAAGAAAAAGATAAAGAGATGTTAAGGCGTTTACAAAATGCCCTCCAGAACCAAGAAACGAACTGCACTCCCCTATCTGACACAATATCAGACGGTACCCCATGCAGCCGTACAAAATTTTCCACAAATGATCTAGCCAAAAGAGGAGCAGACAGCAATTTGGGTAAAGCCACCAAGTGGCACATCTTACTAAACCGATCCGTGATTACCCAAATTACCGTACATCCTCCAGAAACCGGTAGATCAGTGATGAAATCCATAGAGATGTACGTCCAAGGCTTCTCAGGAATGGGCAATGGGCACAATTTCCCCGCAGGAAATCCTCTAAGGGACTTCGACCTGGCACATACCTCACAGGACTCCACATACCTCGTAGTGTCCCATCTGACAGATGGCCACCAAAACGACCTGGAGATTAATTTCAATGTATTAGAAATACCAGGGTGACCCGAGAGGACTGAATCAGGAGCCTCCTGTAACGATGACAATCCAAGGTTCAAAGGAACAAAAAGCTTATCATTAGGGGTATTGGCAGGAGCCAAGCTTTGTGCTTCCGAAATCTCCTTGTGAAGGTCAGTAGAAATCACGGCCACCACCACTCCTTTGGCCAATATCTGTGAAGGAACCTCATCACAGGGTGCAGCCTCAAATGACCGGGACAGGGCGTCCGCCACCACATTCTTTGAACCTGGTCGGTAGGTGACTAGAAAGTTGAACCTGGAAAAGAACAAAGACCAACGAGCCTGACGAGAATTTAACGTCTTAGCTGACTGTAGATACATCAAATTCTTATGGTCCGTGAAAACCGTCACTTTATGCACAGCACCTTCTAAAAAATGTCTCCATTCCTCAAAGGCTAACTTAATCGCCAGCAACTCTCTGTCACCTACATCGTAATTACATTCTGTTTTCGAAAATTTCTTTAAGAAAGCACAAACCCGCAGGTTACGGCCCTCAGCATCTCCTTGAGACAAGACCGATCCAACCCCCACACTAGAGGCATCCACCTCAACAAAAAATGGTAAGGAGCTGACGGGTTGGACCAAAACAGGTGCCGAAGCAAAGCGTTGCTTAAGCGATTGGAACGCTCTCTCGGCCTCCGGCGGCCACTCCGAAATCTTAGCTCCCTTTTTGGTCAAATCTGTCAAAGGCTTAACAATCAACGAAAAATTCTTAATAAATTTACGGTAAAAGTTAGCAAACCCTAGAAACCTCTGTAACGCTTTGAGGTTCTCAGGTTGAACCCAGTCTAAAATAGCCTTGACCTTGCTTAAATCCATCTTAAACCCTTCCTTTGAAATGACAAACCCCAAAAAAGAAATCTCCTGGACACAAAAAACACACTTTTCCACTTTAACACTAAGTGAATTCTCTTTTAGAACAGACAAGACGGACTGAAGGTGTTCACAGTGAGACTCGTAATTAGGAGAAAAGATGAGGATATCATCTAAGTACACAACCAGGAAATGATCAATAAAAGGACGTAATATGTCATTCATAAACTCCTGGAAGATTGCAGGGGCATTAGTAAGCCCAAAGGGCATAACCAGACTCTCGAAATGACCCAGGGGCGTGTTAAATGCTGTCTTCCACTCGTCTCCCTCCCGTACTCTTATCAAATTGTATGCCCCACGGAGATCTAATTTAGAAAACCACTGGGACCCCACCAGTTGATTAAATAAATCGGGAATAAGAGGAAGCGGGTAAGGATTACGCACAGTAATTTGGTTCAATTCCCGAAAATCAAGGCAAGGACGGAGTCCGCCATCTTTTTTTTTATAAAAAAAAACCCGGCTGCTAACGGAGAGTTAGAGGGTCTTATGTGACCCTTCTTCAAACTCTCTGAGATAAAATCTTTTAAAGCCTCTCTTTCAGGGACAGAAATGTTATATAACCTGCTTTTGGGATATTTACAGCCCGGCACCAGATCAATCCTGCAGTCATACGGTCTATGAGGAGGAAGCTGGTCACTAGAGGTGGGAGAGAATACCTGTGAAAAGTCAGACAGAAATGAAGGGACATTAGGTAACACTATGGCTACAAGCTGACTAGGCATACACTCTTTCTTACACTCAAGAGACCATTTGACAATTTCTCCCGTACGCCAATCAACCACAGGATTGTGTTTTTTAAACCAAGGATAACCAAGTACGATGGCCGCAGGCAACGAATCAAGAACATACAAATCCACACATTCTAGGTGAAACAAACCAATCTTCAGCTTAACCCCTACAGAGATAGCTTTAATCCAGACCAAAGGTCCAGCATCAATACCAGCAATAGGAATGGGTGTCTCTAGGAAGGTTATTTTTAAGTCAAGATCAGTCGCGCACTTAGAATCAATTAAATTGACCCCGGCACCACAATCAAAAAACACCCGTACGGGATGCTCCTTATTCTCAAGAATAATTTCAGCAGGGAGGATCATCTTGGAGCCACTGGTCCAAGCAATACATCTACCTAACGGGAGATCCCCATAGCTCGTTAGGTTCTTTAGTTTAAAGCCTTCTTAGGACGGGATAGCTCCGGACAATCTCTTACAAAATGACCCGTACGCCCACAATAGAAACATTGGCCAGCAGCCAAACGTCTCTTTCTGTCCTCAGACTGTAAAGAACTCAGCTGCATGGGCTCTACAGAAGGCTCCACCCCCTCCCCTGGTGAGTGAGGAGACTCACTCACTCCCATTTCTACTGCTTTCAGACGCAAACGTCTGTCTACCCGAATAGCTAAACTCATGGCTTCCTCCAAAGAGGCCGGGGGAGAAAACTGTAGCATAAGATCTTTTACTCAGTCGGACAACCCGGCACAAAATTGACTCCGAAGAGCCGGATCGTTCCACTTAGTATCAATGGACCATTTACGAAAAGCTGCACAGTAATCCTCTGCAGAACTCCTCCCTTGAGAGAGGTGACGCAGCTTACTCTCAGCTAAGTGCAAATGGTCTGGGTCATCGAACAGTAACCCGAGTGCAGAAAAAAAACGTCTACAGACTGCAGTGTGAGGGAATCAGGGGGTAAAGAAAAGCCCAAACCTGAGGATCTCCCTGTAGACGGGATATAATAATTCCCACCCGCTGACTCTCATTACCAGAAGAGATTGGCCTTAGTCTAAAATACAACTTGCAGGCCTCTCTAAATGAGAAAAACTCAGAGCGCACCCCCGAGAAGCGATCCGGAAGATCCACTCGGGGTTCAAATCCCGACATCCCCTCCCTAAACACCCCGCTCACTTGCTGTATGTTTTGCTGCTGGACCTGAGTCTGAAGAGAATCGACTTTTATGGTCAATGCCTGAAGACGAGCTGTTAATTGCTCCATAGGATCCATCTGAGGGAAAAAGAAAAGAAACAAAGGAGAAAAAAAAGGGGTAGAGAATTAATAAATGGTCAGCTGGTTATTCTGTTATGTTCGACCCCGAGCCAAATGAAACATAAACGAGCATGCATAATAAACGGGTTTATTAAAGAAATACAAAACAAATAAAGGGCCGACAAAATAACTAAGAAAGTAAAACAGAGTTGGCAGAAGAAAATAATAACAGAAATCGCCCTGCGATCCGCCCTGACCAATCCTGCCTAACGCCAGAGTTTTCCTCTGAAAAGAGGACACCTCACAGGAACCTAACTAGAATCCCTGTGAGCTGACCCTGAAATTTAACATACCATAAACCAGCAGTCCCATGCACAGACCACCCAACAGCTAAATCCCAGAATCCACATACAACACCTGAGAACCAGGCCTCACAGCACAGGTATGGCTGAACACACAAGTATAACCAGCAGTGTGCAAGTGTGAAGCCCAAGTATATATAGCACAAAGGGTGGGGCAGAAGCACAGGGAAAAACCCCTCCCTAAGGCAGAAAGTACCAGCAGACAATAATTAACCCCTGCCCGACTGGACAACTACCTAACAGCGGGTGAACAAAGCTGCTCATCAGTGACTCTAGGCTCAGGCTGATGCTGATGGAGCTGGTACTGCTCCTGCTCCCCCACCCCCCACAGCTATCATGGCAGTGAAAGGTGAGCGCCCAGGGTCCCCCCGGTCAGACCTGCGAGAGGATGGACGATGGCGCAGATAGGCAGCGGCCAACTGACTACATAGCTTGTCTCTATAATCGTTCAGTTTGTCCTCCCTCTCAGAGGGTGTAATAAAAGCCCCAATTTTTCCCCAGAAGCGATGGTCTAACATGGTGGAGAGCCAGTAGCCATCCCTCTTCTGAATGGTGATAATTCAGCTGTCACTGTGCAAGCAAGTGAGCATGCATTGGGCTATTTGCGCAAGTGACTCGGAGGGACTCCCTGCATCCATCTCCACTGCATAATGCCACGGTGTGTCAGGGTCATCTGCCTCGTCTTCCTCATTTCCCACTTGCTCTTCCGGCTGCTCCTGCTCCTCCTCTCCTGTCACCTGTGCAGAAAAACCACCCATTTCTCTACACATTGCTTGTTCTCCAAAGTCCTCATCCTCTTCCTCCTCCAGTTCAGCCCCCACAGGACTCATAGGGTCGTGAGAAGTAGGCGCCACGTATCCAGTCCCATGACCAGCCAGATTTACCAACATCTTTTCCAGGATATGGATCAGTGGAATGACGTTGTTCATCCCGTAGTCCTGGTGACTGACAAATAAAGTGGCCTCCTTAAAGGTCTGCCACTGGCTAACATCAAAGTTACACAGGGGAGTAGCTTTGTCCGCTTGGATCATCAAGAAATCGTTTATGGCTTTTCTGTGTTCATATAGTCGATCCAACATATGAAGAGTGGAATTCCAATCGGTGGAAACATCGCATATCAGCCTATGTTGTGGGAGGCCGTTCTGCCACTGCATCTCAAGGAGGGTGTGCTTGGTGTGCACGAGTGGCTTAAGTGCATGTAAAGTTTCCTGGCCATTTTTAGGATGTTTTGCTGATGGGTGGAAGACTTAGGGAAATGCTTGACAACCAGATTAAACATGTGCGCCATGCAGGGCACATGGCTCAGCCCTCCTTGACGCAGCTCTGACACCATGTTCTTCCTGTTGTCGGTCACCATGGTTCCGATTTTTAGTTGTCTTGGAGAAAGTCAGGATTCGATTTCTTGATGAAGGACATGGAGCAATTCCTCCCCTGTGTGACTCCGTTCGCCCAGGCAAACTAGGTGTAGAAAAGCGTGACACTGCTGTGCTCTGCACATGTGGTATGCTGGAGGAGCACTGTCAATTGTCCCTGCAGTGGAGGCTGAGGACACAGTGGAGGATGAGGCGGACATTGTTGCAGGACCAATGGCGTGAGATTGTGGAGGCGGAAGCTGCGTCACCTGTCCAAATTGCAGGTGTGTATGGACAGGAAACACATTCACTCAGTAGGCCGTAAAGGACATTTATTGTCCTTGACCATAGTTACCGCTCCACACATCGGTGCTGCTGTGCTCTTTGGCAGACACCAACAGGCTTAAGGACTGGCCCACCTTCTGTGGCTCTTGCGAATTGGGTGGTCTACCTCGGGCACGTTTGGCTCCCGACCTCCCACTGCTGCCACCTTTATGACTCCCAGCCACGCTACCGACTTGCTGGCTCCGCACATACTAATCTAAAATTCCCCAGTATAGCCCTCAGGCCTCAGTGCCTAATTTTACCTGTGGAGGGAGAATAGAGGGAAGGTCATCCCGTCCTACAAACTATTTTATATATTATGTTCTAAAGTTCTTTCATCATACAGTAGAAGGGTTAATTCTAGGAACGCAGATAAACTCAAACATATTTATATATATATATGTTTATAGATTTTTTTTCCTGAACATAATAACTATCTCTTCCAGATTGTATCATCACGAGATCTTCCCAAATAGCCACCTGTATGTGTGAAGAGAAGATAAAAAGAAAGGATCCGAAGATCAGAGCTCGACCTCCAGAGGTTCCCAGACCGGCTGCATCTTCATCGTAACAAGTAAGTGACAACAGCCACACACAAGCTTCATGTACTAACAAGCAGGGAGGGGGAAGGAATGATTTGATGTGTCCTCAGCTCTGTGCAGGAAGGGGGAATTGGGTTGTGTATTCGTTCCCATACTGGATGTGTGATCTCCGGTCATTACCACTTCTGATGTCTGTGCTGCATATATGGCTCCTAGTCTTGTGCTACAGTCCTTATTCTGAATACATCAGATTCTTGTTTGTAGTTAAATAAATTCTACCCAGTTTAGTGGGAAATGCTAACATAGGAAATAGAGAAGAATGAATGATGTGTCTGTGAGGAGCTAGTGTGTACTGTATGTGTGTGAATATCTATTGTGAGACAGTGATGGGAAAGGTACTTGAGGGTTACAACATTTTCCCAAGATTGGTGTGTACCTCGGCATGTCACTCCTTGGATGTCCACTACAGGTCATCTACAGGTGCATCTCAATAAATAAGAATATATTTGAAACGTTTACTTTTTTCAGTAATTACATTAAAAAGTACTCTCTTATATTTTCTAGATTCTTTACACACAGAGTGTTCTATTCCAAGTGTGTTATTTCTGTAAATGTTGATTATGGATTACAGGTAATGAAAACCCAAATCTAAGAAAATTAGAATATTGTAAAAAAGTTCAGTATTGTAAATTCAGTGTCATCTGCCAAGGTTTCCTAAGCCTTTAAATGGTCCCTCAGTCTGGTTCAGTAGGACACACAATCATGGAAGACGCTGATTATGGATTGTATTACTGAATTACTAAAATGAATGAACGTTTCAAAGATATTCTAATTTATTGAGATGCTCCTGTATGTAGCCCTAACCAGGTGCTGGAACTCAGCTCACTTCTGGGCTAGAAAGCTCTCTGTGTGTGTACTTTGAAGTTGGATAGGAACTATGTATGAGACATAACATGTATGAGACATTGTGACTGAGGTCTGTAGCTGAGTTTTTGGTTATTTTGTGAGTTAATTTGTGTTTTCTTTTTACGCCTGAATGTAACAAAAGAATCGGATAAATCCCTTTTCACACTGAACTTTATCACTGTCTCGGACTGTATTTGGACTAATTTTGTCTTCCACTACTGAACTCAATATTCATGCCAGCTTCAAATCACACTATGTATGACCTGTGAGGGACACAAATCACCTCCTGATAGCAAACAGATAACAGCAAGAATTACTGATCCCTCCATCACGCACCAGACTGTTTTTTTGACCTGTTGTAAATAACTTCTCTACTTAGATTGCAATTTTTTTTAAGGACTCTAAAATGCTTTGAAAACCATGTGTATAAAAATCTGTTAATTTTCAGTTCTTGTATCACACCATGTCTAATGAAGGGAGCGAGTACTCCTGAAAGCTTACTTATAAATATACTCAGTTAGCCTCTAAAAGGTATTGCCTGATTTCTTCACTCTTCCACTACTTTCAATGGCTAACACGGTACAACATTATACTACTATAATACACAGTGTAGCTGATAATTCACCAGGTATACATAGGGACACAGTAGGCAATGGTGTATACTTTTTATGACATGTGGGGTCAGTAGGTGAACAGCTGACTCACATGGTCATCTCCAGACCTCTGAGAATCCTGTGATACTTACTGATCAGATGATACGGTCACTATCTGATCTGTATATCTGCCTATAAGTGCTCACTGTGCAATACAATTGACATGTTATATATCATCTGTGGGTTGGTATGATTATAACAGTATCAAATTTATTTATTTTTTATGTTTTCAAAACTATAAAAAATTCAAAACTTTGAAAAATAAAAAAAAAACGTCCTTCGAGTTTCTACATTATATATATATATATATATATACATTTATATATATATATATATATATATATATATATATATATATATTTCCATTCATGGGCTGTGTAAGGCTTTTTTTATGTGACCTTGCAAAAGGAGGTAATTAAAAGTTTTATATTTCTATTTTTTCTATTTTATAATTTTTTTTTAACTCTTATTTTTAGCCTCCCCAATAGACTTGAACTCTATGTATTTGATAACCTATATAGTATACTGCAATACTAATGTATTGCAGTGTATGGTAAAATCCATTGTCTTCTATTACACGCTGCTTATGGCTTCTCTTACTAGGGGAACAGGAATCTTAGGCTTTCGAGCCCTCAATAGGCTCCTCACTGTTATGGTAATGGGTTGACACCTTCAGATCTTGCTCCTGGGGACAGAGATCCTAGACAAAATGGTGGCACCCATAAGTCACTGCACATAGATGTCTCTGTTGCAATTGACCAAGGAATCTGAAGAGCTAAATGTGGAGACTTAAATTGTGGAGGCTCAACAGCTATGCTTAATGTTCCTACATTTACCTTACATGTAAAACTGTAGACTGGACCAGTCAAACCTGTAAGATTTGAGGGTTATCTTTTTCACATAGATAACAATAGCAAAAAATACAAAAATAAACCAAATTGTTTAAAAAATGGAAAAAGGGAAAAAAATGAAATTTCTTTGAACCTGTTTACCACCGCCGAATTGTAAATTTACTGCCGGCACTTCAGAGACACTGTGATAGGGATCGGGAGCGGATGTTAGCTGTAACTGACAGCTAACACCCTGCTCCATAACCCTCGGTCGGAACTGAGTTCTATAATCTGCAGCCCGGGGTCTGGCCAGTGACCCCGGGCTGCCTGGAACCCCCACTACCTGGTTGATCTTGCATAGGCTGACTTCCTCTATAGACTGCAATACACATGTATGCTCATGTATTGCAGTCTATAATACTGAACCAGCGATCACAGCATCGCTGGTTCAGGTGTCCTTATAGGACAAGTAAAAAAAAAAAAAAAACAGTTAAAAAAAAAAAAAATTTAAGTTATAAAGTCCCCAAAATTCACTTTTCCTATATAAAATTATATATATATATAAAAAAAAAAACTAAACATAAATAAAAACAATGTATATTTGGTACCGTAACAACCTGTACAATAAAACTGAAACAATATTTAATGTACACGGTGAACGCCGGGAAAAAAAAATGCCGGAAGTAATGATTTTTGGCTCTCGCTTACAAAAAAGTGAACTAAAACTCATACAGACGTGGACAAAATTGTTGGTACCCCTCGTTTAATGAAAGAAAAACCCACAATGGTCACAGAAATAACTTGAATCTGACAAAAGTAATAATATATAACTACATGTTGACAAGCCACAAAGCTTCTAGGAGAATGTCCTATGGACAGATGAGACAAAAATCGAAATTTTTGGCAAGGCACATCAGCTTTATGTTCACGGACGGAAAAATGAAGCATATCTTGAAAAGAACACTGTCCCTACTGTGAGACATGGAGGAGGCTCTGTTATGTTCTGGGGCTGCTTTGCTGCATCTGGCACAGGGTGTCTTGCATCTGTGCAGGGTACAATGAAATCTCAAGACTATCAAGGAATTCTAGAGAGAAATGTGCTGCCCAGTGTCAGAAAGCTTGGTCTCAGTCACAGGTCATGGGTCTTGCAACAGGATAATGACCCAAACCACACAGCTAAAAACACCCAAGAATGACTAAGAGGAAAACATTGGACCATTCTGAAGTGGCCTTCTATGAGCCCTGACCTAAATCCTATTGAGCATCTTTGGAAGGAGCTGAAACATGCCGTCTGGAAAAGGCACCCTTCACACCCGAGACAACTGTAGCAATTTGCTCATGAGGAGTGGCCAATATACCTGCTGAGAGGTGCAGAAGTCTCATTGACAGTTACAGGAATCGTTTGATTGCAGGGATTGACTCAAAAGGTTGTGCAACAAAATATTAAGTTAAGGGAACCATCATTTCTGTCCAGGCCTGTTTCATGAACTTTCTTTTTTTTTAAATTCTGTTGAAGCCTGGTTGGAAAGCAATGTCTGACTTTCATTTGTTCATTTGCATTGAATTTTTATATATTATTACTTTTGTCAGATTCAAGTTATTTCTGTGACCATTGTGGGTTTTTCTTTCATTAAACGAGGGGTACCAACAATCTTGTCCACGTCTGTACAGGTGCATCTCAATAAATTTTGAAACGTTCATTCATTTCAGTAATTCAGTAATACAATCCATAATCAGCGTCTTCCATGATTGTGTGTCCTACTGAACCAGACTGACGGACCATTTAAAGGCTTAGGAAACCTTGGCAGGTGACACTGAATTTACAATACTGAACTTTTTTACAATATTCTAATTTTCTTAGATTTTGGTTTTCATTACCTGTAATCCACAATCAACATTTACAGAAATAAAACAATTGAAATAGAACACTGTGTGTAAAGAATCTAGAAAATATAGGAGGTCACTTTTTTAATTTAATTACTGAAAGAAATAAACATTTCAAAGATATTCAAATTTATTGAGATGCAGCTGTATGTACCTCAAAACAATACCAATAAAAAGCACATGTCCTCCTGCCCTGCAAAAAATAAACCCTCAACCAACTCTATCAAAAATAAAAATAAAAATGTTACACATCCCAGAAGATGGCGATGCAAAAACAATTGATTTATGTCCACAAATGAGTTTTTGTTCTGCAGAATTAGTAACGCATAAAAAAACAATATACATGAGGTATCACCGTAATCGTACTGACCCGCAGAATAAAGGTAACACGTTACTTGTGCTGTACGCTGCATGGCGAAAAAATTAAAAGGTAAAAACCAATGCCAGAATTAGTTTTTTTTTTTAATCCACCCAGAAAGAGTTAATATAATTTATTCAATAAGTTATAGGCACCCAAAAAAATGGTGTCATTAAAAAATGCATCTCATATCGCAAAAAATCAGCCCTCATTTAGCTACATCACCAGGAAAATAAAAAAGATATAGCTTGTACAATGTGAAGACAAAAACCCCAAAAATCACCAAATCATTCGAACAAAACTGGCTGTGGCAGGAAGGGAATGTATAAGCTGTGTGAGCGTATATCAAGGGACACTGCAATTTTAGAGCTTACAAGGGAAAATAAACTAAAAATGACCCCCATAGTGACCTCCCCAATCATAGGAGCTACTGGGGATATAGTAGCGAATTTGGCGTCCAGAAAGTCCCTCTAAATCTGTACTCCAAAAGCGCAGTGCTCCTTCCCTTCTGAGCCCTGCTGTGTGCCCATGCAGCAGTTTACACCCACATATATAATTTTTTTTTTGTACCCGGGATAGCACAGCATGTCTCTGATGACTCAAAGTGGGTACAACCTATTGGGCACCAAAATGTCATATTTCTTTAAAAATTTCAATTTTCACTTTAATTTTTGGGAAGTATTTTAAGCTCAAAATGATAATACCCCTTTATATGTTCTCTGAGGGGTGTAGTTTCTAAAATTGGGTCACTTTTGAGGTGTTTACATTGTATTGGTACTTTAGGGGCTCTGCAAATGTAATATGGCACCTGAAAACTATTCCAGCAAAATCTGCCTTCCAAAAGCCAAATAGCGCTCTTTGCATTCTGAGCCCCACCATGTACCCCTACAGCAGTTTATGACCACATATGGGTCATTTCTGTGTTCAGGAGAAATTGTGTAACAAACTGTAGTGTGTTTTTTCTTCTTTATCCCCGTGTAAAAATTAAAAATATGGTGCTAAATGGACAGTTTATTGGAAAAAAAGTAACTTTTTAATTTTTACATCCCAGTGCTAATAGAATCTGTGAAACAGCTGTAGGTCAAACTGCTCATTGTATCCCTTGAGAAATCCCTTGAGGGGTGTAGTTTATAAAATATGGTCACTTTTTGGGAGTTTCCATAGTACTGGTACTTTAGGGGCTCTGCAAATGCGACATGGCAACCAAAAAACTATTCCAGCAAAATCTGCCCTCCAAAAACCAAATAAGGCTCAGAATGGAAAGAGCGCTGCCATGTACCCAAACAGCAGATTACAACCACATGGGGAATATTCCTGTATTCAGGATAAATTGTGTAACAAACTTTGGGGCACCTTTTCTCCTTTATCCTCTTGTGAAAATGAAAAATTTGGGGCTAACTTGACGGTTTATTCATTTTCATGTCCCAATGTTAATAAAATCTGTGAAACAGCTGTAGTGTCAAAATACTCACTATATCCCTTGATATGTTCTGTGAGGGGTGTAGTTTCCAAAATGGGGTCACTTTTGGGGGTTTCCGTTGTATTGGTACTCTAGGGGCTCTGCAAATGAGACATGGCACCTGAATACTATTCCAGCAAAATCTGCCCTTCAAAAGCCAAATAGCGCTCTTTCCATTCCAAGCCCCGCCATGTTCCCATACAGCAGATTACGACCACATATAGCACAGGTGTCAAACTAGCACAGGTGTCAAACACAAGGCCCGCGGGCCGAATCCGGCCAGCTGCCTTCTGTTATCCGGCCTGGCACTTATCTGGCCCGTAGGGCCGCGTATCATGGCCCGTATGTCTATGTACATTATGTAATGTAAACCAGCCCAGGACAGGCCGCTTAAAAAAAAAACAAAACAAAGCTGCACGATACCTGTCCTGGGCTGGTTTACAAGACCTCTGCATGTCAGCGCAGGCGGCGATACAATGACGTCATCACGCCGCCTACGCTGACACGCAGACAAGAAGAGGAGGCGGCTGCATCAAGGCATCGCAGGTAAGTGAAGATAAGTTTTTTTTATATATATAAATAGGCCGTTGCCTGCTGGAGTATCCCCGGCACGTAAAGGCCTATTTACTTACCGATCCCCGCTGCTGGTCGTGGTCGCCCCCCCTTCCCCTTCTGCTATGGGACGCAGAAGCGGCTGTGTGCAGGAGCGGGGATGGTAACTGAGGCCGCTGCCGGTGAACCCCATCAAATACTACTATTATTATACTCCGGGGGCTTTTCAGACCCCGGAGTATAATAATCGGAGACCCCGGGGAGGTGATAAACATAAAAACCAGAGTTACTCACCTCTCCGGCGATCCGATGCTGCTCCCAGCCGGCTTCGGCCTTCTTTGGTGACGTCCCAGGCGTCACGTGAGCCAGGCCGACGTCATTATGTCGCGACGCCGGTCTGTGCAACATTGAAGAAGGCCGAACGCAGGGAGCGCACCGGGGCCCAAGTAAGTAACACTGGTGTTTATGTTTGTCACCACCTGGGTCTCCCATCATTATACTCTGGGGTCTGAAAAGACCCCACAGTATAATAATAGTTCATGGGTGGGGGGGTCACTATGGGGCATAATACCATGTGCAGGGGCCACTGTGGACTATAATACTGTTTGCAGGGGCCACTATGGGGCATAATACCAATGCAGGGGCCACTAAGGAGCATAATACCGATTGCAGGGGCCACTATGGAGCATAATAACGTGTGCAGTGGCCACTATGGAGCATAATACCTTGTGCAGGGGCAACTATTGAGCATAATACTGTGTGCAGGGGCAACTATGGAGCATAATACCGTGTGCAGGGGCCGCTGTGGGGCGTAATACCGTGTGCAGAGGCAACTATAGAGCATAATACCGTTTGCAGGGGTAATCGGTATTTGTATATTGCTTAATTTTTTATATATTCAGAAAAGGATGAGGATAGTATGTAACATGCCAATGTCTTAGGTTTTAACAATACATTATGTTCTTCCTGGTTGACCTCAAAGGGCTGATTGTAACAGTAGTAATGTACAAATGTAACTACTGCTTAATAGCTCGCTTATCTGTTAAGGAGAAGTTACTTTTATACATGTGTAAAATAATCTTGGCCCTTCAAGGTACCCCGTGAGGCTGAAGTGGCCCCCGGAGAAAATGAGTTTGACACCCCTGACATATAGGATACTGCCATGTTCAGGAGCAAATGTTTAACAAACTGTGGGGAGCTTTTTCTCCTTTTAACCCCTTGTGAAAATGAAAACTTTGGAGATAAAGTGATGTTTTAGTAATTTTTCATTTACACAGCCCAATGTTAATAAAATCTGTGAAAACGGCTGTGGGGTCAAAATGCTCACTATACCCCTTGATAAATTTTGTGAGGGGTATAGTTTCCACTTTTGGGTGGTTTCCAATGTTTTGGTACTCTATGGGCTCTGTAAATGAGACATGAGACCTGAAATCTATTCCAGCAAAATCTGCTTTTCACGTGCCATGTGTCACTTCTTCTTTTCCGTGCTCTGCCGTGTGCCCAAAAATTAGCTTACACCCACATGTGGGGGGTATTTCTTTGCTCGGGAGAAATTGCACAATAAACTGTGTGATTCAGATTTCCCCCTGTGTACCTATCGCAAATCCTCCCTACGACATATGGTCAATGCCGCTAGGGCGTGTATCCCAGCATTATGGAAATCGTCTAATCCCCCTTCTCTCCTGCACTGGATCCGCAAAGTGGAGGACATCCAGTACATGGAGGATCTCACGGCATCCCTTCGTGATAAGAGGGAATCTTTCATGGCGGCCTGGACGCCGTGGATTCTCTTTCAGGGATCCCAGGCCTATAGAGACCTGATGGGTAGACCTTGATTTATGGTTTACGATGCTGACTTGGAGAGGTCAGGGGGGTCCTTGCCTGTCTGTCATTTGTGTGTTAACTTGTTGTTCCCACATTTGTTCTCTCCCTGTCTTTCTTTCTCTCCCTCCTTCTCCCTTCCCCTCCCATTTCCTCCCCCCTCTTTGTTCCTTTTGTCCCCCTGACAACTGTTATGATCAGCAGCAGCTGATGTTCTAATTTATCTATTTCATGTTACCATGTTACTATGTATTGACGCTTATGTATGCCTCGTTCCTTGAGGCCAAGCGCTTGTTTGGCTCACGCCATCATTGTTTGTTGTTATTTCTGTATAATATCTAAAATAAAGAATTTATAAAAAAAAAATAAAATAAATAAATAAATAAATAAACTGTGTGATGTAGTTTCTCCTTCAACCCTTTTTGAATGTGTTAATTTTAGAGCCAAATGAATGTACTATTGGATAAAAATGAAATGTCTAAATTTCACCTCCATAATTTTTTAATTACCGTGAAATGCTTAAAGGGTTAACAAACTTCCCAAATGCTGCTTTGAATTATTTAAGGGGTGCAGTTTTGAAAATGGGGTGATCTATGAGGGCTTTTAATATATAGGCCTTTATAATCCTCTTCAGAACTGAAGTGGTCCCTAAAAAATGAGTTTGGGAAATTTTCTTGTAAATCTGGAAAATCGCTGTTACACTTGTAAGCTTTATAATATCCAAAATAAAAATGAAAGGACAATTAAAAAAGACTATATAAAGCAGAGATACAGTAGATAACATTTATTAATGTATTTTGGTGGTATTATTGTCTGAAAAGCAGAGCATTTCACATTTTGAAAATTGCGTGATTTTTTTTTTTCCAAATTTCTGAATTTTTTTATAAATAAATACAAAAATATTGATAAATTTTTCCCACTAACATAAAGTACAATCTCAAAATCACTTGTTTAGCGTCTCAAAGTTATTGCCATATAAAGTGACACATGTCAGTTTTGAAAAATGAGGCCTGGTACTTAACAGGTTAAAGTGTTACATTACTATCTCAGACATTTATGGCATACCTGCAGAATATTCCATAAATATCTGATAGCTTCCCGTACAAGTGATAGGACCCACATCTTTCTACAGAACACCGCTCACCCTTGTCTCACCACACGAAAATTGAGAATTGGCTTCATATGTGTGGGGCACGTCAAAGAAGTAAAATGAAGCTCCTTCATGCAAAATCTATACCAGACCCCTGGCTATAATGTATTGTTTATTGTATTCTCATATTGGGCACCTTATGGGCCTCCTGAGGTTTCTGGTACCTTTTGCACCCCTCCAGTTATGCTCCTGTGACCCTCCCCATTTACTTCCATTCAAGTCATGGAAACAGCCAAGGTGTGTCCTGCATCTACTGATTTACACCTTTATGTATTTTATTTTTTTCTCTTACTTTTTAGACCATGTAGCTATTTAAGACCTATTTTGAGACAAGTATTAGATTTCTCAGCATCACTTTACTTATGTGTTTCCCAAGGTCACGATGCTGCATGGTATATATATAATATATATAATCCCCACTTTCATTGATGGACAAGGTCTTACAGACACCGGGTGCAAAATAGATTTGGCTGGAGAAGTAGACAATGTTGTGAAATCTGCAGACCTGATCATTGGAGGAATCTTAAAAATTTCTAATGAGATTAGTCTCCACAGAAGTCAAACATTTACCAGTTACTATTACATGAACAGATGTTTCTTGTAAGTATAAAAATCTTCATTTTCTGAGTTATATAGATATAAATATATAATATAATACTGACATTGTAAGGTTTCTTGAGGATTTTAATATGTATGAAATTTGCTTCATTATGATAAGACATAGTACACTAGAAGAAGGACTTGAGAAACAGAGAGGGCAAACAATGGTCAGAAGTTTTTAAAATACTCTCTGGTTAGAATTTTTTTTTCTCACTTATAAATAAATAAAGGGACTGCTATAGTCAGTTATATGCCCTTCTTCAGGTAAGTGTTGTGGTCAGGGCTGGTTTTAGACAAACTGTGACCCTGGGCAAAATTAAAATGGGGGGAGGCGTGGCTTGGACGGCATCGGAGATGGTCGCAGCTTAGCTGAGCTCCGTGGCAGACATCGATTCAAAGGCATGCAACATCGCTCTCCACAGAGTTGGCAGTGGGGGACCCATTCTGTGAGTAGGCAGCATTACCAAGACTATCTCGGATGGCGAAACGGGGGGAAAAAGGGGGCGCCAAAGAGACTTACAGATTTCTTCTTGATGCCTGCTCCTTCCCAAGATGGCGCCGACGCAGGTCGTGTGACGCCGCTGACAGGAGCGAGTGCTGAGGTACTGGCGGATCGCGGTATACCCTCTCCTCCTCACACTGTCTCCCCCTTGGCATCTCAATCCTCTGGGGACAGCTTTCCTTTGCAGGGGGGACAGGCTCATGCTGGTTCGTGTGCCTTATCCTCACAGAAGAGGAATTTTCACCCTCCCCCATAGCCCATAACAGCCCAGGGCAGTACACATGCCCCATCACGTGCTTTTGCAACACCTTCCAACGAGCCAGCAACCCCATCTCAGAGTCCTGCTAAGCAAAGAGTAAAATGGAACACTAATTTCTATTTTGAATCCTGATCTGGGATGCAGTCTGAGGAGCCTCATTTAACGGATTCTGATGTGCTTCAGGCGATCCCCACCACTTCCCAAACTGCTTCTGAGTCCTTCTTGAAAGATATAATGTTGGCTTTAAATAGATCTATACAGAAAGATATCACTAAGGCTATCACTAACGTATCCTCCATTGTTGACTCGCTTGGCGATAGGATCAACCATGTTGAACAAAAAAGTGGGGGGATTTTGCCTCAGCGCATAATTCTATTGTAAACACAAATAATGATCTTGAGGAGGAGCTGGCGGAAGTCAAACTTAAATTAGCAGATATGGAAGACAGAAATAGATGTAATAACGTTAAGTTCCATGGAATACCGGAATCAATCTCTGCTAAAGACTTGGTTTCTTACCAACAGCAGTTGATTAAAGCCACTTTGTCTCACTTCTCAGACGCGGACTTGATTATAGATAGAGCTCACCGCCTTCCAAAACCAAAGGGCCTCCCAGAACACCTTCCTAGAGATACTATAGCTCGTATACACTTCTTCCACAAGGACCGCCTTATGCAGGCCTCCCACAAAGGACCCGCTCTTCCTGAGCCATTTGCTAAAATTCATCTATCTACAGATCTCTCCCAGGCTACCATAATGGCTAGGAACAAGCTTGTTCCAATTACAGTGGTTCTGCGGCAACACAGCATTCTCTACAAGTGGGGATTCACGACCAAGGTTATTGTCACCAAAAACGGTGTCACCCATGCCTTCAGCTCTTACGATACAGGGAAAGCCCCTCTCCAGCAGTGGAATCTCCTGCCTCCTGCTCCTGATGGGAAGATGAAGACCACTTCAACGTCCTCCAGAATTGCATCTCCTTGGGCTACTAGCGACTCTGTTGAGTGAACTCTACAGAAACAGCCCTCACAAAGGTCTCCAACGATCTCTTGACTGCTCAATCTAAAGGGAACTATTCACTACTTATTCTTCTGGATCTCTCAGCAGCATTTGACACTGTAGGCCACAAACTCCTCCTCACTATGCTCCACTCTGTTGGCCTCAGGGACACCGCTCTGTCGTGGTTTTCTTCCTATCTCTGACCGCTCATTTAGTTTATCATTCGCTGGTGCTATTTCTTCTCTTCTGCCCCTTGCGGTTGGGGTTCCTCAAGGCTCGGTCCTAGGTCCCCTCCTCTTCTCTCTGTATACAGCCCCAGTTGGACAAACCATTCGCAAATTTGGCTTTCAATACCATCTTTATGCAGATGATACCCAACTATATACCTCATTCCATGACATTACCCCTGCTCTACTACAGAACACCAGTGACTGTCTCTCTGCTGTCTCAAACATCATGTCTTTTCTTTATCTGAAATTGAATCTTTCAAAAACTGAACTTCTTGTGTTCCCTCCATCTACTAACTGACCTAACCCTGATATCTCCATTTCTGTCTGTGGCCTTACTATTACCCGGAGGCGGCATGCCCACTGCCTGGGGGTTGTATTTGATTCAGATCTCACCTTTACCCCACATATTCAGACACTTGCATGCTCTTGCCATCTGCACCTTAAAAACATATCTAGAATTCGCCCTTTTCTCACCGTGAAAACATCAAAAACCCCTCATTGTCGCTCTGATTCTCTCTTGTCTTCACTATTGTAATTCTATTCTAATTGGGCTTCCTCTTACTAAACTCTCCCCACTACAATCTGTCCTGAATGCGGCCGCCAGACTCCTCTTTCTGTCAAACCAGTACACAGACGCATCTACCTTGTATCAGTCGCTGTATTGGTTGTCCATCCATCACAGAATACAATATAAAATTATCACACTGACCCACAAATCCATCCATAGTGCTGCGCCCCCCTATATCTCCTCTCTCATCACTGTCTACCGCCCTAACCGTCTTCTCCGTTCTGCCAATGACCTTAGACTTGCATCCCCTGTTATCCGATCATCCCATTATCCCATTCCCGTCTCCAAGATTTTCTCGAGCTGCACCAGTACTCTGGAATGCTTTACCCCGGACAATCCGATTAATCCCCAATTACAGCAGCTTCAGAACTGCCCTAAAAGCACATCTGTATAGTCAGGCTTATCACGTGACCTAATCACAGTGTAGTGTGCGGAGGTGGAAAACAATAACACCTTTTATCCTTCCTCCTCTGCTCCTCAGATCCGGCCCCTCCATCTAGAAGTTACACTGCACTCCTTGCACTTAGTATCTGTTTATTCACACATACCGGCTGGTGACGGCTCATACAGCTTCAGTTACACAACCTTTTCTATTAAAATATGGCTGGACCATTATAGAAAACAAGCCCTCTGACCTCTTGTGTCCCCCTATCTCCTCATAGAGTGTAAGCTCTTGCGAGCAGGGCCCTCACTCCTAGTGTGTGATATGTTTATCTGTCACATTGTAATGTCTCATATTGTCTGTTCATGTGTCCTCTGATTTGTAAAGTGCTACGGAATATGTTGGCGCTATATATATAAAGTTATTATTAATATTATTATTATTACAACTCATGACAGAAAACTGGCCTGATTTATAATAAATCTGTTGAACAAGGTGCATATGCCTTGGTCCGCCCTGATCCCTTCCCAAAATTATACAATATGGCAGGTGAAATGTGGATCGGAGCTCAGTATGATCCCTCTACATCAGTTTTCTGGCATAGAGGGAATGATGAATTTGACATGTGCTAAATTTGGTGGTGCAACAATTTAATGCATATAGTGGCTTAAATGAGGTGAGTTACATAGCTAGGAAAGTGTCTGCACATATCAGCCATTCTTAGGTGGCTAATAACACCCTGCAGGACTTGTGAAATTTCCCTATACATTATGTTATATTCATTATACTTTTAGAACTGTATACAGCCAACAGCAAATGAAATGAACAAAAAAATTGTGTCAGTGTGAATAATGCCGCAGCAGGGCTATAATATCGGTGCAATGGCCTAGTTATATTGTATTGTATTTTTATATAGAACTAACCAAGTATTCTACTGTTCCTATTCCTTCTTCTTTACCTTCTTTTCTTCCTTCTCCTCTCTTTCATGTTTTTCTTCTTCTCCTTCCTCTTCCTTTTCTTCTTACTCATCTTCTAATTTCTCTTCTTCTTCTATATATATATATATATATATATATATATATATAGCCCACGTCTTCATTTTTGGAGACATCTCCAGGTCTTCATATTCGCCATAGAAGAAATAAACAGAAGATCGGACATCTTACCTAATATCACTCTGGGATACAACATCTATGACTCCTGTAGTCTAGAACATAAAGCTGTACATAGTGTACTGAGTATACTGTCAGGAAGAGAAGAAGCCATCCCCAACTACAACTGTGATGAGAAGAACAACGTGGTGGCTTTTATTGGACACTTGATGTCATCCCACACTCTGGCCATAGCTGAGATAGCCGGGATTTATAGATATCCACAGGTAATATGTTTCTCCAGTTATTCTGCTTGTACTGTGCATAAGACTGACAATTTAGGTAATACAGGATAAGTACAGCTCATAGGTTACTCTATATCAATCCATATCAGAACAACCCATGATAACATGGCAGTCAGAACACTCTTAGGAACAAAAATACAACATAAGTCACACTGTGTATACAGCGTCACAGGTGAACAGTTACATGATCTCTGCCTGCCTCTCCTTGGGTTTTATATGACTCTGCTAAGTTTCTTGTTCTGTTTTGTTCTCCAAACTGATCACAAGTCAGTTGTTACTCTAAGATGGTAACCTACAGTATATATGCCCTCCAGAACAGTCCATGCCTCTGTGAGGGAGGTGAAAGCCAGCAAATATCCGGCTATATAAGTAAGCTCATTCCTGATAAGTGGCCATGTAAATGTCCCCCTGACATATGTGCAAATGTCCGTTTGTCAGCTGATTGTATCCTATATGTAATATATAAGAAACTGGATTGTTGGAAGCAGAGATAATTCCTCTCTTACGTATATAGTTTGCACTAACCAGTTTACAACACGAATGAAAAAAGCGCCAATAGACGTGTTATTTTGCTAACTGGCCTTATCACCCAATCATTGTGCAATTCATCATTAATCCAGTGGACACACAATCTGTTTCCCATCAAGACATTAAGGCTATTTCCACAAGGCATGTTTTATATTAGGCAGGAAATGCTTTTTAAATAATTAAAACCTACGGGACAATCTTAATAACCCCTGGGATGGCAGAGGATGCACCTAATGTATGACCAGGCAAACTCCTTATAAATGATGTGCACCCTCCGCCAGGGGAAATCTACACCAGTTTATAACTACCAGCGATTTCCAGCATTATTTACGCCACATTCCTTTTTTGACTTATTATGTCTTGTGCTCCAGAAAGGCAGAATTATTATATACCCCTATGTGTAGTCAAACATTTGCCAATATTTATAAGCGATCCATCAAACAAAACAGATCTGGTGTATCCATTTGTATAACAAACACAAAAGAATATGGGCAGGAAGGCATACTATAGAAACCATTTGCATTTGTGGCATATGGTTATTTTCTATAGAAATTTATGAATCCATTAAATGTGTCAGGTTTTGTGTAAAAACAAATGATTTTAATGGAAATAAAGTCATGGAGTCAAAGTCGCCTTATAATGATCAGTAGAGCTGATCCATAGTTACAGGACATGATGTGCATTTCATATGTTTTCCTTCCAGATCAGCTATGGAGCTATGGATTCCATATTTAACAACAAGCTCCGCTTCCCTTCCTTTTACCGCACAGTTCCTGATGGGAGGGATCAGTATAAGGCCATTGTTCTCTTACTGAAGCATTTTGGATGGAGCTGGGTGGGGATTGTAGTAGAAGAAGATGAAGGAAGCCAACGAGCCGGCATGGAGCTGAATAGTGTAATAACTCAGAACGGGATATGTGTCGCTTATCAATTCATTATCGATGACACAATCAAAACAAATGATGTCTTATTTAATGATTTATGCATCAAGGTTCTACATCAGTTACTGAGGACCAATTGCGATGTTATTATATTTATTGGGAACTCTGTGTATCTAAGGACTATTCAGACCAAAATGTTCACTGCATATAAGAGAAGAAACGTTTTTATATTACTGGCTTTATTTACTTCGTGGAATATTGGAAATCCGCATAAATTGACCGGATTTCTACAGATTTCTCTACAAAGAGGAAGTATTCCAGGGCTGAAGGATTATTTGCTCAGTGTTGGTCCTTACAAACATCCAAACTCTACAATAATGTCTGACATATGGAATATTCATCTTAAATGTTGTGAAAACCCTTCTCAGCTTTCCTTCTGCAGATTATGCAATGATACCAATCTCTTCAGTAATGTGTCTCCTTATGTGTATGATGTCAGTAATTTCCGCTGTACCTTTAGTATATACTCTGCCGTCTACGCAGTGGCGAACGCATTACATGATTTATCATTAAAAGAAGAAAATCTTTAATTATTGTCTAAAAATAGATCCCAGATGTTATCAAAGGTAAATACATTCTCCAGAGATGACCGTGCTATGAATGATACAAAGTGCCACAAAAGCAGGGGAGAAAAAAAAATCCTGGGACCCATGCCTATACTTTGGCACTTGTCAATTCCTGACATTAACATGTAATGTGCATATAATCCAATTCTACAAAGATCCTTAAAGGGGTGGCCACTTTAGGCCAATATTGAGACACAAATGTTATTGTTTGTGTAGTAAAACGATATACAATTTCCCAATATACTTTCTGTATCAATTCCTCATGGTTTTCTAGATCTCTGCTTGCTGTCATTCTTTCTGCATACTTCTAGTGGATGAAATTCTGGACATGGTCATGTAGTGAGCACACAAGTGTGCAGCTCGTTCACAGGCAGAGGTCTGATTACTGTGCTGTGACTATAACGAGCTGTGCGCCTGTGTGTATATCACATGACCATGGACCGTAAATCACATGACTAGAGATGAGCAAATCGAAGCTGCAGAAGTGGAATATTTCAGGAAATATTCAATCCGAATTTCCTCACGCTTCGTGGTAACGATTCGCATTTAGTTCAAAATGGCTGCTCTACATGTTAGGACATGGGGCAAGGAACTCTGGGAAAGTGAAATCACCCACAATGCCATGCGTGCAACCAATCAGCAGCCAGCCCTGTCATATCACATCCCTTTAACCCCTTCGCAAGTGACCACGGCATGTTTGATCGCTGCATCCAAGGTGTTAAATCCCCCCGATCGGTTATGGAGCAGGGTGTTAACTGTAACTGACAGCTAACACCCTGCTCCATAACCAATCCAGGGTTTTAACAACTTGGATGCAGCAGTCAAATATGCCGTGTGAGCCTGCCCCGGCTCTCTGCAGCCAATAAATAGCAGTTTTTGTTACGCGATTTACAGTAATTCGGATCGAATAGAATCTTATCGTGAAATTAGGCGAAGTTGCCGAATCAAATTTTTGAATACTTCGCTCATCTCTACACATGACCATGGTCAGAATTGCATTCACTAGAAAAAATAGAATGACTGACCACAAGCAGAGATCTAGAAATCCATGAGGAACTGATGCGGAAAGTATAATGGAAAACTTTATATCTTTTTATTACACAAACAATAACATTTGTCTCTCAATATTGGTCTGAAAGTGGACATTCCTTTAAGTCTGAAAATCCGTAGGATTTTAGCAGCTTCCAATGACCCATCCACAAGGTTGGGGGTCATCATGATCTTTTAGATGATTAGGAATTTTATTTAAAAGTTTGTTGGATAATTTGATTCCAAAATAAAACATTTGGATAGGACTAAGTTCATAAAATGCCAGTCTAAATTGTCATACACCTTCTCTGCGTCTGAGAAGAGTCAGCCGTAACTTTTTTATGTTAGTAAACTGAATGCCTTAGGTCACAGACTAAACAAATAGTACTTTATTCCTATTGATAATTGAAAAAAAAAAAATTAAAATCTAACTTTTATTAAATACTTGATAAAAACTGTGTCCATGTGCATAAAAATTATTATTCCTTAAACGCGCGGGAGTCAGGTACTATAGCAATAGAGAGCCAATAAGTACTACATTACACAGCCCAGAATGCACAAATAGACTGTGTATAAATATAGACAGAACAGCTACTAAATTTTTATGCACATGGACACAGTTTTTATCAAGTACAAGTAATTTTTAGTAATTCGATTGAAAAAGTGAAACCCATAGATTCTATTGAGTCATTACAGAGTGAACTTTTTCAAGTATTTCTTTCTGTTAATGTTGATGATTATGGCTTACAGCCAAGGAAAACCAAAATTCATTATCTCAGAAAATTAGAATATCAGATAAGACCAACTGTAGAAAAATTGAAAAATTTGACACAGAAATATTGGCCAAATGAAAAGTCTGTACAGTAAATGCCCTCAATACTTGGTCGGGGCTCCTTTTGCATGAATGACTGCAGCAATGCGGCGTGGCATGGAGGAATCAGCCTGTGGCACTGCAGAGGGGTTATGGATGCCCAGGTTCAGCTCGTCTGCATTGTTGGCTCTGGTGTCTCTCATCTTCCTCTTGACAATACCCCATAGATTCTCTATGGAGTTAAGTTCAGGCGAGTTTGCTGGCCAATCAAGCACAGCGATACTGTGGTTATTACACCAGGTATTGGTACTTTTGGCAGTTTGGACAGGTGCCAAGTCCTGTTGGAAAATGAAAATTCCATCTCCAAAAAGCTTGTCAGCAGAGGGAAGCATGAAGTGCTCTAGAATTTCCTGGTAGACGGCTGCGTTGACTTTTGGTCTTGATAAAACACAGTGGACCTACACCAGCAGATGACATCAGCTCCCCAAACCATCACACTAGACCTCAATCAGCTTGGCTTGTGGCCTCTCCACTCTTCCTCCAGACTCTGGGACCTGGATTTCCAAATGAAATGCAAAATTTACTTTCATCTGAAAACACCTTTGACCACTGATCAACAGTCCAGTTCTTTCTCTCCTTGGCCCAGGTCAAGTTCTTTCTCTTCTTGCGTTGTCTATTGGTCATGAGTGACTTGATACATGGAATGCAACACTTGTAGCCCATGTCCTGGATACGTCTGTGTGTGGTGACTCTTGAAGCACTGACTCCAGCGTCAATCCACTCCTTGTGAATCTCCCCCAAATTTTTGAATGGCCTTTTCTTAACAATCCTATCAAGGCTGCTATCGTGGTTGCTTGTGCACCTTTTTCTACCAAACTTTTTCCTTCCACTCAACTCTCCATTAATATGATTTGATACAGCACTTTGTGAACAGCCAGCTTCTTTAGCAATGACCTTTGGTGGCTTACCCTCCTTGTGGAGTGTGTCAATGACTGCCTGCTGGACATCTGTCAAGTCAGCAGTCTTCCCCATGATTGTGTTGCCTACTGAACCAGACTAAGGGACCTTTTTAAATGCTTAGGAAGCCTTTGCAGGTGTTTTGGGTTAATTATTCAAATTTTCTGAGATAATGACTTTTCGGTTTTCCTTGGCTGTAAGCCATAATCATCAACATTAACAGAAATAAACACTTGAAAAAGTTAATTCTGTTTGTAATGACTCAATATAATATGTTTCACTTTTTCAATTGATTTCCAAAAAAAAAATAACTTTTCGATGATATTCTAATTTATTGAGATGCACTTGTATTTAATAAAAGTTATATATATATATATATATATATATATATATATATATATATATTGTGAGTATGTGAGCCAGAGGGCGCTGTTGAGCGACCCAGGCCCAGCCCTGAAAAGGCCTTCAGCCACACCTTTGGTAGGGCGGGGCGTGTAACTCCAGTAGTCTGGAGTATCCTGCAGGGAGCAGGAGATGGTGGACCCAGCTGGACAGATAGACGGTCTGTGCCAGAAGTGCTGGGGTCCACAGAGGACTGTTGCTGGAGCTGAGCAGTAGAGGCTAGTTAGGGGCTCAAGGAGTCAGTTAGTGCCCTAACTGTGGCCTAGGTTTTTGTTGTTTTGTTATGTTGCAGTTAAGCTGAATAAAGCCACGTTTATTTTACACTTGGACCGTCTGAAAGCGATCTTTCCGGCGCCCAGTACCACGAACCACCGCTGTCCGGAACAGGAGTCTGCCGCCATTTTGAGTCTAATTCCCCCAAGTTGTCACAATATATATATATATACATATATATATACAGTGCCTTGCGAAAGTATTTGGCCCCCTTGAACTTTTCAACCTTTTGCCACATTTCAGGCTTCAAACATAAGAATATAATCTTTTAATTTTTTGGTGAAGAATCAACAACAAGTGGGACACAATTGTGAAGTGGAACGAAATTTATTAGTTATTTTAAACTTTTGTAAAAAATAAAAAACTGAAAAGTGGGGCATGCAATATTATTCAGCCCCTTTACTTTCAGTGCAGCAAACTCATTCCAGAAGTTCAGTGAGGATCTCTGAATGATCCAATGTTGTCCTAAATGACTGATGATGATAAATATAATCCACCTGTGTGTAATCAAGTCTCCGTATAAATGCACCTGCTCTGTGATAGTCTCAGGGTTCTGTATATATATTATTTTTTTTTTTTTTTTTTTTGTGTCAACAATCGGCCTAATATACTATTTGTTTAGTTTGTGACCTTTGATTTTTGGTAGTAGGCACATATCCTAGCCATCCGTGAATCAATTTAAACTGAATGCCTTGTAGTAGTCTATGTGGGTTCTCTCTCCCTTCCATTCCCTTAATAAAGCCTGATGGTTTGATATTGCTTAGTTTGGGCAGGAGACAGAAGATTATTTTTTCAACAATTTTTGTTCATAGCTAAAAGTGGGTCTGTCAGAAGGAAAAGCAGTATAAAACTAATGATAGTAACTTGAAGGGTGATTTCTGCACTTTCCAAAGATACCTTCCTTATTCTGCATTGCAGCTCTATTTTTATGAAAATCAGTGTTTTATTCTTATGTAAATTAGTTGAAAAGGGCTTTGGGGCATTTCTTCTCCTTCTGGGGCTTCACTCTCTGCTCTAGATAACAGCCCTGGATGAAGAAGACACGTCCCTACAGCTCTTTTCAGCTAATGTGCACATGAATACAATGCAGATTTCCATGAAAATGAAGCTACATGGCAGAATAATAAAGGTATCTTTGGAAAGTGTAGATACAGCCCTACAAGGTATTGTCATTAGTTTGATAACTATTTTCCTGCTGACAGACTCCCTTTAAGGTCATTATTAAAAAATAGACGTAAGAGCCTATGAGTACCACAACATGTAAGGTATTTTGCTTCCTTATTAATAATTGTGATGGACTTCAAGAGCTATTTGTCTGGGGAAGAGACTTTCAGTAAGTTATTGATGTAAGTTACTAAGAATCTGTCCAAGATGTCAAAAAGCATTTTTCTGATATGAAAAGGGATAATAATCAGGCCAATATGAAATATTGTATGGGACTTGCTTTACTTTCTGGCTTGTGATGGAGGCATGAGTGTCTCTCCTTGTGCAACTGACAATTTCAGATAAAGGGTCAAGAAATTGTTTGATTCTCAAGGAATTATAAAGTATGATTCTGAGAGACTTGAGAAGTGGATGTTTTTCCACCAAAAAAACAAAAACAAAAAAAAAGCTTCTCTTCTTTGAGGGCCTTGTTGAACTTCACAATGTCGTGCTGTGCCTTTTCCAATTTGTCAAATCTGCCCCCAATAATAAAAAAAAAATTCTAGATGAGCCAGCTTATATAAAGAGGAGGAGTACAGAGCAGGCATCAATCTACCCTAAGTAGACATAACCAACAATATTGATAGCATAAGATACCCCCACCCATAACTAAGGGCGGTAGGCAACTGTGAAAAAGCCTTTTTGAGAGTCTCTGAAGATGATAAGAGAGTCTTATTGCATACAGAAGTCCTCTCTACAGCTGAGTCCTCGGAGGATGCACTTGGTGCTTGAGTGTTTTCTGGATACTTACAAGAGTAAAAAGGTGAGTGTAGCTGTTTTAATTGTGAAGAGTTTATCTATCTCTGGTTATAAATGATTTTTGTTAAAATTGACAGAGCTTAATATTATTGGTTATGTATGATTTTTATATTGTGCCCTGAATTAATATATCAATTTTATTGGATTATAATAAAAGTGAAGTTTTATATTTAATTGACAATCAGTGTCTCCCATTAGATTTTCTTTTCTGTGAATGTAGTTTGATATTGGGGACTTATATTGATAAGGTTTTGTGAATAATAAAATTATAACTCACTCTTTGCTGTAGGGACAGGAATATTTAAAAAGAGGCTAACCAATCAGGAACTTGTCTCTAACAAGCCTACCCTGTCAGAGACCAGGTGATCACTAGTGAATAAACCCTGAGACATCTACCTAGTGATTGTGCCAAACAAACTCATAGGTGGAGATTGGCGAACCTCTCAATATTCGTTTCTGTTGACCAGACCACAGAAGTGACCAAAGGTACATGGCCTCACTGGAGAGCGCAAGATGCCACAAGGAAGCCCAAAAGAGGTAACAGAAGAAGAGTATGAATGTTTTTGGGTTTTTTTGTCACCTCCCTTGAGCCTCCATTTTTTATACTCTGGGGTCAGAAGAGATGTAAAGTGCATCTTTGTTTCTTCGAAGCAAATCGCCACTTGATCAGTTTTTTAAAAAAAAGCAAAAAACAATTTGTAATATTCTGGTCAAATCCAGTTTGTTACAGACCTATTCACCAATCTCTACTTATAAGTAGTGGAAGATGAAACACCAGAATTTCTGTTTATAACAAACTTTGCGTTTTTCCACAGGTCAACCATTACTTAAAGAAAGTTAATTTTACGACTCCGGGCGGTGAGATGGTTTACTTTAGTGATAATAGAAAGGTGCCCGAAAGATTTGATGTGGTGAATTATTTTATTTCCAACTCAGAGAAAAAAATAAGACAAGTTGGATATTTTCATAATGTGGACGGCCATGAACAATTTATAATAAATGACAGCGATATTCACTGGAATCCAAAATTTAATACGGTAGATTTATTGTTATTATTATTATTATTTTATACCCTATTCACTTCTCTTCACTCAGAATCTAATCCTGTGTAAAGTAGCCATACACACTAGTGGATAGAAGGCAAAATCGGCCAACTATCATCTCATTTTTATAAGGGTGTCCGGAGTTCACCTCCTGAGGACAGCTGTCAGGGAAAAGTCAAGTTACGCATGATTTATCTCAACATGCCTGATCCTTTGACCCCATAGAAGACAAACTTATCACATAGCAACAGTTTCTCCTCTAAATATTTAAAGCATGCATACTTGGCCAAGCTAAGAAGTCTTGTTATGGGGACTTTTGATAAAGAGCTGTGAGATGACTAAAGGTGTATCTGGATGGATCTCTTTCATAATACAAAAAAACTTTTGCAATTTGTTTCAAGCAAACTGACAAAAATGGCTGCCTCCCTAAAGAACAGCAGCGAGAAGAAGAATCATAGGGTGTGTTAGCAAGGTGGATTTTGTTAGCAAGAGAGGAGCCATTTTATGGAGTTAAAAACAGTAAAAGAGAATGATGGCAAGCTATGCACTGCAACTTACTGGTTTTTTTTGTTTTGTTTTTTTGTTTTTTTTTTATATATTCCGCATTACTGGCAATCGCTCTGTATTTTACATGAGGTCTATCTGACCTGCAGCCAGTCACACTTTGAGTACCAATTTAGATCACTATTTTGTAGCTGCTGCAGTGCCTGTGCTTTTTTTTTTTTTTTAAATGCAGTCTGTCTGACCTTCAGCCAGTCCATTGACAGTCAATTACATCACTTTTTGTTAAGTGCAGTAGTGCCCGTGTTATTTGACATACAGTATGTATAACCTGCAGCCAATCCTTTCAGTGCAAAATTTTAAAATTTATTAGTTAATTACAGCAACGCACTATGGTATTTTTTTTACATACAGTCTGCTTGACCTTCAGCCACCCTTTGTGTAGACCACATTTACCAGAAAATTTTGCAAATTTCCACACATGGATTTCTTGCATTTACATAGCTGGCAGATGTATGGATATTATCCTCACAGTATCTTCTTACACTTATATGCCACTGCAGTCCACGTTTACCAGAAATTTTTATATACCATCCAGAGTAATTTATTGCATTAAGTGCCAGTTGTGTAGGCTACATTTAATAGAAAACTATGGACACTCTTCACACAGTAATTTCCTCTCACAGTTAGATTTTTTGCAGTTAAGTGCCAGCTGTGCAGGCCACATATACCACAAAAGTTGTCATACAATTCATTTGCATTAAAAACATCAGCAGTAAAATGTCTGGAAAGAGATAGAATAAAGGAGGAGGAGGAAACACCTGCATGAATATAACGTCACCCATCACTGCAAGTAACAATGACAGCAACTCTACATTGGGATTGACAAGAGATGTGCGAATCGGATCGTAGAGAGCAGACATTGCCACGTGTGCAGTGACTCACACATCACGTCATAGCAATATCTGACAGCATCTCATCCAATAGACAGTGGTAGGTGGACTGTATAGTGCTAATGTCTTATGTACTATAAAAAGCATGGACACTTGTGATCAGCCTCAGTTGGTGTAATGATTGAAAACAGATCTGTGATCCATCTCACTGCATCATAGCTAGGCTATAGGCAGCACAGTTCAGAAAATTCAGGATTTGCAGCAATAGTCATAGGAGGATTTGGAGAAACAAGAAATTATACACAGGCAGATTAGTAGTGCTAGAATTAAATAGACATAGCTAGGACAAGTTCACTTCATAGACAATGAGTGGTTGGAATCTGTGCTGCTGCTTACACAGACGATTAACCCTTTATTTGCCAATAATCCATATTGTCTGACAGTATTTGCAATAGAGCAAATATCTATACACATTCTTTAAACATAGTTTTTTTTTACTTAAGACAGTCCTATTAGTGAAAATTGTTTTGTTAAGGCTACGGCCCCACATTGCGGAAACGCAGCTTTTTTTGTTGCAGATTTTGCTGTGGTTTTTTGAGCCAAAGTCAAGAATGGCTACAAAAGGAATTGGAAATATACAGGAAATTTTTATACTCCTTGCCTTCTGCTCAATCCACTCCTGACTTTGGCTTAAAAAAAACAAAACAAAATCTGCAACAAAAAAAGCTGCGTTTCCGCAATGTGGGGCCTCAGCCTTAAGGCTTTTTTGGGCAAGAGTTCACATTTTTTCGTTAAATACATTTTGTTTTAACAGAAAAGTGCTGTTGATTTTGCCTGCTCAAATCTTAAAAAAAAAAATAACTCCGTTAATTTATACACCAGCGGTTTCTTGTTGTTCACCCAATATACAGCCCTGCTCAAATCTTAAAAAATAAATACATTATATACAAGCGATTTCTTGTTCTTGTTCACCCAATATACAGCCCTGTGCAAATCTTAATAAAAATAACTCTGTTATATAAAAATGGTTTCTTGTTGTTGTTAATCCAATATAAAGTTTAGCCTATGCAAATCTTAAAAAAAAAAATCTTAACCACTTCATAGACTATATTCAGGAGCATCTGAATAAATTAGAATATTTTTGAAACGTTCATTCATTTCAGTGATTCAGTAATACAATTCATAATCAGCGTCTTCCATGATTGTGTGTCCTACTGAACCAGACTGAGGGACCATTTAAAGGCTTAGGAAACCTTGGCAGGTGACACTGAATTTAGAAGACTGAACTTTTTTACAATATTCAAATTTTCTTAGATTTTGGTTTTCATTACCTGTAATCCATAATCAACATTTACAGAAATAAAACACTTGAAATAGAACACTGTGTGTAAAGAATCTAGAAAATATAGGAGGTCACTTTATTAATTTAATTACTGAAAGAAATAAATGTTTCGAAGATATTCTAATTTATTGAGATACGCCTGTATGTCCAGGTGGTCCCTCTCTTCTTACCGGTACATCCTTGCAGTTTTAAGCAGCTGCAGAAGCAGGGAGCCGGCTGTTACTACAGATGTAGCTCCCCTAGAGAAGGCAGGGATGGTTTATTACCATCCTTGCCTTTCCAATCGCTGTGTACAAAGCGCTCAATGAGCGCTGTATACACAGCTATGGAAGCCACTATGTTGCGATTCTCCTTTGACCCGGTGGTCATGTGATCCGTCTGGGATCAGAGACTGTTAGAGCTGTTGGGTCCTAGAAGACCCAGATTAGCTCAGTAGTCATGGGCAGGAGGATGTATTTCGCCTGCAACTGGGGCTAAGGTATCATTGTAAAAAACCATGTAAAAAAAAAAAAATAAAACTTAGTAAAGTAAGTAAAATAATTAAAAAAATAAATAAAATAATACATCAGTACCACACAGGTTCTAGCCCCACCCCTCAACGACACAATACAAAATAAAAATTATCATAACAGAGAGGAAAAACTATTTTATAAAGTTTTTTAGTAGCACTTTGTGTTAATGAAAAGTGAAAAACAGACGCGTTTTCCCTCCTCTTTTGTTTATATTTTCCTGGATACAAAAAAAATTATAAAACATACAAAAATAAAAACAACATAAAAATAAAGCCATATGTGTCATAAAAAACCCCGCAGAAATTAGTTGAATAACGCGAATGATAAAAATGTTATAGTGCTCAAAACGGCACATACGAAAAAACCCAAAAAATGTGTTTGGTCCCGAACCAGAGAAATTGACTGGTACTGAAGTTGTTAAAAAATTTTACAAATTTCAAGCTTTTATTTTTCCCCCCGTTCTAGTCTGGTGTCTGACCCATACGCAGTGTGAAGGAGCATTGTTGTTAATCTGAACAAAATATTTTAAGCATTTGACTGAAGGTGCAAGAGCGCATGTGTAATTCTAGATCTGCATCACACACAATAGTAAAATAGAAGTGGTGGCCATGATACTAGTAGTGCATCCTTTGCTAATGTAAAAAAAAAAAGAATCTGTGTTATTTAAGCGTTTTTTTTTGTTTGTTTGTTTTTTCTTTGGTGTGTTCACCCAATACAGTCTAGCCTGCACTAATCTAAAAAAAAAAAACATTTGGGAATGTCCTTGGTGTTTTTTTCCATTCTGGTCTGGTGTCTGACTCATTCATAACGTAAATTAACATGGTTGTTAATCTGAACAAAATATTTTAAGCATTTCTCTGTATGTGCAAGTGCGCATATATAATTCTAGATATACATCATACAGTAGAGTACAGTAGTAGTAAACTCCCACCTGGCCAAGTTACTGGTGATGCAGTTGCTACTGTGCCACTTAGTAGAATCCAGTGTGTTTTGCCAGCTGATGGCAGCGTACAGTGTCCATGGGGAATTACTAGCCGCCATTATTCTGGAGAAAAGTAGACTCTGTTTGATATCACCATATGAGCCTCTACTTGTAAATGTACATATGGAGAAAGGTGCACGCCATCATCAATACGTGGAGCAAAAATTATTGGCAGGGGACAATACATTATGTTTTGAGCATCAGAGGCCACAGTCTAGAAATGCAGCATGGCCCAGTGCTTTATAGTGCTGACATCACCTCACAGGTGCAGGGTAGGCACAGTTTCAACACCAGGCGGGCCCCAACCACCTCCTCTAGATCCTACACACTGGATCATTTCCCACCCCAACTACACCAGGACAAGTCATTGCTTCCATTCCCCCTCCTTTTGTTTATGGTTGTATGGTGAAGTGCAGGTTGTGTGGCATTTTTGACAGTCTGCCCCAAATTTTTCTTGCAAACAATTATCACTTTAGGAAGATAGTCCAGATTTTTCAGCTGGCAGCCAGGCCGGGTGAATTGATATACAGGCCAGGCAACCCCAGATATTTCTGGAAATTTTGTTAATTGTCAATCTGCCAACAGACATGTTCTGCTGCCTAGTTCATCATATTATTCACTTCTGCACTGTCACACATATTGCCACAGCTTCCACCACTCATTCAGACATGTCCTGTGGCCTGATCCATCTGCGGTGACCAGATGGAAGGTAACGCTGCAGTTGGGATTGCGGGGTGCAAACAGCGCAGACTTGTCACGGTCTCTGGGCACGAGGGCGCAGCGCTGGTGCTGTCCCACGTTACCACCACTGATACCGGTGATGAGGGGGCTGCACAAATGTTGGTGGTGATTGTTCCCCCGGGGCGCTTCCCCTATACTGTGCCGACTGGTGGTGTTTGGGGCGCCCTGATGTTGTCGGTGCAGAGTCAGACACAGAAACGGTTGTAAAGTTGAACTTTTACTTCCATGGGTGTGGAGGCACAAATGCTTAAACAGTTTCTTCAATACAAAACAACGGGGTACGCCTGGTGACACAGCAAAGTCCTGGGGTGCAGGGTAGACTTGATGAAAGGTGTTCCTAGCCCCTTATACTTCAGTGTTACAGCCCTAAGGTACGTCTGGGCTCCTATTTGGCTCATAGGAGGATGCCCACCATGATACTAGTACATAATATTCCCCACTCACGTTATGTGGTCCTGATAGCTCAGAGTTTCGGGGTGCAATAGTCAGGGTGGCAGGATATTCCACAGGTCTGGCCTTGGCCCCTGGATCCTGTGATACTTGCTATGGAGCACGTGTTCCAGAATGTTCTCTCCACAGTCTCATGCTGACAAGATAATGATGCTTGACTTCCTTCAGGGCGATGGCTAGGCAGACAGGGGACAGGATCTTCTGAATAGCTGGAGTATGTCAGCTCTCCAACCTTCCTGGGCCTGTCTAGGACTTGAGATTCCTGCACTAAACTCACTGCTTTCTTCACAGGACATCACACTTATCTCCTCACCTCCTCCTCCTAACACTCCACACTTCTAACTCCTCACACGCAGGACCTTCCTGCAGGGGTGTTACCATGGGGACCCAGTGATCAGCTGACTCCTCCCCTTTTCCCAGGCGATGTCCTCCCATTGGACATTTGGTTACTATTCAATCCTATGCGAGGTGTAATGCATGTGTGAGGCTCACTAGGTGGCGCTGTGTTGTGTGAGACTCAGGACCCCCTGCTATGTCACACAGGCTATGAAGCAACAGGAAATAATACAATGCACAGAGATCACCCTCAGCCCAGCCATAGCCAGCTCTGGGATGCCACATACTCCCCCTCTTTCACTGAGCCGACCTCGGCGACGGGCTGGGGTGAAGGTGAGAAATGTAACATAACGTTAATAAATACGAACAAAGTGCAAATGTCACTAACAGTTTAGAAAAATATAATACTTAGAAACTTGAGGTAAGACCTCCCGGCATAGTCCTGGAATGTCCATGAGAAGTCTGAAGGGTAACTGAGAGATAATTAAACGTAGACTTATGGAACCTTTTGGCGGTACCATCAGACAGTCCATATAGAAACAACAGTAGTGCAAATGGGTCCAGAGGCTCTCTGGCACAAATTTCGTGAGTGTCCATTATCATGAGAGTCTCTCTGAGAAACAATAAACAGTCCTTTCTGTAAGGAAGAGTAGGCACTCTAGCACGAATGTCCATAACGCAATGGGGTAACAGAACTTCCTTGGCTTGGTGAGCCAGGCACTATGGCTTGGATTGTTGCATATAAATGTAAATCCTATATTACATGGCAATATATATATATACAGGAAAAACATTAATGTAATCAGAGCAGGAATAACATATATACAGGAGCAGAGACAGTTAACCTCTTTTACCCAAGGACAGCCATGGCATCACTATAGCGTGTTGGAGGTATGCCTTTTGTGGTACGCTCAGAACGCCTAAGTGGAACGAGATTTGAATCAGGAACAGAGTCACTGAAATCAATTAAATCATCTGTCGAAGGGTTCTCTTGCACTAGAGCAATTGGTGGATAACAGCTAAATGGTAGTAGTTTAGGCGCCCACATAAGCTCAGTTAACGTTGGGGGGTCTCTCTTTCGCTTCAGAAGGTGACAAGATCTCTGTACTCGTTGTCTCAGCTGGGGGCACCTCTGTGGGTAGTCCTTCTTTAAGGCACAGCTTCAGACGGTTTCGGTGTACTACTTGGGGCTGTCTCCCAGGTTTAGAGATCTCATACACGTCGGATTCAGGATATGGTATGGAGATGATACTGTATGGTTCTTTCTCCCAGAATGGATCCAATTTCCCATTCCGATGGTTATTCCTTAACCATACACGGTCGCCAACTTTCAGGGGCGCTGCATGGGCGCGATGGTTGTAATCCTCCTGTTGTCTCCTACGAACCTCATCCATGCGCGTTTCAACTATCTCTTTAGCTTCCTCCATACGTCGGCGGTGTTCAACAACCCAGTCTGTTATGGGTAGTGGATTGATGGTGTCAGGGACCTTCACACCAAGGGTTAAGTCTGAAGGAAGTTGACCTTGTCTTCCAAACATTAGATAAAATGGTGCGTATCCCGTAGATGTTTGGGGTGTGTTGTTGTAAATATAGGCCAAGTCCTTGATACGCTCAGGCCACTCAACACCAGGTGTAACTGCGGCTGTTCTTAGCATGCCGATGATCACTTGATTTGCCTTCTCGCACATACCATTCCCTTGAGGGTGATACGCTGTGGTTCGCAACTTCTTGCAGTCTTGGAACTGACACAGCTCACGGAACAATTGGGATTCAAACGCCGATCCACGGTCGGTGAGGATATGCTCAGGACAACCGTAATGGCGGACAAACTCTGCGTAGAAGGTCTCAGCCATAGTTCTTGCTGTAAGATCTCTGACAGGCACGATGACAAGGAACTTGGAGTAATGATCCACCATTGTCAGAGCGTAGCTGTAGCCGGAACGTGTGGGACCCAACTTCACATGGTCCAGAGCAACAATTTCACACGGCGTTTGAGTCTTAATTGGATGTAGAGGGGCCTTCTGATCTCTTCGACCTTCCTTGGTGATACTACAGGCGGGACGCTCTCGGCACCAACTCTCAATGTCACTCCTCATCCCAACACAATAGAAGCGACGACGGATGGTAGCTTCGGTCTTTTGTACCCCGAAGTGACCGGATCTGTCATGATACGCCTCAAGTATCATCTGTGCGTCTCTTCTTGGTACGAGGATCTGATGAAGCCTTTCACCTGTGACAGGATCAAGAGTGTTTCTAAGTAGAAGACCTCGTTGGACAAACAGGCGCTTCCTCTGTCGCCAAAGGCGTTTTAATTCCACGTCATGAAGACCTCTCTTTACACGGGTTGGTATTCTTCCTGTAAGCAGGAAATCTGACAATTCTCCTAAAACTCTGCTCTCTTCTTGGAACGTTTTCCACAGAGATGGCTCCTGGAGGGATTCGGCAGCTGTTTTCGCCAGAGATTCTCCTTCTACAGGGACACCAATAGCAACCTGTTGGGCAAACTTGTTGTAGAATGGTGGCATCTCCACCTCTTCCCAGATGTCTTCTCGGGGTGGTTCTTCTCCCACAGGCAACCTTGAGAGTGCATCAGCGTTAGCGTTGGACTTGCCACTGCGATACTTGACAGAGAACTTGTAATTCGCGAGTCTTGAGGCCCACCGTTGTTCAAGGGCTCCCAGTCGAGCAGTGTCCAGATGCGCCAACGGATTGTTATCTGTGTACACGGTAAAGGGTGTGGCAGCCAGGTAGTCTTTAAACTTCTCTGTCACGGCCCAGACAAGCGCCAGAACTTCGAGTTTGAAAGAACTATAGTTCTGGTCGTTCTTCTCCGCGCCTCTCAGACTCCTGCTGGCGTAGGCGATGACTCGCTCTTTGTTGTCCTGAACCTGGGACAACACTGCACCCAAACCTTGGTGACTTGCATCTGTGTACAAGCGGAATGGCTGACTGTAGTCGGGATAGGCTAGAATTGGTGGTTGCGTCAGAAGTGCTTTAAGCACTTGAAAGGCTTCCTCTTGACGCGCTGTCCAGTCTACCGGAAGCTTTCGGTTGTAGTTTTCTCTGGGACAACCGCGCACCAACTCATTCAGAGGCTCGGCTACTTGGGCGAAGTGTGGTATGAAACGCCGGTAGTAACCTGCGAATCCAAGGAAGCTTCGGACTTCTTTGACGGTAGTTGGTCTTCGCCAGTTCTGGACTGCAGTGATCTTTTCAGGATCAGGTTGGACGCCTTGTGCGCTCACGACATGCCCAAGGTAGTGAACTTGGGGTTTCAACAGGTAGCACTTGGAGGGCTTCACCTTTAGGCCGTGCTGTATAAGTACCTTGAATACCTCGGACAGGTGACGAAGGTGTTCTTGGTATGTCCGGGAGAATACAATAACATCGCCCAGGTACAGTAGCACACTCTGGAAATTCTCATGGCCGAGGCACCTCTCCATAAGCCGTTGGAATGTGGCTGGGGCATTACATAGCCCAAATGGCATACTATTGAATTCAAAGAGTCCCATCGGGGTCGTAAACGCAGTCTTTTCACGATCTTCAGGCGCCATAGGGACTTGCCAGTATCCACTGGTTAAGTCCAGGGTCGAGAAACAGGTAGCTGATCCCAAAGCCGTTAGAGATTCCTCAATCCGCGGCAATGGGTATGCGTCTTTGTGCGTGACGTTGTTGAGTTTACGATAGTCCACACAAAATCGTAGGGTTCCGTCTTTCTTCTTGACAAGGACTAGCGGGGCTGCCCAGGGGCTGTTACTCTCCCGGATGACATCAGCATCTCGCATCTCTTGGATCATCTTTTTCACCGGTTGGTACATCGCTGGTGGTATTGGACGGTGACGCTCCTTGATTGGATGGTGGTCGCCAGTCAGAATGCGATGTTGTATGGTCGTGGTCTTACCAAAGTCCAATGGGTGTTTGCTGAATGCCTGTTGGTAACGCTTGGCCACATTGCGAACCCCATTGATATGCTCTATAGGGGTATTGGCGTCTCCCACGTTCAATTCATCCCACCAGGACTTCGTGGCTCCATTCTGAATGTTCTCAGCAGCTTGGGTGGAACGCTGTGTGGCGGTAGAATCACCAGAGAGAATGTCTTCTGGTGCTAACCGGTGTAGCAGGGCCACAGAGTGGAACTTGTGGAGGTTCACGGGAGCATCGCCCAAGTTGACTAAGCGGACAGGAACACGTCCATTGAAACTGTGACAAGGCTGCGGGCAGCCATGACAAGTGGTTGGCCATCTACCTGTATGGGTTGTAGCAAAGCCTCGTAGTCCTGATTTTCTATGCCCGGACGGGCACGGCACCACACCATAGTTTCTGTTCCAGGCTGTAGGGTTACTGGACGGGTATCGTGGATCCGGACTCGACCAATTTCACCTTGTTTGTTGGCGAACTTGTGCTGGGCATTGAGTACACGAATGGCCCGCTGAATGGTCTGCTGGTCACTGGGAGAAGCTGTAAGGAGAGAGGCATGCAAGGCATCCAACACTTCTGCAAAGCAATGGCGTAAAACATTCATGCCTAATATTACAACTGCAAACCTATCATCCTCTACATCAGTGACAATTACACCCTGTCTAGGCAGTTTCAAGTCCTCAATCTGGATAGTGGGTTCCCAATAACCCTGCTGTGGTATGGGCTGTCCATTGCTGCCACACAGATTTATCCATGTGTCAGGTGTTCTATTCAACACACCTAAGTCCCAATGTTCAAGGAACACCTGCTTGCGCAGGGTTGTTACCTGAGATCCAGTGTCCACCAACGCTGTCAGAGGGACGCCGTTCACCCGGATTGTGATGTGTGGGCAGGCTGAGACGAAGCGTGACAATGGCACTGAAGATTCACCTGGGCCCTTCTTCTTTCCTCCCGAGGGGCGGCCCGCTGCCTCGGGGGTGGCCCGTTTAACTGAAAATACTGAGGCCTGGTGTGTCCATATCTATGGCAATAGCTACAGTATGGCCTCTCACTCTGCGGAGATTTCACTGAAGACGGATGTCTGGGTGGAGACTCAGGTGAGACGTTGAGACTTCGCAAAGGATCACTGGATGATGAAGACGGCTGGGTCAGACGATCTAGACGGACGGTGATCTGTTCCATGGCACGGGTCAGATGATCCACTCAGGCCAGAAGGTCATCTCTGGAGTCTGCTGGTGTAGTCTGCGCAGTTTGGGCAGCAGGTGAGGTACCCAGAGGTAGTGGCAGGACAACTGGAGCAATGCTTGTTGAGGGTCCAGGTGAGGGAGCACAGATGACTGGGCTCGGCTGGGGCTGCTCCTGTCCCAAGACCTGGATGGCAAGGGCCTTGAAGTCAGCAAACGTGATGCTGGGATGTTGTGCAGCAAGCATTCGCAACTGACTCTGGAGCAATGTGGTACCCGCCCCTTCTATGAAGCGGTCAAGCAAGATTTTATCAGAGTCCACATTTTCACGTGGATCCACTTGCACCACAGCTCTGAACGCCTCTTGGAGGGATAAAGCATAGTCCCGCAGGGTCTCACCAGGTAGTTGTCGTCTGGAAAAGAAGCGCATCTTTACCTCGGAGACAGATCGCACATCAAAGTTCACCTGGAGTTTGTCCAGAATTTGCCCAGGGGTTCTTTTGTCAGAGGCAGGCCAGGATTTGACCTCCCTAGCTACAGCACCCTCAAGCTGGCCCAGCAGGATCTGTATCTGCTGTTCTGTATTCAGAGGATAGAACTGGAAGAGAGACAGCATCTTCTCACGAAAGTCCCTGAGGGTATGCGCCTCCCCTTTGTAGCGCGGCAGCCATGGTGCGCCAGGGTAAAATGGCATGGAGAATGGTAGGCTGCTCGCCATGGGCACTGCTGGATCACTAGAAACAGATGGCACAATGTCACTTTGCTCAGTCATGTTGTTTGCAGGTATGACTGAAATTAGGTCGCCGTCTCTTTAAGAAACTCAACTGCTTGCTGGCAGGGAATGGAGACTACAACTTGGAATGCTGTAGCTATTAACAGAGTCACTGTGATGCAGGCTGACGGTGTGCTCCCCCTCTTTAATGGTGGCACTCCCCACGGACACTGTACACGGAAAACACTCGCTGGGGCCGTGGGAGGACTGAAGACAAGGACAGGGAGGCACAGTACTCACTGACAGCAACTGCAGCGTGGACCAGAGATCAGCGGTGCACAGCAGGGACGGTGATGCGGCACCGGAGAGTCAGAAATGGCGCTGACACGTTCGCCTTTCACTTTCTTGTATGGGTGCGCTGGAGCATTGCACTCAGCATTCTGGGCTCTCCTAAGATGGCGGCAGATGGGTCTCCTGGCCTCATGGGCAGTGCTAAAAATCTCCCGCACTTTTGCAAGATACAGTTAACCCTTTGTGGGCGTTCTTACACAGCGATGTGGCGCAGCAAACAAGTCCTGGGCGTTTTCACTCTTCCAGGGCTGTAACACACTGAGAGGACAGTCTTTAGGGCTTACTTCAGGGGTATAGGGCTCCCCTCTTTGTGGCAAGCACTCTCAGGGAATAAACTTGATCTTAGCAAAGTCCACAATAAAGACCGATGCTCTGGAGACAATTTGGCGCACTTTTCGTGGCGACTTTCTCAAAATGGCACACACCCATATCCTGTTCGTGACGCCAGTTTTTCTTGCGGTGACCAGATGGAAGGTAACGCTGCAGTTGGGATTGCGGGGTGCAAACAGCGCAGACTTGTCACGGTCTCTGGGCACGAGGGCGCAGCGCTGGTGCTGTCCCACGTTACCACCACTGGTACCGGTGATGAGGGGGCTGCACAAATGTTGGTGGTGATTGTTCCCCCGGGGCGCTTCCCCTATACTGTGCCGACTGGTGGTGTTTGGGGCGCCCTGATGTTGTCGGTGCAGAGTCAGACACAGAAACGGTTGTAAAGTTGAACTTTTACTTCCATGGGTGTGGAGGCACAAATGCTTAAACAGTTTCTTCAATACAAAACAACGGGGTACGCCTGGTGACACAGCAAAGTCCTGGGGTGCAGGGTAGACTTGATGAAAGGTGTTCCTAGCCCCTTATACTTCAGTGTTACAGCCCTAAGGTACGTCTGGGCTCCTATTTGGCTCATAGGAGGATGCCCACCATGATACTAGTACATAATATTCCCCACTCACGTTATGTGGTCCTGATAGCTCAGAGTTTCGGGGTGTAATAGTCAGGGTGGCAGGATATTCCACAGGTCTGGCCTTGGCCCCTGGATCCTGTGATACTTGCTATGGAGCACGTGTTCCAGAATGTTCTCTCCACAGTCTCATGCTGACAAGATAATGATGCTTGACTTCCTTCAGGGCGATGGCTAGGCAGACAGGGGACAGGATCTTCTGAATAGCTGGAGTATGTCAGCTCTCCAACCTTCCTGGGCCTGTCTAGGACTTGAGATTCTTGCACTAAACTCACTGCTTTCTTCACAGGACATCACACTTATCTCCTCACCTCCTCCTCCTAACACTCCACACTTCTAACTCCTCACACGCAGGACCTTCCTGCAGGGGTGTTACCATGGGGACCCAGTGATCAGCTGACTCCTCCCCTTTTCCCAGGCGATGTCCTCCCATTGGACATTTGGTTACTATTCAATCCTATGCGAGGTGTAATGCATGTGTGAGGCTCACTAGGTGGCGCTGTGTTGTGTGAGACTCAGGACCCCCTGCTATGTCACACAGGCTATGAAGCAACAGGAAATAATACAATGCACAGAGATCACCCTCAGCCCAGCCATAGCCAGCTCTGGGATGCCACACATCATATTATGCCACACATGTTGAAACAGCTGCCTAGTACCTACCCTCCCGTGCCAGTCAGGCAGACATGTCCCATGGCCTGATCCACCATCACATTCCACTATAGCGCACTGTTGGTACCCCTGCTACAGTGATGTAAAAAAAAAAAAATGACTTCACATCTGCTCCTATCAGAAGATTATTTATGGTGACTTTTTTTTTTTTTGAAAAACCAATTTTTCATCTCTTTTCAAGTGGTTGCACAGATACATTTTTGTCTCCCAATAACAGCCTTAAAAGACTTCAAAAAAGGCAAATTTTTCTACCATGCTATTGCATTTTGCTATATAAACACCATGTGTGTCTAAAAAAACATGGGTACACTCAATTCCCTAATAAATGGGTAATTTTTAGAGCATTTTAAATGTTAAATGCGTAAAACGAGTGTCAGTGCAGTGTATGGTTAAACTCAGAGTTTGTATCCTCTGCTTACCATTCAATTTTCCAGACATACATGTCATGTTCACTTTGAAATAACTTTGACTGTGTTTGCCTTATAGAGTTAAAAAATGGATAGATACAGTATATTCCTTCTTCTATCTATCTATCTATCTATCTATCTATCTATCTATCTATGAATAGATTTATAGATAGGTTCCTAGGAGCCCTAAGAGTATTCTACACTATGTTTTATAAATAGGTTTCTAGGAGCCATAAGAGTGTTCTACACTATGTTTTATAGATAGGTTCCTAGGAGCCCTAAGAGTGTTCTACACTATGTTTTATAGATAGGTTCCTAGGAGCCCTAAGAGTATTCTACACTATGTTTTATAGATAGGTTCCTAGGAGCCCTAAGAGTATTCTACACTATGTTTTATAGATAGGTTCCTAGGAGCCCTGACAGTGTTACACATTATGTTTTATAGATAGGTTCCTAGGAGCCCTAAGAGTATTCTACACTATGTTTGATAGATAGGTTACTAGGATCCCTAAAAGTGTTCTACACTATGTTTTATAGATAGGTTCCTAGGCGCCCTGAGAGTATTCTACATTATGTTTTAGTTATTTCACGGATAGCACACTGACCCATTCTTTTCTATGGGCCCGTACACACGACCATGAATTTCACGGTCCCATGTGCAGGCCGACAGTCCATTTAATGAAAGGAGCCGTGGAAGCACGGCACGTGCACGGGTAGCACACGGGGACATCCCTGTGTCCCCATGTGCAGCCATGCTTTTAATTCACAGCAGACCAGTTGCAGCACAGTTGTTTGCAACCAGACTTATACAGTAGATAGGTTCCTAGGAGCCCTAAGAGTGGTCTACACTATGTTTTATAGATAGGTTCCTATGAGCCCTAAGAGTGGTCTACACTATGTTTTATAGATAGGTTCCTAGGAGCCCTAACAGTATTCTACACTAGGTTTTATAGATAGGTTCCTAGGAGCCCTAAGAGTATTCTACACTATGTTTTATAGATAGGTTCCTAGGAGCCCTAAGAGTGTTCTACACTATGTTTTATAGATAAGTTCCTATGAGCCCTAAGATTGGTCTACACTATACTTACTTACACTATACTATGCGCAGTCTTTAAAAAATGCTTTTTATTGGTAAAACAATCCTGTTAGTGCAACATTTTTTGTAAAAGTAATTTTTGGCAGCAGTGTAAATTTTTATTCAAAGTAAATTCATAGCAACTGCTGTTCTAGCAGCAAAGAGCTTATTCCACCTGTGCAAATCTGTTGTTGTTCACCTAGTCTAGCCTGCGCAAATTAAAAAAAAAAAAAAAAAAAAAGTTATTTAGGTTTTTTTTATAGTCTACTTTTCTCACAACAGTGTGACGGAGTGTTGTTAATCTGAAAAAAAAATACTCATTTTTAATATTTAAGCAATAATTAGGTGCTTGTTTTTTGTTGTTTTTATGCTGTATGTATATACAGTATTGCAAGCCTCTGCTAATCTAAAAAAATCTGTTATTTAAGCATTTTTTTTTGTTGTGATCAGTTTGCCCAATATAAAGTCTAGCCTGTGCTAATCTAAAAAAACTCTGTTATTTAAAGTTGACTTTTCCTGAAACTCCCGGTTTTAATAAATAACACAAACAAAAAAGACACACAGTGTCAGAATTGTTGCAAATCACTGTAATTAAATTAATCAGTGTGTATAGTAATAAAAAATTACTGGAAAAAAACATAGAAGGGAAAAGGTAAGTACTAACAATAAGAATGTAGATGGTAACAGGCTCAGCAGCACTACCTCTGGTCTTCACAGCCCCACTAGTAGCCGCAGTATTGTTGTACTTAATGAGAATAAATAAGTTTTTCAAAGCTGTGAACCACAACTATTATGCGAGGGTTCTGTGTGTTCCATCTCAATTACATTACCATGTTGTCTTTCTGTACTGACAACCATGGATTCTTCTTTATCTTCACTGACACAGATCCTATTCTCTAGTAGTCATATGGCATCTGCTAAGAGAGACATTCCTCATAACCCAAGACTTCCTCTACTTCCTCCTCTTTTTGATGAGTTAAATACCATTTTTTATGCAGATGAGGTAGAAGTAAAAGACATGAGTGTTGGTGGAGGTAATAGGGGCAGGGGGTGTGTAACTAGTGGTAGTGCTGGTAGGGACACAGGAGGGAAATCTCTTGGAATTGTAAGGGCATGGAGGAATAGCATTGGCATGAGGAATCACAAAAAATTGGGAAATATGATGACATTACTGAATACGAAGATGATTCTATTACAGATTACACCTGCCTACCGGGTCAGGTTGACAGGGTGACATCACAGGAAGAGAGTGGTGGCAGCTGCAATAGTAAGAAAGAATTCTACCTGACCTGCAGCCCAAAATCCAAAAGACCTGCTTGTTGAAGATCTAAGGCAAGCTCGGGTAGTAGTGGCAGTGGCAGACACGTTTCCACTGCTGCTGGTTTTAGCAGCAGCAGCAACATGTGGTTATTTGTAATATGACAATTTTTTTTTGTACCTTACCAAATGAAAAATTGATTTTGAGGTCTAAGATTTGCAAGAAGATAATTACCCATGGGCACACAGGCACATTTGTATGATCAAGGTCTCTCCGTACTCACATGAAATGGTGTTAGCAGCTCATTTGGCAAAATAGAATTGCCAGTGACACCAAGCAGGACCATTATATTCCTTCTTCACATGATCATCTTTATAGGTAGGCCTCTTTCACATCTAGCACATGGTCATCATCATCTTCTGCTTCTCCTCCTCCATCTCCACCCTAATGTCAGTACTCATCCATAAAAGAATGTGTGTTTGTCCAGCAAATAGCACTCTGTGTCCATTTGCCAGGCTGGACTGCAACTTTAACTCCAACCTGCACCGGTTACTGGCGGTGAAGTCACTGTTATGATACTTAGTGGAAACCACTGCATTTCACCAACTGATGGCAGTCTCAATAGTGAATACCTAAACGCTATTATTCTCAAGAAATATAGACTCTTCTTGATATCTCCATGTGGACCTCTTCTTAATGTTAATGTGGAGAAATATGGGGAGCAGCACTTATAGGCTCTTGAGCAGGGACAATATATAGCTGTCATGGCCCTCTGAGTCAATGTATAAAGCATTAGAGGCCACAGAATAGACACAGCAAGGCCTGGTGCTTTCTAGATCTACTTTCTGACATCACCTCATGCGCGCAGGGCAGGGACATTTTAGACATCTGGCAGGACCCATCCGCCTCCTTCAGTTCCTCCACACTGGACCAATTCCCACCCCCAACTTCACCGGGGAAAGCCATTTCTTACACTCCCCTCCCTCATTTCATGATTGTAAGGGGAAGCTCACATTGCATGGCGCTGTTACATATGCTGGAGCGTAACTTTGAACAGCAGTATATGATTACTTCATGCATCAAACCACAGACACAATAGAGTGGATAACTGTTCTGTGAGAAGACAATGAACAGTTTCTACCTTAGTCTTGAGTCATGATCAGTTTTGGTTTTGGAAGATAGTCTAGCTTGTTCAGCAGTCAAGCCAGGCATACGCTGGTAGTGTGCCCAAAATTTTTCTTGAAAATTTACCAATTGCCACTCCACCTACGACGCCACGGTGTTGATGTGGCATTTGGTCTCATAGATGGATAAACATCAGGAGAATCCAGGTTCTTTTCTACCTCCCAAGTGTTGTTTTCATGGTCAGAAGAATCTTTTCCATTGCAGAAGATATTCTAGATTTAATAGCAGGCAGGCCAGGCATGCTAATAGTGTGCCCCAAATTTGTCTTGAAATTTTGCAAATTGTCACTCCACCAACATAATGTTGATGTGGCATCTGCTCCCAAACAGGTATATTTGGCAGTATAATCCAATAATTCTTTTCTGTTTCAAAGTATTGTTTTCAGGGTCAGAAAGAAGAATCCTTTCCTTTTCAGAAGATATTTGGCAATGCTACGTGACACTGCCACTCTGTAGGCATATTAAAAATAAAATAAGACAAACAACCCCACCATTGTTTCTTCCAATACCAACGCAATGTTGTTAGTCCATTCTGCTCTCATAAAAAGGTATCATTTTTGGTTTCTTTTTTTTTGACAAGCCAAATATTCATCATTAAAAATGGGAGAACCCCAGAAGATTTGTTTTGTCCCGTGTTTAGACGATCAGCCATTTTGGTCTGAATTTGTTCGGATTGAACCAAAAGGAAAATTATTAAATTCTGGGGTCTCTTTAGACCCCAGAGTATAATGGCTGGAGGACCACTGGAAACTTATAATAAGGCTAAGGCCCCAAGTTGTGGAAACACTGCATTTTTTGCTGCAGATTTTGTTGCGTTTTTTTAGAACCAAAGTCAGGATAAGATTTAACAGAAGGTAGAAGCATAAGAGCTTCCTATATATTCCCACTCCTTATTTATTCTTGGCTTTGGCTCAAAAAATCTAAACAAAATCTGAAAAAAAACCCCGCTGTGGATGGATAGGTCATTAGTATCCATTATTCTAAGTCTGTCACTCCCTTTAAACACAGAATTTACTTATTAGATACCTTTATTTCCTCTCTGTATATATTTGTTGATTTGAGACCTTGGCCGACATAAGGTATGGTTCTTTTGACGTGTTTTGAAGGGATTGTCAGTGGCCACTCAAGAAAACACTAAATAATAACAGCATATCAACATTTCCTTGCTCAGTGTCTATTATACTTATCATTGATAATGTCACTAAAGGATTGTAACATCACAAATCTTCAAAAGACTAAGGTTCCACGTTTCGGAAAAGCTGCTTTTTTTGTTTGAGATTTTAATGTGTTTCTTTAAGCAAAAGCCAAAAGGAAATTTAACAGAAGGAAAAAGTACAAGTACCGCAGAGTAGATGGAAGGAACAGGAAGATGGGAGTAGTAGTGTCAATAACTGTGTCACCAGATAGGCCAAATGCCCTCAACCAATCCCCAGCACAATTCCTAGGCCAGACAATAATGAGGGGAGCCTGTGTGCTACCAGCAGTAGCAACACCGGGGAGCTTCAAGTCCGAGAGAGGTCCTCTCTTACCCTGAGCCGGGTTGATGGTGTTCAGAATGGCCCTGATGGTATAGCAGGAATGACTCAGGAGGCAGTGATGCAGTGAAACAGGATAAACTTTACTGTGGGAACTGTAACTGTGAAACTATGCAGCTTCCCGATCTGGGTTGTAGTGTCCCGACTGCACGGTATGCCCAGACTTGAAGATGAGGGATACCCAGACCTGAAGGTACTTAAGTGCCTTGTACTCCACTCCAACAACTCTCTCAGTTTCTTAGCCATAGCCAGTAGACAGTTCTGGGGGCTATTAATAAGGAAGTCCATACTGGGCCCAGTTACCTTAGCAGTTGTTATCCGGGACCCACCTCATGTCAGGCAGGACTCCTTCTCTCCTCCTGGCACCGTCTGTTGATTAGACAGCTGACAATTCCCTGTCTCAGGGCTGTCTTAATAAGGCCTTGAGCTTCAATCTTCTCCCTCATGGGCTGTATAGGGAACCAACTGTACGTCTTTTGTCTCCCAGACCCCACTCAGCGGCCTATGATTGGCTAGGGCTGAACCAAGTATGGGGGTGAACCAAACAATGGGGAAAACCAAAAAGGAATATACCAAGGGGAAGATGCAAAACAATACATTACATAAAACACATACACAATACATGCATAAAACATAACCAGAGGCACAAAGACAATAGAAGCAACGGCACTCTGGGATGCTACACAAGTGCTTCCTATATGCCCCATTCCTATTGAAGTCACTCCTGGTACCAGTTAAAAAAAGGGCCTTGGCCTAAATCAGTTTTCTTGATCATCTAAAATCCTTATGATACATTACAGCCAAAACTATCCACTGAAAAAATAGATGCTGCACCACCATGGCTAGGAGATGTTTTGAGGGAGTTTTTGAACATAGTTTTCTCTTTCCCCTCACCTCATGTACTCATCTCATTGGTTTTAAAACACTGTAAACTCATATTGGGAAGTCTGTTAATAGAGATGGTCGAGTCTCACAAAGTTTGTTTCGTGTTCGGGTTTGGCGGTCTTTTCTGGACGAACAAGTTCTGGAGGAACCACACTTTAAATTGGCTTATAACATAGTTTAGAACACTCTAAGTGCTCATAGAAACCTATCCATTTATCCATTTTATAGCTCTCAAAGCAAAAGTTATGGCAAAGTTAAAAGTGACATTTTTATACTCTGGGGTCTCTTCAGACCCCACAGTATAATAGGTGGAGGTCAGGGGAGGTGCATAAAAAAAAAAAAATCATACTCCCCTTTCGTTACATCTCTTGGGCCTCCTTGTGGTGACTGGCACTCTTTTGGGACGTCATCGGCCCAGGAGTCAGGGCTGAGTCCTGTGAATGGGTCACCAGTGGTAACATGGGCACACTGAGTGCCACAGGTCTGAACCCAGGCCAATGTGGAGGTTCATGCCTCCTCACTGCCTCCCATGGATGGGACGCGACAGCAGCCACTGCTAAATAGCACACTGTCTCCTATGGTCTAGGAGTTCCAGCCCTATGGAGAAGACTTGGTGCCTTTTTCTGCCACACCTTCTCCACTGCCTTCTCCCTTGCAGGTGAGCCCTCAGGGTTTTTCCTCTCCTGCTCAGGGGCCCCTTTATTAACTCTTGCCCACAGTCCTCTTATACTGGCTCATTTGTGTGGCCCCCAGGGATTGATAGAGCCCAGCTACAGCCCTGCTATCAAGGCACCTGTACATCTCAAAATGGACCTGGTGGAGCCCTCTCTCCTCAGCCCTCCCCACATCATGATATGGATAACTCTGTTCTGCCCTCCTCTCTGTGCACAAGCCTTTGAAACTTTGCTTCTTGACCACATGGGGATCTCCTTCACCCCCCGGTAGGGTTGGCAGAGTTGGAGAACCTCAGAGATACACCATTAGCAGAACCTATTCCAGCCCCGCTCTGTCCTGGGATCCTTATGCATTCTCTCAATGGCAACTGCTCCTGCTCAGGCTCCCCACCAAACAGGATTATAAATCCCAGGTGGATGAGGTTAAACTGACTCATAAGAAGGAAATAGCAGCAGTTAGATTAGACCTCTGGCAGCTCTCTGAAAGAGTGGACTCTCTTGAAACCACACACAATAAAACCAGACAGTATACCTCCCACTTGTAGAAAGTGGCGACCTCACATGCGATGGCCCTCCAGAATACCACCCACCATCTTGAAGACCTGGATAACAGGGCCAATTCCCTGCTTACACTCCTTCCCCATAGCTAAGATAATATCCCTGAATGTGAAGGGTGTTAACTCCAATGCAAAGCGCAGGATGGCTCTTGTGGATTTGCAATCCCTAAAGGCTGATATCACCTTCCTGCAAGAGACTCATTTCGATGCCTCTTGCTCATTTAATTTTGCTCTTTGATACTTCCCTGTTGTTTATTCTGTGGTTCACTCAAAGAAAAAAGTGGGGCTTGCCATCTTAGTTTCCTCTTCCTGTCCCCTAGTAGTTACGACCTCTATTCTAGATCCCGGTGGTAGGTTTGTCATATTCCATGGTACATTGGAGGGCAAGTCCATTACCTTATGTAACATTTATGTTCCAAACTCCTCCCAGCCGAGCTTCCTTACATGGGCCCTCAATAAAATATCTAAACACCCTCCTGCTGCTGTGATTATTGGAGGCAATTTGAACATGTCCTTTTCAGACAGGATGGATTGTCAGTTCTTAACTGGTGTCTTGTCAAGCCCTTCACAAAGCATTTCCCTGCCCAATTCTGTCGTCTTATTTGATGGCATTTACTCTAGGATCTATGGTGGATAAACCATCTTTCTGATAAATTCTATACTTTTTATTCCCCCCTTCATAAAATACACACACGTATAGATGACTTTTTTGGAAATGCTGCTGCTCTGTGCCTTCCGGGGCCTCCATGGGTTCTATTCCTACATAGTCTGACCATGCTCCAGTTATGATAACCCTGTCTATATGCAATGTGTCCACTAGGGTATGTCACTGGCAGCTTAATGAAGGCCTGCTTAGGAGGACACCAACCTGCGAACAGCTCCGGCCCATCTTAAATCCTTTTTTTACCTTAATGAGGGTTTGGTGGGAAGCCCATAAGGCATTGATGAGAGATCACTGCATTGCCCCAAAGACTAAACGTAAACGTAATTTCACTGTCCACCATAATGACCTCTGCACCCAGTTGAGATTCATTGAGCACCACATGTAGTTACATCCAACAATATCCCTCTTAAAATTCGCTGATATACCTCTGAACCCAAATTAAAGATATTTTACTCTCCCCTCTGATCGGATCGAGAGGCATATGGCCCTGCCACATTTACAAAATCTCTCACTCCTACAGCTCGCCCTCTCCTAAATAAGCCTATTGAACATGATGAGGCGGAGCGACTCATAAAAGATCTCCCCAAGGGAAATCACTGGGTCCCGATGGTTTCACATACTTGTATTACAAAGGTTTTAGTGTTGAGTTTCTTACTCACCTGGTTTCGATATTCAATTCCTTCATGGCTGGGACTCCCTTCCCTGACTCTCTTCTACACTTCTTCCTCCCTTATCCCAAAACCTGGGAAGGACAACCTTGACTGTAAGAATTGTAGGCCCATAGCGCTTTTGAACACTGATCTCAAGATGTTCACCAAGTTGTTAGCCTCACGACACAACTTGTGTCTCCCTTCTCTGATGCATAAAGATCAGGTGGGTTTGTCCTTTACCACCAAGAGGCCGATAATATGCAGAGGATGATCGATCTGATAGATATTACCTCCAGATCTGACTCTAAACCCTTGGTGCTCAGCTTGGATGCCGAGAAGGCATTTGATCGCTTGGGATGGCCTTTCTTAATTGTGACTTTGAAAGATTTTCGTTTATGTGGTTCCTTTCTGATGGCAATTAATGGTCTTTATACAACGCCACTGCCATTCGTCTGCATCCTGACATTGGTGGGGTGAGGATAAGAGACAGGGAGTTCAAACTCTTGCGCTTTGTGGATGATGTCGTGATGACCATGACTAACCCACATATTATTCTCCCTAACCTCCATGTCCTCCTAGATACATTTGGCCATTTCTCAGGTTACAAAATGAATGCTACTTAATCCGAAGCTCTCCCCATCCAGTTTACCCCAACACATTTAGCCTGCCTGCAAGCCTCATTTCCCTATAGATGGCAGGACTCCTCCTTGAAATACTTAGGCATCCACCTTACTAAATCTTTTCCACTTGTACCAGGATAACTTTCCTCCCTTATATTGACAGATATGCGCCCTTCTCAATAAATGGCATGCCCTTCCTTTGTCTCTTTTTGGTCAGATATCTTCTGTGAAAATAACTATTCTGCCAAAATTACTTTATTTCTTTGAGATTCTACCAATCCCAGTTCTGGTTAAGGACCTCTGATCACTACAGGGCTCTATATTGTGTTTTTGTCTGGGCCGGAGGGAGACAAAGGATCTCTAGACTGCTACAAAGAGAGTTAGGGAAGGGAAAAAGAAGAAGGGGGTGAAGAGAACTGTCTGAGGACTTGAGAACCAAAATTGTGGAAAAATATCAACACTCTCAAGGTTACAAGTCCATCTCCAGAAATCTTGATGTTCCTTTGTCCAAGGTACGCAACATATTCAAAAAGTTTACAACCCATGGCACTGTAGCTAATCTCTCTGAACGTGAACGGAAGAGAAAAATTGATGAAAGGTTGCAACGCAGGATAGTCCGGATGGTGGATGAGCAGCCCCAATAAAGTTACAAAGAAATTCAAGCCGTCCTGCTGGCTCAGGGTCCATCAGTTTCAGTGAAAACTATCTGTCGGTATTTGAATAAAATGAAACGCTATGGCAGGAAACCCAGGAGGACCCCGCTGCTGACACAGAGATATAAAAAAGCTAGACTGCAGTTTACTAAAATGATCAGCGAGCCAAAATCCTTCTAGGAAAACATCTTGCGGACAAATGAGACCAAGATAAAGCTTTTTGGTATACTTTCTGTCCATGCCCTCTGATCCAACCGCCAGGTTCAGACTCTGATTGAGAAGGTACTGGGACATAGCCTCCCACTTCTCCTGCTCACGAACCTTCAAAAATTTTCTGCTGTGAAGCTCAGAAAGAAATACTTTCAATTACTCCTGTATATACTCACGTTTGTGTGCTGCCTTATAGCTAAACATTGGAGGCAGACCCCCCCTCCCCAATCTTTGGAGGAGTTGTACACCAGACTGAGAGAACGTCTGACTAACCTTCTGAATAGTAATGAGGACAAAGCCTGGCTATATTGGGACACTTTTTGTGTACTTCATGATACTTAACGATTGATGGTTTGATTCTCTTTCTTCCTCTCACTGATATTGTGACTAACCCCTTCCTATGCTTGCCCTTCCACTTTTCTTCCTCCTGTTTTTTGTTTTGTGTCCTCCCCTTTTCTCGTCTGTTATCATGATATTCCCTAGGGTTAAGATTTGTATATCCTTTTGTATTAACGTTGGGGTGCATATTCATTAGTTGCCGCTATAGCTTATCTCATTGCATATGCACTTTGTCCCCATCTCATTTTGCTTTGTCTCAGTTTTTTTGTTCTATTTTATTGTTTTATTATTATAAAGATTATAATTAAAAACCAAAAAGAAAAAAAAGAAAATGAGAAAGGTTTTCTGTATAATGGAGTATCCTATAATGAAACATTGATGTCATATACTGTACATTTCCATCTTCACAGATATGGAAAGTTGTCTGAAGTGTTCTGAGTATCAATGGTCGAATGAGAGAAGAGACACCTGTATCTCAAGAACTATCGAGTTCCTGTCTTATGAGGAGACACTGGGATTATCTCTAGTTGTTATTGCCGTGGTCTTCTGTCTTCTGACTGCTGCTATATTGGGAATATTCATCAAGTACAAGGACACCGCCATTGTAAAGGCCAATAACCAGAACCTCAGCTTTATACTTCTTCTCTCACTCATTTTATCCTTCCTCTGTCCTTTTCTATTTATTGGGCGTCCAACCAGAATGTCCTGTCTCCTCCGACAAGTGGCTTTTGGGAACATTTTCACAGTTGCTGTCTCTTCGATCTTGGTCAAAACAATTACCGTGGTCTTGGCTTTCAAAGCCACAAAACCCAACACAGCAATGAAGAGATGACTCAGGACACATTTCTCTACATGTTTTCTAATTATCTTCTCATCCATTGAGGTTTTCATCTGTGTCATCTGGTTGTCTTTATCTTCACCATTCCCATATCAAAATACAGAGGTAGAAAAAGGGAAGATAATCCTACAATGTGATGAGGGGTCTATCATTGCTTTCTATATTTCTTTAGGTTATATGGGATTTCTGGCTGTCTTGAGCTTTGTTGTAGCATTTTTAGCCAGGAAACTTCCAGACACCTTCAGTGAGGCTCAGTACATCACCTTCAGCATGATGGTCTTCTGCAGTGTGTGGATTGCCTTCATTATGGCCTATCTCAGCACCAAGGGGAAATACATGGTGGCTGTGGTGGTCTTCACCATTGAGGTTTCTAGTGCAGGACTTCTGGGCTGTATCTTCTTTCCTAAATGTTACATAATTCTACTGAGACCAGAACTGAATGTAAAAGGCAACTTGATAACACAAGCAAAACACAAAATAATACTATAATGTGTAGAATAGAACAATGTAAGAAGTTTTTTTTAGTTTTATATTTTAAAAAATGCTAAATTCACATAGACTTACAGTATTCTTGTTTTATCTATAACTGTATACTATATAAGGGTTGATGGGGATCTAGCTTGGACACCCTTTTTCTTTGAAATATTTTTATTGAATTTTACATAATAGAAAAAGAATGAAAGATGTAATAAATATCATACAGAAGCAATACTAAGTTACACAGTATTACAGAATAAAGAGTAAGGGTTCAAATTATAAATGATATGATACATCCTAATAGTGTGTTAGAACATATGTTATTTCTGTTTCTTATGGATTCTATTAAAAGTAGAGATAAAATATAAGGATTAGTGTTGAGCAAACCTGTCGAAGTTCAGGTTCGACGCTTTCCGCCGAACTTTGCCCAAAGGTTCGATTTGGGTACCTGAACTTGACCTGAACTTTGTGACCCAAAAATGGCTGTAAAACTTTTTTTTTTTTTTTTTTTTTACTTTTTAGTGATGGGACCTGAACCAGCGATACACTGATCGCTAGTTCAGATGCATAGGCTGACTTCCTCTCTTCTTGGCAGGATCAACCAGGTACTGGGGGCTCCTAGCAGCCTGGAGTCACTGGCCAGACCCCAGGCTACATAAGATACATATGGACACCCCCTGATCTCACCGCGGGGGGTGTTGAGGGGGACATTTAGCACGACGGAACCCCTTGGATGCGCAGTCATATTTTGACCGCAGTATCCAAGGGGTTAAAACCCATGATCGGAGATCAGCTCCGATCGGGGGTTAAGGAGCAGGGTGTTAGCTGTCAGTTACAGCCAACACCTGCTCCCGATGCTGCCCGCGGCATTCAGATTTAATGACAAACACCTAAGATGCTGTGGTCGCTATTGGCATATTGACCGTGGCATCTTAAGGGTTAAACAGCAGGGATCAGTGTTTTCACCATCCCAGCTGTTGCAGCAGGAGCCTGGCTGTCAGATACAGCTGGGCTCCCACGGTGACAGGCTCTTCTTCTGAGCCCGCTCGATCACCATCAGGTACGTGTATGTGGGGATGCGGTAACTACCCACATTCCCCCACGTACATGTATGTGACAATGCGTGAAGGGGTTAAAGCTGGTTGATTGGCTGCTCAGCAGTTAATCAACCAGCTTTAGGGATGAGCCGAACCCGGACCCGAACTTCAGTGCTGGGTACCTGAACGCACGAAGATCGTCATGGACCCGAACTATGCAGTTCGGGTTCACTCAGCACTAATAAGTATTATTATATGTAACATTTCTTACATCTGTAATCAGTTTAAGTTGAAATAGAAATGTCATTTTGTAATTATATTAGGACAAGAACCTTTCACACTAGAGAGGGTTGATGTTGAGTTGAGTACAACCTCCCCAGGGCTCCAATCTCCACAGGGATCTCAAGGACAATATTTTATTTAAGCTGCTCAGAACCATGACCACACAGCTTAAAAGCTCACTACTAGAGATGGGTGAACCGTTTTGTAAGGAGCTGGGTTTGTCTGAAATAAATCCCAAATTGTTTGTTTTTTAACAAAAAATGTGATTTGCTTCAAGGAAATGGCCACCACCACGTGTTTGCTGAGGAAATACAGAAGAGACACTTATTATTCTTACTTATATAGCGTCATCATATTCTGCAGTGCTTCACAGATGTTGTCAATCACTGTCCCATATAGGGCTCACAATCTACATTCCCTATCAGTATGTCTTTGGAATGTGGGAGGAAACTGGAGTGTCCAGAGGAAACGCAGGCAAACACAGAGAGAACATACAAACTCCTTACAGATGTTGTTCTTGGTCATATTTGAACCTAGGATGCCAATACGGAAAGGTTGCATTGTTAACCATTGAGTCACCATGCTGCACTAATGTATAACTCCGACACTGTCTGTGACATTGTAGCACCATCTGACATCTCAATAGACAATAGGTGGGCCTTACAGTGCTGATGTTATATGGAGTATAAAAGCTTGTGCATTCATTCTCAGACTTTAGTTTCTGACTGTAATGGTGGACATGCAAATAGATCCATGAGCAATCTTTAGAGGATTTAGTTAGAGGATTAGGAGAATTTAGAGAATCAAGAAATTACACAGGCAGACTAGTGCTAGAACTGTCTGCTCACACAGACAGTTAACTCTTTCATTGTCAGTGATTTAATTTTGTATGACAATTGTGAAATAGAGCAATTTCACATCTATACACATTCTTTAAACATACTTTTTTACTGGCAAGACAATCCTGTTAGTGAAAATGTTTTGTTATGGACTTTTTTGGACAAGAGATTAAATTTTCTTATTAAATACATACTGCTGTTCTAACAGTAAAGCGCTTATTTCATCCTGCACAAATCTAAAAAAAAACAATAACTCTGTTATACAGTATATGCATTTTTTTTTTTTGTTGTTCACCCAATATACAATCTAGGCTGTTATTAATCTCATAAAAACATATTCATTGCTTAAGCGTTTTTTTATGTGCAACTGTGCATATATTCACAGTAGTGCAGCCTCCGCTAATCTAAAAAGAGAATCTCCATTATTTAAGGATATTTTTGGTGTGTTGTTCATCCAATATACACCCAATATACAATATAGCGTGTGCTTTTTCAGCCAGAAAGCTAGACAGTAGTATAATGATAATGTGCCCCATATTTTTCTTGAAATTATGTCAAATGTTACTTTGCCAACTCAATGTTGAGGTGGCATTTTCTCCATACAGGCTGATCCAGGAATATTTCTGCCTCCCAGGGGGTCATAGAATCCTTTCCATTTCAGAAGATATTCTAGCTTTTTGACCTGCATCTGAAAATTTCTGCATTTGCAGACGACGTCCTACTTTTCATTACCCAACCCCTGAGGACACCCCCCTCCCTTCTTCAAGAGGTTGCCACCTACAGTTTCTTCAGTAACTATAAAATTAACCTCTCCAAAAGCACAGCACTCAACATTTCCTTGGTCCCTCCGCTCTTCCTTCCCCTTCACCTGGTCTCCAAGGGACATCAAATATCTAGGGGTGCCCAACTCCCTTTCTGACACCTACATCTTAAACTCCCACCCCATTAATGTACTCTACAAGCTGACCTGGCCCGGTGGGACACCAAAGGACTTTCATGGCTAGGCCACATTAATCTTTTAAAAATACACATCCTACTGCCTTTTTTATCTCTATTTCAGATGGTGCTGGTCACTCTGCATCGAGATTTCCTTTCCACGATCCAAAAAACCTTCTCCAAATTTATCTGGGCTACAAAACTCCCCAGAATAGCCAGACACACATTGACTAAACCTAAACAGAAGGCTGGCCTAGCAGTCCCGGACAGTACTCACTATTACCTGGCTTCAGATGGCACACAAGAGTTAAAAAAATACAGAGGAATATCAAACTCAATATAAAGTCCAAAAATCAAGAAACATCATGAAACAACATCACATAGCAGAAAAAACAATCAGCAACTCAAAATAATAGTGGAGTAGGCATAGTTCCTGTGCATAGAAGATGTAAAGAAAGGAAAGCAGGAAAGGAAGAGTGCAGAAATGTATAAGGTATGACAGAGTTTAGAGGTTAAGGTAGATAGAAACAAAGTGAGTGAGTGAATGCAGCAGTGGCCGTAATATAAGAGGTACGCGGTGTAATAGGTGAGGATGTAGTGGAAATCCAGCTTCCGGGACTGTACTTTACACATAGGTGCCAATTCCTATGGAAGGAGACGGCACCGAAAACTCCATGGGTGAGGTTCTTCACAAAGTTTTAGGTTTGGTGAAGCATGTCAGAGAGTTCCTGAAGAATTGGAATATGTAGAGACTACCATCGTCTCAGGAGGGCTAACAAGGCCAAAAGTAAAACATGACCTACCATTGTCCGGAGGTGTGATGGGTATTCATGTATGGCCAGGAAAAGTAGAGCCACTACTGGGGAGGGAGTGATTGGCAGGTCGACTATGTCGGACAACGAAAGACAGTTTGCCAGTATTGATGCAGACGAGAGCAGGACCAAAGAACATGCAATAGGGATCCTGTGGAGGCACATCCCATCCAGCAGTCTGGAGGGATTTGAGGAAACATTCGGTGTAGCTTTTCGGGAGTGTAATACCAGTGTAGGAGGATTTTCACTGTAGTCTCATAATGGGTGACACATCTAAATGTCTTTTTATTGAAGTCCAGTGCTCTCTTCCAATGTCCGGATGTGAAGATTTTCTGTAGAAATATTTCCCAACTGCGTATTGGAGCAGTTTTAATGAATGAGTGCTTTGAACCTAGGGCATGGTAGATGGGACCGAGAGTCTTAGCAAATTTATTAGGTAGCTTAAGAATGTCAAGAAAGTCTTTTCTTGTAGATGATGTCAGAAGTATAAGAGGTCAATAAGAAGTGTTTGATTCACAGGTAGCTGAATAGGAACTGTGGTGGAAGGGCATATTTTTTTGCAGATAGTCAAAGGGTAGTATAGTTTTGGTGGTCCACAACTGTGAGATATGAGAAATGCCCGCAGATAACCAGGGTTTCAAGTATAGGTCCGGAATACTCAGTTCTAGGAGTTCTAGTGGGGCCAGTGAAAGACCTAGAGGTTGCTTTTTCCCTGTCGAATAGTGGGTGTGTTTCCATAAGGTACTAAGATGTCACAAAATCTTAGAAGAGGGTGATTGCGGGTTCGAGCTGAGGAGGGAATAGAACAGCCATGCCCTAAGATCATGCTTGGGAACTAAGGAGACTTCAATGTGGATCCAGGATTTGTCCTTGTTGCATGCCACTGTTCCCGTAGCGTAGAGAGTTGAGCAGCCATGTAGTAATCGTAAACGTTGGGTATACCAAGACTTCCTACACCTCTCCTGTGGAAAATAGAAGATAGAATTATAAGTTTTTTATTATTCCAGATGTATCAGTTAATGAGGGCATTGATCTTTTGAAGAAAAGAGGAGGGAGGCACCAGAGTGATTGCCCGGAACAAATAGAGAAGTTTAGGAAGCACGAATATCTGAAAGACGGAGGCTCTGCCTAGCCAGGAGAGGTTGTGTTTACTGTAGTATAGATTTGAATGTCTCCTCGGTGGCTACAAGTTGTGGTGAGAAGTAGGCATGAGATATTTGATCAAGGGAGGGAGTAATCTTTGTAACTAAGTAATCCAATTCGAATGTTCTTCAGTCAAAGGGGAAGTCTTGTTGCTACTTAACAAGTATAGCGGAGGGGATGTTCAAAGGAGGCTTTGAGTCTTCTTTTCATTAATTCTGTAAAATGTTAATTGCCTGTATGTTTTGATCAGATCTATTGCATGGGCCAAGGACTTAGCAGAGTTTGTCAAAGAAAGTATGATATTGTCCGCATAAATTAATATTAGATGAAAGGTGACTTCTCTCTTCTTATTCTTCTAGATCTCTCAGCAGCATTTGACACTGTTGACGATCAACTCCTTCTCACTATGCTCCGCTCTGTCGGCATCACAGACACCGCTCTCTCCTGGTTCTCCTCTTATCTCTCTGACCGCACTTTCTGTGTATCATTTGTGGGCTCTGTTTCTTCCCCTCTTCCCCTTGCCGTTGGGGTTCCTCAGGGCTCGGTCCTAGGTCCCCTGCTCTTCTCCCTCTACACAGCCCCCATTGGACAAACCATCACTAAATTTGGCTTCCGGTACCATCTTTATGCTGATGACACCCAATTATATACGTCATCCCGTGACATCACCCCTGCACTAATACAAAACACAAGTGACTGTCTCTCTGCTGTCTCAAATATCATGTCTTCGCTCTATCTGAAACTGAATCTCTCAAAGACTGAACTACTGCTGTTTCTACCATCTAACAGATCTGTCCCTGATATCTCCATTGCAGTCTCTGGCCTTACCATAACTCCCAGGCAGTATGCCCGCTGCCTCGGGGTTTTGTTTGACTCAGACCTTTCCTTCACCCCCCATATCCAATCACTCGCACGCTCTTGTCATCTCCACCTCAAAAACATCTCCAGAATCCGCCCTTTCCTTACCACAGATACACTAAAGACACTTATTGTTGCCCTGATTCACTCTCGCCTTGACTATTGTAACTCCTTACTAATCGGTCTTCCCCTTACTAAACTCTCCCCTCTACAATCTATTCTGAATGCGGCGGCCAGGCTCATCTATCAGTCTAGACGCTACAGCGAGGCCTCCGGTCTGTGCCGGTCACTACATTGGCTGCCTATTCAATACAGAATACAATATAAACTTATCCCCCTCATCCACAAGGCTCTCCATAATGCTGCACCTCCCTACATTTCCTCCCTCATCTCTGTCTATCACCCAACCCGTACTCTCCGTTCACTCAATGACTTAAGACTAACATCCTCTATTATCAGAACCTCCCACGCTCGTATACAAGACTTCTCCCGAGTTGCACCACTTCTCTGGAATGCTCTATCCCAGACTATCAGATTAACCCCCAATTTCCACAGCTTCAAGCGTAAACTAAAGACGTATCTTTTCAGACAGGCCTATCACAACTCCTAATGTAAACCCTTCCGTAGTTAGAATCCCTAAAACATACCCTCCTCTGTTTATGCTTCAACATTACCTCACAGGATATGATGCCATATCAGACTAGCTTTATATGTCCAGGCACCATCTGCATGTTAAAGGACACGACTGGTGACGGCTCATACAGCTTTATATATGTGTAATGACAGTAACCTCTATTACAAAATTGTCTGACCATTGTATAAGCAATGCTACATCTGTTGCCGCCCCTGCTACCTCTTGTGTCACCCCCTCTACCTCATAGATTGTAAGCTCTTGCGAGCAGGGCCCTCAGTCCCAGTGTGTGAATTGACTATTTCTTTGTAATGTATCTTTTTTGTCAGTAATTGAACCCTACAAATTGTACAGTGCTGCGGAATATGTTGGCGCTATATAAATAAAATGTATATATACTGTATATATAAAGGAATCTGCCTCATCCACACCTTGTATCATTTAGTGTTGCTGTTGTGCTTGTACCAGTGGTTCAATGGTCATTATAAAGATCAATGGAGATAGTGGACATCCTTGTCGTGTGCCATTACAGATATCAAAGCTGTCTGAAAGAAGGCCATTTGTGAGGACTCTGGAGCAGGGGGAAGAAGAGGTGATCCGGACAGGATGTGTTTGCAGAAATTCAACAGGTGGGAAGAGAGGATGTGTTGAAATTGTAGGAGATACTCGTTGGAGAATCCATCTGGACTGGAAGATTTGTCTTTAGGGAGGGTTTGGAGAGTTTTTTTGCTTGTTCAGAGTGGATTGGTGGTCACTCGATATTTTTGGAAGTTGCAGATGGTCTAGAAAGTCAGAAGTTACGTCCAAATGTTAGCAGGCAAGGGAGATTGTTCATGTAGAATGTAAAGCTGGGTGTAGTACGTCCTGAAGGATTCAGCCATGTCCCTGGGGTCCGTCAGTTTGTCGGCAGTGGATGGAAGTTTAATGTATGGGATTTTAGATTTCAGAGCTCTAGCCTTAAGCTGATGTGCAAGGAGTTTGCTGGCCTTGTTGCTTTGGTTATTGTATTTAGCCTTAGATTTGTTCGATGCTTTCTCATATTCCCGAAAAGAAAGAGGTATAACTGATGCCGCGTTTGAAAGATTTGGTCCGTAAATCCAAGGGAATATTGTTTCTTATTGGCATCCTCAAAGAAGGCTAAGTGACAGAGAACGTTAGAAATTTTGCCTTTATATCTTTGTGGGGAAAGGTGCACTCTACCCTCAATATGTGGAAAATCAAATATGGGCAGGGGACAATACATTATCTGTCATGGCCCAATGGGTTAATGTTTTGAGCATAAGTCTAGAAACGCAGAAAGGCTTGGTGCTTTTATATACTGGCATTTCCTCACAAGTGCAAGACAAGCACAGTTTCAACACCAGGCGGGACCCATCTGCCTCTTCCAGATCCTGCATATTGTACCATTTTCCACCCCCAACTTCACCAGGACAGCCATTGGTTTCATTCACCCTCCCTCGTTTCATGGTTGTAAAGTGAAGTGCACATTTAGTGGCACTTCTGCACATGCTGGAGTGTCAGTTTGAGCAGCAGTAAATGATTACTGCATGCAGAAAGCCACAGACACAATGATCACTTTTGGAAGATAGTCCAGCTTTTTTACCTGACTTTCTTGTGATACTAGAACCATTTTTATAGGTGGTATAAAACTGAAGATACAGCCATTTGAAGTGACCATCCCCCCACTTTGGTAGACACTTCAGTTCTGCATGTTTACAATACAAATGAGTACAGACTTTTCTTAGTAACAGCTCAGTTAGCGGATTGCTAGGGAGAATGATACAGCCATTTTTATAATAAAAAGGAAGCTAGATAGGGTAATAAAGTATATTACAAAAATTATCGCCATACACCCCAACACAATAGCAAAAAAATGGGAGTTTTACTTTAAGCCAATTTAAGATGTGGTTCGTACATAATTTCTTTGATCCTAAACAAATCTTGGTCTTGAACCACCTAAACCCAAAATATCTTGAGAGGCTTGTCCATCTGTAATAATTGCCTGATACAGATTTTGCTTTTTAAAAATGTTCAGGAATGGTCTGCCAAGATAAGTATAACACTATAGATAATTGTCCAAATATGCAATGTAGATTCCCTGCACAGAAGGATATTTTAGACAATTTGCTTATCAATAGATGGAATTTTTATTGCTTTGGTAGAAATACTGTGCATGGTTTTTACAGTATTATCAGGGGCTTTGTAGATAAATCTTATATACATTTACATTTTGCTAATTAAACAGCGACACCTGAGAACAACACTAACCCAACAAGCTACAAAATCACACTGTTTTAGCAGGACTCATTTTGCTAATTAAACAGTGACACCTGAGGACAACACTAACCCTACTAGCTACAGAATCACACTGTTTGAACAGGACACATTTTGCTAATTTAACATTCAGACGTAAGAACAACACTAATGCTACTAGGTACAGAATCATACTGTTTGACCAGGTAGCAGTTAAGATCTAGGTTTGAATACCTCACTTCTAAATAAACTTTACACTATTTTATTTACCTGTGAAATAGTGTTTTTTATTTGCATAACACATACAAACTTCAAAGTTGTCTCCATTCCTATATCATTGGAAATACATCTGAAGGGTCTGCTACACTGTATAGTTACCTTTCTATCAAAGTTTTTGCTGCCACTTCTTAGATAGGAAGTCATGATAAAACTCTATTACCAGGAATTTGCCACATTTTATTGATGGCACTTTTAGACAAATTTGCTCCCCATTTACTACAGTAGGTCCCATTTTCTTTTGTGTAACACAATATCCAGTTTAACCAAGAAATTTCTTCTCATGACAGAATAAAAGAAGTAATCAATGTAAAAAATGATTGGCATTCATGATTATTATGGTGATGATGATAATTAGAGATGAGCAAATTTTAAAAAAATTCAATTTGGCCACTTCGCCAAATTTTCCCAAATGATTCGATCCAAATTAATTTGCAGCGAATCGCGTTAAAAAAACCAGCTATTTCCTGGCTGCAGAGAACCTGTAAAGTGGTGTAGAACACTGTGCCTTGCAGTAACACGCATAGGGAGTCTGCTGTGGTAGTGAAACAATAGTGTGAGTCAGTATGACATGCACATGACAGGCGTCACTCTTAGAACCACTGCACACTTCACTTATTTGGACAGTTACGGGGCCAAAACTGACCAACTAACTCAAGTGGGAACTCAGCCTTACAGGTCCATGTTAGTGCCAAGTGTAAAGAACCATGCAGAGGACCAACATCCTACTGTAGCGTGAAAGAGCACACTCCTTTCACACCATCATCTGCTGATTCCACATAGATGTCTACAGAACCTGTTCTATTAAACGTTTATACAAGTAGAGCCCCCCTGACAGAGTGGACAGGGTGTCAGCAGTAAGTTTGTGTTGACGTCACTGATTATTTTGCCCTTCCTCTGATCCATCAGAACAATAACTCACCCAAAAAATGGATCCTGGATGTTGATCATCCACCTTCACTTGGTCAGGATTTGGTCAGTAATACATCAGTATTGCTGATGCCAAAAAAACAGGAGTGGATCCAAAACAGAGATGACACATGAATGAAATATTTGCATGTCTTCTGTGTTTTCTACCCACTCCTGTTTTTTGGATACCAAATCATAAGCCAATTCTGATGGGACCATACAGGCCTTACAGTTGCTACACAGACTGGATCCATTGTGCATCTCATTTTTCCTTACTTCTGACAAATCAGAAGAAGGGTCAAATAAATGATGATGTTAACGAGGCCAAAAAGGCAAAATAGTAGCCCAGTCATGGAGTGGGAGGGTGGGAACAGCATGAGAAGTGACATAATGTTGAGGTAGCAGCAGCATGAAGTGGCCACAGAGTGGCAAGGTGACATAATGTGGCAGTAGCAGCAGCATGAGTAGGCCACAGAGTGGCAAGGTGACATAATGTGGAGGTAGCAGCAGCATGAGTAAGCCACAGAGTGGCAAGGTGACATAATATGGAGGTGGCAGCAGCATGAGGAGGCCATAGAGTGACCTGGGGAGGTGGGTGGCACAAACAGTACCCGCTGACGGTGGCTGTAAAAAGGAGCACTTGGCATCAGATGTGTGGCATCAGGCGGGTGGCAGCATCAGAATAGTAGCTGAGGCAGGTAACCAGAAGAAACCAGTCTCTTTTGTCAAGGTTTGGGTGAGGCAGCATGGATGATTTAATCTGATACATCAGGCATTGGTGGGTGGAAATCCTGGCTGATCCACGCCTGATTCATCTTGACAAAGGTCAGGTTCTCCACATTTTGGGTGGACAGGCGAGTTCTCCTTGGGGTAACTATAGCCCCTGCCGCACTAAACACGCCCTCTGATGCCAGGACAGCTTTTCCAAAGCAAACAAGGACAGTTGTGGCCACAAATTCAGTTTGGCTGCCCAGTAGTCCAGAGTATCTTCGATGACGGGTGGCAGTATGCCATCACCTGCTGGTTCAGATTCTACTCTATGTCTAGCTGCTGGTGAGTAGTTTCTTCACTATGCGGGTGAAGAAAGCTGCTCATCAGCGACTCTAGGCTCAGGCTGCTGTTGATGGAGCTGGTATTGTTCCTGCCCCCCTCCCCCCCACAGCAGCCATGGCAGTGCAAGGTGAGCGCCCAGTGCCCCACCGGTCAGACTTGCGAGAGGATGGATGATGGCGCAGATAGGCCAACAGACTACATAGGATGTCTCTATACTAGTTCAGTTTGTCCTCCCTCTCAGCGGGTGTAAAAAAGGACCCCATTTTTGACCGGTAGCGAGGGTCTAACATGGTGGAGAGCCAGTAGTCATCCCTCTGCTGAATGATGACAATTCGGCTGTCACTACGCAAGCAAGTGAGCATGCATCAGGCCATTTGCGCAAGTGACTTGGAGGGACACAAAGTGCTACTAAAAAACTTTATAAAATAGTTTTTCCTCTCCGTTATGGGAATTTTTTTTGGTATGGTGTCGTCAGGGGTGGGGCTGGAACCTGTAATAAGGGCGTGTTATTGACATATTATTTTATTTATTTTTTTATTTTTATTTTTTTTACATTTCTATTCATTTTTTTTTTTTTTTTTTTTTTTTAACATTGTTTCTCCATAAGGTCGTAATAGACCTATGGGGACATTTGATCACTTTGTTTTTGTGGGGGAGGCTAATTTCCCCTGTAACTGGGGCTGGTACATTTAGCCCCAGTTGCAAGAGGAATTTATTTATTTATTATGCTTACTTGTATAGCACCATCATATTCTACAGCGTTTTACAGACATTGACACAGCCTCCTGCCCATAACTTTAGAGCTGGTCTGGGTTCTGTAGGGTACCTTATGCCTTTCAGGACCAAGCGTCAATGATGCCCCAATGCTCAAGACAAATTTAGCACTTTTGTTTGCATTGCTTTACACAGCAATGTCTTTTTAATGGCTTTGCATTTCCCAGCTACTTTTACCATATTTTTTCAGGATACATAAGGCTTGAAATAAGTAGCCTATATTTGTTAAATAAGTTGAATATTTTTTTTGCTAGAAGTAGAATGGTAAAAAATGTGAAAAAATTTTTTGCTTTTACCTAAAACATAATGGTTTCTATATATACTATCGCATGTAAACATTAAATTTGGCTTTCCTAGTTCTGATCACAGGGGCTACACATTTATATAGTTTTTCAACAAAAAATTAGGTTTTATATGGTTTTATATTCAGCATGGCTTATTTTCTGGACCCCTAGTCCATGTGTAAATTACCCAGTAGTTTAGTGTAGTAGAGGGCTGTAAACTGCTTCTGTTATCTATAGCTAGGTTCCCTGCTGACAGAGGAGACCTCAGGGAAGAAGGTGAAGGAGGGGCTGGCAGGGGAGCAAATTCTGCTAGCACAATGTGAATGGGAAGGCTGTTTCACTTTACTATGATCACTATAAAGAATTTAATTTTGTAGATAAAAGTGATGATAAAAGTCCTAAAAGCTTCCCTTATCACAGTGTAACTCCAGAACAATGAACTCAGCATGGAGATGCTGCTCTTATCACTTCTACAGTACAGGAGCAGTTGTAAATCACAGGTGTTTGACTTTAATTAATGTGACTGCAGCCCCTGGCATCAGATAAAACGAGGTAAAAAGGCAGATTAGCAATGTCTAGGGGTTAATGACCAGGCCTCCTTTTTCAAATTTGACATGTCACTTTATGTGGTAATAACTTTGAGACGTTTTAACTTACACAAGTGATTCTGAGATTTTTATTTTTTTTTTTTGCGACAAATTAAACTTCATTTCAGTGGTAAATTTTGGATGATATGTTTTTTCTTTGATTTTGAAAAAATAGATAATTTGGTGAAAATTTTGAAAAAAATGCAGTTTTCAAACTTTGAAATTACATTCCTTTCTTATAGAAAGACATACTACCCAAATTACTTAATAAATATAATTTACCATATCTCTGCTTTATGTTGCTATTGAACTTTAGTCACCATTTCATTTTTTTCTAATATTATAAGGCTTACAACTCAAGCAGTTATTTTCCAAATTTTCAAGAATATTTCCAAAACACATTTTTTTAAGGGACCAATTCAGTTCTGGAGGGGTCTTGAAAGGCCTCTCTAATAGAAACCCCCATAAATCACACCATTTTCAAAACTGCACCCCTGAAAGAATTCAAAACAGCATTTTCAGCATTTTACATCAATTAAAACAAAATGGAGGTCAAAGTTACACTTTTCAATTTCTGCTACTAACGTAATATATTCATTTAGCCCTAGAATTTGCACATTTACAAGGGGTTAAAAGAGAAAATGCATTCCATAATCTGTTATGCAATATCTCCTGTGCATGAAATTATCCCACATGAGCATGTAAACTGTTGTATGGGCATACAGTAGGGTAAAGAACTGACGGAGCACTATTGGGATTTTGGAGGGCAGATTTTGAATCTTTTTCAGTCAACATGTTTCATTTGCAGAGCCCCTGAAGTGCCAGAACAGTGGAAACCCCCCCAAAAAATTACCCCATTTTAGAAACTAGAGCCCATACTTGACCAACAGCATGTTCTGATTGCAGACAGCCCTACTCTCATCCCTTCTGAGGGGCTGCACAATCTGTGCTCTGATTTCTGTGAACTGAGGCACCTAAAGAGTGGGATGTTGGTGTAGAAGTTATCCACATAGAGGTGATAATCCTGGTCCAGCAGTGGGTGCAGCAAATCCGACACTATTTTCCCACTAACTTCTAGGATTGGGGGACATTCTCAATTCTTGTGTCCATTCCTTTATAAGCCCTAAACATGTGGTGTCCCCTTAGCTGCTCTCACAGTTTATACATTTTAAAAGGAATCTGTCAGGGTAATTTGGGACACTAAATCACCCACACGTCCATATGGACCTGGGGTTTAGTGTCCCAAATCACCCTGTTATAACATAATGCATGGCCGCATTAAAAATAAAAAAGCTTTATACTCACCCGGCCGCTGTACTCCCCACGCCTGCGCAGTTCTTCAATGAAGCCAGAGGAGTACACCTCGGCTTCAGTGTGCATGCCCCGCATTTGCACAGTGAAGCCAGGGTGTCCATCTTCGGCTTCACTGAAGAACAGTGCAGGCGCCGGGAGGTGTGCCAACGAAGAAGCTCATGAATAAACTGGACTGTTCTCACCAAACAGCATTGATCGGACCTTTCTCTAGGTAAGTATAAAAGTTTTTTATTTTTAATGCGCCTGCGGATTGCATTACAACAGGACAATTTGGGACACTAAACCCCAGGTCTATAAGGACCTGTGGGTGGTTTAGTGTCCCAGATTGACCTGACAGATTGCCTTTAATGCTGTACCACGACCTCTTATTGGGCACGTATTGGCAGAATTTCAGCATCCCTTTGAAACTGATCAGAGACTCATCTATACAAATGTTCTGATCAGGGATGTATGACACTGAAAATTTGGCATTATTGTGAGCAATGACTGGCCTGACTTTGAATAGGCAGTCAAAGTTTGGGGCATCTCAGGGCGGGCACTGTGCATTATCATTATAGTGTAAAAATTTCAGGATCATTTCAAAACATGTCCTGATCATGGTCATTCGATAGATTGGAGAATTATAAAAGATGTCTGTACTCCAATACTGTAGAATTTGTGATTTCTTCATTATGCCTATAGGCAGAATAGGATCCCAGAAAATCTTCATCTCTGCTGCATTTACTGGGGTCCACCTCTGGGGCCTGGCATATGAAGAGGTGGCATTTTATTCTATGAATTGTAGGGCATACACATTTCTTTGGGCCACCATTAAATCTAAATCCAAGACCTATTAGGTCATACACAACAATAGATTATCCAAAAATAAATTATAATCCAAGATGATAATCACAATAATAAATTAATATATAACTTTTAATACATTTAATTAAAAAATATAAATATCACAGAAACATATAATCACCCTAGTTTTAGGGTGATTATATGTTTCTGTGATATTTATATTTTTTTATTAAATTTATTAAAGTTTTAGGGTGATTATATGTTTCTGTGATATTTATATTTTTTAATTAAATTTATTAAAATTTATATATTAATTTATTATAGTGATTATCATCTTAGATTATACACCATTAAATCTATAAACTCATCAGAGAAAAAGATTTAGACATTTTAAATTTCTCTAAAGCCTTCAGTCTCAATTGGGATCCCTGACCTGCCCAAAAAGTCAGGAAGCTGAGGTTCATAGTTTTCAGGGGGTGGGGTCCACATTGGTTCTGCACTTTTAGGAGTTGTCTCAGCAATTGTCTGGAGCACCTCCTTTGGAGTTGCTTATCACTGGAAGGTGATGAGGGGGATGAAGAAGAAAAATAGAGGAATGGGTCATTTTCCTCTTCTTCCTCGCTGGTTGTATCAGTTTCAGAGGCCAGTAAGGCCTCTTCTACTGAATAATTTTTTTGGGATGATTGGGGTCTTTGGGACATGTTTGTGTTTGCTGTGGGTTTACACGTGTATAGAAACTTTATTTCTTGAAACTTGAAAGTGTGGGGTGTATGTTGTGCTTCAATATGTGTATTTATGTAAAGATGTCAAAATAAAAAAAGGACCTAAAATTGAACTATATCTATATAGCAACTGATTCTAACCACTATTACAAAATTAAACCTGTGGCAAAAATATAGAGCACAGATGTGATCAGTAACTAATCCATATATGTCACTGACCAGCGACAGGATGTGCACAAAAATACGGCTTATGCTGAAAAAAACTAGGTACTAGGTCTCTCTGTACTCACATGAAATGGCGTCACCAGCATATTTGGTAAAGTTGAATTAGAAATGAGCAAAACCAATCCATTCCTTCCCCCAATTATCGCCTTTGTAGAAAGGCCACATCCGAATAAGGTATGACCTCCAAAGGAAGCCTGCGGCAAAATGTGCGTTGAGTGGTTTGTTAACCAGGTGGGTTATTCTAGGGCAGTGATGGCGAACCTTTTAGAGACCAAGTGCCCAAACTGCAACCCAAAACCCACTAAATTATCGTAAAGTGCCAACACAGCAATTTAACCTTAAATTAACCAGGATCTGTTTTATAATGACCGTGCAATGTTATTACAGCCTGTAATAAGATCACGTCTGCTATAAAACAGATACTGTGTGATATAAATAGTGAAGGCCCCCAGACAGTACAATGCGCTCCACAGTGGCTCCCAAACAGTATTATATGCTCCAGAGTGGCCCCCCATACAGTATTATATCCCCACAGTGGCCCCCGCTCAGTAGTATATGCTCCACAGTGGGCCCCTACACAGTAGTTTATGCTACTTACCCTGTATGGCTGCAGTCCCACGAACAGTGTCCTCAAGTCAGGCGCTGAAGACTTGCGTCGGGGCTGAGGTTACACTCTGCAGTCAGTGTAAGCCGCGATCCGCATTTGCACATATAGCCAGAGCCGTTTTAATACATTGGTGGGCCCAGTGGTTTCATAAGTGGGCCTCCCCATCACCACCCGCAATTATACCCATCTGAAAGCTGCCAAAAACTGGGATTTTATATGGTGACATTCAATGGGTGACAATGTATTATCTGACTGATGGAACTTTCCTCCTGTCAGAAATGTTTTATACCTTCATCTCTAGTAATAATCATTATTGCTATTATTTTAGCGTGTAATGGATATCGCTAGAGGGGCGGTCGGATTATTTTACTCTATAAAGATAAGGTATGGACAGGACAGGGACAGGGTCAAATGTAAACTTTATTGATGACTGTGTTTGTGTTGTGTAAGTGTTTGGTGAAACTCTTTTGGCGCTGCAACCTAGATGATGGTAAACGTCTGGGTCACAGTGCCAATAACTTCCTGGTTATGTTATGTTCAGAGGGGTATTACATAAAATACCCCTGTGATTAGGCTATGCACAATTAGGCAAATTTAGATCCACCCACTTCTACATTGACTCCGCTCATTCTCATCCATTTTATAATTTTCCCCTCCAATTGCCGCACAGTATGAAGTCTCCTCTCCTGGTGCCCCAGTTTAAACTGGGGGAAACTAGAGGGAGACATTAAACTGGGGTAGCTGGAGAGGGAAATTAACCTGGGTAACTAGAGGGGGACATTAAACTGGGGCAGCTGGAGGGGGACATTAAACCATGGGGTTACTTGGATGGGGACATTAAACTGGGGGCAGGCATGACCCCCTCCAGCTACCCCCATGATTTAATGTCCTCCTCCAGTTGCCCCCCAGTTTAATGCCCCCTTACAACTTGCCCCCAGTTTAATGTCCCTCTCCAGCTGCCCCCCAGTTTGATGCCCCCTTCATCTGCACCCAGTTTGATGCCCCTCTCCATCTCCCTCCAGTTTAATGTCCCCCTTCATCTCCCCCCAGTTTGATGTCCCCCCCTTCATCTGCCACCAGTTTAACATAATAAAACACTGATACTAACCTCTCCTCGCTCCGCTGCTGCTCAGTGAGGTCTCTTCTCCCGGACTGATCAGGGAGCTGCAAGCGCGATGTGAGTGATGTTATCACATCACACCCGCATCTCCAGGGACCGGAGCACACAAGAATGTGCTTCACACACATTGGTGAAGCAGGGGCTGTCCGCGGTTGACTCCTGCTTCATCAGTGTATTTAACTCATCAGCATCTGGAGAGGACATACCTCCCGCTGACCTCAGGGCGGGACAGGACCTGGGATCCCGGACGGTTGGGAAGTATACCCAACGGGGGCCCCAGTACCATAGGGCCCAGTGAAAATGCACCGTTGGCCCTATGGTTAATGCTACCCTGCATACAGCTGAAAGAAGCGATCACTCACTAACAGGGAATCCTGTATTGGATTCCCCGTTAGTGAGCGATCAGGGAGATGGCGCGTGTGCCAACTGAGAAGGCTCTGCGTGCCCTCTCTGGCACGCGTGCCATAGGTTCGCCAACACGGTTCTAGGTTCTATTTTCCATTGTTACTTGCGGTGGTTGTCTTCATGACATTGTATCTATAGAACCTGTGGCAGCTTATATAGTACTGTTTACCTTACAAGCACTTTAATTACTTGTTTTTACATACAGTACAGACCAAAAGTTTGGACACACCTTCTCATTCCAAGAGTTTTCTGTATTTTCATGACTATAAAAAGTGTAGATTCACACTGAAGGCATCAAAACTATGAATTAACACATGTGGAATTATATACTTAACAAAAAAGTGTGAAACAACTGAAAATATGTCTTATATTCTAGGTTCTTCAAAGTAGCCCCCTTATGCTTTGATTACTGCTTTGCACACTCTTGGCATTCTCTTGATGAGCTTCAAGAGGTAGTCACCTGAAATGGTTTTCACTTCACAGGTGTGCCCTGTCAGGTTTAATAAGTAGGATTTCTTGCCTTATAAATGGGGTTGGGACCATCAGTTGTGTTGTTCAGAAGTCATGTGGATACACAGCTGATAGTCCTACTGAATGGAGTGTTAGAATTTGTATTGTGGCAAGAACAAAGCAGCTAAGTAAAGAAAAACGAGTGGCCATCATTACTTTAAGAAATGAAGGTCAGTCAGTCTGAAAAATTGGAAAAACTTTGAAAGTGTCCCCAAGTGCAGTGGCCAAAACCATCAAGCGCTACAAAGAAACTGGCTCACATGAGGACCGCCCCAGGAAAGGAAGACCAAGAGTCACCTCTGCTGTGGAGGATAAGTTCATCCGAGTCACCAGCCTCAGAAATCGCAGGTTAACAGCAGCTCAGATTAGAGACCAGGTCAATGCCACACAGAGTTCTAGCAGCAGACACAGCTCTACAACAACTGTTAAGAGGAGACTGTGTGCAGCAGGCCTTCATGGTAAAATAGCTGCTGGGAAACCACTGCTAAGGACAGACAACAAGCAGAAGAGACTTGTTTGGGCTAAAGAACACAAGGAATGGATATTAGACCTGTGGAAATCTGCACTTTGGTCTGATGAGTCCAAATTTGAGATCTTTGGTTCCAACCACCTTGTCTTTGTGCGATGCAGAAAAGGTGAACGAATGGATTCTACATGCCTGGTTCCCACCGTGAAGCATGGAGGAGGAGGTGTGATGGTGTGGGGGTGCTTTTCTGGTGACACTGTTGGGGATTTATTCAAAATTGAAGGAATACTGAACCAGCATGGTTACCACAGCATCTTGCAGCGGCATGCTATTCCATCCGGTTTGCGTTTAGTTGGACCATCATTTATTTTTCAACAGGACAATGACCCCAAACACACCTCCAGACTGTGTAAGGGCTATTTGACCAAGAAGGAGAGTGATGGGGTGCTACGCCAGATGACCTGGCCTCCACAGTCACCAGACCTGAACCCAATCCAGATGGTTTGGGGTAAGCTGGACCGCAGAGTGAAGGCAAAAGGGCCAACAAGTGCTAAGCATCTCTGGGAACTCCTTCAAGACTGTTGGGAGACCATTTCAGGTGACTACCTCTTGAAGCTCATCAAGAGAATGCCAAGAGTGTGCAAAGTAGTAATCAAAGCAAAAGGTGGCTACTTTGAAGAACCTAGAATATAAGACATATTTTCAGTTGTTTCACACTTTTTTGTTAAATATATAATTCCACATGTGTTAATTCATAGTTTTGATGCCTTCAGTGTGAATCTACAATTTTTATAGTCATGAAAATACAGAAAACTCTTGGAATGAGAAGGTGTGTCCAAACTTTTGGTCTGTACTGTATATTTTATCCATGATGGCTGCTTTTGTGGGATCTATATGTATTGCTAGTATATCTTTTGTCAACCATATATGCTAATTATTGCTTCCCTATAATATATTCCACCTGGTTGTTAATTATGTGGTATTCCTTTTATTTATTTAATCCCCCCATGTGTATACATTAGTATATCTTCATTTAATTGTAATTAATAAATATGAGATATTTTTACTCTAATGTGGGCATGTTTTATTTGTTCGTTGTATTCTTGCTTGCTCCGCATACCAAGTATGAATTTTTTGGTATTTGCCCAACCATATGTTGTTTGATTACTGCATACAGCAAACCACAGACACAATGATCACTTTTGAAAGATCACTTCAATCCAGCTTTTTCAGCTGGCAGCCAGGCCAGGGACGCATCACATTTTTCTGGAAATTTTCTCAATTGTCACTCTGTGTCAATTTCTCCCATACAGGATAATCCAGGTTACTTTTTTCATCCCAAGGGTTGTTCTCAGGATCATAGATTCCTTTGAATTTCAGAAGATATTCTAGTTTATTCATCTGCCAGGCCAGACACGTCTCCCTTTATCCTACATTTACTGTACTGCTGCTGATGCTGGCGGCCACTCCTAAACAGCTGCCACCAGTGCCACTACTCAGGAAGACATCTCCTGTGGCCTTGTCCATCCTATTATGTCATTCCACACTGCCACACTTGTTGCCACAGCTGCCTAGTGTCTACCACTACTGCCACCACTCAGGCAGACATGTCCTGCAGCCTGGTCCATCATATTATGCCATATTGCACTGCCACACATGTTGCCACAGCCGCCTAGTGCCTACCACCAGTACCACCACTCTGGCAGAGATGTCCTGCGGTCTGGTACATCATATTTGTCCCAGCCGCACTGCCGCACATGTTGCAACAGCTACTACCACTCAGAAAAACATATCCTGCAACCTAGTTCACCATCACATTCCACTATGGGACACTGTTGGTGCAACTACCACAGTATTGGTATAAAAAAGAACCTATGGGTTAGGAACCTATCTATAAAACATAGTGTAGAATACTCTTAGGGCTCCTAATAACCGATCTATAAAATATAGTGTAGAATACTCTTAGGGCTCCTAGGAACCTATCTATAAAACATAGTGTAGAGTACTCTTAGGGCTCCTAGGAACCTATCTATAAAACATAGTTTAGAACACTCTTAGGGCTCCTAAGAACCTATCTATAAAAAATAGTGTAGAACACACTTAGGGCTCCTAAGAACCTATCTATAAAACATAGTGTAGAATACTCTTAGGGCTCCTAGGAACATATCTATAAAACATAGTGTAGAATATTCTTAGGGCTCCTAGGAACCGATCTATAAAACATAGTGTAGAATACTCTTAGGGCTCCTAGGAACCTATCTATAAAACATAGTGTAGAACACTCTTAGGGCTCCTAGGAACCTATCTATAAAACATAGTGTAGAATACTCTTAGGGCTCCTAGTAACCGATCTATAAAACATAGTGTAGAATACTCTTAGGGCTCCTAGGAACCTATCTATAAAACATAGTGTAGAATACTCTTAGGGCTCCTAGGAACCTATCTATAAAACATAGTGTAGAATACTCTTAGGGCTCCTAGGAACCTATCTATAAAACATAGTGTAGAACACTCTTGGAGCTCCTAGGAACTATCTATAAAACATAGTGTAGAACACTCTTAGGGCTCCTAAGAACCTATCAATAAAACATAGGGTAGAACACTCTTAGGGCTCCTAGGAACCTATCTATAAAACATAGTGTAGAACACTCTTAGGGCTCCTAAGAACCTATCTATAAAAAATAGTGTAGAATACTCTTAGGGTTCCTAGGAACCTATCTATAAAACATAGTGTAGAACACTCTTAGGGCTCCTAGGAACCTATCTATTAAACATAGTGTAAAATACTCTTAGGGCTCCTATGAACATATTGATTTCTAGCTCTCTAAGGCAAACACAGCTGAAGTTTTGTCAAAGTGAATGTGACATGTATGTGTATGGAAAAGCAAATGGTAACCAGAGGATACAAACCATACACTGCACTGTCACTCACTTTCACGAATTTCAATATTTAAAACGCTCAAAAAATTACCCTTTTTGAGGTAAAAGGTAATAGTTTTTTTTTTTTTTTTAGACACACATGGCAGTTATATAGCAAAAATCAATGCTTTTGTAGAAAAATTAGCCCATTTTGATGACTTTAAAAAAAAAAACAAAAATAAACATCAGAAGTAATGTTTTTTTATCATCTCATCTCACCAAATATGACATAAAAATTAATCAAAAAGTAATTTCTACCCCAAAACAGTACCAATAAAAAGCACAACCAGTCCCACAAAAAATAAGCCATCAGTCAACTTGTCCACAAAAAAATTAAAATGTTACACCTCTCAGAATATGGCGAAGCAAAAACAACTGATTTATGTTCTCAAATGGATTTTTGTTCTGAAAAGTTAGTAACGCATAAAAAACAATATAAATTAGGTATCGCCGTAATCGTACCGACCCATAGAATAAATGTAACATGTTACTTATGCTGAACGCAGCACAGAAAAAATGTAAAAGTTAAAAAGCATTGCCAGAATAGATTTTTTTTTTTAAATCTACCAAGAAAAATTTAATAAAATGTAGTCAATAAGTTATAAGCACCTCGGAACAGTGTAATTACAAAATTCATATCATCTCACAAAAAACAAGCCCTCATATGGCTACATCCTCACAAAAATAAAAATATATATATAGCTTGCACAATGTGAAGACAAAAATAATAATACATTTTATTTATATAGCGCCAACATATTCCGCAGCACTGTACAATTTGTAGGGTTCAAGTACTAACAAAAAAGATACATTACAAAGAAATAGTCAATTCACAATTCACACACTGGGACTGAGGGCCCTGCTCTCTATGAGAGTCTATGTCAGGGTACACCCCAGATTTACAAAGGAAAAGACACCAGAAGTGACCCCCAGAATGACCCCCCAATCTTAGGAGCAACTTGGGAAATAGTAGGGAATTTAGTGTTCCCAATGCACTCCGCACAGCTTACATATTCACTTTTCACCATCCACTGTGTATTCACATCTAGCAAATCTAATGCTCACTACACCCCTTGATAATTTTTTTAGGGGTGCAATTATCAAAATGTGTTCTTCTAGAGAGGTGTAGGCTGCACACCACTATCAAATGAGTGTAGAAGTAGAATCCCAAACCATGAACCAAAGTAGTTAACAGACTTCACACTCCAAGACAAAGAGTATAATGATCCGTTTATTTGGCACTTGTGACCACATATAGCAATATTGAGTTACGTCAACAATTCGGTCAAATAGTTGACCTTCTTCAGACTCTACAGTGATAAATGCAAAGCATACCGTGTGTATATAAAGTCATACACAATATTATCTGCAAACATAGAATTATTTACAATATAATACAAAATATGTCAGATAAATGGAATATATTAGAAAATTGCAAGTATCTTCTGGCGTATCTTTTCTGGAGAGGTCCTTGTGGTGTATAAAGGAACTGTAAAGTAACAATGTAGTATAGTAGGTCCATGTCTGTAAAGTGCTAGTAATATATAGGAATTACTGTATGGCTATGTAATGTACCATGACCATGAGACATCACATATAGGTGCATATATAAAGTGGATAGTAGTACACAAAGCAAAATGTGTGCACGAAATGCTCTCTTACATAAAGTATAAAGTTAACAGTTAACAGCCAGTCAACATATTACAACTGATGTCTCAGTACGTCAACATAATAAACCGACATCTCAGATGGAAAATGTCAGGAGTTAAGTATATTAGACAAGTGCAGCATGGTGTCCACATGAGAAAATTATAGGAAAGCACCAGACCTAAATAATAACTGCTGGGCTATAGAGTCAAGACAAGGGAGTAGAAGGCTCTGCAGGTAAATATATTCGCATTATATATAAGTATCTGTCAGATCTGGATAAGTAAACAGTAATGTAGGCATACAAAAACATTAAAGGCGTGCAAGAACACAAGGGGGGCGATCTTACCTGAAATCTGGAGGAGAAGACAGATGGAAAAGGCAGGTATCACCAGTCGGTTAAAGTAGGCGGAAAGTAGAAGCGTGTAGCAAACTGTAAGGATGGGGTCGGGAGGCACTGTGTAACTCATGCATGTGCAGTCCGACTCCCGTCATGTAATGCCGGGGGAAGTATCATGACACCTGCCTTTTCTATCTGTCTTCTCCTCCAGATTTCAGGTAAGAGGGTCCTCCTCGTGTTGTTGTATGTCTGCACTGTTTTTGTACGCCTGCATTACTATTTGCTTATCGAGATCTGACAGATCTGTGTTTTCAAATTACTTGAGAGGTTCAGTTTTGAAAATGGGGTGATTTATGGGGGTTTCTAATATATAGGCATTTATAATCCCCTTAAGAATTGAAGTGGTCCAAAAAGCGGATGCCAATATAAATCAGAGATTTGGTAGATAATATTTATTAATGTATTTGGTTGGTTTGAATATATTTTTGAAAAGCAGAACATTTTACATTTTTAACCCCTTCCTGACATCTGCCGTAATAGTACAGCGGGTATATAAATATGGTGGCCGCTCGGGAGCTGAGCGGCCACCATAGCTGCCGGGTTTCTGCTGTATTATACAGCAGACACCCGGCGCTAATGCCCACAATCTGTGCCCGCACTGGGCATTAAGTTCCCCGGAACCTCGGTCAAAGCTGACCAAGGCACCATTTTGCTCCGGGGCCATCGTCCCATTACTATGACAACCCGGAGCCTTTTGAAGGCTCCCAGGCCTGTCTCTCATTATCTTCTATTGCAGGCTGCATAGAGAAGTGTTGTTATTTTGCAATACATTACAGTGCTAATGCATTGCATTAGTGATCAGACCCCCTGGGGTTCAAGACCTCTAGGCGATCTAATAAATGCAAAAAAAATAATTTAAAAAAGTTAAAAAAAAAATTAAAAATATTAAAAATTCAAATCACCACCCCTTTCCCTAAAACACATATAAAAGTACCTAAATACCGTGAAATGCATACACATTAGGTATCCCTGTGTCAGAAAATGCTCGGTCTACAAATCTATAAAAATATTTTTTTCCCTCTACGGTAAACGCAATAGCGGGAAAAAAAATCAAAAGACAGACTTTTTTCACTCTCGCCTCTGATAAAAATTTGAATAAAAAGTGATCAAAGCAATAACAATTCCCCAAAATGGTATAACTAAAATGTATACCTGGTGCCACAAAAAAGACGCCATATCCGGGTGTCAGAATTTTTTTGCACGTTTAAGATTTTTGTTAAGGGGTTAAAATGTAAATAAAACTATATAAATTTGGTATCCCCGGAATTGCACCGAAACATAGAATACAGATGACATGTCATTTTGGCTGCACAGTGAACGCCGTAAAAAAGTCCATAAGAAAGTTGCACAAATTCACTTTTTCTCCGATTATACCACATTCTGACTTTTTTTTTCCAGCTTCCCAGTACATTGTACAGAATAATAAATAATAGCATCATGTGATGATCTGCCTAAATATGGCCAAACCAGCTATATTTTGGTCCTGGGATAGGATATCCCCTCTTCCTGCGCAACGGGCGGCACAAGCCTAGGGCAATTGGCAGTGGCGCTGGGCTGGAACAATAGGGCTCCATTGTATCCTATACAGCCCTGGCTGATCAAACAATAGTGCATTGTTCACGCCTGGGCTGTGATCAGATATGACTGATCACAGGGTATCAATTCACTTTGTCTCATCTACATACAAAGGGCGAACGTGATTGAATTAACCATCAGACGACTGCGCCGGGACCTCATTCTGGAGGGGCTAAAGGGTATAAAAGATGAGGTAAGAGGTCTGTGGGGGGAGATTTATGCAGGAGACCATCACAGACTATGACTAAGAGATCATGCTATGAAGACTTTGACTGAGATGCTACATGAGCAGGCAGGTTGGAATGCTGCTGCTGCTGATGATGAGCCTACAGGAGATTATGCAGGAGACTATCACTAAGAGATCATGCTATGAAGACTGTGCTGGGATCATGCTACAGAGTGTTACAGACAGACCATGAGGAGTTTTTTGTGATTGACTATTGGACTAAGTAGTGGAAGAGTGAAGAAACAGGCGATACCTTTAGAGGCTAACTGAGTATATTTATAAGTAAGCTTTCAGGAGTACCGCTCCCTTCATCCGACATGGTGTGATACAAGAACTGAAAATTAACAGATTTTTATACACATGGTTTTCAAAGCATTTTAGAGTCCTTAAAAAAATTGCAATCTAAGTAGAGAAGTTATTTACAACAGGTCAAAAAGAACAGTCTGGAAACTTGTGGTGCGGACGGAGGGATCAGTAATTCTTGCTGTTATCTGTTTGCTATCAGGAGGTGATTTGTGACCCTCACAGGTCACACATAGTGTGATTTGAAGCTGGCATGAATATTGAGTTCAGTTCATGGTTCAAACATAGTGTGACATGAAGCTGGCATGAATATTAAGTCCAAATTGCAGAGTTTGAAATTTTTGCATAAATTTATACTCCATTTCTTTTCTTTTCTCCTGTGTCTTAAAATGTCCCATTAAAACCACAACCCGCAAAATGGTATAACTAAAATGTATACCTGGTGCCACAAAAAAGACGCCATATCCGGGTGTCAGAATTTTTTTGCACGTTTAAGATTTTTGTTAAGGGGTTAAAATGTAAATAAAACTATATAAATTTGGTATCCCCGGAATTGCACCGAAACATAGAATACAGATGACATGTCATTTTGGCTGCACAGTGAACGCCGTAAAAAGTCCATAAGAAAGTTGCACAAATTCACTTTTTCTCCGATTATACCACATTCTGACTTTTTTTTCCAGCTTCCCAGTACATTGTACAGAATAATAAATAATAGCATCATGTGATGATTCTGCCTAAATATGGCCATAACTCAGCTATATTTTGGTCTCTGGGTATAGGATATCCCCTCTTCCTTGCTTGCATACTGTGTGCGGCACAAGCCTAGGTGCATATTGGCAGTGGCGTCTGGGCTGGAACAATAGGGCTCCATTGTATTCCTATACAGCCCTGGCTGATCAAACAATAGTGCATTGTTCACGCCTGGGCTGTTGATCAGATATGACTGATCACAGGGTATCAATTCACTTTGTCTCATCTACATACAAAGGGTCTGAACGTGATTGAATTAACTCATCAGACGTACTGTCGCCGGTGACCTCATTCTGGTAGGTGGCATAAAGGGTATAAAAGATGAGGTAAGAGGTCTGTGGGGGGAGATTTATGCAGGAGACCATCACAGACTATGACTAAGAGATCATGCTATGAAGACTTTGACTGAGATGCTACTATGAGCAGGCAGGTTGGAATGCTGCTGCTGCTGATGATGAGCCAACTCTGCAATTTGGACTTAATATTCATGCCAGCTTCATGTCACACTATGTTTGAACCATGAACTGAACTCAATATTCATGCCAGCTTCAAATCACACTATGTGTGACCTGTGAGGGTCACAAATCACCTCCTGATAGCAAACAGATAACAGCAAGAATTACTGATCCCTCCGTCACGCACCACAAGTTTCCAGACTGTTTTTTTTTACCTGTTGTAAATAACTTCTCTACTTAGATTGCAATTTTTTTAAGGACTCTAAAATGCTTTGAAAACCATGTGTATAAAAATCTGTTAATTTTCAGTTCTTGTATCACACCATGTCTGATGAAGGGAGCGAGTACTCCTGAAAGCTTACTTATAAATATACTCAGTTAGCCTCTAAAAGGTATCGCCTGATTTCTTCACTCTTCCACTACTTTCAATGGCTAACACGGTACAACATTATACGACTATTGGACTAATGCTGAGAGACTGTAAAGAGCATGCAGGCGGGATTATCGTTTGATGCCACATGCTAGCAGTTAATGCCACATGCCAAGAAGCCTCCACTGGTGACTCACACATGCCATGTGTGAGTGTTGGACTATAGAACCACATCAAGGACATGTGTGGTAAAGTAATCATTTCACCTTTAATCCCTTTTATTTTATTTGTACTGTATCTTGTAACTAGTAACTGTTAATGCTTGCATATATCTGCATATCTGTTCTGATCTGTATATGTTAGATTTTAATACCGACCCATTTAGGGGGTTAATAAATATATAAAATTTAGAAGGCTTGTCTTGTATTTATCTGTGAACCCGACATCACTGGCGGTGAGTGTGGTTTTTATATGAAAGAGGACTCAGGGTGTGGCCAAAGCGGTTTGGCGCACGGAGGATCTTTCACATAAAAACCACACTCACCGCCAGTGAATGTCGGGTTCACCAGATAAATACAAGACAAGCCTTCTAAATTTTATATATTTATTAACCCCTAAATGGGTCGGTATTAAAATCTAACATATACAGATCAGAACAGATATGCAGATATATGCAAGCATTAACAGTTACTAGTTACAAGATACAGTACAAATAAAATAAAAGGGATTAAAGGTGAAATGATTACTTTACCACACATGTCCTTGATGTGGTTCTATAGTCCAACACTCACACATGGCATGTGTGAGTCACCAGTGGAGGCTCTTGGCATGTGGCATTAACTGCTAGCATGTGGCATCAAACAATAACCCGCCTGCATGCTCTTTACAGTCTCTCAGCATTAGTCCAATAGTCAATCACAAAAAACTCCTCATGGTCTGTCTGTAACAACTCTGTAGCATGATCCCAGCACAGTCTTCATAGCATGATCTCTTAGTGATAGTCTCCTGCATAATCTCCTGTAGGCTCATCATCAGCAGCAGCAGCATTCCAACCTGCCTGCTCATAGTAGCATCTCAGTCAAAGTCTTCATAGCATGATCTCTTAGTCATAGTCTGTGATGGTCTCCTGCATAAATCTCCCCCACAGACCTCTTACCTCATCTTTTATACCCTTTATGCCACCTCCCAGAATGAGGTCACCGGCGACAGTACGTCTGATGAGTTAATTCAATCACGTTCAGACCCTTTGTATGTAGATGAGACAAAGTGAATTGATACCCTGTGATCAGTCATATCTGATCAACAGCCCAGGCGTGAACAATGCACTATTGTTTGATCAGCCAGGGCTGTATAGGAATACAATGGAGCCCTATTGTTCCAGCCCAGACGCCACTCCAATATGCACCTAGGCTTGTAGCCGCACACTGTATGCAAGCAAGGAAGAGGGGATATCCTATACCCAGAGACCAAAATATAGCTGAGTTATGGCCATATTTAGGCAGAATCATCACAATCATGAAGAAAAATTAGTCTCTCAAACATTAGGCCCTCATACTGTATGTCTCTGTGGTGGGAAGAAGTTAAAATTGCAATTTTTTAAAAAATTTCCATCAAATTTCCTAATATTTATATAGTAACACAAAAATATTTATCAATGTTTAACACTAACATGAAGTACAATATGTCATGAATAAAGAGTCTCAAAATCACTTGGGTAAGTTAAAGCGTCTAAAACTTTTTGCCACATAAAGTGACACATGCCAGATTTGAATTGGGATTCATATCCAACCTGAAACTTTGGGGGTTTGTCACCCTAGAACCGGAAGCAAAATTATTACTCTCTTGGGTCTCCTCCGTCTTGCCTCCTGGATGAAGTCATGTGCCCCATGTGACCTCCGAGGCCCAATCACATGACTCAGCAGTGACCCTGGAATTCATGACGTCACCCAGAAGACTGGAAGAGACCAGAAGAGGACACAGAGAGAGCCACGAGGAAGACCAGTAGAAGTGAGGGAAGGTGAGTATACACCACCCCTGGGTCTACAACTATTATATTCTGGGGTCTGAAGAGATCCCAGAGTATAATAATTTCACCTCCAGTTCATGACAAACTTGTTTGATCTGAAATTAATCTTGTAGTACCTCATATTATGAGCAGAGTTGTGGTTCTGGGGTAAAGCTCTGGTAGTTCAAGACCTAACCAAGACTTTTTTTTTTAATAATACAATCATAAGATGAATTAAAAAAAAACAAAAAAACTTTTATATATAAAAATAGAGAAAAAACAAAAAGTTATAAAGACATGTGGTTCTAACCAAGTACTGAAATACACAACTTGGCAAAACAATCTTTTTTGTTTTTCTTTTTGTCCTTTGTTTTTTTCTTATACATAAGTGATTTTCTAAAGAATCTTATTATTGTGTTAAAACAAAAAGAAAGTAACAATTTTGCCATGGATGCTCCTTGCCAAAGAAAACCCTAAGAATGCAGAGCACGTCTAATATTAATCTGACTGAGCATAACACTGACAATTCCACCCTTTATAGCGAAAGTTATATCTGCGAAGTCTTCACCATTTTCTCTGGAGGTCTGGAGGTGTCGTATATGTGGGAGGTTGACACAGGTCTGCACAGTTCTATAGTAGACATCTTCAGTTTGCCCAGTAACCTGACAGTTCTATGCAAGATTGTATTTTAAGCATATAAGGCTAGACATCTCAGGATATATCTGGTTACAGGAGCAGCTAAGAGGTGACACATCTGCAAGTGTTATATTATGTTGTGTTTTGTATGAACTATTAAGTTGCCTTTTACATTCAGTTCTGGTCTCAGTAGAATTATGTAACATTTAGGAAAGAAGATACAACCCAGAAGTCCTGCACTAGAAACCTCAATGGTGAAGACCACCACGGCCACCATGTATTTCCCCTTGGTGCTGAGATAGGCCATAATGAAGGCAATCCACACACTGCAGAAGACCATCATGCTGAAGGTGATGTACTGAGCCTCATTGAAGGTGTCTGGAAGTTTCCTGGCTAAAAATGCTACAACAAAGCTCAAGACAGCCAGAAATCCCATATAACCTAAAGAAATGTAGAAAGCAATGATAGACCCTTCATCACATTGTAGGATTATCTTTCCTATTTCTACCTCTGTATCTTGATATGGGAATGGCGGAGATAAAGACAACCAGATGACATAGATGAAAACCTCAATGGATGAGAAGGTGATTAGAAGACATGTAGAGAAATGTCTCCCGAGCCATCTCCTCATTGATGTGTTGGGTTTTGTGGCTTTGAAGGCCAAGACCACGGTGATTGTTTTGACCAAGATTGAAGAGACAGCAACTGTGAAAATGGTCCCAAAAGCCACTTGTCGGAGGAAACAGGACATTCTGGTTGGACGCCCAATAAATAGAAAAGGACAGAGGAAAGATAAAATGAGTGAGAGAAGAAGTATAAAGCTGAGGTTCTGGTTATTGGCCTTTACAATGGCGGTGTCCTTGTACTTGATGAATATCCCCAATATAACAGCAGTCAGAAGACATAAGACCACGGCAATAACAACCAGAGATAATCCCAGGGTGTCCTCATAAGACAGGAACACGATTGTTCTTGGGATACAGGTATCTCTCCTCTCATTCGACCATTGATACTCGGAACACTTCAGACAACTTTCCATATCTGTGAAGATGGAGATGTATATGACATATTAATGATTCCTTATAGAATAATACTCTGTTATATAGGTAGCATTTTTTTTATTTCTCAGTTTATTGACAAGTAGAAAATAACAAGCACAGTAAATATGAAGTTAATATGGCAAAAATTACAAAGATGCAGCGTACATGGCAGGAGCAAAAGTCCCAGTATTAGGCAAAGTGCAAATTAATTATAACAAAGTCGTCAACAAACATTTGTCATTTTCAAATATAAGATATCAGAAAAAAGAGAGAGGAGAGAATGGAGGAGGAGGGAGAAAAAGTATAAATAGGAAGGAAGAGAAAGGGAAAGGGGGGAGGTAAGAAGATATGTTAGTAAGGAAGTACAAAGGAGAGGGGAGTTCATGGCTGGTGAGCCATAGTTTGCGTTTTAGAGTAGCCCGCAGTTAAGTAGATGTGTTGCAAAGCCCAAGCGAGTCATCTGTGGTTTTGCCAAGGTGACCATGTGACCAAGTAGGTAGCTCTAATTCTGTGCGACCAGCTCAACATTTCTTCAAACCTGGCTATTTAATTAATTTTCAAGGTCCATTGATCATTAACAAGCTGCTAACAAGTGATAGATCAATAGTTGAGACTTCAAGTCCATCTGTGGAATAGGAAGGAAGAGGATCAACAGAGCTAGAACAAGAGCAAAGTCTGGAAAACCTAATCTTCTGATATGCGCCTCCACAGAGGTCCAGTAGGAGGATAACATTGGGTATAACCACCACAGGTGCAATAGGGAACCAACAGCAGACCGACATCTCCAACATTCAGCTGAGTCGGACAATTTATGGGCAAAGAGCCAATCAGGGGATCAATACCATCTGGACAGTAATATAAAATGGCTTTCCTGTAGACCCACACAAGTCGAAGGATCCAAGGAAACACCCAGATGTTTTCCAGCTTGAAATAAATAACGGTTTAGTAATTCCTGCCGAATAAATGAAGTGATGCAGCAAGAGGGACAGTTTAGATTTCTTTGGGTCAGCAATGCAGAACATTTTCTCAAAGTCGGTATGAGGATGCCGCCACTCATAAGTTGCATCAAATTTCCTCCTGCTGGTCGAATGGTGGTCGAGGTGCAGAAAACTTAGGGTTCTGAGATGCTGAAATGTAGGAACACTGCTCATAGTTTCAGAGGTAGGAAGATCACCATCAACACAGAAGGTACTGAGCGGGATATTCAGCAGGGGCCTCCAGAAATCTGTGATGGCATATCGTATCTCAGGAAATAGATGAAGGAGAAGGCCTACCGGGAGACATAGAGAAGAAAGTGGAGCCATTGTAGGCTGCAGGTCCTTCCAGGTTTCAAAAAACGCCCCTTAAGAGGATTTCTTTTTTGTTGCTGGAGGGAGGGGATCCTTTATTAGTATCTGTGTTTAGTGGCTAGAGTGAAACAACCACTTCAACCCTGAACAAGTGGTTGGATAAAGCTGTCTCGAACATCAGAGGGCTGAAAGAAACACGGGACCAATGACATCAAATGAAAAACCAAGTAAAGGTGGTGTATGGTTGGGGGGAACTGAGACATGCTAAGTGGGGGATTCAAATATCGCTCAGTCATTACAACCTGTTAATATAAGTTAAGGAGCGAAACATGCACACGTAAGGGTGAGGTGGGGGAGACTGGGAGTAGGAGATTGGAATAAGGTTCTTAATAATCGCTTCAACATGGGATCCCAGGGGAGTAAGTGGTATATTGCACAAACAATAAGATAAATTAAAAAAGTGACCATGATAAGGGAGTATGCACAAAGCATTGGTGAGAGACAGGTGAACTAGCAATAAAAAGAAAAATAACGACAGCGCAGTCTGAAAGGAGGTGGCAGGCCATAACTAGCCAGTAACCAATATCGACCAACAGCTGGGGTGCCATAGTAGTACCCGCCGAAGGCAGCATAATAGGAGTATGCACATCCTAGCAGCTCAGTCAAGAGCCCACTTAGGTAGGGAAAATAAAATGAACAATATAACTCTATTCTATAGATAAACCTGTTAATACTCAGCACATCGTCATAGTGCAATTGTGTCAGTCACTTCAGCCTCTATGTAAAGGAGCTACAGGCTCATGCTATCGTTAAGTTCTGCCCCCTATATAGGTAACTTTGTATCATGTATTTCCTCTTTTTTTTTCTAAAACCTGTAACCAGGTTCCTCCTATCATCTAATCTAGATCTGCTAAAATGCTATAAAAGACTTTATTTCTTAACTTTAGAAAATTATTTTTAACAAATAAGAAACCCAGTACAGTATAAGGATTTGGCTTTCTCAGTCCAGTACATAGGGTTTATAATTTATAAGGAATAAGAGGACATACAATAAGTGGGAGAGTAAGAACCTTCCCCATAGAAGCTTACAATGTTTTCAGAACAATGGAATGAGAACAAGAGGTCACAGAGATGAGAAAACTATTTCTGACTTTACAAGGTGAGGCAGTTTTGATACAGCAGGGGAGGAAAACTTTGTTTAAAGGGATATTCCTAACATTACAAGTTGTTCCTATCCATAAGATAAAAGATAATTGTTTAGTCATGAAAGTCCAATTGCTGGAACCCCTACTGATCACAAGAATGTCCTTTGTGCCCTGGAAAAATGTAATGGCAGATTGTCTTGATACTCCAATCCATTTTATGGATCTGCTCTAGGTAATGCTCTAGTCTCATAGAGATGAATGAAGGGGCAGTAAGCCTGCAAAACCTACCCGTCCATTCATACATTGTACGTGAGACCCCCGTTCTTGTGACCAGTCCCTCACCGATCAGTTACCCCCAGTACACAAGATATCTTGCAATTACATTAAGGGGTTTTCACATGAGCATAACCATATTTAAATTTCTACAAGTAAGCAGGAACTTTCTACGGTTAGAACCCAGCCATGATATCCATATTGTGTCCTGGTTATCTTCTTATACATGTAGTGTCCCTGCTTGATAACCCAACTACAATAAAGGTACCATGACTGGGTTTCTGAAAAGTTCCTGGTCATAGAAAGTTCTTGCATTCATGGTGGTATCTGTTGACACCCGATCAAGACAACAGACTGTCACCACTAAGATGGTTAGAGAAAATCTCTAAAACTCTGTAAAAAATTTTAGACAAATTTAAATATGGTGATGTTAGTGGGAAAACTCCTTTAAATATCCCTTTAAACATAGTGTTTGTGATGGGTTTGAGAGGGTATTGTGGAATGGTAAATGGCAAAAATTAGTATTAAGAAATTACAACAAAGCATGGATAATAATAATAATAATAATAATAATACATTTTATTTATATAGAGCCAACATATTCTGCAGCACTGTACAATTTGTAGGGTTCAAGTACAGACAAAAAGATACATTACAAAGAAATAGTCAATTCACACACTGGGACTGAGGGTCCTGCTCACAAGAGCTTACAATCTATGAGGTAGAGGGGGTGACACAAGAGGTAACAGGGGCGGCATCGGAGGTAGCATTGCTTATACAGTGGTCCAGACAATTTTTGTGATAGAGGTTACTGTCATTACACATAAAATGGATGAATAGGGGTGGGATGGTGGTCAGAGACCCAAAACTTTGCATTTTGGCTACTCATATTGGGCAATGTAAGGGAAGGAGAATAGCACAAATGCTAAACCAAATTGCTCAAATTTTGAAGTTTTTGACTAAGGAGGAAGATTTGACTGCTACCTTGGGAAGAGAATATGCACATAAGACCCCCTTGGTGAAAAAGAAGAAGTTGTTCTAGCGCCACCTTTTGGAAGGTAGTTCTCTACAGACCAATGTTTGGTTTTTAATGAAACCTAGCGGCATGATTTGGGAAAAAAGCCAAGTAAGCAAATCTCCTCCCAAAGGTATAGAGACCCATCCACTGACCCATTCGCTGTTTAGAGGTTATTGCCTCTCATCAGTGTGAAGCAGGGTATTGGCTGGCTGAGTGAGAGGTCATAGACATGGGTCAGAGGAGGAATTAGGTCTCCTTAAGAAGTTATTAGACCCTACATGTCCTGCTAAGAATTCTTGGAAAAAAAATATACAAATGAGGTGGCAAAAGGGGAACTTCCTCTAGCGCCACCTTATGGAAGGTAGCTCTCTATAGATCAGTGATGGCGAACCTTTTAGAGACCGAGTTGCCAAACTGCAACCCTGCATAGCTCTCTATGGATCAATGCCTCATTTTCCAGCTCTCAAAATATTAAGACCAACACATGATATAGCAGTCTTATATTCCCTCAATATGTGTGAATAGGAGATGGAAAGATAATTGGAGGAATTTACTAAGACCAACACATACTGCGCCAATTGTAATACTTAGAGTGCTAGTGGCAGATGTGCTAGGATTATTATGTGGCTCTGACCTGATATATCTGGTGCACTACGAGAGGTCCCGAGTGCCAGAATTTATATCTATGTCAGGCATTTCATGATTAATAGTAAATCTCTTGGGTCCTGATCTTGGGCTGCTCCGCCCATTTTTTTCAAATGTTGTAATCTGGTCAGAAAGTCGCCAAAATGCTGTATTTTTGATGCACTTTTAGAGCAATCAGCCGTGCACCAAAAACGGGCCACTTTTGTGCCAGAAATCAACAAATTATTAAATTCTCCTTAATGTATAAAACTGTTCAGCTTCATTTTTGCTTGACATGTCTGTAGGTAAATATTACCTGTCTCATTGGAGATTTCACCCTCTGGACATGGGACACAATAGTAGCAGCAGCTCAGTTGACCTTCCCGGAGGACTTTCCTATATCCATGTAGACAGCTTGGGGTGCAGACAGATTGTGGAGTCTGGGAATAGAAGGAGGTTTATAAAATATAGTTTTGTAAACATTAATGTTTCAGCACACAGTTTACATTGTGTTGAGGTGCTCAGAGAGGGGCTCAACCGTTAATGTGTCATGTACACATGTGACCTATATTCCATCCTCCTTTCCAGGGCCGGCGTCAGCACCCGGCTTACCTGGGCAAGTTACGGGGCCCCAAGCTCCTGATGGGGCCCACTCAGCAATGGCGTAGGTACGGGGCCCGGGCCCCTTTCCAATAGATGCCAGCCCAGGAAGGTGACTAAAAATAAAAAAATACTTATACTCACCTGTACTGGGCTCAGCATCCTCTCCGGAGCTCTTCCTGCCGGCAACTAAGTTCCTATGCTCCAGGCGTCACTGCTGGGGCCTGTGATTGGGCCCTAGCAGTCACATGGGGTGCGCCGACGTAATCACCCATGAGACCGCTGAGGCCCAATCAGAGACCCAGCAGTGATGTCTGGGGCACAGGACCTCAGTCGCCAGACAGAAGAAGACTGAGGAAGGAGCAGTGAGGTAAGGTGAGTATAAGTGTTTGTTATTTTTAATCACTTTCCCTGGGCCTCTGATTATTATCCACTGGGGTATGAAGTGACCCCATTGTATAAGAATAGCACCATCTTTGAGGGGGGTCTCTTGGGAGAAAATAATACTGTGTGGGGCCACTGTGCAGCATATAATACTGTGTGGGTACCACTGCGGAGCATATAATACTATGTGGGAGCCATTTTGGAGCACTTAATGCTGTGTGGGGGCCACTGCAGAGCACATAATGCTGTGTGGGGGCCACTTTGGAGCATATAATACTGTGTGGGGGCCACTGTGGAGTGGCACTATTAGCAATATCAGGCCCTGTGCACACGGTGGAATCTGGCACTGATTTTGCAGCAGATTCCTCCCTCATTCTGCCTCCTATTAAAACTAATTGGAGCAGGAAGCTAGAAAAATAACGCATCCTACTGGATCTTGCAGCACATTCTGCAGCTGATTCGGAGGCCGCGGCTTGAGACTCCCCATTGGTTAGACTCATTCATTTGGGCCTAATCAGCGGTGGAAGCCGCAACAGAATACTGATACCCCGCACCATGAGTTGGGGGCAGAAAATAAAGAAGAATCTGAGGCAGATGTCTGCCTCAAATTCCTGTTTACTTTCCAATGTCTGAACAGGTTGTATCTACATGTATGGAATGGTCTGTATTAAACTCCACTCCAGTAGGTCTACCTCAGCAAAAAACACCCAATTTCGAGTTTTTTTGCTGCAGTGTGCATGAGTTACTCAAAAAGGGGCCCACTGGGGTTCTGTCGCCCAAGGGCCCACACAAACCTGGAGCTGGCACTGCTCCTTTCCCATACATGGAGTGACGTGACCTGAAGCGTGCTCACTTCTGGCATGCCACGGTTTTAATACCATTCTCCCGATCTTCTCTCTTCTCTCCTGGCACTGGTTGACTCGACCGGAAGTGTACTCACTTCTGGTGCGCCGCTGTGCGTCTTCCACATTGGATTGGAATTAAAAATCAGACAATGTGATTTTTAGATTTGTTTTCTCATTTTGTCTCTCATAGTTGAGGTCTACCTATGATGTCAATTACAGGCTCATCTTTTTAAGTGGGAGAACTTGCACAATTGGTGGCTGACTGGCCATAGGACTCATTTGGCTGAGTGGTGGAAGTGATGGCAGCTGTGGCAAAATGAGTGGCAGTACCACTTGAAATAATATGATGGATCAGGCTGCAAGAGATAACGTCTAGCTGTTTAGGGGCATCAGGCAGAATTGTGTGAAAATACTCATGGATCCATGCCTGATTTATTTTGATGAAAATAATTTTTACCACACTAGTAGTGGACCGTTTGGTCCTTCTAGGTGCTTCAATGCCACTGGCAGTACTGAAAACTCAGCCATTTACACTGTAGGCTTGACAAGATAAAGTTCCCATGGCAAACTTGGCCAGTTCCTTCCAATGTGTTAACCAATAGACCCAGATTTCCATGGGGTCACAGTTATATTCTGGAATATACAGTAGATACACTTGTATCTGCTGGTGTAGCCAGTGGGTGCCAATTGCCTGTTGTGGGCCTGGTTGATGCTGTGAGGTGAAAAATGTTTGGTCCTTCATGTTCCAGATTCTATACTTGCTGCTAATGCTGCTGTTTTTATTCCTGCTTCTTGTACCTGTGGTAGAGCACAGACTGAGTGAGGTGGACTGGGAGCTGGCAGAGGCCACTTGGGCACACTTGCAGCTTGCTGTTGCACTGGTCTCCCTAAAAGCTTCGGCAAGCTGAGTATACAGGCTATCAAGATAATATGCCAATTTTTCTTTCCCTTTGGGAGGTCGGGAAGAATTACCCCATTTTGGCTTTATAGCAAGGGTCTAAGAGTACGCCGATCCAGTACACTTCCCTGAGCTTGATGGTAATAATAAACATGTCACTGTGTAAACAGTGGAGTATATAGCCTTCCATGTTTTTAAGTGTGTGCACAGGCCCAGGGGCCTGCCATGGTTGGTCTTCTTGTTTAGCGCGGAAGTCGTCATCATCCCCTGACTGTGCTTGTGAAATATCAAGGGCCCCCTCTACATTCAAAGAAGAGTCTTCCTTCTCCTTCTCTTCCAGTCAAAGAGTCCCAGATCCTCCACAGATATTCATCCTTCCCCAGTTCCCCTTGCATCAACCTAGGGTAATGATGGTGACCAATGTGTTATTCAATCCAATTTTCACCACACTCTGCTGTGTGGCTCCTCTGGTCTAGGGTCTATAACTGTAAAATGATTGGAAGCGCTTCACTTTACACCCATAAAACAATCGAGGAGAAGTGGAAGCAACGTCTTGCCCTAGTGAAGATGAGTGTGGGAAATGGTCTAGATAAGCAAAGCATATAAAGCAACAACAGCTTTCCTAGACAAATATTGGCAGGTAGGTATACTCCACCAAGGTTGAGTGCATGCCATCAGTTGGCAAAACGCAGTTAAATCCTTTAAGTTGGTGCGACAGCGATTCCACCACCAGCAGATTGGCCAAGTGTGATTTAAGTTGCAGTACTACTGGATGACTGGGTGCACACTGCTGTTTCCTGGACGCACAGTCCCTTATGGATGACTGACATTGTCATGTAAGAGGAGGAGAAAATGGTGATGAATAAAGTTGAGCGAATTGGTTCATAATGAACCGGATTTGAACTGAATATTCCAAACTGTTTGTTTTTTAACGAAACCGAACCATTTAGAATTCGTCTCCGATTAACTAAAATGGCCATGAACGATACAGAATTATATTCTGGGGTCTCTCTACCTCCAGGGAAGGTGACAAAAATAAAAAAAGATTTTTACTCTCCTTCCGTTAACCTCTTCGGGGCCTCCTCACGGCGTCCAGCATTTTTTTTTTTCTTACTCCTGGTGGCGTCTGGTCCTCTTCTCTGACATCATGCACCCGGGGTCACTACTGAGACTTGTGATTGGGCCTCAGCGGTGACAGGGGAAATTGATCTGTGTGTATTCAATGGTACTCATGCACTTATAGTATCTGTCATCTATCACCTCTAAATATAGAGTCCCCACATACAAGTACCCTTGGCTCGGCCAAGAATGCATTTGCTTTATAACTTAGGAAGCAGTTTATCTTTTATAGGAACAAAGGATCAGGTATGATTAAATCCAACATGTCCAATCTGTCTTTTCCCTGACATCTGTCTTCAGAGGTTGCACTCAGGACACTCTCATAGACATTAGATAGACATTATCCCACCTTCTATCCTCTAATGTGTAAATAAGGCAAATTCTGAGCCCGGGAGGGAAGAGAATAGAAGGTTTTTTTTCACATAAATAATGGAAGAAATAAATAAAATACATCAAATGATTCAAGAATTTTACCTGAGTAAATTTTGGATGCCATCGAATATCACTGTCATTTATTATAAATTGTTCATGGCCGTCCACATTATGAAAATATCCAACTTGTCTTATTTCTTTCTCTGTCTTGGAAATAAAATAATTCACCACATCAAATCTTCCGGGCACATTTCTATTATCAGTAAAGTAAACCATCTCACCGCCCGGAGTCGTGACATTAACCTTCTGTAAGTATCGGTTGACCTGTGGAATAATGTAATGTGTGTTATGGACATCAGAGATTCCAGTGTTGTGTCATCATCTCCTCCCTATTAGATGGTTTGGGGCAGTCACTATGTAGATGTCTCAGGGCTTAGTCACTAGTGATCAGGCGATCTCTGCTCAGGGCAGGCTTGTTAGGGAGAAGTTCCTGATGGGTTATCCCTCTATAAATATCCCTGGTCCCTGCAGTATAGCATTGGCTTATAGAGTTAGGCTCTACACATGTTTTCCTAACTTCCACTGTATAATCTAATACCTTGTAGCTTACCTAGTTGATTTTTTGTTGTTCCGTTTGTTCTTGTGGTTTATCCTAGTCCAGCCTGATTTATTGCATTTCCTCCTTATTTTCTTTCTGTTTGTAATTCCCATATGTGAGGAAGTATATGTGTGTATCAGACTGTACAAATTATGTATTTTCACTGTTGTGTTCAGTGTCACTGAGGAGTTTGGTCCAATGTGTCAGCACAGCCTGTGTAATCGGTATAGTTACTGTAATGCACAGTCCAGGAAGCTCAGTGTAATGTGTGCAATAATCATAATGTGTAACTTACAGCTCAGGGGACCAAGGAAGAAGGAAATCCCCTGTGCTAATTCAATTAGTGGTCATTTAATTACCCAGCCAGGGTTCCTGACCATTGCAGACATTGTGGCAGTGGACCATTAGGATTTTGCGGATCAGAAGGGTCTATTTTTTGATCAAAAAAAAAATTACATGACAGGTAGGAGGTTGCAGGAAGTAGCTTGGGAGGTCAGGGGTCCATGAATGTGATGAGGTTCATGATTTCAGTGTTAGATTCCTAGGAGCCAGTGTAAATCATGTCCCAGACTTTACACCAGATCTGTAAAGTTATTCCCATTTATTTTAAATTGTTTATATGTACACACGTGAACAAAATTGTTGGTCCCCCTCCCTCGTTTAATGAAAGAAAAACCCACAATGGTCACAGAAATAACTTGAATCTGACAAAAGTAATAATATATAAAAATTCTATGAAAATGAACAAATGAAAGTCAGACATTGCTTTCCAACCATGCTTCAACAGAATTTAAAAAAAAAGAAAACTCATGAAACAGGCCTGGACAGAAATGATGGTTCCCTTAACTTAATATTTTGTTGCACAACCTTTTGAGGCAATCCCTGCAATCAAACGATTCCTGTAACTGTCAATGAGACTTCTGCACCTCTCAGCAGGTATTTTGGCCACTCCTCATGAGCAAACTGCTCCAGTTGTCTCGGGTTTGAAGGGTGCCTTTTCCAGACGGCATGTTTCAGCTCCTTCCAAAGATGCTCAATGAGATTTAGGTCAGGGCTCATAGAAGGCCACTTCAGAATAGTCCAATGTTTTCCTCTTAGCCATTCTTGGGTGTTTTTTAGCTGAGTGTGTTTTGGGTCATTATCCTGTTGCAAGACCCATGACCTGCGACTGAGACCAAGCTTTCTGACACTGGGCAGCACATTTCTCTCTAGAATCCCTTGATAGTCTTGAGATTTCATTGTACCCTGCACAGATTCAAGACACCCTGTGCCAGATGCAGCAAAGCAGCCCCAGAACATAACAGAGCTTCCTCCATGTGTCACAGTAGGGACAGTGTTCTTTTCAAGATATTCTTCATTTTTCCGTCTGTAAACATAGAGCTGATGTGCCTTGCCAAAAATGTCGATTTTTGTCTCATCTGTCCATAAGACATTCTCCCAGAAGCTTTGTGGCTTGTTAACATGTAGTTTGGCAAATCACTGTTGTCAGATTCAAGTTATTTCTGTGACCATTGTAGGTTTTTCTTTCATTAAACGAGGGGTACCGGCAATTTTTTTCCACGTGTGTATGTATCTTTTTTTTCATTCAATCTTTTTATTGTAATACACTGTCTTTTTTTTACATATATTAAATCTAAAATTTAATAAGATTCCCTACTTCCAAAGAGTGAATATGGCTAGCCGTGTTACCCTGTTGTGTGCTAGGTGTGCGTGGTTTGGGTATACTGATGTCTCGACCTACCGGAGAGTGGCAGCTGCTTTGTGTTGATGCATGAGTGTAAAAGGGCACTTCACTCCTATGTAGCCTAGTGTGATAGGTGAGTTGAAATGGTGTATGGAAGCGGAGTACTCGTTTTGTCTAGCACCATCATCCATCTTCTCCATTCCGTGTCTGTTACCACCTTCATCCATCTTGGGCCATTATATGTTTAACTTCACCATGTGGTTCTTGTCATCTATGGGTGAGTTCTCATTTCTTGGCTTTTCTTGGTTTCTGATGTGCTTAATATTACTGCTGCCGTGACTGTTGTTACATGGTCCTGTCCTACTGTAAATCTTGGAGGAATCTGAGTATCAGAAGACACTGAAAAGTGACTGCTAAGTCACTGCTATAGGTGAAGTACCATGGCAACATTTAATGTCGAGTGGAATCATCATAAACTAGATAACTGACCCTTACCCAGGGGCCTATGAAATATGGGAAAACCAAAGACCACCAAAGAGACCCCACAAGAGGTCTCAAGCCATCACAGACCAAGACACCTCAAAGCCAAATTATGTAATTATGTAACATTATAACTGACAAATGATACTTTACATACTTTAGGGTTAAATGCAAGCACTATTCCGTGACCTTGCGATGGGTCGCAAGGACCAATTAAAGTCCTACTTTGTGGATTCTCTCACTCTGAGATCCTTGTATCTTTGTGCTTGCCAGAAAAATGTCTTCTAGACTAGAATAAGATTGTATGCACACGACATTGGCACTGAGGACGTTGGCTTTGCCCATAACCTTTCACTTACTAGTGCTGCGGCCTCACCTTCCTCCCCTCTACCCCCATCCCTTATTGTACCTGAGAATTGTAAGCTCTTGCGAGCAGAGCCCTCAGTCCCAGTGTGTGAATTGACTATTTCTTTGTAATGTATTTTTTTTGTCAGTACTTGAACCCTACAAATTGTACAGTGCTGCGGAATATGTTGGCGCTATATAAATAAAATGTATTATTATTATTATAAAGACAAACACAAGTGAAGTTGGATTAATTGGCCACAGCAGCCAATATATATATATATATATATATATATATATATATATATACTGTATAGATACAGTGGGGAAAAAATTATTTAGTCAGCCACCAATTGTGCAAGTTCTCCCACTTAAAAAGATGAGTGAGGCCTGTAATTGTCATCATAGGTAGACCTCAACTATGAGAGACAAAATAAGAAAACAAATCCAGAAAATCACATTGTCTGATTTTTTAAGAATTTATCTGCAAATTATGGTGGAAAATAAGTATTTGGTAAATAACAAAAGTTCATCTCAATCTTTGTTATATATCCTTTGTTGGCAATGACAGAGGTCAAACGTTTTCTGTAAGTCTTCACAAGGTTGGCACACACTGTTGCTGGTATGTTGGCCCATTCCTCCATGCAGATCTCCTCTAGAGCAGGGATGTTTTAGGGCTGTCGCTGGGCAACACGGACTTTCAACTCCATCTAAAGGTTTTCTATGGGGTTGAGATCTGCAGACTGGCTAGGCCACTCCAGGACCTTGAAATGCTTCTTATGAAGCCGCTCCTTTGTTGCCCTGGCGGTGTGCTTGGGATCATTGTCATGCTGAAAGATCCAGCCACGTTTCATCTTCAATGCCCTTGCTGATGGAAGGAGGTTTGCACTCAAAATCTCACGATACATGGCCCCATTCATTCTTTCATGTACACGGATCAGTCGCCCCTTATCCCTTTGCAGAGAAACAGCCCCAAAGCATGATGTTGCCCCCCCCCCCATGCTTCACAGTAGGTATGATGTTTTTTGGATGCAACTCAGCATTCACTCTCCTCCAAACACCACGAGTTGTGTTTCTACCAAACAGTTCTACTTTGGTTTCACCTGACCATACGACATTCTCCCAATACTCTTCTGGAACATCCAAATTCTCACTAGCAAACTTCAGACGGGCCCGGATATGTACTGGCTTAAGCAGGGGGACACGTCTGGCACTGCAGGATCTGAGTCCCTGGCGGCGTAGTGTGTTACTGACGGTAGTCTTTGTTACGTTAGTCCCAGTTTTCTGCAGGTCATTCACTAGGTCCCCCCCGAGTGGTTCTGGGATTTTTGCTCACCGTTCTTGTGATCATTTTGACCCCACGGGGTGAAATCTTGCGTGGAGCCCTTGATGGAGGGAGATTATCAGTGGTCTTGTATGTCTTCCATTTTCTAATTATTGCTCCCACAGTTGATTTCTTCACACCAAGCTGCTTGCCTATTGCAGATTCAGTCTTCCCAGCCTGGTGCAGGTCTACAATTTTGTTTCTGGTCCTTCCACAGCTCTCTGGTCTTCACCATAGTGGAGTTTGGAGTGTGACTGTTTGAGGTTGTGGACAGGAGTCTTTTATACTGATAACAATGTCAAACAGGAGCCATTACTACAGGTAATGAGTGGAGGACAGAGGAGCCTCTTAAAGAAGAAGTTACAGGTCTGTGAGAGCCAGAAATCTTGCTTGTTTGTAGGTGACCAAATACTTATTTTCCACCCTAATTTGCAAATAAATTCTTAAAAAATCAGACAATGTGATTTTCTGGATTTGTTTTCTCATTTTGTCTCTCATAGTTGAGGTCTACCTATGATGACAATTACAGGCCGGCCTCATCTTTTTAAGTGGGAGAACTTGCACAATTGGTGGCTGACTAAATACTTTTTTTTCCCCACTGTATATATAATAAGTAAATAAATAACTAAATAGATAAACATAAAATAACAAATTAACAAATTAACCCCAACTTTTCCAAACAAAAACTCCCAACTTTCCTGAAATATATGTTTCTTGAGAGGGAGGTTCTTGAAGCTACATAGATCTGGTCGTCAAAACTGTCCATCACATCAAGTTACCCCCAGCCGCAAACCAAAGGCTCAGGGGCACCATAAAACACAGATGGCAGTCTCACCACATATATAGCAAAACCACTCCCCGGGACACCACCCAGCAGGAGCCCAAAAGCAGCCAGACCAACCAAAACTGTAGCTAATTGTCGGGGAAACTAACCACCATGTTTCCCCACCCCCAAATTTCAATCAACTCCAAGGACCCCCAACCCTGCCACAGGGCACACGCCTTCACCACCTCAAGGCTGCACACCCCCAACCAGAGCCAAGGCATGCTCCACACCGCCTTGCAAATCTAAGGCCCACAGGTCAATCCCCACCACAATAAAGTTTACCCCATCTGCCAACCAAAAACCCCCTTGCAACTCCTCCAACTCATGGTGCCATACAGCAATTGACCTGTTGACCTTAGACCAAGCCCAATTAATCCTAGGCACGGACCTGGCACCCCGCCAGGAATGACGCAGGACTATATCCGACCAAACTACGACCACCCTCGGACACTCCACCCACAAACGGAGTAAATCATGCTTAACATCCCTGACCAGCTCCCTGAAGGGGCGAGCGCACAAATCATTCCCACCCAAATGCAAGACCAGCACATCAGGGTGGAGGTCCAAGCGAACGTACCTGGTAAACTCAGGTAACATGCGGCCCCAAAGCATGCCCCAAAATCCCAACCACCGAACCACCACCACTGACTTAGGAAACCCGAGCTGCCGTCCGTGGGGGTGCATGTCCGCTCGCTCCGCCCCTCAATGGACATAAGAATGTCCCATATTCCACACCAGGCTGGGGGGGTTACCTACAAAACAAACAACCAACATAAGCAACAGAAGAAAAACACACCACCAGAGGAACGAATCCTTACCGACTAAGAAACTCGCGCCTCTCCCCCCCCCCCCCCCCATGATGGGGAACAGGAAACACTTACAGCAAATGAGGACGCACATAGGAAACAAAACGACGCAACGCCCATCTGCCGATCCGCCACACCACATCTGGACCCAACCCCCACACTGAGGCCTCAGTAGCCGGACCTATGCGGAACGAATACGGAGCAAAAACCACTGGGTCAAGACCCAAATCCCCCAAACACTTACGGAAAACCCACGTAAACTGATAACAAGACAAAAATGATCCATCTGAATGGCACAACAGAGGGCTTGCCTCCCCTGTCGAAGCCCACAGAACTCCTGGAAACTTCTCATGGGACACATGGCCGACTCCGGCATTGGAAACAGACACACCCTCCGGCCTCTGCCATACTGATCCGTCTTAGAACGGCGGATAATAAACTTGACCCCAGACCCACCCAAACACGCATCTTGGAACAACACACCCCCAGCAGCAGACTTGCGTGGGGACACCAATTCCTCCAACCGTATTGCCCCAAAAAACACCCAAGAAAAAGCCAAATGGAACAGGGCAACCTCGAACAGGGAAAAACACACCTGTTGCAAAGCCACCCCCAGGCGCTCAAGTAACTGAAAAGAAACAGGCCGCCACCCATCCAGGCGGGACCGCCCCCTCCTGAAACCCCAAAGCGCCTGGGCAACCAGAAAATCCTTGGTTACATCCATCCATCCCTGAAACCGAATACCAAGCACTAACTCCGCCACCAAACGATTCATCCTGGTAACTGACCAACCCGCCAAAGACCCCCAGCCCATCAGCACCAACACAACTGTGCGCCTATTCCTATCTCAAAAAACACCCTCTAACTTACTCAAACTACCTCCATGCGGCCTCATAGGTCGCCCTGGTACCAACCACTAGAGATGACCGAATCAGCTCACCAGCTGCGTTGAGACCACGCCCCACAGGTGATCCAGACACGGGATTCCAGTGGCATCCGCCTCGGGGACCACCTGCAGAAACCGCTCCCATTGAAACAGAGAGTCAGCAATTACATTGGTAACACCCGGGAAATGAACAGCTAACACCCAAGCATTCAGAGCCAAATAATGCAACACCAGGTGCCGCAACAGACGAACCACCAAAGGGGAAGAAGCCGACAGTAAGTTGATAGCACATACCACCGACTGGTTGTTGCAGTGGAAACGCACCTTCCTGTTGCCAAAACGATCCCCCCAAACCTCCAACACCACTACAATAGGGAATAGCTACAGCAAACAAATTCCGAACCAGCCCCTGCTCTACCCACTCCGACGGCCAACGCTCCGCACACCACTGACCCTGACAAAAATCCCCAAAACCAACCATCCCCACTGCATCCATGTACAAATCCCAATTATAAGCATCAGCCACAGGCAACAGTACCAAGGAGTGGCCATTATATTCACACAAAAATATGGCCCATACCTCCAAGTCGTCCCTGTGATCCATGGTCAGCAGGATAAAGTGCCTGGGCAATGATACCCCAGCCGTGGCACCCGCCAAGCACCTGCAAAAAACACGCCACATGGGCATGATCCTACAGGCGAAGTTGAGTTTCCCCAGGAGCGACTGCAAGTCTTGGAGCGTGATCTTCCACAACCTAGCAGCCTAGATAAGGCTCCATCTTGCGCAGCTTCACTGGCGTCAGACCCATGACCAGCCGCCCCGCCAGACTGTCATCCTTTCCCCCTCTTAAAACAGCGGGCAGAACCATGGGTGGCGCCCCCACACACCGAACAGGAGTGCTTGAACTTGCAGGACGTCCCAAACTTACATTGGCCTTCATTAAATTGCCAGCAAAGTCTTGGTTTACCCTCAGCTCCCTGACCAGTTGCGGACTGACTAGTGAGGCCGGAGGATCCGGCTGCTCCCTGAAAGGGCTGCCCAAACCAGGAAGGGGCCATGACCCTCAGCCACAACCCGATGTCCTTTTGGTCCCACCGTATAGACGGGCAGACCGCCCTGCGCTCATCATAGCGCAGACACGTCTGACCCCTGTAAACCTGATAGGCCTCCCCAATGGCATCCAAATTACAAAAAATTCCCGAGCAGTTTTCGGGAGCTATTTCCCCAATGACGCTAGCAAGGATGGCAAATGCCTGCAGCCAGTTGGTAAAAGTCTGTGGGATCAAACACCACCGCCTCTTCTCCTCCTTCTCCTTCTTACTCTCATCCCGCTTCCCCACATCTAAGTTAAACTTTTCCAGCGAAAGCAAGGAAAAGATTTCAACATACTCATCACGCCAAATCTTGTCCTTCACCTCCTTCTTCAAATGAGTATCCAGGGGACCCTCAAAGCAGATGTATACCTCCCCCCTGGCTCTACCATCTAAACAAATGCTGTCCCCTTCCTTTTCGGTCTGTACCGACATTGGCACCCCTGCCTCTTTACGGAAAAAACTATCAGACGGCAACACTATCACCAGAGGAGGTGGAGAGCCCCCAACCCATGGAGAAACCGGCGAACCACCAGTCGCTCCTCCCCCACCCGAGTGTGCCAACATGTCACGGAGTCCAACCAACAGTGCCCGCAGGTCCTCACCTAAACCCTCCGCCGGAACAGAACAAGACAATGACATATACTCACCAGGCTGTGCAGAAGCTGTGATCCCGCCAGCCGCTTGACCAGAATCCGCCCGTAGGGAAGAGTCCAGGAAGTCGTCACCATCAGAGTCATGGAAGTCACCACCTGCCGCCGTGGCACCAGAGCAGCCAACACAGGAAGGGCACCCCCGCCTGGTGAAAGACAGCAATCCAGATGAGGACCAGCCAGGAGACCGTCCGCTGGAAGCAGCCTGCCTACCCACGAGCGCCGAACTATGCCTGGTCGCTCCAGCAGGCCGGCATGAAGAAACAGGAGGCGTCAGTTGTCTCGCAGTGCGACTAGTGGCCCCCCCGACCAGAGCATCGCCAGGCGGGGCCAGCAGATCCGCCCCCTCGCCTCCACCACTCCCGGCCACTGGGGGTGTTCCTGGAAGGGCTCCTGAGCCGATGCCAAGATCTGAGTGCTGTGTCTGGGCTGAGCCACTCCACCCGACACTGCTGCCGGGACAAAGTCAGCCCACCGGAGCCCGGGAAGGAGGGGGTGACGAGGAGGCAGCCAGAGCCAGACTAGGCCGCGGGGAGCCGGACGCCATACCACCAGGGACTGCGTCCACGATCCCCAGCCGGCAGCAGCACGAAGCTTCCCCAGGATGGATTCAACATCTGCCATCTTCTACAGGTAGGGAGCGTCCTGACCTGTCCTTCAACGGCTCCTTCCCAGCAGTGAATGACTGCGGGAAGAAGAGGGGATACCTTATATCCCCTCACCTTAGTTACTCCCGCCGAAGCCATTCTCCCTCCCCCTAACAACACTTAGCCCCCACCGTCAGGTCCTGTCATGGTGGCCTCCCCTCAGGCTGCGCCCTGGTCCGGCCTCACTTTACAGGTTCAGAGAATGATGAATGGCAGAGAATAGACATGGATACCAGGGGACTTTCCTGCCCTGATTTTAGTACTATGCATGATTCTTAGTACGGCTTTATATTTACCAGACTACTTACCTTTGATAACATCTGGGATCTGTTTTTAGACAATGACTTAAGATTCCCTTCTATTAATGATAAATCATGTAATGCATTCGCCACAGCGTAAACGGCAGAGTATATACTAAAGGTATAGCGGAAATTACTGACGTCATACATATAAGGATCCACATTACTGGAGAAATCTTTATGTTTAGATATATAGAAAAACTGTATGTCAGACATTATTGAAGAGTTTAGATGCTTATAAAGACCAGGACCGAGCAAATAATCCTTCAGCCCAGGAATATTTCTTCTTGGTAGTGAAATCTGTAGAGATCCCATCAGTGTCTGACCATATTGTATATTCCACATAGTAAATAAAGCTTGTAATACAAATACTTTTTTGCCATTATATTTATTCAGTATTTTCTTTTGCACAATCTGTAGATCTTCAGAGGTCCCAATAAATATAATAACATCACAACTAGTCTTCAGTATCTGATACTCCGCCCTGTCATAAATCTTATCATCTTGGAATATCTTTGACAATGTGAATTCTTTTTTGACAATGATTTGATAAGCGACACATATCCCGTTCTGAGTTATTACACTATTCAGCTCCATGCTGGCTTGTTGGCTGCTCTCATCATCCGCTACTACAATCCCCACCCAGCTCCATCCAAAATGCTTCAGTAAGAGAACAATGGCCTTATACTGATCCCTCCCATCAGGAACTGTGCGGTAAAAGGAAGGGAAGCGGAGCTTGTTGTTAAATATGGAATCCATAGCTCCATAGCTGATCTGGAAGGAAAACACATGAAATGAGCATCATGTCCTGTAACTATGGATCAGCTCTACTGATCATTATATGGCGACTTTCACATGGCCGTATACGATGTTTGTGTGAATGTAGTCTTAGTGTCTCGATGGCAAAAGGATTGTGGACCGACTGGGTTGATAATAACGGCTATGTCACTTATATAACTATAACTTGAATATGTTTCAGTAAACAGGTAAAAAAAAAAATAAAAATTTGTGTCAGTGTCCAAATATATATTATATATATGGACCTAACTGTATATGGCACCCTTGTATTGTAATCTTGTGGTTATGGTAAAAGGTGCACAGGGAGTGATTTATCTGTTTTTTTCAGGGAGCCACTTTCAGAGGAGAGGGAGTGGGAATGGGGAGGGTTTTGGGTTTACAGTCTTTTTGTTTATCTCTCTATGTTGGTGCCAAAGACAGTTTTCATTGATTTTATCCATAGTGTACGTGTTTTGCTTTGTACATGCCGTTGTGTGATACTGTTGTGTTAATGAGGCCTAAAGAAATATATTACCTGTGGATAGTTATAAATCCCGGCTATCTCAGCTATGGACAGACTGGAGGAGGACGCCAAGTGTCCAATAAAAGCCACCACGTTGTTCTTCTCATCACAGTTGTAGTTGGGGACGGCTTCTTCTCCTCCTGACAGTATACTCAGTACACTATGTATAGCTTTATGTTCTAAATTACAAGAGTCATAGATGTTGTATCCCAGAGTGATATTAGGTAAGATGTCCGATCTTCTGTTTATTTCTTCTATGGCGAATATGAAGACCAGGAGATGTCTCAAGAAATGAAGACGTGGGCTATAAGTAAACAAATATTAATAAAGAAGAAAAAGAAGATGAGCAAGAAGGTGGAGAAGGGGAGAATAAAAGAAGGAGCAAGAGGAAAATGAGAATACTTGGTTAGGTTAATATAAGAGTCAAAAGAATATAACTATGGCTATGCACCAGTATGATAGCACTGCTGGGGTATTATTCACATGGAAATTATTTTTTTGGTTTGTGCTGCAAATCTGTGTATTTAAAGGTGCCATGTAGTGACCAGTAATAGGAGCAGAAACATACATTTGTGGCCACAAACCAATAGCAATGCAGAGATAACTAACTTTTTATGGATATGCAATTCAGCCTGCAAAGACATCGGGGCAGGAACTGATGTGCCAGGTTTGCCTACAGACAGTTGCAATGGCTCAGACTTTCTTCTGGACTCGGTGTCCTATTTCACCATTTTGCTGTGACTGACATTTCCAGCCTCTGTCTGAATCACAGTTGTCTATAGGTAAATCAGTCCCCGCCTTCAGTGCACTTGCTGGCTAATTTGGGTGCAAAACCCATGGATGAAGCAGATAGATCCGGATAGAGAGAGATGGATGAGAATGGAGCAGGCAGGGAGCCGCACTTCCGAGTCTCTGAGAGAAGAGAATCTTTGATGTGGTAAAAATAGACTAAGATGTCTTTGGGAGCCTCAACAGGAGCCAATTGACCCTTAGGAATTCTATGGGTTCGGTCTAAGGTGAGATCCAGCTCCATGAGGTTAGGGAGTATCTTCTTAAACACGTGTTTGATATACAGTCATGGCCAAAAGTTTTGAGAATGACACAAATATTCTATTTTCACATGATCTGCTGCCCTCTGGTTTTTATGTGTGTTTGTCAGATGTTTTTATCACATACAGAAATAGAATTGCATTCATATTATGAGTAACAGAAGCTTATATTGACAGTTAGAATGAGTTAATGCAGCAAGTCAATATTTGCAGTGTTGACCCTTCTTCTTCAGGACCTCTGCAATTCTCCCTGGCATGCTCTCAATCAACTTCTGGACCAAATCCTGACTGATAGCAGTCCATTCTTGCAGAATCAATGCTTTCATTTTGTCTGAATTTGTTGGTTTTTGTTTGTCCACCCGTCTCTTGATGATTGACCACAAGTTCTCAATGGGATTAAGATCTGGGGGAGTTTCCAGGCCATGGACCCAAAATCTCTATGTTTTGTTCCCTGAGCCATTTAGTTATCACCTTTGCTTTATGGCAAGGTGCTCCATCATGCTGGAAAAGGCATTGTTGAGCGCCAAACTGCTCTTGGACGGTTGGGAGAAGTTGCTCTTGGAGGACATTCTGGTACCATTCTTTATTCATGGCTGTGTTTTTAGGCAAGACTGTGAGAGAGCCGATTCCCTTGGCTGAGAAGCAACCCCACACATGAATGGTTTCAGGATGCTTTACAGTTGGCATGAGACAAGACTGGTGGTAGCGCTCACCTCTTCTTCTCCGAATAAGCTGTTTTCCAGATGTTCCAAACAATCGAAAAGGGGATTCATCAGAGAAAATGACTTTCCCCCAGTCCTCAGCAGTCCACTCCCTGTACCTTTTGCAGAATATCAGTCTGTCCCTGATGTTTTTTCTGGAGAGAAGTGGCTTCTTTGCTGCCCTCCTTGAGACCAGGCCTTGCTCCAAGAGTCTCCGCCTCACAGTGCGTGCAGATGCACTCACACCTGCCTGCTGCCATTCCTCAGCAAGCTCTGCACTGCTGGTAGCCCGATCCCGCAGCTGAAACACTTTTAAGAGATGGTCCTGCCGCTTGCTGGTCTTTCTTGGGCGCCCTGGAGACTTTTTGGCACCAATGGAACCTCTCTCCTTGAAGTTCTTGATGATGCGATAGATTGTTGACTGAGGTGCAATCTTTCTAGCTGCAATACTCTTCCCAGTTAGGCCATTTTTGTGCAGTGCAATGATGACTGCACGTGTTTCTTTAGAGATAACCATGGTTAACAGAAGAGAAACAATGATGGCAAGCACCAGCCTCCTTTTAAAGTGTCCAGGGGTGTCATTCTTACTTAAGCATGACAGATTGATCTCCAGCCCTGTCCTCATCAACACCCACACCTGTGTTAATGGAGCAATCGCTGAAACGATGTTAGGTGGTCCTTTTAAGGCAGGGCTGCAATGATGTTGAAATGTGTTTTGGGGGATAAAGTTAATTTTCTAGGCAAATATTGACTTTGCAAGTAATTGCTGTTAAGCTGATCACTCTTTATAACATTCAGGAGTATATGCAAATTGCCATTAGAAAAACTGAAGCAGTAGACTTTGTAAAAATTAATATTTGTATCATTCTCAAAACTTTTGGCCATGACTGTAGACAGGCAGATCAATGGACTCAATGTCCTCGGGTATAAACTGAATTTTAATGTTACATCTTGATCTGTCTTCAGCATCAGTCGCTTTAATTTTCAGCCATTTGGTCTCTTCCTCTAATGCATTGTGAGCATCCACAAGTTCTTTATGTGCACTGGAGAACTCTCCCATTTTGTGTTCAATACGTTCTCCCAGGGCATCAACATTGCATTGAAGTTTGCTCAACAGAGAAGACTGGGGTCTCTCTTACACCCAACCTTGAGTGTATGTGAAGTAGTAAGGGGTAGAACATTCTCTCCATCGAAGGCCATAGTACCTTGAGAGAGAACAGGAGAATCAGATGGAGAGCTAGCATGAGAGCATGCAGGATCTGAAGACGCACCTTCGGCACTGTGACTTCTGAAAAACTCAGTTTCCTTTGTACCCCAGTAGATGTAGATTTATTTTTGGTTATGTTGTAGTAAGACGGCTACAGGATAGCAGGCACACATTGAAGCAATGAATGGCAAGAGGTCAGGTTGTTGGACACGAGACCTTGAGATCACAGAAGAGGTACAACAACGCTGTGGGCCGCTATAGGCGAGCAGGTCACCAGGGTTTATCTGGCAATTTAATTAATTGCAGAATATGGAAGTGGGTAATTCCCACAACCAAAGGTATGTAGTTCATTGTCACAAGCAGTATTCGACCAGTGTCTGCCAGGAGGAACTTAGAGGGAGGTAGATGGGGATGTACCGATACTATTTATTATTTATTTATTTATTATGCTTACTTTTATAGCGCCATCATATTCCACAGCGCTTTATAGACATTGACACTCACTGTCCCATATAGGGCTCACAATCTACATTCCCTATCAGTATGTCTTTGGCGTGTGGGAGGAAACCGGAGTACCCGGAGGAAACCCACGCAAACACGGGGAGAACATAGATGTAGCTTAGATGGTTGATGATCCCTGATAACTTCCACACATATATGGCACTCTGGTAACATATACTGGGAAGGAGTGATACAGGGAAGATATAGTCGGCAATTCAGTGACTCTGGGTAGGCCATTAGAGGCAAGATGGTCGCGGGAAAGGAAGAAGTTAATGCGGCCAACACGGGTCTCACTGGGTTTAGTCAGCACACCCCTAAAAACGAGCACTAGGGCCTGAGGAAGGGACCTAGGGTGTTTAGAGCCAGAATGTGGCTGTAACCAGGTAACATAGCCATAGAGAGCAGGGAAGAAGCAGGAGCTCACGTTATAAATGTTCATCTCTGATGCTGACTAGCTACGTCCTCCCTCCACCCCATCTGTGTTTTTAAGTCATATCATAAAGCAACATTTTTTATACATATTAAAATTGTAAAGAAACCTTACATCTATATAAGTCATAAAATTAGGATGTTTATACTTATGACAATGCATAAATTCCTTAAATGTGAAATCTATCCCCGTTTGATAACTCATAGAAACTTGTAAGATTCCTCCAACGATCAGGTCTGCAGGCTCTGCGACGTTCTCTACTCCTCCAATGAAATCTATCTTGCACCCGATGTCCATAAGATCCTGTCTAGCAATGAAAGTGGGGATTATATAGATTACATATATACAGGTAACAGGCAGCATTGTGACCTTATGAAAAAAATTGGTAAAGTCATGTTGATGGTCCATCATTTTTTTATTATTGTGAAGTGATAACAAGAAATATCTTACTTCTTCCAAAAAAACAAGACCTTAAATATCTATGTTATCTAAAATGTAAAAGAAAAGATGCCCCAATATCTGACAGGTGAAGGTTCCACCAGGGCTGTTTCTATTACTTCCATAAAAGTGAATGGGGAGAGTCACACACATGTGCAGCTGGATTTCCATCCATTTCCCCCCTAGATATGGAGGTCTGTGGGACAGAGGTCCAGATAAATAGACTCAGGTCCCCCCACTGGGCACTGGACCTATCAGACATTTATACACTGTATTTTTCAAACATTTGGTGACTTTTTTTATGTTGTTATCTATATTTAAGAATAACCCTGAAATCTCGCAGTTTTCACAAAAAAATTAAAATGATAAAAAACAACAGAATTGATGTTTTTTTAAAAAATCCACATAGAAACAAATAAAATGTTGTTAATAGGTTATAGGCGCCCCAAAATGATGTAATTAAAAAATGCATCTCATCCCGCAAAAAGCATGCCCTCATATGGTTACATCACCAGAAAAAATAATATATATATAGCTCACCCCAAAAATCACCACATCTTTAGGGTAAAATAGGCTGCACAGTAATGGAAATGTGTAAACTGTGCAAGTGTACATCGGGGTACACCTCAGATTTAGAGATTACAAAGAAAAGACATAAAAATTTTCCCTCCAGAATGCTCCCCCCAACCCTAGGAGTTAGTCTGGATATAATGGGGAATTCAGTGCCGAATTTTGCGATATGGTTCGATTCGATCCGAATTAATTTGTGGCAAATTGCGTTAAAAAAAAGCTATTTCCTGGCTGCAGAGAGCATGTATAGTGGTGTAGAACACTGTGCCCGGGCTGCGGAAGATGCACATCGGCACCCTCCGATCTCGCCATGGGGGGGTGCTGAGGGGGACATGTAGCATGGCGGAACCCCTTGACCACGGCTTCCAAGGGGTTAAAACCTGTGATCGAGCTGTGCTCCGACCAGGGTTATGGAGCAGGGTGTTAGCTGTCAGTTACAGCTAAAACCCGCTCCCGATACCTTTGGCGGTCGCGAAGGGGTTAAAGGTCTGTGACATCAGCTGGCTGCTGATTGACTGCATGCATGGCATTGTGGGTGATCCCACGTTCCCAGAGTCCCTTGCACCTTGTCCTAACGTGCAGCAGCCATTTTATAAAAAAATGTGATTCGTTACCACGAAGCGTGAGGAAATCCGGATTCGATGCAAATCGAATATTTCCTGAAATTCGGATCGAATTCCTCTTCGTCAGCTTCAATTCACTCATCTCTAATCTGAAGGTTTTTGATTCTGATGACTTATCCGACATTGGAACTCTGAACCAATCAGCTGATGCGGTCACCAGAAGCCATATACTAAGTATATGGCTGGAAGTCGCCCTGCTCCTATTCAAGTTTTCGGCACCATCGCTACAGTGTACAGAACTCCATATAATGTACAGAGCTTCCAGTCCATACAGTGTAGTGGTGGTGCCTGGAGCTGCAGCCCCACACCCATTCATTTGAATAGGAACAGAACTGCTTCCGACCGCATACTTAGTATATGGCCTATGGCAGCAGCATCAGCTGATCGGTGCGGTATTCGGGTGTCGGACACTGACCGTTCTGATACTGATGACCTAATCTGTGGATATGTTATCTGTATCAAAAATCTTCAGATTGTGGGCAACCCCTTTAACTGTGCTGCTGTGCATCCATTTCTCAAGGGTTAAAAATGCTCATTTTGCCCTTTGATAAATTCTTTGAAGGGTGTAATTTACAAAATGGGGTCAATTCTTGGGGAATTCCACTTTACGGGGGCCTCCGGTGCTGTGCAAAAGCAACACTGTGTCCAAAGACCAGGTTCTCTATATCTAAATGCCAAAAGCTAAAAAGAATGGTGCTTCTTCCCTTCTGAGCCCTGCTGTGAGCCCAAACGGTAGTTTACACCCACATATACAATGTTTTTGTACCCAGGATTACCTGCTTAAAAATGTGTGCGTCTGATGACATAAAGTAGGCACAATGTATTGGGCACTGATATGGTATAGTTCTAAAAAAATTTAAATTTTCACTTTGCACATTCATTTTTCAGAATCACTCCAGGGTACAAAATGCTCACTATACCCATTGATAAATTCCTTGGGGGTGTAGTTGGTGCAAATTTTTTTTAAAATTTTACGTCAGAGCCTCTGCAAATGCCAGTGCAGTGAAAATAAACAAATTATGGCTCCAACGTGCCCTGTGCTCTTCAGTCCTGAGCCTGTCATTTCCAGGCAAAATATTAGGGCCACATGTAGGGTGTTTCGAAAATTAGGAACCAGAGCATAATAACTGGAGAGCTGACAATTCACAGTGTCACAAGCTGAGAAATAACAGATCAGGCACTGCAATAGCAGATATCTGGTAAATTTTTCAAAATTAATTTTGCATCATCTGCTGTGCATCTGTTTTTGGAAAAAATCACTGCACTCCATGTTAAACTTTTTGAGGGGTGCAGTTTCCAAATTTAGGTCACTTCTTGGAACTTTCCACTACACTGGTGCCTAAGGGGCTCTGCAAATGCTTCAAGGCACCTGAAAATGATTCTGCCCTCCAAAAGACTAATAGTGTTCCTCGTCTTCTGTGCCCCGCTGTGTCCCCAAGCAGCAATGTTCATCCACATGTGGGGTACTTTTGTACTCAGAAGAAATTGCATAGGATACTTTGGGTGCATTTTCTCGTCTAACCCCTTGTGAAAATGAATATTTTGGGGCTAAAATTAAGTTTTATTGGAAAAGTAATGTTAATAAAAATCTGTTAAACAACCATGGGTGCAATAAGCTCAGTATACCACTTGATAAATTCCTTGACGGTTGTCATTTCCACAATAGGGTAATTTTTAGTGGATTTTCATTGTACTGGTACTTCAGGGCCTCTGCAAATGAGACATGGCACCTGAAACCTAGTTCAGCAAAATTTGTTCTTCAAAAGCCCAGTGGTTCTCCTTCCCTTTGGCACTCTTTTGTACATCCAAACATCAGTTTACATGTTCCTCCACTCATTTGTCACCCTCAATTCTAATCCCACATGAGACCACCTCTTTTGTAAAAATTACAGACCAATAGCGCTTTTAAATACTGATCTTAAGCTATTTACCAAAATTCTGGCCTCATGACTTAACACCTGTCTTCCTTCCCTAATTCACAAGGATCAGGTTGGATTTGTTCCTTGTCGGCAGGGTGGAGACAATACCAGGAAAGTTATTGTTCTTATAGACGTCGCCTCTAAGTCTAGCTCCTAGTTATTGGTGTTTAGTTTGGACACAGAGAAGGCCTTTGATCGCCTTGGCTGGCCTTTCTTGTTTACTACATTGCATATTTTTGGTATCAAGGGTCCATTCTTCAGGGGTCTTTACATGGCTCCCACTGCTACAATAAAACTACTCCATGCTTCTCATCCCTAGAACAAAATGCAACAGTGATGTCCGTTGCCCCCCTTTCTATTCATCCTGTGCATTGAACTCCTAGCAGTCACCATCCAGTCCCACCCAAATATTAGTGGGGTTAAGGTTAGGGATGGGGAGTTCAAGCTTTCCTTGTTTGCAGATGATGTATTACTTACCCTGACCAACCTGCATATCACCCTTCCTAACCTCCGTGCCATTTTAAAGAAGTTTGGACGTCTCTCGGGATACAAGATTAACATTTCAAAAACCTGCCCCAAGTACTCCAACTCCAGGCTTCCTTCCATACAGGTGGCAGGATTTTTCCTTAAAGTATTTAGATGTCCAACTCTCTAAATCGTTCCCCTTGCTCTACCAAGCTAACTTCCCTCTACTTCACATACAAATACATGCGCTTCTCACCAGGTGGCAGACCCTCCTTTTGTCTCTCTTCGGCCAGCTTTACACTTCTGATCTGGTTATCTTTGATAGAACATGGTCCTTACATTACAGGGCTCTATCCTGTGCTTTGTCTGGGCCGGAGGGAGAAACAGGATCTCTAGGTCAATATTGATGGCCCCGAAGAGCGAGGGTGGCCTTTCCCTTCCTAATCTCATTCTCTATTATTGGGCAGCCCAGTTGAGGAGACTTCCTGCATGGTCCACCCTTTTAGCCTACTCTAAATGGATGGAAATAGAGAAGTTGTGGCTAGCCCTAAACCATCTCTTAGGACCCTGAACCGGCTTCTCCGGAATGGAGCCGGCACCTCTGCAGCAGCACTGTGAGGTGCCACTTCGGTCCTCACTCTGGCCAGCGCCCCGCCCCTCTGGGAGTTAATTGTCTGCACTCTGTGCTATTTAATGATCCTTCTGGCACCTCTTTCTTGCTGACTATTCAGTTTCCTGGATTTAGCTCCCACTGTGTTCTGTTACCATTTGGCTATTCTGACCTCCTGCTTCTGATCCTGACCTTCGTTTCCTGCTTGCCGACTCTGTTCCTGTGTTCCCTCCTGTTGTGACCACCGCTTGCCTCCTAGACCACCTCTCCCTGATCTCCGATTCTGCCTCCACATGACCTCCTGTAACTGACCTGGCATGCTGATTACTCTCTCATCTTACCCCTGTGTACTTCGTGTTCTCCTGTTGCCAAATTGGACCGTACGACTATGTTTTTGAACCTCAGCCACCTCCAGCAGGATTCCGTCTACTACATTCCTTCCTGTTCTGGATTTCCTATTGCATCTGTACTTGCTCAGGTGAGTGGTTTTTGGATTTCTGGGCCTGCTGTAACTTGTGGTGCACCATGTGCCCCGCGCTCTCTGAGGGATCACAATTCCGGCTGATAATTGCTACCAAGTCCATCTCCACCATCAGGAGCTCTGGTGAAGTCCACTTGAGGCTGGTTCTCGGGCCTCTTGGGGAGCGTCAGGCACCTCGGTGCTGTTTTTACCATGTGTGCAGGGGTTCTGGTTTTCTGAGACTAACAAGTCTGTCTTGTACTGCATTAGGTCCTAACACCATCTTATTTTGCTTATATGGTCAAACCCTTAGTCTGCTCTCTAATGCCCTTTTAGGCCCTATGGCTCTAACATGGGATGTTTAGCGTACTTGTTGTAACATCCTTGCCTGTTCAGGCTTTGGCACCATCCTCCGGGTGCACACTGCGGCGCAGGAGGCGTGCCCGGTTGTGATTCCTTCCTTTGGGTTTTTCTTGTATTGTCTGAACACTGTCCTATTCCCTCACCTCCTTAATTGATTTTCCACAACGTCCTTCTCGTTCACCTTGCTTTCCCCCTGCTCCACTAAGAGTTAACTTTAGTCCCACCTTTGTGATTGACAGCCTATCCTCCTATCAAGTCTGGGGCGGGTTCTTTCTCCCTATTTATTGTTTGCTCACTTTCCCATTGGCGCCTGCTATTGCATTTCGCTTACTGGTTATACTCCTTGTTCCTTGTTACCTGCTCTTCTGATTTTCTGACCACTGGCTTACCTTTGACTTCTCTCTTGGATTGTGATTTTGTACTGCATTGCTCGTTTGTTACCGACCCCTTGGCTAGCTGACCTCCCTTTGTTGTTGTGCGTCCTGTCTGCGTTCTGTGTTATCACTTATTATAAGGAGGGACTGTCAACTGGTTGCTGGCTGTCACCTAGGACAGATTGGGCAAGTTAGCCAGGGACAGTGGGGGGCGGGTTCAGCTTAGGGTCCACTGTCTTGTTGTGCCCCTCCCCCCAAGTTCTCCAGCAGCTACTGGGGAATCGCTCCTCTAGTGATTCCCTTACACTTGTGCAGCGCGTTTTCCCTTGCCCCCCCACACTCCTCTATGACGGCCTTCCTGTTCCACCTACACTATCTGCCTGGACTCACAGCAGCGGTGTCTAACCTGTGGCTTCATGCCAGACTGATTTGCCTGGCGAATATTGTGGACTATAAAACACGTTCCCATCTGCTCTTTACAGACCTACAATTCAGGTTTAAACTCCCTACCAATAGTGAATTTACCTATATTCCGATTAGTCACTTGGCTCACTTCATTTTTCAAAGCCCCCGGACTTATATCAAGTCTTATATCAGATATTTTTTTAAACTCGTTTTATTGAAAATTGTGTACCAGACACAAGAAAAGGAAACAAAACATATACAACAGGTTGCACACAAGAAAATCAAGAATTTGATACAGAGTCACTCATAGCACTACATCATCACCTCGTCAGTCTATCGCCCACGCACTACGTGGACAACCCAATGTATACTCAGTACAAAAAAAGAGATATACAGAACACATATAATATCGTATAAATCAGTTATACATATACCAGGATATGCAATCAATAAATTCAGGATAGCAACAAGAATACAATCCAAGATTAGAGGTCGTGGATACTCCCGGCGTCCCCCCCCCTCTCACAGCGTAAGTAGATGAATGGCAGCACGCAATGAGGGGGCTGTATATTGAGTTACCGAAGAATTGCACCATGTTCCCCACACCTTGTGGAATTTCTGAGGACATCCTCTCCCTTTATATACAATCTGGTTGAAGGGAAGAACAGTATTAACAAGTTTCCTCCACTGAGATACTGATGGGGGTCTCGAAGCCATCCATCGCAGTGCAATAGCCTTCCTGGCATAAAATAAAGACTCCCGCAAAAATATTCTAACATGGTGTTGCCATAATTCTTCATCTAATATGCCAAAGAGGCACATCTCTGGGGTTAATGGTACAGGCTTGGCCAGAACTTCCACCAGGAGATCCACGACCCCTTTCCAGAAACTTTGTATGATCGGACAGGCCCAAATCATATGCCAAAAATCTGATTGTGGACAAGGGCACCTAAGGCAACCTGGGTTTGGTAGTCGTCCCATTTTGTAAAGACGGGAAGGCGTCAGGTAGCATTGGTGTAGAATATATGTTTGAATCAGTTTGTTGTTTGCTGAAGGTGACACATGTTGAGGAGATTCAAGGATGTCATGAAACATCTCATCTGTGAGAGCTGGGATGTGAGTGCGCCATCGCGTCAGGGCCGGGGCGTCCAATAAGGATATTCTGGCCTGTATCAGGTGTGCATATAAAGTAGAGATCAAACCCCCAGGGCCCTGTGACCGAAGTATTCCGATAAGCGGATATTTAGATATATTGTCCATCTGATCTGGGAACTGAGACGAGAGTGCATGTCGAATCTGTAAATATCTAAAGAACTGTGTTCTAGGAATGCCATAGGAGGAGCTTAGTGAGTCAAACATTCTAAAGACGCCTTGGGTATACAGGTCATTAAGACATTAAGAGAGGATTCACAATACTGCGACCAGGTCTGAGCGCCAGGCAGGGCCAATAGCGCCGGCAGACCAGGGTTGCGCCAAAGCGGGGTCTCCGCAGGTACATCAGAGTAGGCAGACACCTTTTTCGCCTGACGCCAAACCTGTCCCGCCAGAGCATGAATAGGCAACAATTTCCCCCTGAACAAGGTTGGCTGCTCTAACACCAGCCACAGAATACGCAGACCCAGGTGGTGAGCCAGATGTGCCTCGGACCCCGGTAGGGCATCAGACGAGAGCCACCTTTGAATGAAACGGAGCTGTCCTGCCAGGTAGTAAAGAAACAGATCAGGGAGTGATGTACCCCCGAGCTGCTTCGGTCGTTGTAGAGATGACAACCTAAGCTTAGATCTAGAGTTCCCCCACACAAAGGAGATAATAAGAGAGTCCATTTGTTTAAAAAATCTAAGGGGCACAGATACAGCAGAATGGCTTAAAGCATATAGACATTTGGGCAACACTATCATTTTAACAAGGTTAATTCTACCCGCCACCGACAAAGGTAGTGCAGCCCAGAGGTTAAACTTGGCCCTAAAGTGCGAAATGAGCGGAAAAATGTTCTGTTCCAAAAAACTCTTATGGTCTCTAGATATAAAAATGCCCAAATATTTGCATGTGGACACAGTCGTCAACCCACACACCACATCCCCCTCAGCTACACTCGACGCGCGGCCAATATGCATGTATGAGGATTTAGTCCAGTTGGTCCACAGGCCAGAATAATTACCAAACTCATCAATTACCGCCATGGCTCTGGGCAGGGACTGGGAGGGGTCACTCATGAACAGGAGCAAGTCATCAGCGTAAAGTGCTATCCTCTCCTCCCGGGTGCCTATCACTATGCCTTTGTATATGGGGTCGTTCCGAAGCAGTACCGCCAGAGGCTCCACCGCCAAAGCAAACAGTAGCGGTGACAATGGGCAGCACTGTCTTGTACCCCTACCCAGGGGAAAATAAGAAGACAACGTGCCATTAATTGACAGCGCCGCTCTAGGGGAACTATATAAAAGGGAAATCCAGGTAATGAACCCCTCTCCAAATCCGTATCCACGCAACACCTGCAATAAAAAAGGCCACTCGACAGAGTCGAACGCCTTTGTCGCATCTAAAGAGGCCACCGCCCAGTCATGTGAGGATGATGCACCAATCTGAGTTATCACCTGAACCCGTCAGAGATTATCCGATGTGGATTTCCCAGGCATAAAGCCTGTCTGATCTGGTTGAACAAGGTCGAGAACAACTGAATTGAGGCTATTTGCCAACATTTTAGTAAGGAGTTTATAGTCTATATTAAGCAGTGATATAGTCCTATATGAGCCGCAGTCCAGCGGGTCCTTGTCAGGTTTAAGTAACAGGATGATAGTGGCGTCGTAAAAGGACCCCTGGAGACTACGGCCCGCAAAGGCAGCATTGTAACATTCAAGCAACACCGGGAGAAGCAGGTCCCCATATTGGGCGTAAACCTCCACCGGGATGCCATCTGGGCCACGTGATTTGCCCTTTGCCATATCTGCCAGGGCTCCCGAAAGTTCCTCCAGAGTAAAAGAGGAATCTAAAAAGGCACGCTGGTCATTTGACAAAGTGGGAAGGGGGACCGAGTCCAAATACATAGCAAGTTCCTGTTCAGTGACTCTAAGCTTGGAGAGGTATAACTCACTATAATATCTATAAAATCTGTCACTAATGGCCAAGCTATTGGACAATACCTCCCCCGTCTCCGAATGCACCCGCAGTATTGCAGGTGAAGCTGTATTTTGATGTACCAGTTGAGCCAGCAGGCTGCTTGACTGGTTACCAAGTTCGTAAAATTTCTGTTTGTTAAAAAACAGAGACCTACGTGCCTTGTCATGTAGTATATGCAGATACTGTCTTCCCGTCTGTAACCATTGAGATATAGCCTCATCAGTTGGATTAGCCACATAGGCGGCTTCGAGAGAAGCACACTGGGTCGCCAGGGTAGTTTCCAACCGCGAGGACTCCCTTTTTATAAAGGAAATGGAGGACTTAATACAACCCCTAAGGTATGCCTTCATGGTCTCCCATACGAGGAGTGGTGAGGTATCTGGAAAATTAATGGTCAAAAACATTTGAAGTTGGTCGGGTATTCTATCATGTGGTACAAATAATTTTAACCAAAATGGATGGATTCGCCAGCTCTGTTGTGGTCTGGCAGCCGTACTACTATTCAGTTGGACCAACAAATGGGAGTGATCAGACACTGCTCTAGGTAAATAGGATATGGTCTGCAGCATAGACCATGCTCTAGTATTTCCAAAAACATGGTCAATCCTAGACAGAGTATGTCTGTTGACAGAGTGACAGGAGAAAGTGCGGGCCTCCGGGAATCGGACCCGCCACAAATCCTGCCATCCCAGTTCATGGATCATTTTGGCCATTGTAGTAGGGTGAGGCAGCGAGGGGGGAGTCTGGCTCCGCAGAGAACCGGTCCAAAGTAATATCCATAACTTTATTAAAATCGCCCAGACATAATACGATAGCTCCAGGGAATTTGCTCGCAAACTGCGCAGCCTGCTGGAGCAGAGAGAGATCAGACGCCGGTGGCAGGTACACACCCAGGATAACATACAGGACTGAATCAACCCAGGCCTGGACAAAAACATATTGTCCCTCGGGGTCCTTTACAATGAGGCCCGGCTCCCACCTGAGCCTACGATGCACCAAGATGGACACCCCCCTGGAATAGGATGTATGTGTAGAATGAGCCGCCCACTGAACCCATGGCTTTTGAAGTCGTCTGGAATTGTCTGGGACTAAATGAGTTTCCTGAAGACATATGAGGTGCGGGTCAGCCCTCCTAATCTGGGCAAAGACAAGTGACCTCTTTCGTGGGCTACCCAGGCCCCTCACATTCCAAGATAGTACACTAAATGACGCCATGGTCGTCTAAGAATGTAATCATGGCAGTTCAGGACCCCAAAAACGACCCACATATGAGCATGCAGTGCGTGGCTGAGTGAGACACAGAGTGATGTGCAGCAACCTAAGAACCGTATATAAACTAAATAAACCATTGCACCCCTAATGGGTGTGAGACATATTACTGACATAAAACAGTATTCGTTTAAAGAACCGTGGCTACAAATAACGGGGGTAAGAAGTGCACCCAAAATGGATGGTATACGGGGCACTGTCTTAAAGGTACAGGTGATCAATAGGCTAGGGGATATACTTTCAACAGAACCAGGTTCGCATAAGTAAGTAAGATACACCGGCACCTCGGGGGCCGCCAGCCAAAGTAACTATAAAGATACAGGATAATATGATAGTAAAACCGCACATTATCATAAAACTATTATGCAGTACAACGAGAGCATCCCGTAAAATATGACAGGACCCCTCACCACACGCCCTCAGGATCAGCGCCTCGGTGATCGAGGTAGAAGAGATAGCCAGTCCTCCACATCTTTTGGTGTAGTGAAGAAGAGGGACCTGCCGTCATGGATGACCCGAAGACGAGCTGGGTAGATCATGGAGTATTGTATAGCCTTTTCTCGCAGCTTTCTTTTCACTGCCACGAAGGATGCCCGAGTCTTCTGGAGAGCCGCCGAGAAATCTGGAAACATGGCCACTGCAGCTCCATTGTATTTAAGCTCACCAGCCCGCAACGCCGTATCTCGATCTGTGCTATTGATTAGACGGGCCAACAAAGGCCGAGGAGGTGCGCCCTGAGGCGGCGGTTTAGCAGGAACCCTGTGGGCCCATTCCAACGCAAATATTGGTGAGAAGTGAGCCTCCGGCAAGACACTCCTCAGCCACCCCTCCACAAAGGCCCGAGGATCGTAGCCCTCCGCCTGCTCCGGCAGGCCCAGAATACGGAGATTATTTCGTCGCAGTCTGTTCTCCAAATCATCTGCACGCTGGGTCCACAGACCCGCAGCCCTCTCCAGCTCCCGGAGCTTGGCAGGAAGTGGGTTAACAGTGTCCTCCACCTGAGAGACCCGATCCTCCACCTCACGCACCCTGTCCCGTAAGGCCTGGAAATCCTGGCGGAGTAGGCCCAGGTCAATTTTTACCTCTTCTATTTTCCCGGTCAGTGAGGTAGTGTCGGCATGGATCGCCTCCAGTAGCTGTCCAGTAACTTGTTTTAAAGTGGGTTCAGGGTCTTCCCCTGGGAGGGCAGGAGAGGCTGCCTCTAGCGATGAGGATGCAGAAGCAGATGCGGCCCTGGAGAACCCCCTCAGGCGATCAGAAACAGAGGTTGATTGCGGGCGACTCATTTTAGAGAGTCGGCGGCCGCTTTTTCTGCGTGCCGTAAGGGTGGGTATGATGGCAAGGAGGAGGAGTGGTTATGGCAAGACCAGGTCGATCTCAGAGGATAGGCAAAGTCTCTGGCTAAAAACAGATGCACGGTAGGAGCCTCTGTGTCGGGCCACCAGAGCCAATCAATCAGCCAAGGACAGGCTGTAACTCAACAGTCCAATAGTGCCAATGGCAACGTTCACTGGATTATAAGTAAAGCCTCCAAGAGAGAGCCGTCAGCGGGGCAATGAGGTAATCAGGTTGCCAGGAGGAACTAGAGGAGGACAGACAGTAACTCAACAGTCCAATGATGCATACAGCAACCTTCACTGGATTATAAGTAGAGCCTCCAAGAAAAAGCAATCAGCAGGGTGATCAACCATACAGGAGCACACACCTTCAATGGGTCAGAACCGTTGACGGCTGCAGCAGACGTTGATTTGCCATGTTGCCCAGAGGAGCTAAAGGAGGGTCCCCACGTGCAGAGTAGCGAGCAGGAGAAAGGAGTGCCGGCCCCCAGACCTCCAGGCAGGGACAGAGGAGTCAGTCAGGACAAGGCCTAGCTCATAAGAGACTCCAGTCTCAGCGGAAAATGGCCACCGGCCACGAGGAGAGAGGAGAAATCGCAGTCTGCGCGGCAGCAGGAGCAGCGGTGCCGGCGGTGCAGCGCGGCCCCAAGCCGGCACACACGTGTAGCGGCACGGACGCAGCCCCAGGCAATGGCAGCACAGGCCAAGGCAGAGCTGGCAGCGGCAGTAATTTAGTATGGCCGCCGGCCACGTGTAGCGGCTACTGACCACAGCCCAGCGGAGACCAGTCTCGTCGGAGCGGGGGTCCCGGAGCCAAGAGGAGGACCCCTGAAGTGCGTTCCAGCTGATAGATACCCCGGGCGCCGGTGAGTCAGGGTAATATGCAGGATTATTGAGCGGCTCTGTACGGAGCTCAGTTCACATGCGACCGACCGCTTTGAGCGCTAGCCACGCCCCCTATTTACAGGATTCTGGTTCAGGAAGGCTTTCTAAAATATCCCTACATGAGACTCTGTCTGATGTATTATGGTTTTTGATCTGAAGGTGAGCGGCGAAAACTTCTTGTTGTGTTACGCACAAAGAGAACTTCTACAAGATGTTGCTGCACTGGTACCAAACCCCAACACTACTCCACTCTTTCAAACCCATTATTCCGGTTATCTGCTGGAGATGTGGTGTCAGACCAGCTAACATTTTCCATCTGTTCTGGCAATGCCCATTTATACAGCCCTATTGGCGACAGGTTCAGATATTGTTGGATCGTGTGGTGGGAATCCGTTGTCTGCCAAGACGTTCTTTCTCAACTTGCCTCCTGAGCATCTAAGGAAACACTTCCTTCAGTTGTTACTTCATATCCTTACTTCAGCGCGATGCCTTATAGCAAAGCACTGGAGACGTGCCCCTCCTGCAACATTACAGGAGCTGTATGCTAGATTACGGGAAGCTAGGACACTGGAATACTTAACTGCGCTTTTGGTTAAATAGAAGGAATGATTCCAACTTGTTTAGGGAACTCTGGGACACATTTTGAACACTGTGAAATGTAAGCCCTGGAGAATTGTTCCTCTATAGCCTTCACCCTATGGCACAATGGTCTTTGAATTTAGCAAATTCCTTATCCATTTCTTCCTTTTCCTCTTCGTGTCATTTGAATCCCCCTTGTTTGTCTTTAAACCTGTTTTGCTGCTGCACTTTTTTGCCTGCGCATTTCACACTCATGCTTATTTACTTCCTATATTTTTTGTATGATCATTCTGTTTTATTATATATTTTTTCTTTTGTTTCTTCTTTATATTTGTTTGGAAATATGTAAAACTTTAATAAAAATACAATTGAAAAAAAATGATGTCCATAAAAAGCAGCGATAGGGTAAATAATATTTATTAACTAGTTTGGGTAGTATGATCTGTCTGAAAAACAGAGCAATTCACATTCAGAAAATTGCAAGTGTTCCAAAATTTCCACCAAATTTCCACCAGTTTTTATTGAAAAAAATTAAATATATTGACCAAAGTTCACCATTAACTTGGTACTACAATGTGTCGCAAGAAAAATTCACAAGTTAAATCGTTCCAGAATTATTACTGAAACTGACATGTCAGTCTTAAAAAAAATGGGACCTTGTCCTTAAGGAGGTTTTTGGCCATGTCTTAAGGGGGTGAATCAGCCTCCTCTCCCTAGATTACCCAAGTGATTTTGAGAATGTTTTTTACATGATACATTAGCCCAGATTTACTATTGTGGCTATGACTAGACATTAGTGTAACACTGGCACATCTTTGCCACATCTTGGTGTATCTAGTTTGGGCTAATTTTTTTTTTTCACCTGATAGACATGTGGGAGTGGATTCTCAGAAAAGGGGCACATGGTTTAATGTACTAAAATGCACCAGAATTGTGTCAAAAGCTTCTATAACAAAGTAAGATCAATCGTGGTATAAACATAAACTAGACAGTGTAAAGATATGCCAAACTTATCTTCCAGCATCAGCCACTTGGATAATCTGGAGTATTTTCAGACTGCTTAAGTGTGCACTGTCTAACTATTAGTAAATATGGGCCATTGCTTTCATATTAGTGGGAATTTTTGTTTTTTTAAATATCAGAAATTGTTTTGAAAAAAAATTCACAATCTTCAAAAAAGCCAAATCAGTTAATAATTATTACTTACGTTATCTGTGCTGTATGTTGGTATAATTTTTTAAACATCTTTTAATCTCTTAGTAGGTTACAAGTCTTACAAATCTAACAGCAATTTACAACATTTTCAAGAAACCAAAACCAATTATTTTAGGGACCAATTCAATTCTCAAAGGGCTTTTAAAGGCCTATGTAGTAGAAACCCCCCATAATATCACCCCTTATTCAAAACTGCACCCTCAAAGTATTCAAAACTGAGTTTAGTTAGTTTTTTAGCGTTTCACAGGAAGTAAAGCAAAATAGAGGTGAAATTTAGAAATGTCATGTTTTTTTAATAATATGTGCATTGATCTATAAAAAAAAATGCGCAGTCACAAGGGGTTAAAAGGAAAAACTACATCCTCCACGTCATTGCATCATTTCTCTCATTTACACATGTGGAAGAAAACTGCTGTTTGGCACATGGCAGGGCACAGAAGGCGAGGAGTGTCATTCACCTCTAGGAGGGGAGATTTTGCTGGAATTGATTTCAGACACCATGACAGATTTGCAAAACCGCTGAGGTACCAGTGTAGTGGAAAATGCTGCAACCCAGATGGAGGGAACCAGTGGATGGGAGTAGTAGCAGCGGATGACGTGCCACCAGCTAGGCCGAGCACACTCAACCCGCTCCCCAGCTCTGCTCCGTTGAGCGGGATCCTGCAGCACTATCTGATGGTGGTGGTAGTAGTTTCCCCCAGGGCACTTCCAATTGGAGAGGGGACCTCTCTACTCTGAGTCAATGTGATGGTGTTCGGAAGGGCCCTTATGGTAAAGCAGTTATGACTCAGGCAGCTAGTAGTGCAGTTGAACAGGATAATGCTTTACTTCAGCAACTGTGTAGTACAACAAGCAGCTTCCAACAATGGGGGTATTAGTCTCTCAGTGTCCAACTCCCCAGCCTTTGTCTTAGGAGCGTGCCAAGGGATGATAAAATCTCTAAGGGTAATGTCACTCCAACTACAACTTCTCTCATGTGCCACTCCCAGCTGTAGATACTGGGGACTGAAGTGCAGGGTAGCCAAACTCCCTTTCTCAGGACTGTCTCCAGTTGAGCCTAGGGCAATTCTCTCTTATCCTAGAGGCTGTATGGACGGCCGCTGAAGTCCATTCTCAGTGCTTGTGCTCTCCTCTGCACGCTACAGAAACTCAACTGTAATTCACACTAGACTGGCACTAGACTCAAAAGTCCCAGTGACCTGTGATTGGCCAGGGCTGTACCAAAGGGAAGGTTTGAAAACTGGTGGAAAACAACAAAGGATAATCTGCATACAATAGACAATACCTAGAACATAGAACATAGAGGACGGGACACACCAACACAACCCAGAGGCACAAAAGACAAATAGTTAAAGCAGTAGCACTCTGGGATACCGCAAAAATACAAGAAAGTGAACTCATTTTGCAAACTACACCCTTCAAAAAATCTGTCAAGGGGTAAAGTGATCATTTTTACCCCAGAAATGCTTTTCAAAAAAGAATGTACAGCAAATGGTGCAAAATGAAGACTTATCTTTTTACACAATTAAACTATTTCAGTGCCCAATGTGCCATGCCCAGTTTGTACCTCTATGAATAGTCAGCTCTCCAGTTATTATACTGTGTTTTGTGATGTTAGAAGCACCTTATACGTGGCCCTAATATTTTGCCTGGAAATATGATGGGGTTCACAAGTGCACATTTGAGGTCTAATATGCAGAGGCTCTGAGATGTAATGTAAAAAATGAACTGCAGAGATATGACCCCATTTTAGAAACTATGGCCCTCAAGGAATTTCTCAAGCAGCATAGTTATCCTTTTTATCCCAGGGCTGCTTCCCAAAGCTTAAAGGTGTATTCCCATGATCATGACCATATCTATACTTGTAGATAATTAAAAGTTAGACATTGTTGCAAATATAAGTAATTAATTAAAAGTTCTGCAGAGTTTTAAAGATTTTCTCTAATCATCTTAGTGGTGACATCTGTTGTCTTGATCGGTTGCCAATGGATACGACCATGAATGCAGAAACTTTCTGTGGTCTGGGACTTGTCAAAAACCCCGCCCAGATTTTCTTTTTTTGGGGGGCTTATCACCCAAAAACAAAACCCAAAAGGGGGGTAAAAAAAAAAAAAAAAACCAAAAAAAAAATATAAATTAAAAAAAAAAAAAAAAAAAATAAAAAAAAAAAAAAAAAAAAAATTTAAAAAAAAAAAAATTAAAAAATTAAAAAAAAAAAAAATAAAAAATAAAAATTTTTTAAAAATTTTTTATTTTTATTTTTTTTTTTTTTTTTTTTTTTATAAAAAATATTAGATTCACACTGAAGGCATCAAAACTATGAATTAACACATGTGGAATTATATACTTAACAAAAAAGTGTGAAATGACTGAAAATATGTCTTATATTCTAGGTTCTTCAAAGTAGCCACCTTTTGCTTTGATTACTGCTTTGCACACTCTTGGCATTCTCTTGATGAGCTTCAAGAGGGTAGTCACCCGAAATGGTCTTCCAACAGTCTTGAAGGAGTTCCCAGAGATGCTTAGCACTTGTTGGCCCTTTTGCCTTCACTCTGCGGTCCAGCTAACTCCAAACCATCTCGATTGGGTTCAGGTCTGGTGACTGTGGAGGCCAGGTCATCTGGCGTAGCATCCCATCACTCTCCTTCTTGGTCAAATAGCCCTTACACAGTCTGGAGGTGTGTTTGGGGTCATTGTCCTGTTGAAAAAAAAATGATGGCCCCCCCAAAAGAAAACCGGGGGGAAAAACCCCCCGCCCCAAAAAGTGGGGGTAAACCCGCCGGTCTCAATCCCCCCTTATTTTTTTAAAAATCCAAACTGTTCCCACAAAAAAACACCCCCCCCCACCATCACACCTCCTCCTCCATGCTTCATGGTGGGAACCAGGCATGTAGAGTCCATTCGTTCACCTTTTCTGCGTCGCACAAAGACACGGTGGTTGGAACCAAAGATCTCAAATTTGGACTCATTAGACCAAAGCACAGATTTCCACAGGTCTAATGTCCATTCCTTGTGTTCTTCTTGTGCTTGTTGCCTGTCCTTAGCAGTGGTTTCCTAGCAGCTATTTTACCATGAAGGCCTGCTGCACACAGTCTCCTCTTAACAGTTGTTGTAGAGATGTGTCTGCTGATAGAACTCTGTGTGGCATTGACCTGGTCTCTAATCTGAGCTGCTGTTAACCTGCGATTTCTGAGGCTGGTGACTCGGATGAACTTATCCTCCGCAGCAGAGGTGACTCTTGGTCTTCCTTTCCTGGGGCGGTCCTCATGTGAGCCAGTTTCTTTGTAGCGCTTGATGGTTTTGGCCACTGCACTTGGGGACACTTTCAAAGTTTTCCCAATTTTTCAGACTGACTGACCTTCATTTCTTAAAGTAATGATGGCCACTCGTTTTTCTTTACTTAGCTGCTTTTTTCTTGCCATAATACAAATTCTAACACTCCATTCAGTAGGACTATCAGCTGTGTATCCACCTGACTTCTGAACAACACAACTGATGGTCCCAACCCCATTTATAAGGCAAGAAATCCCACTTATTAAACCTGACAGGGCACACCTGTGAAGTGAAATCCATTTCAGGTGACTACCTCTTGAACTCATCAAGAGAATGCCAAGAGTGTGCCAAGCAGTAATCAAAGCAAAAGGTGGCTACTTTGAAGAACCTAGAATATAAGACATATTTTCAGTTGTTTCACACTTTTTTGTTAAGTATATAATTCCACATGTGTTAATTCATAGTTTTGATGCCTTCAGTGTGAATCTACAATTTTTATACTCATGAAAATACAGAAAACTCTTGGAATGAGAAGATGTGTCCAAACTTTTGGTCTGTACTGTATAACCACCCTAAAAACAGCACAATTAATTTGCCCTCAAAATATCAAATATATAATTTCAAAACAAAAAACAGCAAACAAAAAACAGGCACGGCAGCCTGGAATAGGAAAAAACCAACCAGACACTTACTGTGATTCAGATGACGCCTGTGTTGCTGAGTAACAAATACCAGAAGGGGAGAGGAGTGACACAGTCCACGGTTCAATAGTAACACCAGTAATAACGGGCTAGATAAGGAAGCAGCTGTATCTGAACTATCCCTATTGCACCCTATATATCAAAACACTAAATTGACCCTAAATTCCTAACTCGGGGCCACCGCCCTAAATAGCAAGTGCCCCCGACTGGAACCTGTCCCTAAAATAAACAATCCCTATCAAATCCCTTCAAAACAAATTGATATAAAGAGAACAAAAAAACACAAAAAACAAAACAAAACTAGGTACGCCCAGCACAAATAAAAATAACCAAACATGCAATCCCGACATGCATGTTTCGCTAAACTCATCAGGGGATAGAGTGGGTTAATGAAAATCTAAGATATGAAAAATGGAACCACAATAAAGATACCACGCTGTGCCAAATGTAGAAAAAACAACCACTAAAGTCAAGTGTTAACCATCAAGAAACATAGCACAAATATAGGTAGTACATTAAACTCCTTATGGTGTTACAGATATCAGACAACTAATCACAGGTACAAAACAACACCATGGTATATATCAAAAAGTGGCCATTAATGTGGGGAAACAGCACAGTTAAAACGCTAGATATTCCCACAGCAGGTATATGGAGTGCCAAACATTCCTGCTGGACAGGTTATCAGGCAGGGACACTACATGTATGAGAAGATATCCCGGCCACAATAAGGAAATCATGGCTGATTTTCAGACCTTAGAAAAGTCCTGCATTTATGGTCGTATCCACTGGCAACCGATCAAGACAACAGACTGTCACCACAAGATATTTATAGAAAATCTTTAGAACTCTGCAAAATGTTTAATTACTTATATTTGTGAAAACGTTTAACTTTTTATCTACATATTTAAAAATGATTATGCTCATGGGAATACCCCTTTAATGCACAGAAGATGTTTCATAGTGAAATTTGCAATTCTTCCAGAGATACAACATTTCAGTGCACAATATGTGGTGGAGCACATTCCTAAAACAAGGTTATGCTGGTTGCAGCAATGTCATATATCTCTGCGTAAACTGCTGCTTGTGCAGACAGCGGGGCTCAGAAGAGAAGGACCATTGTGTGTTTTGGCTTTTGGAGAGTAGATTTACAGGGACAGGTTTTCCAGACACCATGTCACTTCTGCAGGGCACCAGTGGTGGCAGTGAAGAGGAGAAGTAACCACATTTTATTATCTACAAGGAATTTTTCATGCTACATAGTGAGCATTTTTATCCCTTAAATGCTGCAGTAATTTATTTTCCATAAAATAAATGGAAAATAAATGTACTTAGGGCAGAAGTTACCAAAACGGCACCGATCTCTGCCCACTGTCAGAACGACATTCCTGACAGTCTAGCTAGATGAGGAATGCCCCCCCCCCCCCGACTGTACTCGTCCATAGGTCTGTACTGAAAGAGGGGGCTTCCTTACCACCCTGCGAGGACGCTGAGCTGTGAGGAACGTCCCTGTCCCATATCAATTACAGTACGGGACAGTATGTCACTGGGAGGAAGGGACTCTTAGCATCCTAGCACGAAGTACAAGCCGGTAAATCTGGCTAACACATGGACCGTGTTTCACGTGTGCTGCTGCCCTTATATATATTACTCATTCAGTCACCACTAGAGATAGGCGACCCTCTCAAGACATCCAGAATGAGAGCAGATACACAACCTCACACTACACACACATAACACAACAGTGAGGATCATATACAGCACAGACATCAGACGTGGTAATGACCGGAGACCACACATCCAGAATGAGAGCAGATACACAACCTCACACTACACACATATATACTGTACATACACAGCTCAGTGTATTGTATGGAGATGTCACAGAGCTGAGGACACATCACATCATTCCTTCCCCCTCCCTGCTTGTTAGTACATGAAGCTTGTGTGTGGCTGTTGTCACTTACTTGTTACGATGAAGATGCAGCCGGTCTGGGAACCTCTGGAGGTCGAGCTCTGATCTGCGGCTCTGGGCTTTTTATCTTCTCTTCACACATACAGGGTAGATCTAGAGCTATTTGGAAAACTCCCCTGATGATAAAATCTGCAAGTGATGGTTATGAAGTTCAGGAGAGATAAATCTACAGTACAGACCAAAAGTTTGGACACACCTTCTCATTCCAAGAGTTTTCTGTATTTTCATGACTATAAAAATTGTAGATTCACACTGAAGGCATCAAAACTATGTATTAGCACATGTGGAATTATATACTTAACAAAAAAGTGTGAAACATCTGAAAATATGTCTTATTGTTTAGGGTCTTGCCAGATGTAGCAATACCCTATACTACTGCAGTGGTCTGGGAGGAAGGACAGAGACAAGTGAGCCCTAATCTCACCCCAGCCACTGTCCCTTCCTATTGCCACAGTTACCCTAAATGGTAAAAGGACAACCTGAAGACAAGCCCTATACTGGGTAAGTGACACACAGAACAGGACAAGACAAGACAAAAACAACACAGAAGCAGAGTGAGCAAGCCAAGGGTTTGGTAACAAACGAGCAATGCAGTACAAAGTCAAAATCCAAGAGAATAGTCAAAAGGCAAGCCAAAGGGTCAAAGAATCAGGTAACAAAGTAGCAAGGGATATAACAAGGAGAGCAGGCAAAGACAGTGCAATAACCGGCAACTAGCTGAGAAAGTGACATCCCGTATATAGAAAGTCTGGGCCCAGCCCCAGACCTGATAGGTACACAGGCTGTCAATCACACAGGCCAGGAAGAGATTGACTCTATGCAGTCCAGAGAGAAATGCTCAGAACACGGGTGTGGCCGGAAATCCATTACATTGTCTAGGACCATGTTCAGACTGAGCAAAAGAAACCTACGCAAGGAATCAAACTGAACACGCCTCCTTCGCCACAGCATCCGAGCGGAGGGTGACGCAGAGACCCGAACAGTCAGAGACGTTACACTTACAGTCATGGCCACAAGTTTTGAGAATGACACAAATATTCTATTTTCACATGATCTGCTGCCCTCCGGTTTTTATGTGTTTTTGTCAGATGTTTTTATCACATACAGAAATAGAATTGCATTCATATTATGAGTAACAGAAGCTTATATTGACAGTTAGAATGAGTTAATGCAGCAAGTCAATATTTGCAGTGTTGACCCTTCTTCTTCAGGACCTCTGCAATTCTCCCTGGCATGCTCTCAATCAACTTCTGGACCAAATCCTGACTGATAGCAGTCCATTCTTGCAGAATCAATGCTTTCATTTTGTCTGAATTTGTTGGTTTTTGTTTGTCCACCCGTCTCTTGATGATTGACCACAAGTTCTCAATGGGATTAAGATCTGGGGAGTTTCCAGGCCATGGACCCAAAATCTCTATGTTTTGTTCCCTGAGCCATTTAGTTATCACCTTTGCTTTATGGCAAGGTGCTCCATCATGCTGGAAAAGGCATTGTTGAGCGCCAAACTGCTCTTGGACGGTTGGGAGAAGTTGCTCTTGGAGGACATTCTGGTACCATTCTTTATTCATGGCTGTGTTTTTAGGCAAGCCAATTCACTTTGCTCTGTACTGATGAAGGACAACAATCCGGAAACAGCGCTGTATGCAGATAAGTGAAATTGGCTTGGCTAAGATCCCTTTGCTGTCTCAAGGCTCGGTGAGTCAAAAGCAAATTGAGGATCTGTTACATCCAATAGAGGGCGCATGAGCTCCCCAGCTCCTTTCCCATAATGCCTTGTGATATGTAGATGCTAAGTAGAGGGCGAAAGGCAATTAAAATCTCTACACACCTTCTCTGGTGCTCTCCTCAATGTGAGAGATTCTTGTCCCTAACCCACTCATTGCCTCCCACTAAGCCAGCCAATTCACTTTGCTCTGTACTGATGAAGGACAACAATCCGGAAACAGCGCTGTATGCAGATAAGTGAAATTGGCTTGGCTAAGATCCCTTTGCTGTCTCAAGGCTCGGTGAGTCAAAAGCAAATTGAGGATCTGTTACATCCAATAGAGGGCGCATGAGCTCCCCAGCTCCTTTCCCATAATGCCTTGTGATATTTAGGCAAGACTGTGAGAGAGCCGATTCCCTTGGCTGAGAAGCAACCCCACACATGAATGGTTTCAGGATGCTTTACAGTTGGCATGAGACAAGACTGGTGGTAGCGCTCACCTCTTCTTCTCCGAATAAGCTGTTTTCCAGATGTTCCAAACAATCAAAAAGGGGATTCATCAGAGAAAATGACTTTACCCCAGTCCTCAGCAGTCCACTCCCTGTACCTTTTGCAGAATATCAGTCTGTCCCTGATGTTTTTTCTGGACTGAAGTGGCTTCTTTGCTGCCCTCCTTGAGACCAGGCCTTGCTCCAAGAGTCTCCGCCTCACAGTGCGTGCAGATGCACTCACACCTGCCTGCTGCCATTCCTCAGCAAGCTCTGCACTGCTGGTAGCCCGATCCCGCAGCTGAAACACTTTTAAGAGACGGTCCTGCCGCTTGCTGGTCTTTCTTGGGCGCCCTGGAGCCTTTTTGGCACCAATGGAACCTCTCTCCTTGAAGTTCTTGATGATGCAATAGATTGTTGACTGAGGTGCAATCTTTCTAGCTGCAATACTCTTCCCAGTTAGGCCATTTTTGTGCAGTGCAATGATGACTGCACGTGTTTCTTTAGAGATAACCATGGTTAACAGAAGAGAAACAATGATGGCAAGCACCAGCCTCCTTTTAAAGTGTCCAGTGGTGTCATTCTTACTTAATCATGACAGATTGATCTCCAGCCCTGTCCTCATCAACACCCACACCTGTGTTAATGGAGCAATCACTGAAACGATGTTAGGTGGTCCTTTTAAGGCAGGGCTGCAATGATGTTGAAATGTGTTTTGGGGGATAAAGTTCATTTTCTAGGCAAATATTGACTTTGCAAGTAATTGCTGTTAAGCTGATCACTCTTTATAACATTCTGGAGTATATGCAAATTGCCATTAGAAAAACTGAAGCAGTAGACTTTGTAAAAATTCATATTTGTATCATTCTCAAAACTTTTGGCCATGACTGTATATTCTAGGTTCTTCAAAGTAGCCACCTTTTGCTTTGATTACTGCTTTGCACACTCTTGGCATTCTCTTGATGAGCTTCAAGAGGTAGTCACCTGAAATGGTCAGAGACTTAGGGTCACCTCCATGATATTCCCATACATGGGTAGAGAGGGTGCGATCTTCTCTCCGTGTGATATAGCCTACATGGTCAAGTATTCTGCGTCAAGGTATAGAACGAGTGTGTCCCCCAATGAGAGGTGGTAACTGGGATCGGTTGATCCTACAACATGAGACCAGGCGTATTTTTCAATTTCAGAGTGTGAAACCTAAAGGCTTGAATGATTCACTCTCTTTTGCATCATTTATATAATTATGGTTTCATCTGCATTTTACATCTATTTAGTCTGTTTATATAGCAATATTAGTTTTCATTCAACTCTATGGTTTATTATTATGCTTTACCCAAATATCTTTTGTTTATTTTACTGATGTTTTACATCTTTGGGTATTTCTCTATATTGATGGGATATAACAATTAAAACAGTACATAATTTTATGCACTGCTGTGGTGGCTGGTTTATCTTTGCCACTCTAGTACATATTAGTGTACATATCAATGTTTCCCTAGTCCAGTCATTTACCCGTTCTTACAGACTTATACTTGTATTTTGCATTTGTTATCTTAAGTAAATCTGATTGTGATCTTGAAAGGTTCTTTTCTGTTTACTTTATTGCAGTCTTGTTTTCATTCACCATTTTCTCTTTTTTACATTTGTTTGTTCAGTGTCTCCTCTCCATGGAAACCTGTTTTCCCCTGCATGACAAACCTCTGGACGAGGTGGGCGGAGCCTCGGTCCGATGACGTCATGAGGGGGGAGAGTCATGGGGGCGGAGCTACGTGTTTATTAACCCGGCGGGACACAGTGAATGGCGTCGGCTCTCTTAGTACCAGTGTCCACCATCAGGACACTGGGAACTGCAGTTATTACTGCAAATTATCTCAGTAAGCTTGATATTATCTATATCTTTAGCTTCTCCTGATGAACCCTGCTTATCTCTGGGGGAAACGCATTGAGGATAGTTTTATACAAATAGGGGCTCTGTTTACATTGCTAAAGCCTCTTAGAGGATAGCTTTAACAAACAGGGGCTGTGTTTATTTTGAGATAAGCCTCTTAGAGGATAGCTATATACAAACAGGGGCTGTGTGGACATTGTTATAAACCTCTTAGAGGATATCTTTATACAAACAAGGGCTGTGTTTACATTTTGTTAAGCCTCTTAAGATAGATCTATTCAAACAGGGGCTCTATTAACCTTGTGATAAAGCCACTCACATGCTGCTGATTATTGAACACTTAGTTTAGCTGTTTTTCAAACAGAGGCTTTATGGACATTGTGAAAGCTACTTATGTGCTGTTGTCTGCTTAATGCCACATGCAGCAACACTACAGACGTCATTTTCTTTGTAGTGCATTGTACACTTTTTAATCAGATTATTAAAGGTTATATTTTAGGTATTAGTGCTAGTTTGTTATTTTTTCACAAAGACACAGTGATTGGAACCAAAGATCTCAAATTTGAACTCATCAGACCAAAGTACAGATTTCCACAGGTCTAATGTCCATTCCTTGTGTTCTTTAGCCCAAACAAGTCTCTTCTTCTTGTTGCCTGTCCTTAGCAGTGGTTTCCTAGCAGCTATTTTACCATGAAGGCCTGCTGCACACAGTCTCCTCTTAACAGTTGTTGTAGAGATGTGTCTGCTGATAGAACTCTGTGTGGCATTGACCTGGTCTCTAATCTGAGCTGCTGTTAACCTGCCATTTCTGAGGCTGGTGACTCAGATGAACTTATCCTCCGCAGCAGAGGTGACTCTTGGTCTTCCTTTCCTGGGGTGGTCCTCATGTGAGCCAGTTTCTTTGTAGCGCTTGATGGTTTTGGCCACTGCACTTGGGGACACTTTCAAAGTTTTCCCAATTTTTCAGACTGACTGACCTTCATTTCTTAAAGTAATGATGGCCACTCGTTTTTCTTTACTTAGCTGCTTTTTCTTGCCATAATACAAATTCTAACACTCCATTCAGTAGGACTATCAGCTGTGTATCCACCTGACTTCTGAACAACACAACTGATGGTCCCAACCCTATTTATAAGGCAAGAAATCCCACTTATTAAACCTGACAGGGCACACCTGTGAAGTGAAACCCATTTCAGGTGACTACCTCTTGACGCTCATCAAGAGAATGCCAAGAGTGTGCAAAGCAGTAATCAAAGCAAAAGGTGGCTACTTTGAAGAACCTAGAATATAAGACATATTTTCAGTTGTTTCACACTTTTTTGTTAAGTATATAATTCCACATGTGTTAATTCATAGTTTTGATGCCTTCAGTGTGAATCTACAATTTTTATAGTCATGAAAATACAGAAAACTCTTGGAATGAGAAGGTGCGTCCAAACTTTTGGTCTGTACTGTATATAAAAACATATAATTGTTCTGTTTATCTGCGTTCTAAGATTTGACCCTTCTACTCCTTGATGGAAAAAGTTTGTTAAAGACATACAGTATATAAAATAGTTTCTTGTACAAGATAACTTTCCCCTGCCCATGTAAAGCTACTTAATAAACCTATAACAATTAAGGACTTTTCTGAGATCATCTAGTCACTTAAATTGAGCAAGGCACTGGGGCCTGACAACTTTTACCAGAATTTTTTTTTTTTTATTATTTTCAAATTATCCCATGGTTACTCGCTTTATTTAACAATTTTCTTTGGTGAGATCCAATGCCAGGGTGATCCTACATGTCTTATATTAGAGTCCTACCTAGACAAAGGAAGTGGGATCATTGTGTCCTACCATATCTCACTTATAAATGTGAACATTAAGATCATGCACAAAGTGACGTCCGATTATCTGGCAGTGATATTCTCTTATCTCATAGTCTCAGCAAAGGTTGGGTTTGTTAGAGGTTTTGGGTTCAGTTGGCTCAGGACCGAGATTAGTTTTGGGTTGAATAAGTTCAATACAAACCACAAATTAAATTAGTTTAAAAGACCGCCATAGTGAATGTGACATGTATGTCACAAAAACAGAGGGTAAGCAACAAATACAACCTCCAAGTTGAAGTATTCACTACACTGCCACTTACTGCAAAGGTTTTTTAGAAAAATTAGCCCATTATGATGACTTTAAGAGCTATAGGCTTGTTGTTATTTAGGAGACACATTTGTGGCTGTAAGCCTAGATTAAGAGTCAGGAAGAATTGGCTTTTCAAAAAAAAAAAAAAAATGGTATCAGATGTGAAATGAAAATGTTTCTATTTTTTATTTTTATAGAAACACTGTGGCACCAACATGTGCTATTGTGGAATGTGATAATGGACAAGGCCGCAGGACATGACTGCTAAATAGTGGTGGTGGCAGTGGTGGCAACTGTGACAACGTGAGTAAGAGTGTGGCATGGAATTATATGATGGACCAGGCTGCAGCACATGTCTGACATGAGTGGTGGTGGCTGCTTGATGCTTATTATACACATGTTGCTGTGTAACCAGTGGACCATGCAGCAAGTCACGATTGTTGATATATGCGCGGACCCAGGGACCTGCCATGGTTAGTGGTCTTGGCCATTGTGGTCATTGTCATCACCATCTTGTAAGAAATAAGGTACTGTATCCTCCCCTGGCTGTGCGTGGGACATATCTAGGAACCCCTCTGCATCCAAGGGAGAGTCTTCCTCTTCCTCCTCTTCCAATATAGGAGTCTCAGTTTCTCCACTATAATGACCCTGACCCAGATCCTCATCCTCCTCGATCAATACAGGGCGATGACGTTGACTAGAGATGTAAATTTTTTCTTTTCTTCAGTCCCTCGGTGCATGAGTGTAAGTGTTTCCTGTAAGATATACACTAGAGGAATCACATCAACATGTTACAATCGGAAACGGTCCAGAGCCCTGCATGATGTTGGAACTGGGCCTGCACAACCAGAGTGGAACTAGCATCTGCCTTGTTGTGTTTGTAGACAGTGGCCACTGCTGCTTAAAACATTGACCCAGTGAGCCTTGAAAGCCATGTGTTGTCATTGTGTTATGGAATTGCTAGTGGAGCAATTCCCCGGTAGCTGCTGGTGAACCCTGGGAGGAGGGGAACAACAAGAAAGTGAGTCCTAAGCTGAACACACCCCCTGTCCCTGCCTACTTGCCTCACTTGCCTCACTGACAGTGGACAACTGGACAGTGGACAACTGAAGACAAGAAAAACAACAACAAACAGGAGGTTAGCTAGCCAAGGGGTCGCAACCAGTCAAGCAGCGCAGTACAAAATTGGAATCCAAGAGAGTAGTCACAAGAAAAGCCGAAGGTCAGAAATGTAAATACAAAGAGTACAGTATAGAGCCAGCATGCAGAGAAAAGGCAATAGCAAGCACTAAGGTGAGTTCGGACAAACAATAGGAAGAAAGAATACTCCCCAGACTTGATTGGAGGGAAAGAAAGCGCTGCGGAATATGATGGCGCTATATAAGTAAGCATAATAAATAAATAAATAAAAATATGTCAATAACACAAGTAAGGCTGAGATTAAGTATTTGAGGAGCAGAGGGAAACAAAGGTGTAAGAGATGGGTGTGGTGGAAAATCAATTACAGAGGTGAGGGAATAGGACAGTGTTCAGACAGATACAACAAGAACCTAAAGCAAGGAATCATAGCCAGACACGCCTAGTGCACCGTAGCATATGGCCGGAGGGTGACGTTGAAGTCCGAGCAGGCAAGGATGTATCACATTGTCTATAATTTCTGCCTCATGTGTCGACGGTGGTATGCACTTTTCCCCAGACTGACAAATCCAAGGAAAGGTCCATGGATAGTGTTGGGGTATTATTTATGTTCAATTTGAAGCCTGAGTGGGTGAGTGCTAGATTGAGTGAGTCGTTTAAATTGACCCGTGACAGCCACACCCACGTCACATGCTATGGCGGCTTGTACATGACACTGTGCAACACCTTATCTGTGTCGTTCCAACTCTGTTTCAAAAATGTTGGTGCCTTTATGTGAGCAGAAGAAGCTGGTGAATGATTACTGCATACAGCAGACCACAGAGACAATGTATTACTTCTAGATATGTCATTGGAAGCTCACGAAGGAAGTATGTTGGTTTCTCAAGCCTTTTGAAGAGGCCACCAAATTTGTCAGTAGAGACAACTGTAGCATCAATGATCTTATGGGAAAAACTTACACTAACACAAGGAGAAACAGTTTCTACCTCTTAGTCAATATCATTGCCCTGAGTTGATAGTAGAGGAAGAGGACCTGAGTCAGTGTTGTTATTAGAGATGGGCGAACCTCTGAAGATTCATTTCATCCTGGGTCCACCACAACAGAAAACTCTACTCCTTCCCTTTTTCAATCTAGAATGGCCAACTTCAGGGTGGTGAGTACTTTTTTCACCCCAAGAAATTCACATGTGTAGCAACCTATGTTAAGTTTGTTGAACAGGACCTCCAACCTCTCAAAAACATTTAAAAATTGTCCTAATGGCCCTAGACAAGGGAAAGTGCACTGAACTCTTTACAAGACAATGGCTCAATTATTATTAAACCTGCTGACAAAGGAGCTGGCTTAGTGATACAAAATGTGACGGATTATAAAACTGAAATTTGGGTCAATTAAGTGACTTGATGGTATATAAACCCATTCCTTATAATCCCACTCCAGAACTGTGTTCCAAACTTCATAACATTCTTGATAGAGCCCTAACACGAGGACAAATTTCCCACAGACTGAACAAATATATGACAATTCTGTTTCCCCAAATACCTGTACCATACACACTACCCATAAAAAACGTTCACATCCACTTGGACACCCTGTGTCAGGAGCTTATACCATCTTTCAAGAACCTGCAAATGTACAAGATGCCCTTCTCAGGCCTTATGCAGAAAAGGACAGTCATTCACTAAGGACACAACTGATTTCATGAATAAAACTTGTGCCCTGTCATGTCAGTGGTCAAACTGATGTCCTGTAACGATGGATGTCTGAAGTCTCTATAGCAACATTGCTACTGATGTAGGTATAGAAATTGTCAGGGAAACCCTAATAAAACATGAGAACTATTCCCCACAACATATTGAGTTTATTATTGAACTATTGTAGTTTGTTTTGGTCAGTAATTCCTTTCTTTTCTAGTCTCAGTTCTATTTATAACTAAAGGGAACCGCAATGGGATGTAATGTGGCCCCAGCATTTGTGGTACTTCTTATGAACCATTTTGAAGAACGTTATTACAGCTCTACACACCCGATACAGGTATATTGACAACTATACCTTGTCTAGCATGGCCCAAGTGAGATTTCGACCCAATTTCACTATTACCTCAATAACTCTTTTCCACAATCAAATTTTCAATTGAGGCAAATAATTCTTAGATCTCTTTTGATATTCTAGTCCAGGTAACCAATAATGAACTATAATTTTATGTACCACAAACCAACTGATAAAAATAGTTTACTTCATGTCTCTAGATGTTATGCGTTTCTAAAGACAAGAAAAACAACAGGCCGAACGGCGCCTAGAGTAATACAGTTTGAAAACAATTGTAATAGTGCTCAGGAGGAACAGTGGTGATAGGAGAGAGTGCACTCGCACAGTGTGGCCGGTGGTCAGCATGTACTCTCACCTTTTGGGGTTGTGATGAGTCACAACTACTATACAGGCATCAAGATAATCAGTGTTAAAGGAAGCTGCAGGACCTCTGTGTGTCTGGATGCTCCGGATCCAGGCGGGATAATAGTATGATGCTGAGGGGAAGCAGTAGAAATCCCTAAGAAAAAAAAACAGAAAAGATCGTCCGCGCTTTCCAATCCATTTTCTTTATTAAATAGCTCAGACACACAACGCGTTTTGAGGTTTATAACCGCTTTTTCAAGTGTATAATAGGCATAATATAAAGGCCATGTCTGCATGTGGTACAATTTATAGGGATATGGTTGAAGGCGACTCCACTTAAGGGGACGGGTTCAGCCTCAATGCAGAGCATGCCAACAAAAAACACTTTCTAGGATACAAAACAATTAGTTTTCTAGAACTAACTGATCTGTGTCAGGTATAAATGAATCGATTTCTAGGGGCTCCAGGGCATCCAAATGGGTTAGAACACTGAAAGACATGTTCAGCGCTCAAAAATAGCTAATGCGCATGCGCGAGCTGTGGTCCCGCTGTAGCCGCGCTGTGGAATCATCTGTGAGCCTTGTGCACATGTCTGTGGAGGATATGCTGGAGTCTGGCTCGTCTGTATTGAACGCTGAAATCAGCTGGTGGTTGATTTGGAGCAGCTGGAGTTTGTTTATTACTGAATCCACGTGGCTGAGCTTTTAAGTTTCTGTAGCTTGCGCGTTTTAGTGCTGGCACTGTTTGTATAGCGATCTATACATAGAATTGTATGGATACAAGTAGCTAGGTGGTTCTAACTGTGATACTGGGGAATAGGGATACAGTGTCGGACTGGGATGTCTAGGGCCCACCAGTGGAATTGTTTCTAGGGGTCCACCCCCAGGACCCCCGCAGATCAGCAATACCGAGACGGCTAAAGGTAATAGCAAGTCAGGAGCCATGCTGCTCACCCGCCATACAATGTGCACCACTGCACTACCTAAACCAAATGCTACACCCTGTATAGCAAGTGAACAGTGTGGATCCTAGAATTGTTACCATTACCTGTAGCCGCTCTGTCCTGGAAAAGCTGATCTGCAGAGGTCCTGGCTGTTGTATCGCCGCAGATGTAATATTGATGGCCTGTCCTAAGGACAGGCCATCAATATTAGAAAGATGGATAAATCCTTTAAAGAGGTTGTGCAGGAATTGGAGCAACCCATGTGCTGGGTGGGAGGTGTAAAAATAAAAAATAAATAAATAAATAAGCATATTCACCTGTACCCGGCGCTCCGTTGTCCGCTTCCAGTGTTCATTCAGTCTCATGCCAGAATCTCCTTGCTGGGAGTCCTGCACCTCATGTGACCGCTAAGACCAATTAGGTACTGGATTTCCAGAAATGAGGGGCTGCCATGAGACCGAACAGACACCTTCCTTGTGGCCGCCACAGTGGTCACTCCAGTTTATGAACAACCTCTTTTAATGATAGGCCATCAATATTAGATCTGCAAAAGTCCAACACCTGCGACTCCCGCAGATCACCCATACCGAGACAGCGCGGTTTGCTGTACAAACTGTAGGGTGAGTGTAGGTACTGCAGTGTTGTCCCATATATTTCACTGAGACAGCACTGCAATACCTACACTCACTGCTACAGTTTTTATGGCAAGTGAGTAGTACGGTGAATGAGCAGCATGGATTGTGGTATATAAACAATACCATGAAGCACTTTGTCTCAGTACCAGTCCCTTATAAATAATAGTCCCTGATCTTAAATAGTGCTCCTTATCAGTAATTGCCCCTTCTTTTAGATAATAGTCACCATAACCAGTAATACCCCCCTCATAAATAATAGTCCCTCCTTATTTATAAGGTGGAAAACTATTATTAAGGGGTAGACTATTTATCGAGGGGAGCTATTTTACATGGGACTATAATTTATAAGAGAGAACTATTATAAGGGGTAAATTCTTATTTTAATAGGGATTATTATAAGGGGAAACTATTATTTATAAGGGAAGACTATTATGGACTATTATATTTAAGGAGGGATATTTATAATAGTTCCCGCTTATAATAGCCCTCCTTAAATATAACAGTTCCCCACCATAATAGCCCCCTTTATAAATAATCCCCCCTCACAAGTAACAGTCTCCCTTTTATAAATAGTTCTCCTCATAAATAATAGGTTTACGTTTATATATAAGTGCACCCCTTTGCTTTTCAGAAAAAAAAAAAAATCCTATACTTACCTTCCCATGATTCCCCATGAGTGGAGCAGCCGAGGCCTTTCCCAGCTGTTGCACTCTGATGCAGGTCTAATGCAGATGGCACGAAGAAGTGACATCATCACACTTTCTGCACCGCTCCCGGAATGTCACCCCTCGCGTCACTGCAAGAGCAAGTCTTCTATGGCAGAACAGAGACTTTTACAGCTCTACCAAAGGTTTCAACAGTGTTGGTGTGTAGAGCATGCTGATACTGTTGTAAATGGAGCTCTCCTGATCAGAGTCATCATACAAAAAGTCTAGTGCTCCAGATCAGGAGCCCCTTTGGGAATGGGGGCCCTGTCGGATTGCCCACTTTCCCCCCCCTTCTAATGCCGGCCCTGCTTAGGAGCTCTGCAAATTAGACATGGCACCTGGAAACAATTCCTATAAAATCTGCTTTTCAAATGCCCAGTGGCGCTCCTTCCTTTTGGTGCCCTGTTGTGTGCCCACACATAGGTTTACAGCCACATACAGAGATTTCTGTACTTGGGAGAAATTACATAACAAACTTTGAGATGCATTTTCTCCTTTAACTGCTTGTGAAAGTGTAAATTTTAGGGCTGAATGAACATACTATTAAAAAAAATGAAATGTCTAAATTTCACCTTCATTTTGTTTTAATGCCCATGAAATGCATAAAGGGTTAACAAACTTCCAAAATGTGTTTTTGAATTACTTAAGTTTTGAAAATGGGGTGATTTATGGAGGTTTCTAATATATAGACCTTTCAGCGCTGGGTGGTATGACTATCTGTCAGAAAAACAGAACATTTTTATTTTTTTTTTTAAATTCCCTTCAGATTTATTATCTTTTATAAATAAATGCAAAAAAATATAGATCAATGTTTACAACTAACATGATGTACAATGTGTCACGAAAAATCTCAAATTCACTTGGATAAGTTAAAGCGCCTCAAAGTTATTGCCATATAAAGTAACACATCAGATTAGAAAAATGAGGCCACATGCTTAAGATAGTTTTAGTCTGCGTCCTTAAGGGGTTAAACAAAGTATGAAGTTTTTATTATTACAGTGTGTGTTCTAAGAGATATCAGTTGTAGTAAAACTGGATGGGGAGGGGACAGACTGCTCTGTACTGTACACACCCCTTATCTCAGAAAGCAATGGAAAATGTGCTGCAGCCATAATGGGACTATTAGCAACAGAATAACTGATTGGACCCCATGTATGAAGGCTTATACAGTCAGAGAACAGACTGCCCACAAGCAGATATTTCAACTTTTCATGAAAACTCAGGCATTTGGCTGCAAAATATGACAGAAATCTGGCACACTGTCAATAGTTAATGTTCTCCATTCTGTGTTAGCACCTTCAGTACTTTTCTTTATTACTTAATAGGGTTGTCTAGGATTTTTCTTTTTGGCCCATCATTGGGATAGGCCATAAATATATGATCGGTGAGGAGTTCAACAGGAGGCCTCTGCACAAATAAGCAGTACGGGGGCGACTTCCAATGCCCGCACCATACACAACACATAGCCAGAAGCTCTATCACTTCAGCTCAGTCCTCACTGAAGTCAGTGAAATCTGAGCTGCAGTACTGATGCCAGGACACTATACGGGGCATAGAGCTAACTTCTTCCAGCCCCATGTTATGTATAGTACAGGTGTCAGAAGTGGCCTGCTACAGCTGACCTGTATGGGGGCTGCCTGTTGACCCCCCATCAATCACATATTTATAAGAGAGCTCATAAAAAAATAATTCCTGGCCATCCCCTTTAATCCTATTAGTGTTCTGATAATTTGTTTGTCTGTGCTTTAAATAGAGATGAGCAAACCATTTTGGATTGAACCAGATTAAACCTGAATTTTCCAGATGTTTGGGGTCCATACCCAACCTGAAACTTTAGGGGTTTGTCACCCTAGAATAGAGTGAAATTATTATACTCTTGGGTCCAGTGGCGTAACTAGGAATGGCTGGACCCCCAAGGCGAACATTTGATATGCCCCCCCTCCCCCGAACCGGTTACGGGTTCCCAAACAGTAAAATATGCTCAACAGTGGCCCCAGATAGTATTATATGCTCAACAATGGTCCCCACACAGCATTATATGCTCCACAGTGGCCCCCATACAGCATTATATGCTCTACATTGCTCCCCACACACACAGTATAATATGCTACCCACAGTGGCCCCACACAGTATAATATGCTCCACACAGTGGCCCCCACCCTGTATTATATACTCCCCGCAGTGGTCCCCACCCAGTATTATATGCTTCCCACAGTTGCCCCCACCCAGTATTATATGCCCCCCACAGTTGGCCCCACACAGTATTATATGCTCCCTACAGTGGCCCTCACACAGTATTATATGCTCTCCACAGTGGTCCCCACACAGTATTATATGCCCCCCACAGTGGCCCCCACCCAGTATTATATGCTCCCTACAGTGGCCCCCACACAGTATTATATGCTTCCCACAGTGGCTCCCACACAGTACTATATGCCCCCCATAGTGGCCCCCACCCAGTATTATATGCCTCCCACAGTGGCCCCTACCCAGTATTATATGCTCTACAGTTGTCCCCACACAGTATTATATGCTCTACAGTGGCCCCCACCCACTAGTATATGCTTTACAGTGTCCCCACCCAGTATTATATGCTCTACAGTGGCCCCCACCCAGTATTATATGCTCTACAGTGGCCCCCACCTAGTAGTATATGCTCCACAGTGGCTCCCCCACACAGTATTATATACTTACCACCAAGTATTATATGCTCTACAGTGGCCCCCTCCCAGTAGTATATGCTTTACAGTGGCCCCACCCAGTATTATATGCTCTACAGTGGCCCCCACCCAGTATTATATGCTCTACAGTGGCCCCCACACTGTATTATATGCTATACAGTGGCCCCCACCCAGTATTATATGCTCTACAGTGGCCCCCACCCAGTAGTATATGCTCCACAGTGGCCCCCACACAGTATTATAAGCTCCCAACAGCCCCCCCCTCCGCTTCGGTTTCCTCAGACCCCAGAGTATATATTAATCGAAGGCCCAGGGAAGGTGATTAAAAATAGCAAACATTCATACTGACCTTGCCTTATCTTTCCTTGGCATCCTCGCTCCATCCTGTCGTCTTCAGCGTCTTCAGGCCCTCTTCTGACGTCGCTGCTGAGGCCTCAGTCACATGATGGGAGAGCGCCGGAGAGAACACTGTGCCCAGGAGAGGTGAGAATATATATTTAATATTTTCCGTCTCCTCCCCTGGGAGCCCTGCCCTGCCATCTAATTGGAAAGGGGCCTGTAATATGCCAGAGTCTCTTTCCAATAACAGTATGTATAGTGGTCGGGGGAACCAGGCTTTCTCCGACCCTGCCAGGTACAGTCGTGGTCGCACCCCCTACGCACCCCCTTTAAACAGTATAAGATTTGCATTGGTTGTTAGGCTATACTGTAACTGTCAGGTCCCAACACATGAAGAATAGAAGTCCTCTGCATGACATGGGATTCCGTTGTCCACTTGAATTTCAGAGGTTTGATAAGTCGTATTCTCTTGTAGCACCACATATTATAAATAGAGTTGTGGTTGTGGGGTAAAGCTCTTGTTGCCATGAGTTCAAGACTTAAACCAAGAATTTTTTTTTTTAACAATACAATCATAAGATAAATAAAAAAATTTTTAAAAAAACTTTAATTTATAAAAATAGAGAAAAAACTAAAAGTTTAAGGCTGCATTTAAGGTTAGACATCTCAGGATATAACTGGTTACAGGAGCAGCTAAGAGGTGACACATCTGTATGTATTATATTATGTATGTTTTAACTGAACTATTAAGTTTCCTTTTACATTCAGTTCTGGTCTCAGAAGAATTATGTAACATTTAGGAAAGAAGATACAGCCCAGAAGTCCTGCACTAGATACCTCAATGGTGAAGACCACCACAGCCACCATGTATTTCCCCTTGGTGCTGAGATAGGCCATAATAAAGGCAATCCACACACTGCAGAAGACCAGCATGCTGAAGGTGATGTACTGAGCCTCATTGAAAGTGTCTGGAAGTTTCCTGGCTAAAAATGCTACAACAAAGCTCAAGACAGCCAGAAATCCCATATAACCTAAAGAAATGTAGAAAGCAATGATAGACCCTTCATCACATTGTAGGATTATCTTCCCTATTTCTACCTCTGTATCTTGATATGGGTATGGTGGAGATAAAGACAACCAGATGACACAGATGAAAACCTCAATGGATGAGAAGATTATTAGAAGACATGTAGAGAAATGTCTCCCGAGCCATCTCTTCATTGATGTGTTGGGTTTTGTGGCTTTGAAGGCCAAGACTACGGTGATTGTTTTGACCAGGATTGAAGAGACAGCAACTGTGAAAATGTTCCCAAAAGCCACTTGTCGGAGGAGACAGGACATTCTGGTTGGACGCCCAATAAATAGGAAAGGACAGAGAAAGGATAAAATGAGTGAGAGAAGAAGTATAAAGCTGAGGTTCTGGTTATTGGCCTTTACAATGGCGGTGTCCTTGTATTTGATGAATATTCCCAATATAACAGCAGTCAGAAGACAGAAGACCACGGCAATAACAACTAGAGATAACCCCAGTGTCTCCTCATAAGAAAGGAACACGATTGTTCTAGGGCTACAGGTGTCTCTTCTCTCATTCGACCATTGATCCTCAGAACACTTCAGACAACTTTCCATATCTGTGAAGATGGAGAGGTATATGACATCAATGATTCCTTATAGAATAATACTTTGTTATATAGGTAACTATTTCTGACTTTACAAGGTGAGGCAGTTTTGATACAGCAGTGAAGGAAAACTTTGTTTAAAGGGATATTCCTAACATTACAAGTTATTCCTATGCGTAAGATAGAGGATAATTGTTTAGTCATGGAAGTCCAACTGCTGGAACCCCTACTGATCACAAGAATGTCCTTTGTGTAATGGAAAAATGTAATGGCGGATTGTCTTGATACTCCATTCCATTTTATGGAGCTCCTATAAGTAATGCTCTAGTCCCTTAGAGATGAATGAAGGGGCAGTAAGCCTGCAAAACCTACCCGTCCATTCATACGTTGTACATGAGACCTCCGTTCTTGTGTCCAGTCCCTCACCGATCATACAGTTATCCCCAGTCCGCAAGATATCTTGCAATTACATTAAGGGGTTTTCACATGAACATAACCATATTTAAATTTCTACAACTAAGCAGGAACTTTCTATGGTTAGAAACCCAGCCATGATATCTATATTGTGTCCTGGTTATCTTCTTATACATGTAGTGTCCCTGCTTGATAACCCAACTACAATAAAGGTACCATGACTGGGTTTCTGAAAAGTTTCTGGTCATAAAAAGTTCTTGCATTCATGGTCATATCCATTGGCATCCGATCAAGACAACAGACTGTCACCACTAAGATGGTTAAAGAAAATCTCTAAAACTCTTTAAAATTTTAATTGTCTACAAAAATCTCTCAAAATAGTAAAACTAACACGCGATATAGCAGTCTTAATAAATTCCCCCAATATGTTTGAATTGGAGATGGAAAGATAATTGGAGGAATTTACTAAGACCAGCACATACTGCGCCAATTGTAATATTTAGAGTACTAGCGGCAGATGTGCTAGGATTATTATGTGGCTCTGACCTGATATATCTGGTGCACTACGAGAGGTCCAGAGACATTTCATGATTAATAGTAAATCTCTTGGGTCTTGATCTTGGGCTGCTCCACCCATTTTTTCAAATATTGTAACCAGGTCAGAAAGTTGCCAAAATGCTGCATTTTTGGTGCACTTTTAGAGTAATCAGCCTTGCACCAAAAATGCGCCACTTTTGTGCCAGGAATCGACAGATTATTAAATTCTCCTTAATGTATGAAACTGTTCAGCTTCATTTTTTCTTGACAGTCTGTAGGTAAATATTACCTGTCTCATTGGAGATTACGCCCTCCGGACAGCGGACACAATAGTAGCAGCAGCTCTGTTGACCTTCCCGGAGGACTTTCCTATATCCATGTAGACAGCTTGGAGTGCAGACAGATTGTGGAGTCTGGGAATAGAAGGAGGTTTATAAAGCAAAGTTTTGTAAACAATGTTTCTGCATTCAGTTTACATTGTGTTGAGGTGCTCAGAGAGGGGCTCAATCTGTCAGTGTGTCATGTACACCACTGTGCGCCTTCCACATTGGCTTCACTCCCATGAGCTTCTACTCGCGACCAGAAGTGAATTCTCTTCCAGTGCTACTATGGACAATTGAGACACAGATTTGGAGATATTTTCTACACTGTCTGTGAGTGCCTGATTCATTATTCTATATAGTATATAAAACAAAGTTTGACACTTCTGGAAATATGACAATATACATGAGGTTTAAGCATTTGTATTTTATTGGCCATTGATTTATTTATCATGGAATCTTCCAATAGTTGTTATTTGGTTTGGTTACTCTGCTTAATGGGGGATTACCGCCTAAGAAATTTATCACAAAACCATTGGCTAGGAGAGAAAATGTACACAATGAACTGGATTTGTCATGAATTTTCCAAATTGCTAATTTTTTAACGAAACTGAACCATTTGGAATTCTTCTTTGATTAACTAAAATGGCCATCAATGGTAAATTATTATATTCTGGGGTCTCTTCAGACTCCAGAGTATGATAGCTGGAGGTCCAGGGGAGGTGACAAAAAAAAAAGATTTTTACTCTCCTTCCGTTACCTCTTCTGGGCCTCCTCATGGTGTCCGGCATTTTTTTTTCTTCCTCCTAGTGGAGTCCGGCGCTCTTCTCTGACATCATGCACCCGGGGTCACTGCTGAGACCTGTGATTGGGGCTCAGTTATTGACAGGGAAAACTAATCTGTGTGTATTCAAAGGTACTCATACACTGATAGTATCTGTCATCTATCACCTCTAAGTATAGAGTCCCCACATACAAGTACCCTTGGCTCGGCCAAGAATGCATTTGCTTTACAACTTTGGAAGTGGTTTATCTTTTATGGGAACAAAGGATCAGGTATGATTAAATCCAACATGTCCAATCTGTCTTTTCCCTGACATCTGTCTTCAGAGGTTGAACTCAGGACACCCTCATAGACATTAGCTAGAGTGTGGGAAATGGTCCAGATATGCAAAGCATATAAAGCAACAACAGCTTTCCTAGATGAATAATGGCAGGTAGGTATCCTCCACCAAGGTTGAGCGCATGCCATCAGTTGGCAAAACGCAGTGAAACCACTAAGTTGGTGCGGCAGTAACACTATCACCAGCAACTTTGCCAGGTGCTAGTTAAGTTGCAGAACCGCCTGATGACTGGCGCACGCTGCTGTTTCCTGGACACACAGTCCTTTATGATTGACTGATGTTGGCATGGAAGAGGAGAAGAAAGTTGGTGAAGATTAGATATGGGTGAATTGGTTCACAACGAATTGGATTTACCCTAAATATTCAAAATTGCAATTTGGAATTCATCTAGGACAAACTAAAATGGACACTGTTGGTAAATTATTATTCTCTAGAGTCTCTTCAGACCATATAGTATAATAGCTGGAGGCCCAGGGGAGGTGACAAAAATAAAAAAACATTTATACTCACCTTCCGTTAACTCTTCTGGGTCGCCTTGCGGCGTTCAACGCTCTGTTTCTTCCTCCTGATGGCTTCCGGCGCTCTTCTCTGACGCCATGTGCCAGACGTCAATACTGAGACCTGTGATTGGGTCACAGCCGTCATATGGGAAATTGATCTGTGTGTATTCAAAGGTGCTCATAAACTTATAGTATCTGTCATCCAACATCTCTAAATACCAAGTTTCCATATACAAGCACCCAAGAATGCATTTGCACTACAACTTTGGAAGTGGTTTATCTTTTATGGGAACAAAGGATCCGGAGTTGAGAGGTTGAACTTAGGACACTCTCATAAACATTAGATAGACATTATCCCACCTTCTATCCTCTAATCTGTATAAGGACCATAAAAAAGGCAAATTCTGAGCCCAGGAGGGAAGAGAATAGAAGGTTTTTTTCACATAAATAATGGAAAATTAAACAAATACATAAAATGATTCAAGAAATTTACCTGAGTAAATTCTGGATGCCATCGAATATCACTGTCATTTATTATAAATTGTTCATGGCCGTCCACATTATGAAAATATCCAACTTGTCTTATTTCTTTTTCTGTGTCTGAAACAAAATAATTCACCACATCAAATCTTCCGGGCACATTTCTATTATCAGTAAAGTAAAGCATCTCACCGCCCGGAGTCGTGACATTAACCTTCTGTAAGTATCGGTTGACCTGTGGAATAATGTAATGTGTGTTATGGACATCAGAGATTCCAGTGTTGTGTCATCATCTCCTCCCTATTAGATGGTTTGGGGCAGTCACTATGTAGATGTCTCAGGGCTTAGTCACTAGTGATCAGGCGATCTCTGCTCAGGGCAGGCTTGTTAGGGAGAAGTTCCTGATGGGTTATCCCTCTATAAATATCCCTGGTCCCTGCAGGACAGCATTGGCTTATAGAGTTAGGCTCTACACATGTTTTCCTATCTTCCACTGTATAATCTAATACCTTGTAGCTTACCTAGTTAATTTATTGTTGTTCAGTTTGTTCTTGTGGTTTATCCTAGTCCAGTCTGATCTATTGTATTTCCTCTTTATTTTCTTTCTGTTTGTAAGTTCCATATGTGTCACTGTGATGCACAGTCCAGGAAGCTCAGTGTAATGTGTGCAGTATTTATAATGCACAACTCATAGCTCAGGGAACCAAGGAAGAAGGGAATCCCCTGTGCTAATTTAATTAGTGGTCATTTAATTACCCAGCCAGAGTTCCTGACCATTGCAGACATTGTGGCAGTGGACCATTAGGAATTTGCAGATCAAAAAGTCTAGTTCGATCAAAGAAAAAATAACATCACAGGTCGGGGGTTGCAGGAAGTAGCTGGGGGGGGGGGGGGTCAGGGATCTATAAATGTGATGAGGTTCAAGATTTCAGTGTAAGATTCCTAGGAGCCAGTGTAAATCATGTCCCAGACTTTACACCAGGTCTCTAAAGTTATTCCCATTTATAATACATTGTTTATATGTATGTAACTTTGTTTCATTTCATCTTTTTATTGTAACACACTGTACCTTTTTTTTGTTACATATATTAAATTTTATAATTCCCTACTTTCAAAGAGTGAATATCGCTAGCCGTGTTACCCAATTGTGTGCTAGGTGTGCGTGGTTTGGGTATACTGGTGTCTCGTCCTATCGGTGAGTGGCAGCAGCTATGTGTGGATGCATGAGTGTAAAAGGGCACTTCAGTCCTATGTAGCCTAGTGTGATAGGTGAGTTGAAAGGGAATATGGAAGCGGAGTACTCCTTTTATGATTGCATCTAGTACCATCATCAATCTGCTCCATTCCGTGACTGTCACAATCATCATCCGTCTGCTCCATTCCACAACTATTACCACCATCATCCGTCTGCTCCATTCCCGTTTTGGGCCATTATATGGTATGTTTATCTTCACCATGTGGTTCTTGTCATCTCTGGGTGAGTTCCCATTTCTTGCTATTTCTTGGTTTCTGATGTGCTTAATATTACTGCTGTTGTGACTGTCTGGCTATTACTCCGTCCTGCCCTAATGTAAATCTTGGAGGAATCTGAGTATCAGGAGACGCTGATGGTGCTCTGAAAAGTGACTGCTATCGGTGAAGTCCATGGTGACATATAATGTCTAGTGGACATCATTACAATATTGCTGTAAAGGGCGTTCGCAAGTGCAATTGTTTTTCCATGTCATTGGGGCTGAGCTGTTTTTGTTCAGAATAGACACAGCCAACATTATAGTTAGTTACATCTAATTGATAAACTTATATGTATTATTACTGTCCTAAAGTTAGACAGCATAAAATATACCAGGCAGGTGGAAACTGCGTAGCTATAGGGGGTGCAGCTATAGGGGCCGCAGCGGAAACATTTGCTACCAGGCCCTTCATGTTGAAGAGGCCCCAAATATACCACTATTATAAATGGCACAATGTAGGTAGGAGCCCATTTACAGATTTTAAATTGGGGCCTATGAGCTTCAAGTTAATTCTCTGGTGGAAATCCATACATCCTATAGAGCCTGAATCTTATGGTCACCTCATGACCACTTACCTTTGATAACATCTGGGATCTGTTTTTAGACAATGACTTAAGATTCCCTTCTATTAATGATAAATCATGTAATGCATTTGCCACAGCGTAGACGGCAGAGTATATACTAAAGGTATAGCGGAAATTACTGACGTCATACATATAAGAATCCAAATTACTGGGGAAATCTTTAGATATATTAAAAAGCCGTATGTCAGACATTATTGAAGAGTTTAGATGCTTATAAAGACCAGGACCGAGCAAATAATCCTTCAGCCCTGGAATATTTCTTCTTGGTAGTGAAATCTGTAGAGATCCCATCAGTGTCTGACCAAATTGTATATTCCACATACTAAATAAAGCCGATAATACGAAGACTTTTTTGCTGTTATATTTCTGCAGTATTTTATATTGCATGATCAGTAATTCATCAGAGGTCCCAATAAATATAATAACATCACAACTAGTCTTCAGTATCTGATACTCCGCGCTGTCGTAAATTGTATCATCTTGGAATATCATTGATGATGTGAGTTTTTTTCTTACAATGATTTGATAAGCGACACATATCCCGTTCTGAGTTATTACACTATTCAGCTCCATGCTGGCTAGATGGCTGCTCTCATCATCCGCTACTACAATCCCCACCCAGATCCATCCAAAATGCTTCAGTAAGAGAACAATGGCCTTATACTGATCCCTCCCATCAGGAACTGTGCGGTAAAAGGAAGGGAAGCGGAGCTTGTTGTTAAATATGGAATCCATAGCTCCATAGCTGATCTGGAAGGAAAATACATGAAATGCACATCATGTCCTGTAACTATGGATCAGCTCTACTGATCATCATATGGAGACTTTCACATGGCCATTTACGACGTTCGTGTGAATGTAGGCTTAGTGTCTCGTTGGCAAAAGGATTGTGGACCGACTGGGTTGATAATAACGGCCATGTCACTGACGTCTTAAAACTCACAGATGCGTATGGGTCTGTTCACGTGGCTGTCTGGCAAAACGTACAAAGATAATGAATGACAAAAATGGTCCCTCAAAAAATGGACATGTGATTAGATCTATAGATATTCATGGTTTTAAAAACAGCCATGTGATGGCCGTTCTGAAAACATCTGTCAGATGACTGTTTTTCACTGACATGTGAATAAGGCCTACGACTGTCTTTGCACTGGCTGGCTTTTAGGCCGGGGCCCCACATTGCAATAACGTTGTGTTTTACATTACCTGCAAAGTGGATGGGATTTTGGCTAATCCCATCTACACATTGTAGAAAAAAATCCACAGCAGAAAAGCTGCAATTTCAAAAACACTTTTTTTCTTCTTGGAAAACACAGCGTGACAGTTATACTGTACCTGAGAAAACGCTGGAGTTTTCCATACAGGTTTAATAGGTGCAGAAAGTTCGCAGAGGAAAACTCTGCGGACGTTCTGTGAAAAACGTTGCAAAAAAACGCAGTTTTTTGGCTGCTCCAGTTTTTTGGCTCGCTATGTGGGTCCTTAGCCTTAGACATTATTAGTAAATCTGCCCACAGTCCCAGAATATCTAACCAAAACTATCACAGATAATCAGGATTCATTACCTGACTGTGTACAGAGAGCCATAGAGGGGAGCAAATTGATTCGGCACAAATTGAATTTGGTCCAAATTTTCAGATTCCAGTAATTCCAAATCTTTTGGGATTTGTTCTGGATGAATCACTTATTATAAAACAATCCAACTAGGAAACCCAACCATTTTGTGTGTTTACGAGACAGAAGAGGATCTGAGAATGAAAGTCTGAGAGAGCAAAACAGTGCAAAACCCCAAATACCAAAGAAAATTAGTATTTCATAGCGAGGAGAAGAGAAAATAATTAGATTTATAATCCATTGATAGGAATGTAGATTTTAGAAAGATAGGAGGCCATTGAGGCAGCCATTGTCGCCAGTGCTGTTGCTTGTTTTATCATACACTGCTCTGTCACTTTTGTAATTCTTTTAACATTAAAAATGCTATTATTGGATGTTTTTAGCTGTGTGTTTTGGGTCATTATCCTGTTGCAAGACCCATGACCTGCGACTGAGACCAAGCTTTCTGACACTGGGCAGCACATTTCTCTCTAGAATCCCTTGATAGTCTTGAGATTTCATTGTACCCTGCACAGATTCAAGACACCCTGTGCCAGATGCAGCAAAGCAGCCCCAGAACATAACAGGGCCTCCTCCATGTTTCACAGTAGGGATAGTGTTCTTTTCAAAATATGCTTCATTTTCCGTCTGTGAACATAGAGCTGAGGTGCCTTGCCAAAAATTTCGATTTTTGTCTCATCTGTCCATAGGACATTCTCCCAGAAGCTTTGTGGCTTGTCAACATGTAGTTTGGCAAATTCTAGTCTGGCTTTTTTATGATTTGTTTTCAACAATGGTGTCCTCCTTGGTCATCTCCCATTAAGTCCACTTTGGCTCAAACAACCACAGATGGTGTGATCTGACACTGATGTTCCTTTAGCTTGAAGTTCACCTTTAATCTCTTTAGAAGTTTTTCTGGGCTCTTTTGTTACCATTTGTATTTTCCTTCTCTTTGATTTGTCATCAATTTTCCTCCTGCGGCCACGTCCAGGGAGGTTGGCTACAGTCCCATGGATATTAAATTTCTGAATAATATGTGCAACTGTAGTCACAGGAACATCAAGCTGCTTGGAGATGGTCTTATAACCTTTACCTTTAACATGCTTGTCTATAATTTTCTTTCTAAGCTCCTGAGACAACTCTTTCCTTCGCTTCCTCTGGTCTATGTTGAGTGTGGTACTCACCATGTCACCAAACAGCACAGCGAGTATCTGTAGCCCTATATACAGGCCACTGACTGATTACAGGATTGTAGACACCTGGTATGCTAATTAGTGGACACACCTTGATTTAACATGTCCCTTTGGTCACATTATTTTCAAGGGAACCATCATTTCTGTCCAGGCCTGTTTCATGAGTTTTCTTTTTTTTTAAAATTCTGTTGAAGCATGGATGAAAAGCAATGTCTGACTTTCATTTGTTCATTTTCATAGAAGTTTTATATATTATTACTTTTGTCAGATTCAAGTTATTTCTGTGATCATTGTGGGTTTTTCTTTCATTAAACGAGGGGTACCAACAATTTTGTCCACGTGTGTATATTTGACACTTAAAGGGTGATCTGGCCATTTAGACAGTAATGTATAACACTGGATATTCACAGACTATAGTGCAGCAATTTTTTTAAAAAACACTATTATAACAATAAAAAATGCTTAACAAATGAAATTTACTACTCAAAGGGTGACCTGGCCAGTCAGACTCTATGTAAGACAGTGGAGACAGTCACAGTCCAGTGCAGACCTTACCCCCCACTTCCACGATTTCTTTGCTGTAGCAGTACAGCAATTTACTTTATCTGTCACTCTGCTATCACTGCTGACTCTCACTGCTACTAACATCTCTCTTATACACTGCTGGCCAAAAGTATTGGCACCCCTGCAATTCTGTCAGATAATACTTCCAGAAAATGATTGCAATCACAAATGCTTTGGTAATAATATCTTCATTTAATTTATCTTCAATGGAAAACCACAAAAAGAATTGTCAAAAAGCCAAATTGGATATAATTCCACACCAAACATAAAAAAGGGGGTGGACAAAAGTATTGGCACCCTTTGAAAAATCAGGTGATGCTTCTCTAATTTGTGTAATTAACAGCACCTGTTACTTACCTGTGGCACATAACAGGTGGTGGCAATAACTAAATCACACTTGCAGCCAGTTGAAATGGATTAAAGTTGACTCAACCTCTGCCCTGTGTCCTTGTGTGTACCACATTGAGCATGGAGAAAAGAAAGAAGACCAAAGAACTGTCTGAGGACTTGAGAAGCAAAATTGTGAGGAAGCATGAGCAATCTCAAGGCTACAAGTCCATTTCCAAAGACCTGAATGTTCCTGTGTCTACCGTGCGCATTGTCATCAAGAAGTTTAAAGCCCATGGCACTGTGGCTAACCTCCCTAGATGTGGACGGAAAAGAAAAATTGACGAGAGATTTCAACGAAAGATTGTGCGGATGGTGGCTAAAGAACCTCGACTAACATCCATACAAGTTCTAGCTGCCCTGCAGTCCGAGGGTACAACAGTGTCAACCCGTACTATCCGTCAGCGTCTGAATGAAAAGGGACTCTATGGTAGGATACCCAGGAAGACCCCACTTCTGACCCAGAGACATAAAAAAGCCAAAACTTACCTGAGAAAGCCAAAAGCTTTTTGGAAGAATGTTCTCTGGTCAGATGAGACAAAAGTAGAGCTTTTTGGGAAAAAGCATCAACATAGAGTTTACAGGAAAAAAAAAGAAGCTTTCAAAGAAAAGAACACGGTCCCTACAGTCAAACATGGCGGAGGTTCCCTGATGTTTTGGGGTTGCTTTGCTACCTCTGGCACTGGACTGCTTGACCTTGTGCATGGCATTATGAAGTCAGAAGACTACCAACAAATTTTGCAGCATAATGTAGGGCCCAGTGTGAGAAAGCTGGGTCTCCCTCAGAGGTCATGGGTCTTTCAGCAGGACAATGACCCAAAACACACTTCAAAAAGCACTAGAAAATGGTTTGAGAGAAAGCACTGGAGACTTGTAAAGTGGCCAGCAATGAGTCCAGACCTGAATCCCATAGAACACCTGTGGAGAGATCTCAAAATGGCAGTTTGGAGAAGGCACCCTTCAAATCTCAGGGACCTGGAGAAATTTGCCAAAGAAGAATGGTCTAAAATTCCAGCAGAGCATTGTAAGAAACTCATTGATAGTTACCGGAAGCGGTTGTTCGCAGTTATTTTGTCTAAAGGTTGTGCAACCAAGTATTAGGCTGAGGGTGCCAATACTTTTGTCCGGCCCATTTTTGGAGTTTTGTGTAAAATGATCAATGATTTGACTTTTTTTTCATTCTTTTTTGTGTTTTTTCATTGCAAGCAAAATAAATGAAGATCTTATTACCAAAGCATTTGTGATTGCAATCATTTTCTGGAAGAAATTGAGTATTATCTGACAGAATTGCAGGGGTGCCAATACTTTTGGCCAGCACTGTATACTGCATATTCTTATGTAGTGCATATGACATCATCACTGTGACCTCAAGAAGCCTGCCTAGGTTACAGACCATGCGATCCTCCTCCTTTATTCTTTTTTACATCATGTTACTTGTGGATGTGGCCATTTTGTAGGTTTGTCGGAGACAAATCACATAAGTTTATACCTAGGACTCCTAGACTGGAGAAGGAAGAGTAGGGGGAAGACTTATTTGAATGCCGAAGGGGGGCCTAGATATTTCACAGCTAGGGGAGGAGGCTGACCTATATTTATTTCAACATGATGATGATGATGATGATGATGATGATGAAGAAGACAACCATTTTGGCCAAGAAGACCAACCATGGCAGGTTCCTGGATCTGTGCACACACTTGCATGTATAGCAGGCTGCATCATGCTTCATTGCTTACATGGTGACAAGTGTGTTATTAACATGAATCAGAGGGATGAGTAGTGGATCAACGTGCTTTTAGACCCTGGGTATAAAGCCAAAATTAGGGAATTCTTCCCTGACTCTCAAAGAGAGGCAAAATTGTCATATTATCAGGGTAGGCTGTATTCCCAGATTGCTGCAGCTTTTAGTGAGACATCTCCCAATAGCAATCGCACGTGTGCCCAGGAGGCTTCTACCCAATCCCAGTCTGCCTCACTCAGTCAGTGCTCCAGCAACTCCGCCAGTGTCACTGATACAAGTAGCAGGTGGAAAAGCAGGACCTAACAGTTTTTGGAGAGTAGGTCACTCTCTACGAATACATACTGGGTGCAACATGTTGGGTACTGAAATGGCGTATATATGGAAAAATTGTAATTTTAACTTATCATTTCATCAGCTGTGCATGTATTTCTGGAAACCAAATTAATGCAACACTCAAGGGTTAAAAATGCTCGATACATCCCTTGATAAATTCCATAAGGAGTGCTGTTTAAAAATGTGGTCACTTCTTGAGGAATGCCACTTTACTAGCACCTCCAGGGCTCTGCAAAAGCTACACAATGTCCAAAAACAAGTTCTTCTAAATCTACACTTCAATGGCCAAAAAGTGCAGTACTCCTCCTCTCTGAATCCTGCTGTGTGCCCAAATAGAAGTTTATGTCCACATTTTCACTTTGCACAACAATTTTTTTTGAAGAAGTCTTGGGCTTAAAATGCTCTCCTTATCCCTTGATAAATTCCTTGAGTGGTGTAGTTTGTAAAATCGAGTCATATTTTGGTGGTCAGTTTTTATAAAAAATTTACCTCGAAGCTTCTACAACTGCCTAACAATGCAGAGTAAATAACCAAATTAGGCCTTAAATGTGCATGGTGCTCTTTTATTTGTGGGCTACGTCATATTTGGGGTTTTCCAAAATCATAAATGAAATTGCATATCTGGAAAATATCAATTTTCATTGATAATGCCCCATCCGCTGTGCATTTCTTTTTGGAACTATCTCTGAGGTCAAAATGCTCACTGTCCCCTTGATACATTTTTGAGGGTGCAGTTTCTAAAGTGAGATTTTTCTTCTTACTCTCCACTGCACTGAACCTGAAGAGCCCCGCACATGTGTCATGGCGCCTGAAAATAATTCTGCCCTCCAAAAGCCTAATGGCACCCCTCGCCTTCTGTGCCCTGCTCTGCTCTCAAACAGCAGGTTTCATCCACATGTGGGGTATTACCGGACTCAGCAGAAATTGTGTATCATATTGCGTTGCTTACCCTATACCACCAACGCCTATACACAGTGCACTGCATCACCAATGGTGGATACAAGAGTTTTCTTTAGATCTTTTTCCCCTACTCAGTTTTACTAGCCTTCTGTGCCCTGCTCACTGACTCTCTTTTACCCCTACTGTTGTATGTCTTACCTTAGTCCTTATCTCATCACTTTTGGGCCCCTGCTCCAACATATATACTTAACATACAATGGTGTGAAAAAGTATTTGCCCCCTTCCTGATTTCTTAATCTTTTGGATCTTTGTCACACTTAAATATTTCAGATCACCAAACAAATGTAAATATTAGACAAACATAAGACAAGTAACACAAAATGAAGTTTTTAAATGAAGGTCTTTATTATTAAGGGAAAAAGTAATGAAAACCTACAGGGCCCTGTGTGAAAAAGTAATTGCCCCCTAAGCCTAATAACTGGTTGTGCCCCCCAAAACATAAATTAACTGTGTTCTCTCACATCTTTGGGAACCTGAGTTCATTTCCCTAGCCTCACCCAAGCCTCATTATGTCACACCTGTTCTCAAGCAAAGAAGTCCTTACATAGAACCTGCCTGACAAAGTGAAGTAGACCACAAGATCATCAGAAGCTAGACATCACGGGGAGAGCCAAAGAAATTGAGGAACAAATGAGAAACAAAGTAATTGAGATCTATCAGACTGGAAAAGGTTATAAAGCCATCTCTAAAGCTTTGGGACTCAAGAGAACCACAGTGAGATCCATTATCCACAAATGGAGAAAACATGGAACTGTGGTGAACCTTCCCAGGAGTGGCCGGCTGTCCAAAATTACCCCAAGAGTGCAGCGACAACTCATCCAAGAGGTCACAAAACACGCCACAACAACATCCAAAGAACTGCAGGCCTCACTTGCCTCAGTTAAGATCGATGTTCATGACTCCTCCATAAGAAACAGACTATCCAAGATGAAAAACCACGGCTGAGCAAAAAGAACATAAAGACTTGTCTCAGTTTTGGCAGAAAACATCTTGATGATCCCCAAGACTTTACGGGACTGACGAGACAAAAGTTGAACTTTTTGTAAGGTGTAAGTCCCATTACATCTGATGTAGAAGCAACACAACATTTCAGAAAAGGAACCTTATACCAACAGTAAAACATGTGGTGGTAGTGTGATGGTCTGGGGCTGTTTTGCTGCTTCAGGACCTGGAAGACTTGCTGTGATATATGGAACCAAGAATTCTACTGTCTATCAACAAATCCTAAAAGGAGAATGTCAGGCCATCTGTTCGTGACCTCAAGCTGAAGCCCACTTGGGTTCGGCAGCAGGACAATGATCCAAAACACACCAGCAAGTCCACCTCTGAATGGCTTAAGAAAAACAAAATCAAGACTTTGGAGTAGCCTAGTCAAAGTCCTGACCTTAATCTGATTGAGATGCTGTGGCAGGATCTTAAAAAAGTGGTTCATGCTCAGAAACCCTCCAATGTGGGTGAATTACAACAATTCTGTAAAGATGAGTGGCTAAAATTCCTCCAGAGTGTTGTTCCTTTGCTTTTGGAAAATGATAAAATAAAAAAACATGTTTGCTAATGAACCGTACGGTGTGTACAGTGATCTCTATACATTGCCCATATGTTATCACTGTGTGAGGCCCAGCACCTGTCTCACCTCTTTCTTAAATAGCGAGTATATAGGACACCCTCCTTCTTGTGAAGGATTCGGCTTCGGTTTGGTGACAGATGCCCCACATGTAGGGTGGAGGGAGCACATCTGCTGCATATGTTCTGGACGTGCGCCTCTCTGGATCCTTACTGGAAAGCCATAAGATATTTGGCACCCTTGTATTGTAGCCTTGTGGTTATGGTAAAGGGCACACAGGGGGTGATTTAGCCGTTCTTTTCAGGGTGCTAGTTTCGGAGGAGAGGGAGGGGGGGATGGGGAGGGTTTTGGGTTTACAGTCTTTTTGTTTATCTTTCTCTCTATGTTGGTGCCGGAGACACTTTTTATTGATTTTCTCCATACTGTATGTGTTTGCTTTGTATTCACCCTTGTGTCAGCATGGTAAAGAGAAAATAATTAAATATATATCCACTTGCGGTGCCATATTATCACATTAGATAATAGAACACAAAAGACTTTATTACATTATATGTATACATATATTCTCATAATTGGTCATTGTACCCATATGTGTTTTAAGAAATATTATATCCTGTCAGTAATTCCTTAGGTGGGGTCAGTAATTCCTTATCTGATGTTAAATGTCATCTTTGACTATTGATATAGTGGACAGGCTTTAGAGGGGCCACAGAGATGAGAAACATCTGAGCTCATGTGTAAGGCTTTCTTTGAGAATAATTCTAATGCTAATAGTGATTGATGTCATAAATGGGGGTTTTAATGTATAAAGGAGAGCTGAGCCCTGTATGCCTTTGAGAATGTAATATCCTTGTACTGCCGATTGTACAATGTGTTGTACTCTCCCACCTCGAGGTGAATAAAGAATTATACTTCTTGAAGATTTGAGGTCTGAAGTGGTATTTTCCTGCAACTATGGTTCTATTGTATTCAGTGTTTTGTGTTTTGGAAAATGGTTTGTGAATTTCTTGAATTAATTAAAAAAAAAAGAAAAAAAAAGTGATACTGTGGTGTGAATGAGGCCTAAAGAAATAGTTTACCTGTGGATAGTTATAAATCCCGGCTATCTCGGCTATGGACAGACTGGAGGAGGACACCAAGTGTCCAATAAAAGCCACCACGTTGTTCTTCTCATCACAGTTGTAGTTGGGGACGGCTTCTTCTCCTCCTGACAGTATACTCAGTACACTATGTATAGCTTTATGTTCTAAATTACAAGAGTCATAGATGTTGTATCCCAGAGTGATATTAGGTAAGATGTCCGATCTTCTGTTTATTTCTTCTATGGCGAATATGAAGACCAGGAGATGTCTCAAGAAATGAAGACGTGGGCTATAACTAAACAAAGATCAATAAAGAAGAGAAAGAAGATGAGCAGGAAGGAGGAGAAGGGTGAGAATAAAAGAAGGAGCGAAAGGAAAATGAGGATACTTGGATAAATTAATATAACAGTTAAAGAATATAACTATGGCTATGCACCAGTATGATAGCACTGCTGGGACATTATTCACACTGACACAATTTACAGTGCCTTGTGAAAGTATTCGGCCCCCTTGTACTTTTCAACCTTTTTCCACATTTCAGGCTTCAAACACAAAGATATAAAATTTTAATTTTTTGGTGAAGAATCAACAACAAGTGGGACACAATCGTGAAGTGGAACGAAATTTATTGGTTATTTTAAACTTTTGTAAAAAAATAAAAAACTGAAAAGTGGGGCGTGCAATATTATTCAGCCCCTTTACTTTCAGTGCAGCAAACTCACTCCAGAAGTTCAGTGAGGATCTCTGAATGATCCAATGTTGTCCTAAATGACTGATGATGATAAATATAATCCACCTGTGTGTAATCAAGTCTCCGTATAAATGCACCTGCTCTGTGATAGTCTCAGGGTTCTGTTTAAAGCGCAGAGAGCATCATGAAGACCAAGGAACACACCAGGCAGGTCCGTGATACTGTTGTGGAGAAGTTTAAAGCCGGAATTGGATACAAAAAGATTTCCCAAACTTTAAACATCCCAAGGAGCACTGTGCAAGCGATCATATTGAAATGGAACAAGTATCAGACCACTGCAAATCTACCAAGACCCGGCCGTCCCTCTAAACTTTAATCTCAAACAAGGAGAAGACTGATCAGAGATGCAGCCAAGAGGCCCATGATCACTCTGGATGAACTGCAGAGATCTACAGCTGAGGTGGGAGAGTCTGTCCATAGGACAACAATCAGTCGTACACTGCACAAATCTGGCCTTTATGGAAGAGTGGCAAGAAGAAAGCCATTTCTCAAAGATATCCATAAAAAGTCTCGTTTAAAGTTTGCCACAAGCCAGATGAAACTAAAATCGAACTTTTTGGCCACAATGCAAAACGATATGTTTGGCGTAAAAGCAACACAGCTCATCACCCTGAACACACCATCCCCACTGTCACACATGGTGGTGGCTGCATCATGGTTTGGGCCTGCTTTTCTTCAGCAGGGACAGGGAAGATGGTTAAAATTGATGGGAAGATGGATGAAGCCAAATACAGGACCATTATGGAAGAAAACCTGTTGGAGTCTGAAAAAGACCTGAGACTGGGACGGAGATTTATCTTCCAACAAGACAATGATCCCAAACATAAAGCAAAATCTATAATGGAACGGTTCACAAATAAACGTATCCAGGTGTTAGAATGGCCAAGTCAAAGTCCAGACCTGAATCCAATCGAGAATCTGTGGAAAGAGCTGAAAACTGCTGTTCACAAACGCTCTCCATCCAACCTCACTGAGCTCCAGCTGTTTTCCAAGGAAGAATGGGCAAGAATTTCAGTCTCTCGATGTGCAAAACTGATAGAGACATACCCCAAGCGACTTGCAGCTGTAATCGCAGCAAAAGGTGGCGCTACAAAGTATTAACTTAAGGGGGCCGAATAATTTGGCACGCCCCACTTTTCAGTTTTTTATTTTTTACAAAAGTTTAAAATATCCAATAAATTTCGTTCCACTTCACGATTGTGTCCCACTTGTTGATGATTCGTTACCAAAAAATTAAAATTTTATATCTTTATGTTTGAAGCCTGAAATGTGGCAAAAGGTTGAAAAGTTCAAGGGGGCCGAATACTTTCGCAAGGCACTGTATGTGGTTGTTTTATTTATTGTTGGCTGTATACTGTTACACATGTATAGTTATTGTACTTGCTAATATTTGTAGGTATTTTATTAACTATGTGTCCATGCCTGCCGGATTTCAAAAGGTCTGTAGCAAAAAAAACCTAACATGGCAGCGAATGTGATTGGTCACTGGTTTGTGCTGCATATCTGTGTATTTAAGTCGTGGTCAAAATGCCGAACTAATAACTGTGCCATGTAGTGACCATTAATAGGAGCAGAAACATACATTTGTGGCCACAAACCAATAGCAGTGCAGAGATAATTAACTTTCTATGGATATGCAAATCAGTCCGTAAAGACATTGGGGCGGGAACTGATGTGCCAGATTTGCCTACAGACAATTGCAATGGCTCAGACTTTCTTCGGGAAACGGTCTCCTATTTCTGCATTTTGTGTGACTGATATTTCCAGCCTCTGTCTGAATCACAGTTGTCTGTAGGTAAATCAGTCCCCGCCCCCGGTGCACCTGCTGGCTAAGTTGGTGTGCAAAACCTCTTCTCGCCCACATGGTGGCAGCAGATAGATCCAGATAGAGAGAGATGGATGAGAATGGAGCAGGCAGGGATCAGTCAGGTGTATGGCACTCTGGTATCATATACCGGAAAGGAGTGATGCAGGGAAGATATAGTCGGCAATTCAGTGACTCTGGGTAAGCCATTAGAGGTAAAATGGCCGAGTCCTTGTATCGGGGAAGCTGACGGAAAGGGAGAAGTTAATGCGGCCAACACAGGTCTCACTGGGTTCTTTCAGCACACCCCTAAAAATGAGCACTGGGGCCTGAGGAAGGGACCTAGGGTGTTTTGAGCCGGAATGTGGCTGTAACCAGGTAACACAGCCGTAAGGAACAGGGAAGAAGCAGGTGCTCACGTTATAAACGGCCGTCTCTGATGCTGGCTAGCAACGTTTTTTACACATATTAAAATTATGAAGAAACCTTACATCTATATAAGTCATAAAATTAAAATTTTTAAACATACTTAACACAATGTATAAATTTCTCCTTTTCGTTAAATGTGAAATCTGTCCCCATTTCATAACTCATAGAAACTTGTAAGATTCCTCCAATGATCAGGTCTGCAGGCTCTGCGACATTCTCTACTCCTCCCATGAAACCTATCTTGCACCCGATGTCCATAAGATCCTGTCTAGCAATGAAAGTGGGGATTATATATATTACATATATACAGGTAACAGGCAGCATTGTGACCTTAGGAAAAAAATAGTAAAGTTTTGTTGATGGTTCATCATTTTTTTATTATTGTGAAATGATAACAAGAAATCTCCTACTTGTTCCAAAAAACAAGACCTTAAATATCTATGTGATCTAAAATGTAAAAGAAAAGATGCCCCAATATCTGACAGGTGAAGGTTCCACCTGGGCTGTGTCCATGACTTCCATAGAAGTGAATGGGGAGAGTCACACACATGTGCAGCTGGATTTCCATCCATTTTCCCCCTAGATATGGAGGTCTGTGGGACAGAGGTCCAGATAAATAGACTCAGGTCCCCCCACTGGGCACTGGACCTATCAGACATTTATACACTGTATTGTTCAAACATTTGGTGACTTTTTTTATGTTGTTATCTATATTTAAGAATAACCCTGAAATCTCCGACCAGAGTCTCATAATAGACTAACCCTTCCTGTTATGTGGAAATCACTTTTCAGCAGTCATGTTAGCACAGACAGGATTACAATGACAGATAAGGGGTCATTAACATGGCTGGGTTTATCTTGTGAGCTCAGTCCCTGTATCAGTTGGATTTATTGACCTGAACCTGGATCAGTCAAGGAAATGTTTGAGTTAAAAAAAAAAAAATTCACATCCACATTAACCAGGAGCTCTATCAATATGGGGATCATTCTGAACACTATGGGGCCAGTTTATTAGGACTAGTGTACAGTATGCCAGTCTTAGTGAACCGCCATGTTGGAGTGAAATGTGCCAAAAGTATTAAGAGATTTACACCTATTAATAATTTTGGTGCATCTCAGGTGGCCCCAGATATTGAAATCTTATCTCCAGTTAAGGGCTCAGTAGATTTCAGCCAATAAGCCATTATTTTCACCTGTACATTTGTTGGAGTGTACAGCCCCGCCCCCTCCATGCCCATGCCCAAAGTCACAATTTTATGGCTGTGCACCAAAAACTGATACTTTTGTCATGCCTTGTATGAAGCAGTTCCCATATTTTTCAATATATTTTCTCCCGGACAGTTGGTATAAATAAATTGATAAATATCCTCTACACAGATCTGAGTGCTAAAACTTGTTGCTTGCAGCCACCACTAGGGGGAGCTCAGTAAATAGGAATTAACACAAACAGTAACAACAGTTATGCTCATCTTGCCTCACCTCTCCTGGGAATTCTCGCAGCGTTCGGCAGTCCTCCCTCCCCCGGGTTGGCCTTTTCGGCCCTTGGCTGATGTCATGAGCCCCAGTGTCACTGCTGAGGACTGAGATTGGGCATCGTTATTTGAACTTTTGACTTTCAGGCTCCATATCTCACCATCTGCTCCAGCTTTGAACGTGAGACTACCATTATTTTGTAGACAATCATATTGGCTATCTCATACATAAATGTGACTTGTAACTATTTAGCATATGATTAGTTCTGCAGATTCCTGTCATGTAACTGCATTGTTACTGTTTTGCTCCTTTGGCTTTCAATACTGCCTGAATTTTTCTGGGCATCCTCTCGATCAGATTCAAGCATATCTCGACTGAAATCCCAGGTCTCTTTTACATGTTCCTAAAGTTGGTGCATACTGGTCGACTCACTTGGGTACTAATACAGCTTTTTCTTCATCCGTACCCACAAGTGTTGAATAGGGTTGAGGTCTGGGGACTGTGTGGGCCAATCCAGTACCTGTATTTCATTGTCATTGAACAATTTCTTGGGAAATCTTGACTTATGCTTCAGGTTGTTGTCTTGCTGGAACACTATGTTGTCCTTTTTTTACCGATAGTCCCTGCGTGTACAAAGTAACTCGTCTACTAGGATACTCACATATAACTCAACATTGAGACCACCATCAATCCTGGTCGAGTATCTAACGCCTTTGGCTGTGAAACAACCCAATATCATCAGGCTTCCTCCACCAAACTTGACAGTTCCTTCAATTTCTCAATTTGTTTGCCCTCTTTTTCCTTGTTTCTTCTCATTTGCACCCATCAGAACCCAGTCTATTGACTTTTTTCTCATCACTCCAAATCACCCATTTTCCAACTTGTACTGTCCACTTTTTCTACTTTTTTTTTACAAACTCAAGCTGACACTTCGAGCCTTGATATTGAAGTAGAGGCTTCTTCATCTTTTTTCAGACCACCGTTCCAGACTTGTGTAATGCACGTCGCACAGTGCTTGCATGGACATCTGTGATCTCACTATTATGAAGCATACCAGTCACCTTCACTGCCGTGTTTGTTGCAACAGAACTGATAGACTTTGTGATGAGCTGACTTATTGGCTCCAATATATTGCCTGGACATCCACCTCTTGGCTTTTGAATGGATGGACGGACTTCATTTTGTACTCTTCCACCAGTCCTGGCACTCACATGATGCAGTTTGGCAATTTTCTTGGCCGAGAGACTGCTATCGATGAGCTGGATGATGCTGTTTCTCTTTTCTTGGGAAATCTTCTCTGTGGCTGATCCTTGATATGAACCAGTGACCTTTCACTTGGGAATCCACCTAATAACACCGTGAACTATTAAATAACTAACTAATCATATGATAAATAGTTGCAAGTCAAATTTATGTGTAATATAGCAAAGAGATGGCTTCCTGTAATATCTATATATCAGGAATATTTTCATGGCCAAGTACAAGCTGGGAAACTTGGTCCTTGAATTGACTCACCACAAAGTAGCTCAGTTGAAATGAACTCAACATATCAGTTCAGCCAGCGGCATTCCTACCATATACTGTAGGTAGACCATGCAGCTGCTATGGGGCCCATGCTGATCTAATTCTCCTCATTCTCAACACTAATTCATGTCATTTTCCTGCAGCTGCCAGTATAAGATGAACATATCGGTTTGGATCAAACTGGATTCGACCTGAATTTTCCAAAAGTTTCAGCCATGACCCTCTGTAGTAGTCATAGACCATGCCTACTGGACTCGTCCAGAGAAATCAATGAGTTATCTCCAAACTACAGTTGTGTATGGGTATGTGGCTGCTGTAAAGCAAATCACTGACCTGCTGTTAACAAAGAAGAGCAGCAGAAAATAGAATGTAAAAAATCATAAAAACAGGAAAAAACAACATTAATGTGTCACAGTCTGCTTAGTAGAAACAGAGACTTTAGAAGTAAAATTGGTCTTGACCTTCAGCACGGCTAATGGCTAAGGCTCCATTCACATCAAGTTTTTATATCCATTTAGCAGATTCATTTAAAGGATGCAAATTATGCAAACAGATGGCCGTCCGTTTACATGGAGATCAATATTAAAAAAATAAAAAAGTAATTTCTGTTTCTGTAAGGTTTTTAAAGGACACAGAGACGTCGTCTACCAGACCTTTGTGTCCATCAGGAAAAATGGACAAATGAATCCTATTGAACGTGAATGGATTTCACATATCCCGCAATACATTAGTATTGTAGAATATTTTATGGGCAATCACACCCTATAGGGTCCCTATAGGTCTAAAAATAAAAGTAAAAAAAAAAATTTAAAATATAAAAGTTTAACCCCTTGGTGACATGTGTCATAATAGTACTTGACCTTAAGGCAATCCACCATACTATTTCAGCAGAAGCTTTGTCTTCACTCAGAAACTTAGCATCGGGTTCCAGTGCAGGTGTTATCTGTAGCTAACAAGTTAATATCCTGCTCTAACATTCGAGTTGAACTCTTATTGCAGTTGTTAATCCATTAGATGATGTAGTCAATCATGACTGGGGCATCTAAGGGGTTGTTTATCAGGGGGTGTCAATGTGCATTAATGGTTTCTCAATGTCTGATCAATGACCCCGAGTCTGCATGTCCCACCTGTCTTGTGTATTGTGGTGTGCACTACTGAACCAGCCATCAGTACAATAAAATTAAAATTATTTAACCTTCATGGACAACGTGAAAAAAAATGGAAAAAAAAAACAAAACGCTGGATGTATTTTTCAACATCTCTCCTGACAAAATATGATAAAAAAAATTATAAACAGTTATATATACCCCAAGATGGTACCAGTAAAAAGCACAGATGGTCCAGCAAAACAAAACCCTCAAAATAATAAATGTTACATCTCCATTTTTTCCACAAATGGGTTTTCATTTTGTAAAATTAGTAATGCACAAAAATAAATATAAATTAGGTAATGCTATAATTGTAATGACCATAGAATAAAGGTAATATATTGCTTATACTGTACGGTGAACACCAAGAAATTTAAAATGATAGAAAGCAACGACAAAATGGATGTTTTTTTTAATCCACACAGAAACAGCTAATGAAATGCTGTAAATAGGTTATAGGCACCCCAAAATTATGTAATCACAAAACGCATCTCATCCACAAAAAGCAAGCCCTCATATGGCTACATCACCAGGAAAATAAAAATATAGTTCTTGTATTTCACCACCACAAAGAGTCACAAATAATTTTATTCATCTCCCCTTCATTTATAGGAGAAACATTAAAAGTTTTATTCTCTTTTTCATAAAGTACATTAAGTTGGAGAATAAATATGTCAGTGCCCGGTCTATCTGTACAACTGGTTGTGTATTACAGATGTGAACAGCGACTTATATGTATACTCATTCAGTCACCACTAAAGAAAGGAGACCCTCTCAAGACATCATAATGAGAGCAGATACACAACCTCACACTACACACACATAACATAACAGTGAGGATCATATACAGCACAGACATCAGACGTGGTAATGACCGGAGATCACATCCAGGATGAGAGCAGATACACAACCTCACACTACACACATAACACAACAGTGAGGATCATATACAGCACAGACATCATACGTGGTAATGACCGGAGACCACACATCCAGAATGAGAGCAGATACACAACCTCACACTACACACATATATACTGTACATACACAGCTCAGTGTATTGTATGGAGATGTCACAGGGCTGAGGACACATCACATCATTCCTTCCCCCTCCCTGCTTGTTAGTACATGAAGCTTGTGTGTGGCTGTTGTCACTTACTTGTTACGATGAAGATGCAGCCGGTCTGGAATCCTCTGGAGGTCGAGCTCTGATCTTCAGTTCTGGACTTTTTATCTTCTCTTCACACATACAGGGTAGATCTAGAGCTATTTGCAAAACTCCCCTGATGATAAAATCTGCAAATGATGGTAATGAAGTTGAGGAGAGAAAAATATAAAAAACATATAATTGTTCTGTTTATCTGCCTTATAAGATTTAACCCTTCTTCTCCATAATGGAAAAAAAAATTTGTTTAAGAAATATATAAAATAGTTTTTTGGACAAGGTCTTACCCCAACTTTCCCCTGTACATGTAAAGTTACTGAATACACCTATAACAATTGAGGATTTTTCTGAGATCATTGAGTCACTTAAATCGAGTAAAGCACTGGGGTCTGACGACTTCACCATGCAGGGCCCATCCACCTCCTCAGGATTTTCCTGTCTGGACCATTTCCCTAAGCCATGTTCACCAGGACAAGGAATTGCTTCCAATCCAGCTCCTCTCTCCTTGTTTTTTTGGTGTAAGGTCAAGTGCTGACATACAGTTTTACAATAAATGAGCTTGGATCAGAGGGACCACACAGTGCAGAATATGCATCGCTGTATCTCCGTATCCTGCAGCAAGTATCCTTGGTGGTTCCTCACCAACTCCAACTGCGTAGCGTTGCCAGTGACAATGGCACCAATAGTGTCGCTGGGCTCTAGTTAGCACCAATAACACATTGTCCCTAAATGATGCATATCCTTAATCTGATGTTGGTTACTTTATTATCCTGGATTATCCTTCATGGGCAAAAAAAACTCTTGGTCCTTGGTCCACCACAACAGACAACTCTACTCCTTCCATTTTTCAATCTAGAACAGCCAACTTCAGGGTGGTGAGTACTTTTTTCACCCCTAAGAAATTCACATGTGTAGAAACCTATGTTTGTTGAACAGGACCTCCAATCTCTCAAAAACGTTAAAAAAAATGCCCTATTTGCCCTAGACAAGAGAAAGACAATTGCATGATTATTATAAAACCTCCAGACAAAGGAGCTGGCATAGTGATACAAAATGTGATGGATTATAAAACTGAAATCTTGGGTCAATTAAGTGACCTGATGTTATATAAACCCATTTCTTATGCTCCCACTGCAGAACTATGTACCAAACTTAACAACATTCTTAGGAGAAAATGCATTCCAAAATCTGTTACAGTATTTAATTTCTCCCTAGCACGGAAATATCCCATATGTGGTCATAAACTGCTGTATTTGTACATGACAGGGCTCTCCCTTTGTCCTTGTCTCTGTTTAGTATCAGGTGTGTGATAACTAGGGATAAGCGGTTCAGATTTGCTTTAAGTGGGCTATCCCGGGGGAAAAAAAATTGTATATGTGGGTGTAAACTTCTACTTGGGAACACAGCAGGGCTCAGAAAGGAAGGAGCACTGTGTTTTTTTTAGCTTTTGGAGTACAGATTTAGAAGGACTTTCTGGTCGCCATGTTATTTTTGCAGAGCCAGTAAACTGGAATTCCCCAAGAAGTGACCCCCATTTTGTAGGGGCGATTTTAGGGTCTCTGCAAATGTGACATGGCGTCCAAAAACCAACAATCTAAATCTGCGCTCCAAAAGTACATCGTGCTCCTTCACCTCTGCCCCCTGCTGTGTGCCCAAATGGCAGTTTATGCCCACATGTATGACACTGGTGTACCAAGGATAACGTACTTAATGCCATATGTGGGTATAAACTGCTGTTTGGGAACAGCCGGGCACAGAAGGGAAGGAGCGCTATTTTGGTTTTTAGAGCACAATTTGGTTTTTGGACACCATGTCACTTTTGCAGAGCCCAAGAATTGCCAGTAAAGTGGAATCCACAGACTTGTGACCCCATTTTGGAAACTACACCCTTCAAGGGATTTATCAAGTGGTGTAGCGAGCATTATTAACCCTTAAGTGTTGCATTCTTTTAATTTCCAGAAATGAATATGCAGATAATAATGAAAAGTTAAAAATAACATTTTTCCAGAGATTCGCCATTTCAGTGCCCGATATGTTGTGCCCAGCTTATGTCTGCAGAGACACACACTCCAAAAACTGCTAAGCGGGTATCCTGGGCACAACAGATTTTGGAGCATTTATCTCTGATACAAGCCGGGCACAACATATTACGCACTGAAATGACGTATTCCTGGAAAAATTGTCATTTTCACCTTCCACAATCAGCTGCGTATTCATTTATGGATAATAAATTATATCAACACTTGGGGGTTAAAAATGCTCAATGTACCCCTGGATAAATTCCTTCAGGGGTGTAGTTTCCAAAACGGGGTAACATGTCAGGAGATTCTACTTTACTGGCGTTTCAGCTCTGCAAAAGTGCAATGGCGTCCAAAAACCAAACCGTCCAAGCCTGTGCTCCAAAAACCAAATAGCGCTCCTTCCACTCTGTGCCCGGCTGTCCCCAAACAGCAGTTTATACCCACATATGACATTAAGTACGTTACCCTGGGTACACTAATGTCATACATGTGGGCATAAACTGCAGTTTGGGTACACAGCAGGGCGCAGAAGAGAAGGAGCGCTATGTGGCTTATGGAGTGCAGATTCAGATGTTTGGGATCTGGGTGCCATGTCATGTTTGCAGAGCCTGTAAGGTACCATAACAGTAGATTCCCCAAAGGAGTGACCTCATTTTGAAAACTGCACCCCTCAAAGAATTTATCAAGGGGTGTAGTAAGCATTAGTATCCCAGACGTGAATACACAGCGGATGGGGAAAAGTGAATAGGTAAGATGTGCGGAGTACATTGGGAACACCAAATTCCCTACTATTTCCCCAGTAGTTCCTATTATTGGGGAGGTCACTCTGGGGGTCACTTCTGGTTTATTATCCCTCGTAATCTCTAAATCTGGGGTGTCCCCTGATATCCGATCACACAGCTTATACATTCCCTTCCTGCCGCAGCCAGTTATGTTCTAATGATTTGGCGATTTTTGGGGTTTTTGTCTTCACATTGTACGAGCTATATTTTCTTTATTTTTCTGGTGATGTAGCCATATGAGGGTTGTTGTTTATGGGGTGAGATGTATTTTGTAATGACATCATCTTTGGGCGCCTATAACTTATTGAATAAATTTTATTAACTCTTTCTTGTTGGATTAAAAAAAAAAACCCATCAATTCTGGCATTGCGTTTTACCTTTTAAATTTTTCACCATGCAGCATAAAGCATAAGTTACATGATACCTTTATTCTATGGGTCAGTACAATTACGGAGATACCTCATTTATACTGTTTTTTTTATGCGATACTAATTTTGCAGAACAAAAACCCATTTGGGGACATAAATTAATTGTTTTTACATCGCCATCTTCTGAGATGCGTAACATTTTTATTTTACGGTTTAAAGAGTTGGTTTAGGGCTTATTTTTTGCGGACGACCTGTACTTTTTACTGGTACTGTTTTGGGATACATATGACTTTTTGATCACTTTTTATGGCATATTTTGTAAGGTGAGATGGCAAAAAAATCAATACTTTTGGCGAGTTTTTTTCCATTTTTTTTTCCCCGACGTTCACCGTGTACATTAAATATTGTTTTAGTTTTATTGTACAGGTTGTTACGGACGCGGCAATACCAAATATGCATTGTTTTTATTAATTTTTAGGTTTTTTTTAATATAATTCATTTTATATAGGAAAAGGGAATTTTTGGGGCTTTATTCTTTTATTAATTTTTTTCAAACACTTTATTTTATTTTTTTTCACTTTTATTTATTTTTTCATGTGTCCCATTAGGACACCTGAGCCAGCAATGCTTTGATTGCTGGCTCAGCACTATAGACTGCAAGACACGAGCATACAAGTGTCTTGCAGTCTATACAGGAAGTGAGGCTATGCAGACGCATAGCCTCACTTCCGCAGGTCTCGGCAGGATCAACCAGTTAGTGGGGTCTCCAGGCAGCCTGGGGTCACTGGGCAGACCCCGGGCTGCAGATTATACATTTCGGCACCCCCCGATCTCGCCGCGGGGAGTGCCGATCGGAGCGGCAACATGGAGGAACCCCTTGGATGCCGCGGTCATGTTTGACCGCGGCATCCAAGGGGTTAAAACCTCCAATCGGAACTCAGTTCCGATCGGGGGATATGGAGTAGGGTGTTAGCTGTCAGTTACAGCTAACACCCGGTTCCGATGCCAACCGCTCAGATAGTGAGCGGGCGGCAGCCCCAGGGCGTATTATTACGCCCTGTTGCACTAAGTACCAAGCGCACAGGACGTAATAGTACGTCCAATGTCGTTAAGGGGTTAAAGAATGTGTATAGAGATGAAACTGCTCTATGACACAACAGTCAAACAAAATTAGATTATTGGAAATCACAGGGTTAACTGTTTGTGCAAGCAGCAGAAGCACAAGTTCAACTAGTCAATTTCTGTGAACCTGTCCTATCAGTATTAAATACTAGCACTAATCTACTCTGTGTAATTTCTTGATTCTCATCACCTAGTCCCCTAACTATTGCTGGAATTCCTATTGCTTTTTCTGATCTGTGACATAGCCTATGATGCAGTGAGATGGATCACAGATCTATTTGCATATCCATCATTACAGCAACTAAAATCTGATCACAACTGTGAAAGCTTTTATACCTCATATGACATCAGCACTATAAGATCCTGTTAACCAGCCATGATGTCCTTATTGTGGTCAGGTTATCTTCTCATACATGTAGTGTCCTCCTGATAACCAGCCATGATGTCCTTATTGTGGTCAGGTTATCTTCTCATACATGTAGTGTCCTTCTGATAACCAGCCATGATGTCCTTATTGTGGTCGGGTTATCTTCTCATACATGTAGTGTCTCTCCTGATAACCAGCCATGATGCCCTTATTGTGGTTGGGTTATCTTCTCATACATGTAGTGTCCTCCTGATAACCAGCCATGATGTCCTTATTGTGGTCGGGTTATCTTCTCATACATGTAGTGTCCCTCCTGATAACCAACCATGATGTCCTTATTGTGGTCGGGTTAACTTCTTATACAATTAGTGTCCCTCCTGATAACCAGCCATGATGTCCTTATTGTGGTTGGGTTATCTTCTCATACATGTAGTGTCCCTCATGATAACCAGCCATGATGTCCTTATTGTGGTCAGGTTATCTTCTCATACATGTAGTGTCCTCCTGATAACCAGCCATGAGGTCCTTATTGTGGTCAGGTTATCTTCTGATACATGTAGTGTCCTCCTGATAACCAGCTATGATGTCCTTACTGTGGTCAGGTTATCTTCTCATACATGTAGTGTCCCCCCCCCCCTGATAACCAGCCATGATGTCCTTATTGTGGTCAGGTTATCTTCTCATACATGTAGTGTCCTCCTGATAACCAGCCATGATGCCCTTATTGTGGTCGGGTTATCTTCTCATACATGTAGTGCCCCTCCTGATAACCAGCCATGATGTCCTTATTGTGGTCAGGTTATCTTCTCATACATGTAGTGTCTCTCCTGATAACCAGCCATGATGCCCTTATTGTGGTCGGGTTATCTTCTCATACATGTAGTGTCCTCCTGATAACCAGCCATGATGTCCTTATTGTGGTCGGGTTATCTTCTCATACATGTAGTGTCTTGACTGGCCCAATACTCCAAAATCTGATTGTACCTGGCCAGCATGAGCTAATGTTGTTACATTCAGTAAGAGTATACCACCTACTTGTGAGTATTGATATGATACCAATATCTGAGCCATGGATATTATTGTTGCTGATCCCTGATCTCCTATAAAACCAGCTACGTTCCTCTGCTTGGTACAAGAATAATTGAGGACGGTCATTTTGGGTCCTGATAAAACACTTTTCACAGCTTTCATGCTATCAGAGCAGGAGTCATATATGTGATATCCCAGAGAGATATTGGGTAAAATTGTCTGATTTTGGTTAATTTTCTCAATGGCAAAACGGAATTATTATTGTAATATTGAAGTACGGGTCTGTGGAATTAAAATGTTATAACTGGTGACTGTGATCATGTAAATTACAGAACGTTTGGATCATATGCAGATCACAGAAAATTAGAATTTAAATCAATGGTGAAGAATCTTATAAATATACACATGGACTTAAACGAGTTGTCCAGAAAGTGGAGCAGATGGCGGCCAGGAGAGGTGTAAAATAAAAAATCATACTCTCCATTGTCCGCTGCCAGTGCCCTTTTGGTCTTCTTCTCACCGGAATCCCTGAGGCTCATGCGACCACTGAGACTCTGTTTCTACGCTCACCTCTCACACTAGGCTACAAGAGAGTGAAGCAACCCCAGCATCGTTACATCCACACAAATAGCTGCCACCACCCCCTAATTATGGTAGACAAGACATTGATGTACCTAGACCACTCACATCTGTGCCCTATGACACTACACAATGGAGATCTTGCACACACCGGCTAACAAAAAGTAACAAACCGAAGTAGCATTTTCTCTCTCCAGGATTTTGGAGACGTCTTAGAGCCAAGGACAATTTTATTAATTTTTAAGATTTTATATACAGAATAAAGTACAATGCTTTTAGGAGCCCCCACCTGTGACTGGGGCCGGCTAATTACATGTGCCAAATCAAGAGAGATATGACCTATTTTGGGAATATGCCATAACACTAGGTGAGTGCCTCATACTGGGATAATATGTCCAGCAATAGATGCCAAATGTTTTGACAAGTCCTGACATATCAAACATGGAGATAGAATGTCATCTCTTCCACAGACACATAATTTGGGTGGTCATTAATGTTAAAGGACCAGATGCTTGACATCAAAGATGCATTTGGATTCCCCAACTATATTTTTGTACTTAGATGGTTATGAAACATGAATTATGACATATATGCCTTTGATGTTTTACCTTTGTCCCTATACAGAGTTTTGGCAAATTGGAATTAATATATCCATTGAACATAGAACAAGATATAACCACTACAATAACTGAAAACCTTAACCAGACACAAAAGCTAACCACACTACAATATCTGAACAGCTTTGTGGCTCTTCTTTGTGCGTAAGGGAATTGCTTGAGGAGCGATTCCCCAGTAGCTGCTGGTGAACCCTGGGGGGAGGGGCACAACAAGACAGTGAACCCTAAGCTGAAAACTCTTTGAATGAGAAGGTGTGTCCAAACTTTTGGTCTGTACTGTATATATGGTTATCAATAGGAATGGAGGAAAAACACATTCCTGGACATATATACATATGGCACTCATAAATTATATATATACACACGTGGACAAAATTGTTGGTCCTTCTCCCTCGTTTAATGAAAGAAAAACCCACAATGGTCACAGAAATAACTTGAATCTGACAAAAGTAATAATATATAAAAATCCTATGAAAATGAACAAATGAAAGTCAGACATTGCTTTCCAACCAGGCTTCAACAGAATTTTTTAAAAAAGAAAACTCATGAAACAGGGCTGGACAGAAATGATGGCTCCCTTAACTTAATATTTTGTTGCACAACCTTTTGAGGCAATCCCTGCAATCAAACGATTCCTGTAACTGTCAATGAGACTTCTGCACCTCTCAGCAGGTATTTTGGCCACTCCTCATGAGCAAATTGCTCCAGTTGTCTCGGGTTTGAAGGGTGCCTTTTCCAGATGGCATGTTTCAGCTCCTTCCAAAGATGCTCAATAGGATTTAGGTCAGGGCTCATAGAAGGCCACGTCAGAATAGTCCAATGTTTTCCTCTTAGCCATTCTTGGGTGTTTTTAGCTGTGTGTTTTGGGTCATTATCCTGTTGCAAGACCCATGACCTGCGACTGAGACCAAGCTTTCTGACACTGGGCAGCACATTTCTCTCTAGAATCCCTTGATAATCTTGAGATTTCATTGTACCCTGCACAGATTCAAGACACCCTGTGCCAGATGCAGTAAAGCAGCCCCAGAACATAACAGAGCCTCCTCCATGTGTCACAGTAGGGACAGTGTTCTTTTCAAGATATGCTTCATTTTTTCATCTGTGAACATAGAGCTGATGTGCCTTGCCAAAAATTTAGATTTTTGTCTCATCTGTCCATAGGACATACTCCCAGAAGCTTTGTGGCTTGTCAACATGTAGTTTGGCAAATTTCAGTCTGGCTTTTTTATGATTTGTTTTCAACAATGGTGTCCTCCTTGATCGTCTCCCATGAAGTCCACTTTGGATCAAACAACGACGGATGTTACAATCTGACACTGAAGTTCCTTGAGCTTGAAGTTCACCTTTAATCTCTTTAGAAGTTTTTCTGGGCTCTTTTGTTACCTTTTGTATTTTCCTTCTCTTTGATTTGTCATCAATTTTTTTCCTGCGGCCACATCCAGGGAGGTTGGCTACAGTCCCATGGATCTATAAATTTCTGAATAATATGTGCAACTGTAGTCACAGGAACATCAAGCTGCTTGGAGATGGTCTTATAACCTTTACCTTTAACATGCTTGTCTATAATTTTCTTTCTAAGCTCCTGAGACAACTCTTTCCTTCGCTTCCTCTGGTCCTTGTTGAGTGTGGTACTCACCATGTCACCAAACAGCACAGCGAGTATCTGTAGCCCTATATACAGGCCACTGACTGATTACAAGATTGTAGACACCTGGGATGCTAATTAGTGGACACACCTTGATTTAACATGTCCCTTTGGTCACATTATTTTTAGGGGAACCTTCATTTCTGTCCAGGCCTGTTTCATGAGTTTTCTTTTTTAAAAAAAGTTCTGTTGAAGCCTGGTTGGAAAGCAATGTCTGACTTTCATTTGTTCATTTTCATAGAATTTTTATATATTATTACTTTTGGCAGATTCAAGTTATTTCTGTGACCATCGTGAGTTTTTCTTTCATTAAGCGAGCAAGGGACCAACAATTTTGTCCACGTGTGTATACCGTGTTTCTCCAAAAATAAGACCTACCCCGAAAATAAGCCCTAGTTAGATTTTCCAGGTTTTTTGGAGTAGGCTTGAAATATAAGCCCTACTCCAAAAATAAGCCCTAGCTAATTTAACCCCTTCCCAAAATCTGCCCTGCGATTACAGTGGATGCCGGGTCCTTAAAGATGCCCGCGATCAGTTTTTACCCTGATCATGGGCATTGTTCAGCGTGACCCCCTCTCCTTCTCACCAAAGTAGCCCAACCCGTAGTTAATGACCGCGATCAGAAATGACTCTGACCGCGGGCATTGCTAAGCGTGACCTCCCCAGTCCCCAGGGCCGGTCCCAACCGGCTATAGCTACTATACTATAGCTACAGTCCCTATAGCCCCCCCCCAAAGCAGAGCAACTATCCCCGGGGCCGGTCCCCACCAGCCCCGTACCTTTCAAGTTGCAGGTCGGTTCCCGCGCGGCGAGATCGCGGGAGCCAACCTGTTCCTTTGACAGCCAGGAGGATTATGAAGACTCCCAGGTCTGTCATAGGAATATTACTATTGAGGACCAGCCTCATTAGTAATGTAGATAATCTCCCATAGACTGCAATATGTTGTATTGCAGTCTAAGGGATGATTGCAGGTTCAAGCCCCCTAGGAGGGGTTAATAGTAAAAGGAGGAAAAAAAAAAAAGTTAAAAAACAAAATAAAACAATAAAAGTTCAAGCCCCCCCCCCACACACTTTCACTAGAATACTTATAAAACTAAAATATTACTGTGAAACACATACACATTAGGAATCCCTGTGACCGAAAAAGCCCGCTCTACTACAAACTTTTAAAAATATTTTACCTCTATGGTGAATGCCGTAGTGGAAAAAAAAAAAATCAAAAGTGCCGAACTGCTGTTTTTTCGCTGTTTCACCTCTGATAAAAGTTGAAATAAAAAGCGATCAAATGTGTGATTGTTGTTCATGGAAAAAATTAAGACCTACCCCGAAAATAAGCCCTAGCCCTTTTTTCGGAGCAAAAAATATAAGACCCTGTCTTATTTTCGGAGAAACATGGTAGTGAATTCTATATATGTTTTCACTATTCTATCTGATTTATGCAGTTCCTATAGGTATTGGTTTGTATTCACACCTTGTGATCATTCCACTTAAATATGGCTATAACTCAAAGATGTACTTTGAGCTCTGGGTAGCGTATCTCTTTCTTACTTCCATTTATTCATAATGTGCGCAGCTCTAATCCTAGGTGTATGTTATCATTAGTGGCAACATTGTAACAATAGGGCTTTGTATCCATCCCAGAATAGCTCCATTGAGTTCCTACATAGAATTGGGTGATCAAATATACTTGCATTGTTCAGCCTGGGCTGTTAGATCAGACATGGTTGATAACATTATATCATTTCACTTAGTCCCATCTCCTTACAAAGAATCTTGACTTGAGTGCATTAATCAGACTTGCCGTCGCCGGTGACCTCATTCTGGGTGGTGTAATCAAGGGTATAAAAGATTAGGTAAGAGGTCAGTAGGAGGAGACTGGGCTGAGACTACAAGAGAATAATATGATGAGACTGTGCTGAGACTACTGAGGAATATACTGTGATGAGCAGGCAGGCTGGAATGCTGCTGCTAGAAGCCTCCACTGGTTATTCACACATACCAGAGCATGTGTGAGTGTTGGACTACAGAACCACATCAAGGAGATGTGTGGTAAAGTAATTATTTCACTTTTATTCCCTTTTATTTTATTGTACTGTATCTTGTAACTAGTAACTGTTAATGCTTGTATACATCTGCATATCTGTTCTGAACGGCATGTGTTAGATGTTAATACCGACCCATTTAGGGGTTAATAAATATCGTTGATTGTAATGTCAATCTGTATTCCCTTAGTCCAGACAGCAGCACAATATGGGGTATCTCTGCCCCTGTGTGTTGTTTAGGACAGGTGGAACCTTTAATTAGCACCAAAAAGGTGCCTCCTACTAGCCCTATAAGAGGGCACAGGAGACCTCCCTCCACTGTGTAAATTATAAAGTAACAGGAAACAAGCTTCTAGGGAGGGAAGCCTTGTGCTGCTGTCTGGACTAAGGGAATACAGATTGACATTACAATCAACGATTCCCCTTACGTCCGACAGCAGCACAATATGGGAAGATAGCAAGTAATTGCCCTAGGGAGGGTTTCCTCGCCTTACAACGTCAAGGACTGACTGACCAAAGGCAGTTGTCTGGAAACTGCGGATGTCCAATGATAATGTTTAACAAAAGGTCAACTGAGATGACCATGATGCAGCCGCACAAATCTGGTCCAATGGTAAGGACCGGTACTCAGCCAAAGAAGTCGACAACCCAGGTCAAGTGGCCGTAGAAAGACTGGAGGGAATAACTCCTGAATAAGAAAGGAAGACTTAATTGTCTCCTTGATCCATGTGGATAGAGTAGGCTTGGAAGCCTTGAGGCCTCTGTTTTTACCCTGCATATCAATTAGTAGGCTTTCGGCCTTCTTAAGCGGTTGAGTGTGGAATAGGTAAATCCACAGACACCTTACCACATCTAAGGTGTTGAGCTTTTCTTCCTCCTCAGAGGTTGGAGAGGGGAAAAACACAGGTAACGAAATTAGCTGATTGCTATTATAGTATGAGGGGACCTTAGGGATAAACCCAGGCAAACCTAAGGTGCACCCTATCTGCAAAAACAAAATGTACGGTTCTCTAGAAGAGAGGGCCTGGAGTACCCCTACTCTTTGGCAGATATAATAGCCAACAAAAAAGTGGTTTTGTAGGCTAAATATTTTATCCCCGTAGTCTCCAAGGGTCCAAATGGAGGACCGCACAGGCCTGTAATGACTACCGCAAGGTCCCACTGGGGATGATACTGAGGGCTTTAGCCTCATTGCCCCTTTAAGGAACCTTGCAACCAGAGGATCCTGAGACAGACGTCTGTTCAAATGAGCGGAGAGGGCCGCAATCTGCACTTTCAAAGTGGCAGGGGCAAGGCCCTTATCCAAGCCGTCCTGAAGAAAATATCAGCCGTTGAAGGTTCTAGATTATTAATACCCTTCTTGGAGCACCACTCCATGAAAATCTTGGCTGTCCTCTGGTAGTTCTTATTGGTAGATTCTGCTCTTACAGAATAAAGGGTCTTCAGGACGGCCTCTGACAGTCCTCTATCCTGCTGTAGGGACTGCTCAACCTCCAGGCTGTCAGGTTGAATCTCCAGAGATCCTGGCACTTCAGAGATCCTTGGGAAACCAGGTTCTGGATGGGGGGGAAGCCTCCAATATATCCCTCGACTCATCTCCATGAGTTGGGAAAAACCAAGCTCTTTTTGGCCAGAATGGAATGATGGCTATCACAGAGACTTGGTCCTGTCTGATTTTCATTAATACCTTTGGTATTATTGGAATGGGAGGGAAGATGTATGCCAGCCTGGACCTCCAAGGGATGGACAGGGCATCCACTGCCAAGGGATTGTCCTCCTGGTAAAGGGGACAGAACTTCTCCACCTTGGCGTTGAGTCGGGTTGCCATGAGGTCTATTTCTGGAAGACCCCTGTTCAGGGTAATCTGATGAAAGACTTCTGGATTGAGTGACCATTCTCCTGATACGGCATAACCCCGACTCAACCGATCCGCTACTATGTTCAGGGAGCCCTTGATGTGAACTGCGGATAAATGGGTTAGATTTTTCTCTGCCCATGTAAATATCAGATCTGCCTCCCTAAGGAGGGTTGGTGATCTGGTGCCTCCCTGTCTGTTCACGTACAGCACTGTGGTCATGTTTTCTGACCGGATTTTGACTGCTCTTCCCTGGGAAGAGTCAAGCAATAGAGTAAGGCACGATATACGGCTCTGAGCTCCTTCCAGTTGGACGAGGTCCTTTTTTCAGGAGCGCTCCAGACTCCCTTTATGGAGTTTTCGTCCAATGGGCTCCCCATCCCGAGAGGAATGCATCTGTAGTCAACAGGGTCCAAGAAGGTTGGACCGTGGACCTTCCGTCTTTCAGGTGCAACCACCACTTAAGGGAAAAAGACGGGTCCTGGGGGAGAGTCGAGTCTTCTTGCTGAATGTAAGAAGGGAGCGATCCCAAGCCTCTAGTAACTCCTTCTGGAGGGGACGTAAGTGCCACAAGGCCCATGGGACTGCCTCCACTGAGGAAGACATCAAGCCCAGGCTCTTCATCAATGTTCTGATGGAGGCTATCGGCTTTTTGAAGAGGTGCCGGACTGCCGCAACCAGCTTCTCCTTCCTTGCTGGTGTCAAGGAGATTTGCAGGCGGACTCAATCTAGGAAGTAGTTTTCTCAGAGGAACTTCCTTCGAGTTGAAGGGATCGTTTTTGACTTCTCCCAATTTATAAGTCATCACAGACTCTGAAGGCTGTCTGTAGGTACTGGAGCAGAACAGACTCTGACTGGGCCTTTATCAACCAGTCGTCTAGATAAGGCACCAAGAATATCCCCTGAAGCCTGAGGGCGGCCGTTATGGGGGCCACTACCTTTGTAAAGGTGTGGGAAGCAGAGGAGATCCCGAAGGGTAGTGCTGTGAATTGAAAGTGCTTCCTGTGGCCGGAAACTACTACGGCAATCCTTAGAAAAAAACCTTCTGTGTGGAGGTAAATAGAAATATGCAAATAGGCGTCTATTATATCCAAAGTCACAAAAAACATCACCTTAGAGGAGAAAGGTGGTGACAGACTTTATGGTTTTCCTATGGAAGCGCTTCTTTTTGATGAAGCGGTTGAGGTACCTTAAGTCTATGATCATTCTCCACTTGTCTGCCGGTTTTGGCATCAGGAAGATGGGAGAATAGACACTGGATCCTTCTTCTAGAGAAGGGACTTCCACCAGGGCTCCCTTGTGAATGTACTCTCGGATGAAGCATTCCAGGGAGGCTGCGAGTTAACACAAACCGATCCTGAGGAGGACGGAGGAACTTCATTGCATAACCTCTTTGGATTACCTACCGGACCCATGGGTCTCGAATTTTTTCCTGCCCGCAGTTGAGAAAGTGGGAGACACGACCTCCGACAGGAATCTCGGCCACAGGAAAACAGCTTCTGATGTCAAAAGCTAGGCTTGACTTTTTTATCATCAGACTTCGGAATCTCCGGCCGGCGTCTCTAGAGGAATAACTAGAGCCTCTCTGGACTGCCTTCCACGACGAGGCGGATAGCCTCTACCACGGCCAGAGCCAGACCTACCTCTGAAGGCCTGGGGTAAAGTTTTACCCTTCTTGTCGGCCAAGCCCTCTAGGATCTCATCTAGGGCACAGCCAAAGACTCTACCCGGCTCAAAGGGTAATGCGCACAAATTATACTTTGAGGGGAACCCAGCTCTCCAAGGTTTTAACCATAGAGGTCTTCCTGCTGCAGTGTTCTTGGTAAGTGCCAGGGATTTGGCCGCCAGCCTTAATTGATGGTGGGAGGCTTCCGTTAAATATTCAGCTGCTAGGGAAACTGAGCCTAGAAACCCTAGCAGCTCGTCTCTGGAGACTCCAGAGTCGGTCACTTTCGAGGTGGACCAGGTCAGTATATAATTTGGCTGACACTTCACAGGACGCAACCGCCACAGCGGTCTTGGGCGAGGCAGCTGAATAAGCCTTCTTGAAGGTATTGTCGAAGCGCCTGCCATGGCGTCGTGCAGATTTGCTCCATCATCTGATGGTACCTTAGTGCGGCAGGACAGTTTAGCCACCGCCATATCCACCTTGGGAGGAGGACCCCATTGATCCCATTGAGCAACTGGGAATAAAGCGCTGAACCTCCTAGGAACCACAAGAGGTTTTTCAGGACTTCTCCACTCTGAGGACATTAATTTTTGTAATGTCTGGTCCACTTGGAAGACCCTAGGCCCTCTATAGGTGGACACGGAGGCTTCCCCGTCAACATCACGATCCTTAGACCGGATGGACTTCAGCAGCCGGCTTAATTTTTCGAGTGGAAGCATGGCCTGCTGGGATCTTCAGTGGAATCGTCAGATGAGAGTGTCTCGTCCACTATCTGATAATCTTCATCAGAGATCCGTAAGGAAGATTGTGTCTCAATCTGCGGTCTCTTGGCAATCTGGGCGATGGAAGAACGAATCTCCTTTAAGAGACTCCTCATATAGTCCTTTACCCAAGTAACAACCTCTTATAGAAGGTACTTCCGGCGGGGTCCGCGACACTGGTGACAGCGGGTAAAATCATAGCCGTCAGGTAAAGGGGTATTGCAATCCAAACACATTAGGTGTTTCAAGTTTAGAGGAATTTTTCCTCCTAAGCGCATCGCCATTACGTGCTGCAGAAGATGACATCTGAAACATCAAACAGCCACGTGACACTGAAACAGGGAAGATCGCCAAGCATCGCATAAAAAACCAAGGGGTACCTCTTTTTTTTTTTTTTTTGAATCGGTCACTTGAAGAGAGAAAAAACCGTCAGAAAAAAAAACATCCACCGCAACCCGCAGCAGAGGAGCTAGAAACCACTCACTCAACAAATAAAGGACTGCATTCAGACCTTTTAAATGTAATCCAGCAGCGAGGGGAGGAAGCCAACAAAGAAACATTTATACAGCACCAAAACAAGTCAAACGCCATACTGGAACATAGAGGAGCATAAGCCTAAGCCAGAAGCTCAAAATACAAGCAGCAAAAATCAATTCTATATTTTGCCTTTAAATTTTAAATTTCCAAACTTACCGCACTTTTTCCGAGAAAACCGGAAGTAGGGCACGGTGGTGCGCAAAGGCTTCCTTCCCCTGGGAACACGGGACGGGAGAAAAGTTCCGGCCGAGGAGGTTCCCCCCTTACTTCCGGGATCGCGCTGCCTGCAGATGGATGCCGGATAACGCTGTGCTGCGATGCAAAGGCCCGAAGGCCCGAAGGACCGGAGGTTTTTTCTTTGGGACTGAGGTAGCCCAAAAAGGTAGGCCAGGAGTAACTAAAACCCCTAGCAACGGGAGGTCACAAGAGATCTCCGTCCACCTGTTCCACACAGGACAGAAAAAAACACAGTGGAGGGAGGTCTCTTGTGCCCTCTTATAGGGCTAGTAGGAGGCACCTTTTTGGTGCTAATTAAAGGTTCCACCTGTCCTAAACAACACACAGGGGCAGAGATACCCCATATTGTGCTGCTGTCGGACGTAAGGGGAATACAAAATTTAGAAAGCTTGTCTTGTGTTTATCTTGTGGACCCAGCACTCACTGGCGGTGAGTGTGGTTTTTATGAAAGAAGTCTCAGGTGTGGGCCAAAGCGGTGTTGGCGCACTGAGGATCTTTCACACACCTATAAGGAGGTTTTGTCTGTAGTTATTTTCTAATGAATTACTGACATGCAGGGTATGGGTGTGTATTATCTAATCCATACACTATACCTTATTGATGGCTATTTGTAACTATATTAGCATTCATGTTAGCGCTTTTTTACATACATATTACTGACATTCTCTCTATGCGGTGTATAGGATAATCCAAGATGGCGCACTTGGTCTCAGTACGGCATGCATTCAATCTTTACTGTCATTTCCTTCCCACGCATGCACTGAGTGAATAGTGAGACGCCGGATGGTGTATAGAGATCTCTTACTGTAGACGCTGGATCCTATCAGCTATGTATTAGAATTTATCCTTGCCACCTGAGCTTGATTGCTCATTATACGCTATATACTGATTATTACACATGGGGGTGCCTATGTTATGTACAATTATATATATTTGTGACATGCACTGATTTGTACGTACAGTTGAAACCAGAAACTTCCTTCACGTTTTTTCACGTACATTTGGAGTGCTGCCCGCTTCTTTGCTATTTATCTGGTGGGATAGAGCCGATTCCCTGAGCACCCTAACATTTACAGCTGCTTAAAACTGCAAGGAAGTATGGGTACATCCTTGCAGAACAAGAGAACCACCATCCAGACGTATATACACCATGGGCCGTCCGGAACTGGTTAGAATTGCTGTTGGGAGAAGAGAAGGCGCCCTTCAAATCTGAGAGACCTGGAGCAATTTGCAAAAGAAGAGGATCCAAAATTCTACCTGAGAGGTGGAAGAAGCTTGTTGATAGTTCTAGGAAGCCATTGATTTCAGATATTTTTTTCAAAGGGTGTGCAACCAAATATTAAGTTGAGGGTGCCAGTAATTTTGGAGTTTTGAGTGAAATTATAATGTTTAGCTTTTTTTTTTCCCTCTGTTTTTGTGTTGTTCCAATACACACAAAGGAAATAAACATGTATAAGTGCAATAATTTTCTGGGAGAAATACTTAATTTTTTTGAAAAATTTGAGGGGTACTAACAGTGACGTCCATGACTGTATATACACAATAATTATACATATGTATATACATTGAATGTGCATTTTATTAGTGACCCCAGCCCTTTCATGCTTGGTGCTCCCCTATGTGTGTAAGAAGGTTTTCTTGGCGCCCCCTAGGTCTTCTGCTACCTGTGGATAATACCTGTGTATACCATTCATTGTATATCAACATTAGAAGAAGAAGAAAACTCTTTGTAAACTACAACTAAAGTTATTATATTGAATAGTTAACATGAGCCAGATAAATCATCACAGTCTAGAGATCCATTAGACAAGGGTTTTCATGTCAACCAATAAGTGCCAGAAAAATGGTGACAATCCAGTCTTTGTATTCTCTAGGGCAGAACTTGGTGATGTAATTTTTTTCAGAAACTCTATGACAGATCGGCTTCCCAGTCTCTTGGGCTTTTGGTTGTTCCGAGCACCTAAGTAAAGACATAAGATCTTTGTTAGACCTCAACACCAAACTGCACCTTGTTCCATCTGACACACCCTTGGGATATTTGGACCAGTGGACTCTACAAGGGCTCGGGGAACGTTCTTACTTCTCACTACTGAGGATAGGAAGTGGTGAGTTTGGAGGCTTCTGTATGTCTGACCTCAAGGATCAATGGAGGGGCTGGTGCCGGGAATGTTGGCTCAACAACTATCATGGACATGTAATGGACTCTGATTTCTATGTCCAGCTGTAGTCCAACCCAGGTTACATGTTATATACATTATTATTTTCTACATAACATGTAGAAAATACATGTAGTACAAGGAACATGCCAAACATGTTCCTTGTACTACATGTAGAGTATTTCCAGCTTACCTCAGTATTTGGTAGAGTTCTTCTCGCAGGGTGGTGTTGTGGTGTTTCTTTTATGCCCTCATGGTCCTTATTATATTTTCTTCAGAGCTGCTCTCCTCTTATTCTTCTTTCCTCCACCACAACAGATCATTCTACATCCTATCCTACGTCTTCTACCAGTTTTCCTCCTTCTGGGTATTTTGGCAGGTATTAGCATTTTCCTCTCTTGTATCGCCACTCTTTGTGGTTTTTGTCCTGGTCTTATAATATATTCGTAATCATCGATCTCCTCTTTGTTGTCTATAAATAGAGAATCCACAATGAGAAGATTTTCAGATATTCAGTGTCCTTCATAGCAGATCACTTGATGTCTTTGGATTATTTTGGACATATGAGGTGGGTTCAATTTCTGCTCTTCATATTGACCAATGTCAGGAGGTCACAGGTCGTATATCACAGGGACAGTCTGCTATATATTGGGGTCACACACACAACCTTCTCAGGGTTATTAGTGATTCTTACCAGGTTTGGGGATCACAGTGGTCTTTACTTCGGTCGGGGTTATTATACATGGACCCGGGGTCATCTTCTCCTCTGGAGCAGCTACAACATAAAATAGAAACCATCAGAAGAGGACAGACATGTGCGTCCATTATAGAGGACTCTGGACTTGTCTTATGTTTTTGGGCTCCTTTATTCTCTGCTCTTTGGTATCGATAAGTGTCTGTTATTAGTATTGGCCAATGGATGGGCTCATAGATGTAGCAGAGCTGACTGGGTAATCTGGAACATCTCCTCAGGGCACTATAAAGTATTATTACTGATTTTACATAGGACTGCAGGTAAATCTTCTGGATTCTTAGTACTCATAGTGGTATTACTAACAAGCTCTGCTACATCTGTAGTACAAGGGAGGAGCCATCTCTGTTCTCCTAAACTACACCGCTTCTATACTTAGAGGGAACCTTCCAATCTCTGGGCCTATACTACACATCATATTGGCACCAGGGGTATAACTATGGGGTGCAGAGGCCACAGCCATACCTGGGCCCATTGGCAACAGTGCTATAAGTGACATGTCATAGTTGGGGTGCCATATACACCCGGTGTCAGGGTTATATTCTTACCCAGCTTCTCAACTATGACTTCGTTTAGTTCTTCCTCTTTCGGGTCTTTAGGTCGATTGCGTTTACAGCTGGAATAACAAGAACAAGTCATTAGACAAAGCAATATGGGGCGCCCCCTCCTGGTTATGGGGAGAACCTAGAAGCCCTTCCCCACCTCATGTGTTACTATACAGGGCACAATACAGGGGGCGCTAGATATCACAGACATAGCACAAGCAGATTATTACCCAGGAGTCACATCGCCCCCTGTAGGTCTGACATGATATAACCCCCCACATTGCACTACATTATCTAGATACTACATTACTGCTGTATTGTGGAGATTTCATGAGAAGATGCCAGAAACTTACCAAAAATAGATAATGGCGCCAACAGTTAATAGCAGGAAGGCGCCAACTAGTGGCACTATCGTGTATACCAGGACTGGAAGGAAAGAGACAAGATGGTTGATAAGACGTCATGTAATCTGAAGACTCCTCACATAGATCAACAAAGAATAAATATTTTTTCGTGAGCAAATCATGGGTTTGCTAAAAAAAATTGTCATTTTTAATTCTGTGCTGTATTTGCTGCATTTTTGAAAATGTACAACCAGCAGCGACTATACATGTAAATAGGATGATGACTACTCACTTCTCTCCTGGTGGGTGTCCGGGCGCAGGGTGGCAGTAGAAGTGGTCACTGTCAGAAAGGAATAATACACAAGGGTGAGACGTTACATTATAGCGAATGCTGACCTAATACCCCCAACATGGAGGTGACAGGAGACCCCGCACTGAGCACAGCCCATAACCCTACACTACAGGACATACACTGGACCCTCCATGGAGATCAGTGGTCTCACACCAGAGGCTCTCCAGGTGTAACACAACTACAACTCCCTGCAGGACAGCCTACTGGGTGTAGTAGTGTTAGGACAGCTGGGACCACAATTTGGACACCACTGATATAGATCATTGCCTGAATTTAGTAACAGCCCCCTGTAATAAAGCATTACCTGCAGGTCTCCCGGTCACCCTCCCCTCCACATCACTGGGGGCAAATATCAGCAACAGCAAAATAATCATCAACCTCATCATCATCTCCATCTTCAAAACCTTCAGAGCTCCCCCAGCACATCCCCCACCTTATATATGGCAGGACAGGGCCTTGTGATGTCATCAGTATTGTGATGTCATCATAGAGCTGGATTCTACTGATGCCATAGGGGCGAGGCCTAAATCATGGGCAGTGTGTGCAGAGATCACGTGACTTCTACAACTTTATAATGTGAATTTCACAATAATAATAATAATAATAATAATAATAATAATAATAATAATAATATTATAATATCATTCATTATTATTATTTATTATTATAGCTCCAGCATATACCAGGGCCCTGTACACATTAGTATCTCTGCTTTCAGCCAGTAATAAGATCATGGTTACATCCAGAGGCTGAACACCTGTACCACTATAGCTAATACTTTTCACTGCTGAGGGTTTGCTACAATACATTAGTGAAGGTGAAATATAGTGAAGGACTGCAGCAGCTGCGCCACAGATCTGTCTAATGCACACTCCGTCTGCTGCAGGTCTCCTGGTCGCCCTCCCGTCCACAAAACACGGGGCAATTGTCAGCAAAATGAACAGCAAAAGTCTCACATCCATCATCATCTCCATCTTCAAAACCCTCAGCTTCCTCCAGGACATTCCTCATCTTATATAGATTCTACAGAACATTGTGATGTCAATGCTTTTATGATGTCACCAGAATTCTGAGGAATGCCGGGCTATGATGATGTCACCTGTGCAAGTCCTGAATGGCAGGCTGTGTATACAGTGATCACATGACTGTATACAATAGTCACAGTATATTCACATCTATAGTCTAAGAAAATGGCGTCTAGTTAGTGATTTATTACAAGGATATAAGAAAGAAGAACAAATAATACCAAGTATATATGTTATATGTATACCAGTATAGTCTGTATCACTATATACAAGATGTATAACTTATACCAGCTGTACATATATAATTATATACAGGAGATACCCAGGTTATACCAGCTGTACATATAGAATTATATACATGAGATACCCAGGTTATACCAGCTGTATATATATAATTATATACAGGAGATACCCAGGTTATACCGGTTGTATATATATAATTATATACAGGAGATACCCAGGTTATACCGGTTGTATATATATAATTATATACAGGAGATACCCATGTTATACCGGCTGTACATATAGAATTATATACAGGACATACCCAGGTTATACCAGCTGTACATATATAATTATATACAGGAGATACCCAAGTTATACCAGCTGTACATATAGAATTATATACAGGAGATACCCAGGTTATTCCAGCTGTACATATAGAATTATATACAGGAGATACCCAGGTTATTCCAGCTGTACATATAGAATTATATACAGCAGATACCCAGGTTATACCCGCTGTACATATATAATTATATACAGGAGATACCCAGGTTATACCAGCATGGTCCATATCACTATATACAGGAAGATGTATAACTTATACCGGCTGTACATATATAATTATATACAGGAGATACCCAGGTTATACCAGCTGTACATATATAATTATATACAGGACATACCCAGGTTATACCAGCTGTACATATAGAATTATATACAGGAGATATCCAGGTTATACCAGCTGTACATATAGAATTATATACAGGAGATATCCAGGTTATACCAGCTGTACATATATAATTATATACAGGAGATACCCAGGTTATACCGGTTGTATATATATAATTATATACAGGAGATACCCAGGTTATACCGGCTGTACATATAGAATTATATACAGGACATACCCAGGTTATACCAGCTGTACATATAGAATTATATACAGGAGATACCCAGGTTATACCAGCTGTACATATATAATTATATACAGGAGATACCCAAGTTATACCAGCTGTACATATAGAATTATATACAGGAGATACCCAGGTTATACCAGCTGTATATATATAATTATATACAGGAGATTCCCAGGTTATACCAGCTGTACATATATAATTATATACAGAAGATACCCAGGTTATTCCAGCTGTACATATAGAATTATATACAGGAGATACCCAGGTTATACCCGCTGTACATATATAATTATATACAGGAGATACCCAGGTTATACCAGCATGGTCCATATCACTATATACAGGAAGATGTATAACTTATACCGGCTGTACATATATAATTATATACAGGAGATACCCAGGTTATACCAGCTGTACATATATAATTATATACAGGACATACCCAGGTTATACCAGCTGTACATATAGAATTATATACAGGAGATATAGAGGTTATACCAGCTGTACATATAGAATTATATACAGGACATACCCAGGTTATACCAGCTGTACATATAGAATTATATACAGGAGATATCCAGGTTATACCAGCTGTACATATAGAATTATATACAGGAGATACCCAGGTTATACCAGCATGGTCCATATGAAATCAGAATAAACCTTTCCCGTTTTAGGTCAATTAGGATTACCAAAATTATTTATTTTTGCCAAATTCCAGAATAATGAGAGAGAATTTTTTAAGGCATTTTTATTGCTTTTTGCAAAGTCAAAAGTTTCCATCCATTTAATTAGTATTTGGTCCCATTGCCCTTACACTGTATGACTTGGGTCACACGTTTTGGATCTCCTTCCACAAGCTTCTCACAATAGTTGGTAGGAATTTGGGACCGTTCCTCCTGACAGAACTGGTGTCGCTGAGCCATGTTCGGAGGCCGCCTTGCTCGCATCTGCCTTTTCAGCTTTGCCCATAAATTTTCAATAGGATAGAGATCAAGCCACTTTGTAACCAGTTTGGCAGTATGCTTCGGGTCATTGTCCATTTGGAAGACCCATTTGCGCACAAGTTTTACCTTCCTGGCTGATGTCTTGAGATGTTGCTTCAGTATTGCCACATAATGTTCTTTCCTCATGATGCCATCTATTTTGTGAAGTGCACCAGTCCTTCCTGCAGCAAAACAACCCCACAACATGAGGCTGCCACCCCCGGGCGTCACAGGTGGGATGGTGTTCTCAGGCTTGCAAGCTTCTCCCTTTTTTCTCCATACGTAACGATGGTCATTATGGCTAAGCCTGAGAACATTTTGGATATCTTGGTGGTTGGTAAGGCAGTTGAACAAAAATAACAAATCTTCCAAACAATGTAGGTAGAGACTTGGCTAGAGCTGAATTTTGGTACTCTCTGGGGGAAGTCAGTGTCTCTGTGTTTCTAGACCATTTCCCCAAAAAGTGTACAACTTTTCGCTTCTGAAAACACACAGAAACATCTGCAGATGCCCAATCAGGGGGTGCAAGTTCCAGAAAGGTATCCAACTTGGCCTGAGGCTCATAGGTTGTATTGTAGCTATGAAGGCTGTCCAAAATTTTTCTTCACAGTCTCTGTCACATACTTCTCACAAAAAGTGAGAAAATCTCTAGCCCATCTCCTAACTGCAATTTTGACACTATTTATGACCTTTGATATGCATTGCGGTAAATTATTATAATCTAGGGACTCTTGAGACCCTAGAGTATAAAAGGTGGTGGACCAGGGGAGGTGACAAAATAAAAACATTTATACTCACATTCTGTTACCTCTTGCAGCACTCTGCCTCTCTACCTCCTCACGGCATCCAGTGCTCTCCTGTAATGTCATTCGCCCAGGATTACCTCTGAGGCCTGAAGCCTGAGGCCAAATATGCTGGTGATGCCATTTCATGTGAGTACGGAGAGACCTAGTTCCTACACGTGTGCCTGAACGCCCATGGCTAATTATCTGTTTGCAGATCTGAGATGAGATGACCGCACATAGTTGTTGCCACCAAAACCAGAAACGTGTCTGCCAGTACCACCACCACCTGAGCTTTCCTTAGATCTACCTCAGGCAGATCTTCTAGATGTTGGGGCAGCACGTCGGGTGGAAATTTTGCAGCTGCCACCACCCTCTCTCTGTGTTACCCTGAATAGGTTGCCAGATCTTATCAGAATTGTCATTGTATTCCATATCACCTTCCACCCTTTTTTGTGAGTCATCATGGCAATGGGATTCCTGTATTCTCTCACAATTCCTAACATATTTCCCCCTAGTTACCTACCAGCACAACCACCAGTAGCACACCTCCAGCCACTACTACCTCCACCAACATTCAGGCCTTCCACCTCTACCTGCTCTACATAAAAAACATTGGTAGTTCTCATCCAACTCATCAAAAAGGAAGGAGAGGAAGAAGAGGAATTCTAGGGCTATGAGGAATATCTCTCTCAGCAAATGCCACATGACTACTAGAGAATAGGATTAAGTAAGTGAAAATGAAGGAGAAGACATGGTTGACAGTACAGAAAGACAGAATGGTAAATTACATGTTGAGGAGAAACACACAGAACCCTCACTCGATATTTGTGGTTCACTGCTTTCAAAAAGTTCTTTATTCAGGAAGTACGACAACACTGCGTCTACTGGAGGGTCTGTCAAGAGCAGAAGTAGTGTTGCTGTTGCCATCCACCTTATTATTGTTAGTAGTAGTACTTGAACAAGTGTTTCCTCCTTATTCTCCTTTTGTCTGTCCCTTGCCCTGTTTTTTTCCCAGTCATTTTATTGCACACTGCTTAGTGATTTGGCAACAATTCTGACACTGTATTTTTTGTTATTTTGTAACAAAAAGTATTTTAAGAAAAATGACAAGGCACTAAAAATACTAAAAGAGTTAGCTCCTAGTCAGTGAGTATTAGACTAGACCAGTGGTGCTCAACCTTTTCAAGCGAAGTACCCCCTAGTTAGAAAATGTCCCAACTGAGAACCCCAAAGCAGTGATCACTTATAAATGTTAATACAATGAGGCTTCATTTGGAGCCTTCATTAACAATTGGCTAATGGTCCTCTCAGTGTGTCCAGCTATAGCATAATGGCCACCTCAGTACCTCCACACACACAGTAGAATGTCCCAGTCATTTCCTCTATATGTAGTATAATGACCCTCATACTAAGTAAAATGGCCCCTTCAGTGGCCCACAACATGTAATGGCCCCCACAGTGTCCCCACATTTAATATAATGGTTTCCACATGCAAATGCCCCTTAGTGGCCCTCCACACAGTATAATGTCCCAGAGAGTCTCCTATGTTAATCAAATTTTAAAAAAAGTCTCACACACCTAGGGATTTTCTAACAATTTTGTGTTTGGCTTAACTTATATTTTCTGAGGTTCATCTGAACCCAAAATTTTGGGGGTTTGCCACCCACAAACTACTATTTTACTTTGAGGGTGTCTTCATACCCTCAGAGTAAAGCTGCCGGATGCCTGGCAGAGGTTTGTGAACTTAAAAAACAATGTTATTCACCTCCCCTGTCCCGGGTCCCCACCCTTTTTGGGCCACTTCTGGCCTCCTGAGTAATGTCAGGGACTGTAAGGCCTATGATTGACAGCTGAAGAAGGCGGGAGTAACCCCCAGGGTAAAAAACAAAACAAAAAACAAACAAACATTAAACTACAATTTTTTTAATTTTTTTTTTTAAATTGACACAGGTTAGACAGTATATTAAGTGAACATACCCCAAAAATGCTGAAATAACAGATTTTTTTTTAGATTAGCCAAGGCTGCACTAGTGTAGTCACACTGTGTATTTGGTCACTAGAATTGTAAAAAAAAAAAATCAATTTTTTGTTTAGGATTAGCAGAGGTTAGACTGCATATTGGGTGAAGAACAACAACACCAATATTTGCACAGATGAAATCTGTTAAAACAGCAGTATGTATTTAATGAAGAAAAAAAAAATCTTGCCCAAAAAAGTCCTTAACAAAACATTTTTTCACTAACAGGATTGCCTTGTCAGTTACAAAAGTATGTTTAACCCCTTAAGGACACAGCCCAAAAGTGCGTTAAGGACCAGGCCTTGTTTTTCAAAACTGACATGTGTCACTTTATGTGGCAAGAACTTTGAGACGCTTTAACTTAAACAAGTGATTTTGAGATTGTTTTCTCATGACACATTGTACTTCATGTTAGTGGTAAACACTAATCAATATTTTTGTATTTATTTATAAAAAAAATAGGATATTTGATGGAAATTTGGAAAAAAATCGCAATTTTCAAAATGTGAAATTCTCTGCTTTTCAGACAGATAGTCATACCACCCAAATACATTAATAAATATTATCTACCATATCTCTGCTTTATATTGACATAATCTTTTAATCGTCCTTTAATTTATTTTGGATCTTAGAAGGCTTACAAGTGTAACAGCGATTTTCCAGATTTACAAGAAAATTTCCCAAACTAATTTTTTAGGGACCACTTCAGTTCTGAAGGGGATTATAAAGGTCTATATATTAGAAACCCCCCATAAATCACCCTATTTTCAAAACTGCACCCCTGAAATAATTCAAAACAGCATTTGGGAAGTTTGTTAACCCTTTAAGCATTTCACAAGAATTAAAACGATATTGTGTTGAAATTTAGACATTTCATTTTTTTCCACTAATCCCTTCATTTAGTCCTAAATTTAACACATTCACAAAGGGCTAAAGGAGAAAATGCATCTCCCCGTTTATTATACAATTTCTCCTAAGCACAGAAATACCCCACATGTGGGTGTAAACTGATGTTTGGGCATTCGGCAGCGCACAGAAGGGAAGGAGCGACACTGGACGTTTGAAAAGCAGATTTTGCTGGAATAGTTTTCAGGTGCCATGTTGCATTTGCAGAGCCCCCAAAGTACCAAAACAATGGAAACCCCCTAAAAGTGACCCCATTTTGGAAACTACACCCCTCACAGAATTCATCAAGGTGTATAGTGAGCATTTTGACCCCACAGCTGTTTCACAGATTTTACTAACATTGGGATGCATAAATGAAAAATTACTAAAACGTTTATCCCCAAAGTTTTCATTTTCACAAGGGGTTAAAGGAAAAAAGGACCCCATAGTTTGTTAAACAATTTCTCCTGAACACAGCAATGCCCCATATGTGGTCATAATCTGCTGTAAGGGTACATGGTGGGGCTCAGAATGGAAAGAGCGCTATTTTGCTTTTGTAGGGCAGATTTTGCTGGAATAGTTTTCAGGTGCCATGTTGCATTTGCAGAGCCCCCAAAGTACCAAAACAGTGGAATCCCCCTAAAAGTGACCCCATTTTTGAAACCACACCCCTCACAGAACATGTCAAGAGGTATAGTGAGCATTTTGAACCCACAGCTGTTTCACAGATTTTATTAACATTGGGACATGAAAATGAAAAATTTCTTTTTTTCCAATAAACTGTCAATTTAGCCCCAAATTTTTCATTTTCACAAGAGGACAAAAGAGAAAAAGCTCCCCAAAGTTTGTTACACAATTTCTCCTGAACACAGAAATGCCCCATATGTGGTTGTAATCTGCTGCATGGGTACATGGTGGGGCTCAGAATGGAAAGAGCGCTATTTAGCTTTTGGAGGGCAGATTTTGCTGGAATAGTTTTCAGGTGCCATGTCACATTTGCAGAGCCCCTAAAGTACCAATACAATGGAAACCCCTCAAAAGTGACCCCATTTTGGAAATTACACCCCTCATAGAATTTATCTAGGGGTATAGTGAGCATTTTGACCTCACAGCTGTTTCACACATTTTATCATCATTGGGACGTAAACATGAAAAATTACTTTTTTCCAATAAACCGTCCATTTAGCGACATATTTTTCATTTTTGCAAGTGGTTAAAGAAGAAAAAGCTCCCAACAGTTTGTTACACAATTTCTTTTGAACACAGAAATGCTCCATATGTGGTTGTAATCTGCTGTAGGGGAACATGGTGGGGCTCAGAATGGAAAGAGCGCTATTTAGCTTTAGGAGGGCAGATGTGGCTGGAATAGTTTTCAGGTGCCATGTCGCATTTGCAGAGCCCCTAAAGTACCAATACAATGGAAACCCCTCAAAAGGGACCCCATTTTAGAAACTACACCCCTCAAGGAATGTATCAAGGGGTATTATCATTTTGAGCCTAAAAATGCTTCCCAAAAATTAATGTACAAAGTGAAAATTGAAGTTTTTGAAGAAATATCCAATTTCAGAATATGTTGTGGCCACTTTGTGGCATCAGAGACATGAACTCCTAAAACTACTGTATTAACCTGTCAACTTATATAAGGATTCAATGAGATGTTTTTGTCAAACTCTGGCCGATACGTCCTTGGGTGGTCCGGATTGATTTTCATAGCTGAATGAGTTGCAGAGGATTGTGGTCTCCAATAGGATTTGACTGCCAAACTTTACCAAACCCCTGAAAAAAGGCTAAGAAAAACTCAAGTGTCCTTTTAAGGAAAAAAAAATGGTAGAACCAGCCAATGGGTAAATTCAGAGATAAGAGAATCTTTCAAGATTCTGTTTGGGTTCGAGTTTAAGTTCGTTGGTTCGGACAATAAGATGGTTGCGATCAAAACCAGAAGTACGAATACATTTTTTAAAAGGTTGTCTAAGCACTCGGAGGGCTCCTATGACCTCTATCTAACCTTTTCCTAGCTCTTTAATGCAAACACGGCATTAGTAATGTCAAGTTGTCAGCCACAGACATGGCTAAGCGTAACTAGGCGGTAGCCGCTGATAATAAAGAGCCTATGTAACAGCACGGTGCACTGTAGGATTTCTTAGTATTTGGCCAGGAAAAAAAAAGATCAAACTTTACAATGCTACTTTTTTGGGAAAAAAATAATTAAAGAGATAGTGTATGCAAATTACATCAGTTATACAAAAAGAATGCTGTGTTGCACAAATAATTGTCTACTTTTGGTCATCCACAAACTCGAAGTGATACTTTCTTTCGCTCCCCTCTTCTGGGCATCCCTATGGCATCCTGTTTATCCCCAGGGTTCACGTTCAGCCTCCTGACTGATGTTATGTATACCGGTGTCACTGCTGAGGCTTTTAAGCTCCATGACAATCACCGATAGATGTGCTATATTGTCGATCAGCACTTGTCTACCTGAGCTTTGTGTTATCTAACCCAAATTCTTTATCATCCCAGTGGGTCTACAATCTTTTTGCTATAGAGACACTAAGCCTACATTCACACGAACGTCGTAAATGGCCATGTGAAAGTCTCCATATGATGATCAGTAGAGCTGATCCATAGTTACAGGACATGATGTGCATTTCATGTGTTTTCCTTCCAGATCAGCTATGGAGCTATGGATTCCATATTTAACAACAAGCTCCGCTTCCCTTCCTTTTACCGCACAGTTCCTGATGGGAGGGATCAGTATAAGGCCATTGTTCTCTTACTGAAGCATTTTGGATGGAGCTGGGTGGGGATTGTAGTAGTAGATGATGAGAGCAGCCAACAAGCCGGCATGGAGCTGAATAGTGTAATAACTCAGAACGGGATATGTGTCGCTTATCAAATCCATGTAAGAAAAATACTCACATTCTTAGAACAGATAGTCATTAATGATGATCACAAAAAGGTATATCAAGTAATGAGAACCGGTTGTGATGTTATTATATTTATTGGGACTTCTGATGATCTACAGATTGTGCAGTATGAAATTCTGATGGAACATAACAACAAAGTCTTTGTATTACCGGCTTTATTTACTATGTGGAATATACAATATGGTCAGACACTGATAGGATCTCTACAGATTTCACTACCAAGAAGAAATATTCCAGGGCTGAAGGATTATTTGCTCGGTCCTGGTCCTTGCAAGCATCTAAACTCTTCAATAATGTCTGACATACGGTTGTTCTATGTATCTGAAGATAAAAATTTCTCCGGTAATGTAGATCCTTATGAGTATGACGTCAGTAATTTCCGCTATACCTTTAGTATATACTCTGCAGTCTACGCTGTGGCGAATGCATTACATGATTTATCATTAATAGAAGGAAAACTTATGTCATTGTCTAAAAACAGATCCCAGAAGTTATCAAAGGTAAGTAGTCTGGTAAATATAAGGCCGTACTAAGAATGATGCCGAGTACTAAAATCAGGGCAGGAAAGTCCCCTGGTGTCCTTGTTTAATCTCACTGTAAAACACAATATTTTTTCCCACTGCGTTTCTGCCACGTGGGGCCTCAGCCTCAAGAGGAATTTGGTTGATGGTTCGGTTCTAGTTTTGGGGGAATATGCCTAGCGCCTCACACTTGGTCAAGCTATCTTTGAAGTTGGACAAATGTACAAACTTGTCAAACATAAGGCTAGGAAGGCAGTAGTGGGGTTAGTGACTTGCCATCTGTGAATGCTGCTCTATGATGTTCTGTGTGTCCCACCATGAAACTCTTTATCTCTTGGTGTTGTTGGACAGCATGAAAAAGCATTTCAGTGGTCATTACAAACAAAGTAGGTGACAAAATATTGTTGGTGGGTTCCATTCATGATGGAGAAGGAATGGCAGGGAGAGAGTATAATTTACTGTAACTGTTGTGTCTGGAGAGCAAGTACTCACACAGTAAATATGGATATTGTAAATTGGGATGGAAAACTACATTTGGATAAGGCCAAGTTCATAAAATGCCAATTTACCTTGTCAAGCTTCTCAGAGTCTGTGCCATGAAGGGACAGGGGTGACAGTAAACTTAGTGGCCTTCATTGGTCTACGTTAGTTGTCCTTACTCTTCCTTCCCTTAATAAAGGCTGGTTTTCAATATTCATTATGTTGGGCAGGAGAAAGACAGATTCTTTTGGATACAATTTTTGCCTATAAATTAGGTTCATTATTGAGAAGAGAAATGGGCCTATAGTATCCACAACATGTAGGATTTTTCCCTTTCTTGTGGATGATTGTGACGTGGTCTTTAGGAGCCAATTTGGATGGGTAAGACCCTTGCAGTAAACTATTCATGTAGGTTACTAAGGAACTGGCCAAGACATTAAAAAGTATTTTGTAGGATGAAAAGAGATAATTGTTAGGTTTATTTGGGATATTGTATAGGACTTGCTTTACTTCCTGGATGGTGATGGGGTCATCAGTGACTTTCCGTCCTCATTTGACCATGTTGGGAGGTTGAGTTACTCAAGGAATTGATGCTCTAGATTCTTCAATCTAAGGAATCTTGGGCTTTGCTAGGTTGAAGGTTATATAAGGATTGATCTAATAAGCAGAACTCTTTGGCTATGTCTTTGGCATCTACCTAGGAATCTCCCTGCGGGAAATGGACCTCTTGAATAAAACTATGGTCTTTTGTTTTCTTACCAAGGATGACATTAATTTTCCCACTTTGTCCCTGAGGGAATATTGCTTGCATTTAACCCTAAAGTATGTAAAGTATCATTTGTCAGTTCTAATGTTCAGCAAATTCTTAAGGGAGTTACATCATTTGACTTTGAAGTGTCTTGTTCTGTGATGGCTAGAGACGTCTTTTGGGGTCTCTTTGGTGGTCCTTGGTTTTCCCATATTTCCCCGGCCCCTGGGTAAGGGTCAGTTATCTGGTTTATGATACTGAAGTTGCTATATTAGCCCATCAGCCATGCAATGAAATTACATCACATTGCCTTTTAGTGCACAGAGTAGCTCAAAAGTCTTTTACTTATGGTGAAGAAACAATTGAAACCAAGCTCCAAGATCTTATATAGAGGCGAGGAAATAATCTTTTTGGAGTATAGTAACAGGTTTTGGGTAGTTCCAGATGCTTTATCTCAGTGTAAGTTGTTATGGTTTACATGCTCTGTGTGAGGCGGTAGTGGTCTGCACCTGACCACCTACCAGATTGTAGTTATTGTGCACAGTGACTTAGGCCCGGGGTAGTTTCATAAGGTGGTTCTGTTCTCAATGGGCCAACACGAAGAGAGCCCAGAGGTATTGATATGATTGTGAGTTCTGTGGTGAGAAGTGGCAGCCCAGGTGACAGCTCTTAATATTATAGGGCCCCTAGTACTCACAGAGGCAGCTTTTGTTATCTAGTACGCTCATATTATTGGATATTGGATTCTGAAGGTGTGTGGTGATGATGGGACAGGTATTGGGCCAAGAACTTCTTGTGGAGTTTGCACTACTGGAAGATAAGATCTTAGATCTCAGATTCCTCCAAGATTTACAATAGGACTGGTGTAAAGTCTGGGACATGATTTACACTAGCTTCTAGGAATATAACACTGAAATCATGAACCTCATCACATTTATGGACCCCTGACCCTCTTCAGCTACTTCCTACAACCTCCGACCAGTGATGTAATTTTTCCTTTGATCAAACTACTGTATAGACCTTTTGATCTGCAAATTCCTAATGGTCCACTGCCACAATGTCTGCAATGGTCAGGAACCCTGGATGGGTAATTAAGTGAACACTAATTGAATTAGCACAGGGGATTTCCTTCTTCCTTGGTCACCTGAGCTTTAAGTTGCACATTATGATTATTGCACACATTACACTGACACTGAGCAGCCTGGACTGTGCATCACAGTGACTATACCGATTACACAAGTCCAAAAAAATGGAATATATACAGTAAACACAGCCCAACTCACATATATATGTGTCCTGATCTTGTCTGGATCTTTTTTCTTGTTGCACGGAGACCTATCTCCTTGGTTCAAGACTTGTAACAAAATAGAAGAACCAATGAGGTGGAATCCAGCAGTCCAAAATGAAAAAGTTCCAGTATAAATAAAATTATATTATAAAACGTAAGTTTTATTTACTCCATACAAAAAGGTATTATGGTGTCAAATCATGCGGTGAAGGGTCAATTCCATAAAAAAAAAGCCTACGCATTTCAGAACACAAAGGGTCCCTTACTCATGGCATACCAATTACACAGGCTGTGCTGACACATTGGACCAAACTCCTCAGCGACACTGAACACAACAGTGAAAATACATAATTTGTACAGTCTGATACACACATATACTTCCTCACATATGGGAATTACACACAGAAAGAAAATAAAGAGGAAATACAATAGATCAGACTGGACTAAGATAAACCACAAGAACAAACTGAACAACAAGAAATCAACTAGGTAAGCTACAAGGTATTAGATTATACAGTGGAAGTTAGGAAAACATGTGTAGAGCCTAACTCTATAAGCCAATGTTATACTGCAGGGACCAGGGATATTTATAGAGGGGCTCACCCATCAGGAACTTCTCCCTAACAAGCCTGCCCTGAGCAGAGATCGCCTGATCACTAGTGACTAAGCCCTGAGACATCTACATAGTGACTGCCCCAAACCATCTAATAGGGAGGAGATGATGACACAACACTGGAATCTCTGATGTCCATAACACACATTACATTATTCCACAGGTCAACCGATACTTACAGAAGGTTAATGTCACGACTCCGGGCGGTGAGATGCTTTACTTTACTGATAATAGAAATGTGCCCGGAAGATTTGATGTGGTGAATTATTTTATTTCCAACACAGAGAAAGAAATAAGACAAGTTGGATATTTTCATAATGTGGACGGCCATGAACAATTTATAATAAATGACAGTGATATTTGATGGCATCCAGAATTTACACAGGTAAAATTATTGAATCATTTGATGTATTTTATTTATTTCTCCCATTATTTATGTTAAAAAAACCTTCTATTCTTTTCCCTCCTGGGCTCAGAATTTGCCTTGTTTAAGGTCCTTATACACATTAGAGGATAGAAGGTGGGATAATGTCTATCTAATGTTTATGAGAGTGTCCTAAGTTCAACCTCTCAACTCCGGATCCTTTGTTCCCATAAAAGATAAACCACTTCCAAAGTTGTATTGCAAATGCAGTCTTGGGTGCTTGTATATGGAAACTTGGTATTTAGAGATGTTGGATGACAGATACTATAAGTTTATGAGCACCTTTGAATACACACAGATCAATTTCCCATATGACAGCTGTGACCCAATCACAGGTCTCAGTATTGACCTCTGGCACATGGTGTCAGAGAAGAGCGCCGGAAGCCATCAGGAGGAAGAAACAGAGCGTTGGACGCCACAAGGTGACCCAGAAGAGTTAACGGAAGGTGAGTATAAATGTTTTTTTTATTTTTGTCACCTCCCCTGGGCCTCCAGCTATTATACTATAGGGTCTGAAGAGACTCTAGAGAATAATAATTTACCAACAGTGTCCATTTTAGTTTGTCCTAGACGAATTCCAAATTGCAATTTTGAATATTTAGGGTAAATCCAATTCGTTATGAACCAATTCACCCATATCTAATCTTCACCAACTTTCTTCTCCTCTTCCATGCCAACATCAGTCAATCATAAAGGACTGTGTGTCCAGGAAATAGCAGCGTGCGCCAGTCATCCGGTGGTTCTGCAACTTAACTAGCACCTGGCAAAGTTGCTGGTGATAGTGTTACTGCCGCACCAACTTAGTGGTTTCACTGCGTTTTGCCAACTGATGGCATGCGCTCAACCTTGGTGGAGGATACCTACCTGCCATTATTCATCTAGGAAAGCTGTTGTTGCTTTATATGCTTTGCATATCTGGACCATTTCCCACACCCATGTTCACCAGAACAAGGCGTTGCTTCCACTTGTCCTCTCTTGTTTTATGGGTGCAAGGTGAAGCACGTTCCTATTCGGTTTTACAGTTAATGTCTGTAGATCAGATGAGCCACACAGAGGAGGAGCTGCTGTGTTGAAAATTGGGTTGAATAACACATTATCCCTGTATGACGCATTTGCTGAATCTGGGCATGTTCCGCTTTATTAACATATATAGTGGTTTAAAGGAGGCACTGCTCATGTGTGTGTGTCTGCGCATTTCAGCCATTTTTATGTGGCTAAAACAACCTGCTAGACCTGAAACGACACAACGGTCTGCCTTTTCACTGTGAGGGTCACAAATCACCTCCTGATAGCAAACAGATAACAGCAAGAATTACTGATCCCTCCGTCACGCACCAAAAGTTTCCAGACTGTTTTTTTGACCTGTTGTAAATAACTTCTCTACTTAGATTGCAATTTTTTTTAAGGACTCTAAAATGCTTTGAAAACCATGTGTATAAAAATCTGTTAATTTTCAGTTCTTGTATCACACCATGTCTGATGAAGGGAGCGAGCACTCCTGAAAGCTTACTTATAAATATACTCAGTTAGCCTCTAAAAGGTATCGCCTGATTTCTTCACTCTTTTCACTGCCTTATCTGAGAGGTTCCAACTCAGAGAAATGCCACCTTAAATGTGCTGGAGTGTCTGTGTGAGCAGCCAAAAGTGGTGTATGATAAGTACATGAAGCAGACCAAAGGGACAATGTGTTATTTTGAGATCCACCATTGGACGATTATGAGGGCAATGTTTCACCTTCTCAAGCCCTCTGAAAAGGTCACCAAATTTGTCAACAGGGATAACTGCAGCATCAGCCATGTTATCCCTTTATTATGTATCTTACAGGAAACACTTACTATCATAGATGGAATAGGAATAACAGCTTCTATCTTTTGGTCACCGTCATTGCCCTGGGTTGATGCAAGAGGAACTGGGGAGGATAAAGATTTGGGTCAGGGCCATTATGGTGGAGGATCTGGGACTACTTGACTGGAAGAGAAGTTGGGGGAGGAAGACTCTTCTTTGAATGCAGAGGGGGCACAGTCAGGGGAAGGAGGCTGATCCCTATTTTTTTTAAGCTGCTGATGATGACGACTTCCTCACTGACCAGGATGACCATCCATAGCAGGTGCCTGGGTCTGTGTACCCACGTGCAATCATGGAAGGCTGTATTCTCCACTGTTTACACAGTGACAAGTTTATTATTAATGTAGCCCTATTTGGGGGGGGGTATGAGTATTATCCCTCCCGCAACAGACTCTGGCGCTGACCTGTGTGTATAATGGGACCTGAAGCCTTCGCTGAAGGGAAGAGTGGGAACATATATGAAATATATCAGTGCCTCCACCCAGGATAGAGCCTCTGTATTACAGGGAGGATCTCTTCCTGGGACTTACCCATGAAGTACAGTTAGTAGCCTTAACAAGGATCACTGTACTAATCTCACAGTCTGAAGAATACATACAGATACCACATAAGGTTATAACAGTAGCTTTATAAGAATCAACAGGGTAATAATACATACATAAAATATACTCAGAACACAGCAATACTACAACAACCAGCAAGTCCTCAACCGTCTTAGGTTATATACCCGGGTATATATATAGATATATAGCAAGAGTCCAGTGCACAATACCTCCAGGCAACAGAAGAGATGCAGGGGCCCCTGTGGATGACTGTGGATCCTCGGATTCTTCCAGGAGATGACAGACAGCCGATCAGGAGATGATGATGATGATGGTGAGATTCTTCACAGGCAGCAAACAGGGCGACGGTGACGGCAGTAGATGCAGGCCTGACTACCCTAACACTGAGTCCTTAACCTGCCAGCTAAACTACTAGTGCCACCGGGCCTCTAACTAGCTAGTTGGCCTTCGGAAGCCTAACCTATCACTGCCCTGAACTATATATATATATGGATCCCTAACTACGGTTACTAGCTAGGTCCTGTGAGTATATAGGGGGTAACACATACCTAACTATATACTGTGAAGTAAAGAGGAACAAGTGGCTCTTAGACTCCCCCAGACATAACATGTCTGTCTCAGCAGCTCTGCTCACATCTCTCCCCCCCAGCAGCTCTGCCTCACATGTGTCTGACCCACTGTATTTACAAAACAAAACTTGCACTGAATGCCTGGGGTCTCTGAAGCCAAACTGCAGGGACAAAGAAGCCAGATACATTATATACTAGTAGAAATGGCAGTTCCCTACATTAACTTCAAGCGCTGCGATGAGTACTGGATCGTCATGCTCTTAAACCCTTGTTATAAAGTCAAAATGGAGTAATTCTTCCATGCCTCCCAAAGGGAAGAAAAATTGGCACATTGTCAGGACAGGCTGTATACACCAGCTTACCGCAGCTTTTAGGGAGACCAGTGCAAGAGCAAGTCGCATGTTTGCTCAGGTGGTTTCTGCCAGTCCACCTCATTCAGTTAGCGTCCCACCTCCTCTACAAGTTCCACAGTTACAAGTAGCAGAAGGAAAAGCAGCAGCATCAGCAGTCAATACAGTATCTGGAACATGATGAAGCAGAAATTTTCCACCTCACAGTATCAACCAGACACACAACAGGCAACTGACACCCATAGCTGCACCAGCAGATACATATTGTACCTATAGTGCATATATATTCCAGCATATAACTGTGACCCCATATAATTCTGGACTATCAGGTTAGTGCATTGGGAGGAGCTGGCCCAGTTTGCCATGGGAATTTTATCTTGTCCAGCCTCCAGCGTAATGACCGAGTTGGTTTTCAGCGCTGCTGATGGCATTGAAGCACCTAGGACCATATGGTTCACTACTAGTGTGGTAAAAATTACTTTCGTCAAAATAAATCAGGCTTGGATCCATGAGTATTTTCACACACCTCTGCATGATTCCCCTAAACAGCTGGACATTATCTCTTGGGGCCTGATCCATCATATTATTCCATGCCGTACTACCACTTATGTTGCCATAGCTGCCATCACTTCACCACTCAGCCAAACATGTCCTGCGGCGTGGTCCTTCACCTTCTACTATACCACACTGTTGGTACCACACTGTAGGCATCAAGAAAGCCAAAGTTAGATTGAAATAGGTCCCCGTGGGAAAAAAAAAAAAAAAGCTGTGCCATTACGTCTTTCAATGCTAAAGCCATTTTAGGTTTCACATCTTCTCACATAAAGGGATAATATTTCATGGCTTTTTGTTTTGTTTTCAATCTCTCTTTTTTTTTTTTTTTTTTTTTTTAGTTTTATAAAGAACAGGCATACAAAAAGGAAAAAGGTAGGGTGGAGTAAAACAAATTGTCAAAATAAACATTGTATGGAATAGTAGCAATATATGGAGAATAGTACAGGCCATATAGGCAGATTAGAAGGCCAGTGAAGGTCTCAATACATAGTTACGTTAGTACATAGTTACTAGAGACATAGAGATTTTAGCTCTACACTGGTTAATAGCAGATGCGTCAGAATGTTTCCAGTAAACAGGTTTGAGCAATTTTGCTGCAGAAAGGAGTAGAGTGGGCAAATTGGACTTACTAGGGGTGAAAGAGGAGTGAGGTCTCCATAGGAGGATGACTCTGGGAGTGTAAGGTATCTTAAAGGAGCACACTTTATCAATTTCCTTCAAGAGAAGTTGCCAGTAATCCGATATCTTAGGGCAAGACCACCAGATGTGTATCAGAGAGGCCCGCCTCGACTCTGGAATGTCTGGAACATTAGGGTCAATACTATGTAACCATACAGGAGTTTTATACCACCTAGATAGTATTTTGTAGGAGTTTTCCTTTATGCGTTCACACTTGGAGAATCCATGAGAGTGTTTAAGCAAGGCAAAAAATTCAAGTTGCATAAACTTTTCCCCTATGTCTGCTTCCCAATTAGAAAGGTAGGTCGGTGGGTCTTCCGAGTTTAGTGAGGAGACGCATGCGTAAAATTTAGATAGTGGTTTGCGAGTGAATACAGGTAGCAACAGTAGTCCTTCCATCCATGTGCGTTAGGAAATGTCGGGGTTGAGGAGAGTGTATTCCCTCCAAGTTTTCAGAAAATCTTGGATGTGGAAGAAATTAGATAGGGAGCTTCTTGTACGTAGCATAAGGAAGTCAAGAGTCATTGTGTTTGTCTCCAGGAGGAGGTCACGATATGAGTTTTGGGAGAGGCGAGACCAGAATAGATGCATTTCTACTCATTTGGGATCGACCAGGTATGGTAAAAGGTCTAAGGGCATGTGGGGATTCCCTACTGAAAAGAGGAGTTTTCGAGTGTTGAGCCAACGTACTGTAGAGAAAACTCCAGACAGCAAGATACTCATGCTGTGTTGTGAGGCCAGGGTCAACGGGAAATTACTCAGTACCCAGAGGTATCTCCTGTCTATAGGAGAAAGTCAATGTTTTTCCAAGGCTATGTAGCATGATAATAAGACCAAAGGTCGAGTAACTCTATGCCCCCAAGGCGAGGCGGTCTAATCACATTTGATATTTAAGGCGAGTTCTTCCAGAATGCCATAGAAAGGTAACAAAGCAGTTATGTAGTGAGGAGAAATAGGGATGAGAATTGGGAGTGATTGTATCAAGTATACACACATGGACAAAATTGTTGGTTCATTTAATGAAAGAAATCCCACAATGGTCACAGAAATAACTTGAACCTGACAAAAGTAATAATATATAAAAAATTCTATGAAAATGAACAAATGAAAGTCAGACATTGCTTTCCAACCAGGCTTCAACAGAATTTTTTAAAAACGAAAACTCATGAAACAGGGCTGGACAGAAATGATGGTTCCCTTAACTTAATATTTTGTTGCACAACCTTTTGAGGCAATCACTGCAATCAAACGATTCCTGTAACTGTCAATGAGACTTCTGCACCTCTCAGCAGGTATTTTGGCCACTCCTCATGAGCAAACTGCTCCAGTTGTCTCGGGTTTGAAGGGTGCCTTTTCCAGATGGCATGTTTCAGCTCCTTCTAAAGATGCTCAATAGGATTTAGGTCAAGGCTCATAGAGGACCACTTCAGAATAGTCCAATGTTTTCCTCTTAGTCATTCTTGGGTGTTTTTAGCTGTCTGTTTTAGGTCATTATCCTATTGCAAGACCCATGACCTGCGACTGAGACCAAGCTTTCTGACACTGGGCAGCACATTTCTCTCTAGAATCCCTTGATAGTCTTGAGATTTCATTGTACCCTGCACAGATTCAAGACACCCTGTGCCAGATGCAGCAAAGCAGCCCCAGAACATAACAGAGCCTCCTCCATGTATCACAGTAGGGACAATGTTCTTTTCAAGATGTGCTTCATTTTTCCATTTGTGAACATAGAGCTGATGTGCCTTGCCAAAAATTTCGATTTTTGTCTCATCTGTCCATAAGACATTCTCCCAGAAGCTTTGTAGCTTGTCAACATGTAGTTTGGGAAATTCCAGTCTGGCTTTTTTAGGATTTGTTTTCAACAATGGTGTCAACAATGCGTTCTGACACTGATGTTCCTTGAGCTTGAAGTTCTCCTTTAATCTCTTTAGAAGTTTTTCTGGGCTCTTTTGTTACCACTCATATTATCCTTCTCTTTGATTTGTCATCAATTTTCCTCCTGTGGCCCCGTTTCCAATGCACAAAACCAGGGGGTCTGAATGACTCAATTTCATTTACATCGTTCATTTAGATGTTGAATATATTGTTCAATTATTAGAAAAAAAATGTATTTATTTATTTATTTATTTTTTTTCTCTGTATCAATGGATTTTGGACCTTTTGTAAAAGCCGATTGTGCCTTTCTGTAAATAGATATTGTGATTCATATGAATAAATGAATAAATATTATGTCTGGCTTCTCTTTCCTTCTTCTATGTAATACATCGTTCCGCTATACCTTGTTGACTGTATGATGTCTGTCCTTACATATATTGGTGGAATTTGTTTACATCATATAGGTTATTTAACTATATCTTTTTTATGCTCGACATATTCCTTGCTATCCCGCTTATAATTTAACAGCGGTTCATGTCATTACACCCTCCTCTTGGACGAGCCTCCAAAGGGGTGGGACCAGCTCAACACTGTGATTCGTTGGCGGTATGATGTCAGAGTCAGGGGCATTACCGAGGGGTGTGGCATTTGGTACATTAGACCCGCTGCTCTCAGTGAACGGCGTCGGCTTCACACTAGTACTGGTGTCCACCGTCAGGACATCAGGAACTGCAGTTTTAACTGCATTATTCATATCTATCGGCTTACTATTTGAATTATTCTCCTGATGAACTCATAAAACTCTGGGGGAAACACGTAGAGATTGAATTCCTAATAATGGTGGCGTCGATATGTCTATATTATACATAGACGCTACCGGTGAGCACATTCTGTCCTAGGTGATCAGAATATATCAGATAGTGACCCTAGGAAAGTTCTACCGTGGGTTATATAGTGATTAGCCTCACATAGCTATACAGGACATTGCACTCTATATCACCATGGTGAACATTTTCTTGAGGTTGTGATCTTCTATTTCCATTAGATCACATTGTTATTTGCGCTCATGGTGTGCAGACTTCATATAACTATTACTGACACATTAATAGAAGTCTGCGTTACTAACATTTGCTCACTTATTGGCGTTAGGTTCAGTTATATCATTACCTTTCATCTTTGCCACCAATTACGGGAACGCTAAGCTTTATTTATCCATTATGGTTTTTATATATATATTGAGCCGATACTCTTTCATACAAAAAGTGAATTATAAAAGGGTTCAGAGGTTGGGCATTTTCATCTATTTATCCCTAATAGGAATCACACTCCTTCCAATCATTGGATTAGGGTGTGACCATGAACATGTCCCATTAACCCTATATTTAATAGACACGTTTCCTCTTGGGGACACTGTACGCTAGCCCTATACTGTCCTTTTGATTGGATATATTATCTAGATGAACCTATAGATTGGGTTCAATTTGGATTTGAATTATTTTTTTTGTGGCTTATTCCATTTTAAATATCATTATTAAAAGTTAAATTTGAAACAAAAAAAACACTTTTTTTTTTGGTGCTATTTGTTTTGCTTCTATTTTGTAGTTTGCGCACTATTGTACACGTGTTTTGTTTTGTTTTTATGAATATTCTTTGATCTAAACCATTCCACTGGAGCTCTGGCTGTAGGTTTAGGGTCATTGTCTTGCTGGAAGGTGAATCTCCTTCCCAGTCTCAAGTCTTTCGCAGCCTCCAAAAGGTTTTCTTCCAGAATTGCCCTGTATTTAGCTCCATCCATCTTCCCATCACCTCTGAGCAGCTTCCTGTCCCCCCAGCATGATGCTGCCCCCTATGTGTCACAGTGGGGATGACAGTGTGTTCAGGGGGATGAGCAGGGTTACTTTTCCACCACACATAGCGCTTTGCATTTAGGTCAAAAAGTTCACCTTTGGTCTCCTCTGAGCAGAGCACCTTCTCCCACATGTTTGCTGTGTCCCCTATATGGCTTGTGGCAAACTGCAAATGTCACTTCTTATGTCTTTCTTTCTACAATGGTTTTCTTCTTGCCATTCTTCCATAAAGGCCAGATTTGTGGAGTGCACGACTTCTAGTTGTCCTGTGGACAGATTCTCCCTGTACCTGAGATGTGGATTTCTGCAGCTCCTCCAGAGTGACCATGGGCCTCTTGGCTGCTTCTCTGACCAGCGCTCTCCTTGCTCGATCTCTTAGTTTAGCTGGACGGCCATGTCTTGATAGGTATGCAGTTGTAGAATACTTTTCCCCATTTTTGGATGATGGATTGAACAGCGCTCCTTGGGATGCTCAAAGCTTGGAATATGTTTTTATAGCCTAACCCTGCTTTAAACTTCTCCACAACTTTATCTCTGACCTATCTGGTGAGTTCCTTGGTTGTCATGATGCTGTTTGTTCACTAGTGTTCTCTAATAAACCACTGAGGCCTTCACAGAACAGGTGTATTTATACTGGGACTAAATTACACAAAGCTGGATTCTATTAACTCATAAAGTGACTTCTTAAGGCAATTGAGTGCACTGAATTTTATTTTGGGGTATCAGAGTATAGGGTGTTGATAATTTTACACCTCACACTTTTCAGATTTTTCCTCCCTCGATCATCTGTTTTTAATCTAGTGTTATACTTACCCTTTATACAGTCCAGTTTGTTCTCAGTTGTTGGACCTCCTGACGAAGTCTTGAGAGACGAAACACGCGTTGGGGTTGCTGCTATTTCTCAGGGTTACATCCACATTTTTCATACCATGTCTGTGGGTAAGTTGTATGACTTTCTCCACTGCATGGGGCAGCTGTTTCTACCTTGTACTTACATGTATTAGCTATAGTCAGCTGACATTTTTACTATGGCCATTACTTGTTACTATTTAGCATGTGGGTCTATTAGCCATGTGACTTGCTATGTATACATAATATTGGGTCCCTATGGTACACTTTAGATACTATTAGTAGCTCTTATTTCCTGATCCATCTGTGTATTATCATTATTACTATAGCAGGGATTTGTTATAACTAGTATAATCCGGGTTACTTTATTTCTGATTATTACTGCGGGGTTTTCCCTGCTTGTATTTCCCTTCTTGTGTCTCCAGGGGCTGTTTTTGTGGGGGGTTTATGTATTTTACAATCTCCTGCACAGCTTGTGGTTGTGTCGTTGTAATTGTTCACCTTTTCTATGAATTTTTGTATTATGTGATCCATTAATAAATTATTACTTTTCATATTGTATAAAATCTTTTTGGCTCTTGGTGAGTGTTTGTAGTTTATATAATTCTGGTAGAAGGAGCTTTATCATATTCATATGGTTTTGAGGTATTTGTTGTTTTAATAACCCATCATTGGGAGAGGCCATAAATATGTAGTCAGTGAGGGGTTCTCTGCACAGATGAGCTGTATGGGGCCACTTCCAATGCCAGCTCCATACATAACACATAGCCAGAAGCTCCATCACTTCAGCTCAGTCCTCATTGAAGTCAGTGGGAGCTGAGCTGCAGTACCGATGCCTGGCCACTACACAAGGCATGGAGCTAACTGCTTCCAGCCCCATGTTATGTATAGTACAGGTGTCAGAAGTGGCCCACCACAGCTGATCTGTCCGGGAGCTGCCTGTCGACCATCAAACTCATATTTATGGTCTAGTCTAAAGAGAGCTCATAAAAAAATAATTCCTGGCCAACCCCCTAATCCTCTTAGTGTTCTGATATTGTGTTTGTCTGTGCTTTAAATAGAGATGAACAAACCATTTTGAAGGAAAGTTTGGGGTTCACATCCAACCTGAAACTTTGGGCTTTGTCACCCTAGAGCCAGAAGTGAAATTATTATACTCTTCGGTCGCTTTCCTCACGTTTTCTGGGCCTCCTGATGGCATCCGGCACTCTCTTTGTGTCCTCTTCTAGCCTCTTCCCACCTCCTTGGTGAAGTCATATGCCCCATGTGACCTCTGAGGCCCAATCACACGACACAGCAGTGACCCCGAGGTGCATGCCGTCACCCAGGAGACTAGAAGAAGACAGAAGAGGACACAGAGACCCAGTTGTTTTTTTACATAATCCCTGGGCCTCCGCCTATTATATTCTGGGGTCTGACGAGATCCCACAGTGTAATAATTTCACTTCCAGTTCATGACAAACTTGTTTGATCTGAAATGAATCTTTGGTCCAACCATCCGAACCTGAAAGAAGGTGAATCTTCAGATTTTTGTCCATCTCTAGCTTTAAACAGTATAAGATTTGCATTGGTTGCTAGGCTATACTATAACTATCAGGCTCAAGTGCATGAAGAATAGAAGTCCTCTACATGACATGGGTTTCCTTTGTCCACTTGTATTTCAGAGGTTTGATAAGTCGTATTCTCTTGTAGCACCACATATTATAAGCAGAGTTGGGGCTCCGGAGTAAAGCTCTCGTCATGAGTTAAAGACCTAACCAAGAAAATAATTTTAACAATACAATCATAAAATGAATTAAAAAAAAACCATATAAAAATAGAGAAAAATTAAAAAGTTATAAAGACATGTGGTTCTAACCAAGTACTGAAATACACAACTTGGAAAAACGATCTTTTTTGCTTTTCTTTTTGTCCTTAGTTTTTTTTTTCTTTTATGATACATAAGTGATTTTATAAAGAATCTTATTATTGAATTAAAACAAAAAAGTAACAAACAATTTTTCCATGGATACTCCTTGCCAAATAAAACCCAAACAATGCAGAGCACGTCTAATATTAATCTGACTGAGCATAACACTGACAAATCCACCCTTTATAACACAAGTTATATCTTCGGAGTCGTCACGGCTTTCTCTGGAGGTCTGGAGGTGTCGTATATGTGGGAGGTTGACACAGGTCTGCACAGTTCTATAGTAGACAGATTCAGTTTACCCAGTAACCTGACAGTCCTATGCAAGATTGTATCTTATGCATATAAGGCTAGACATCTCAGGATATATCTGGTTACAGGAGCAGCTAAGAGGTGACACATCTGCAAGTGTTATATTATGTTGTGTTTTGTATGAACTATTAAGTTTCCTTTTACATTCAGTTCTGGTCTCAGTAGAATTATGTAACATTTAGGAAAGAAGATACAGCCCAGAAGTCCCGCACTGGAAACCTCAATGGTGAAGACCACCACAGCCACCATGTATTTCCCCTTGGTGCTGAGATAGGCCATAATGAAGGCAATCCACACACTACAGAAGACCAGCATGCTGAAGGTGATGTACTGAGCCTCATTGAAGGTGTCTGGAAGTTTCCTGGCTAAAAATGCTACAACAAAGCTCAAGACAGCCAGAAATCCCATATAACCTAAAGAAACATAGTAAGCAATGATAGACCCTTCATCACATTGTAGGATTATCTTCCCTATTTCTACCTCTGTATCTTGATATGGAAATGGCGGAGATAAAGACAACCAGATGACACAGATGAAAACCTCAATGGATGAGAAGATGATTAGAAGACATGTAGAGAAATGTGTCCCGAGCCATCTCTTCATTGATGTGTTGGGTTTTGTGGCTTTGAAAGCCAAGACCACGGTGATTGTTTTGACCAAGATTGAAGAGACAGCAACTGTGAAAATGTTCCCAAAAGCCACTTGTCGGAGGAGACAGGACATTCTGGTTGGACGCCCAATAAAGAGAAAAGGACAGAGAAAGGATAAAATGAGTGAGAGAAGAAGTATAAAGCTGAGGTTCTGGTTATTGGCCTTTACAATCGCGGTGTCCTTGTATTTGATGAATATTCCCAATATAACTACAGTCAGAAGACAGAAGACCACGGCAATAACAACTAGAGATAATCCCAGGGTCTCCTCATAAGATAGAAACTCGATAGTTCTTGAGATACAGGTGTCTCTTCTCTCATTCGACCATTGATCCTCGGGACACTTCAGACAACTTTCCATATCTGTGAAGATGGAGATGTATAAGACATATTAATGATTCCTTATAGAATAAAACTTTGTTATATAGATAATTTTTTATCATGTATTTCCTCATTTCTTTGTTTTCTAAATCCTGTAACCAGGTTTCTCCTATCATCTATTTAGGTAAGCTGAAATGCTATAAAAATTATTTCTTAGCTTAGGAGTTTATAATTTATAAGGAATAAGGGGGCATACAAGAAGTGGGAGAGTAAGAACCTTCCCCATAGGAGCTTACAATGTTTTCAGAACAATGGAATGAGTACAAGAGGTCACAGAGATGAGAAAACTATTTCTGACTTTACAAGGTGAGGCAGTTTTGATACAGCATGGGAGGAAAACTTTGCAGAAAGGGATATTTCTAACATTACAAGTTATTCCTATGCGTAAGATAAAGGATAATTGTTTAGTCATGAATGTCCAACTGCTGGAACCCCTACTGATCACAAGAATGGCCTTTGTGCCTTGGAAAAATGTAATGGCAGATTGTCTTGATACTCCAATCCATTTTAAGGAGCTGCTATAGGTAATGCTCTAGTCCCATAGAGATGAATGGAGGGGCTGTAAGACTACAAAACCTACCTGACCATTCATACGTTGTACATGAGACCCCCGTTCTTGTGACCAGTCCCTCACCGATCAGACAGTTATTCCCAGTCCACAAGATATCTTGCGTTTACTTTAAGGGGTTTTCCCACGAACATAACCATATTTCTACAAGTAAGCAAGAACTTTCTATGGTTAGAACCCAGCCATGATATCCATATTGTGTCCTGGTTATCTTCTTATACATGTAGTGTCCCTGCTTGATAACCCAACCAAACCTTGACTAGATTTCTGAAAAGTTCCTGGTGATACAATGTTCTTGCATTCATAGTCGTACCTGTTGGCAACGGATCAAGACAACAGACTGTCACCACTAGTCTACAAATTTAAATATGGTGATGTTTGTGGGAAAAACCCTTTAAATATTCCTTTAAACATAGTGTTTGTGATGGGTTTGAGAGGATATTTTGGAATGGTAAAAGGCAAGAATTAGTATTCAGAAATTATAACAAAGCATAGATAGGGGTGGGATGGTGGTCTGAGACCCACAACTTTTCATTTTGGCCTTATTGGACAATGAAAGGGAAGTAGCATGGGGCAAATGCAAGACAAAATTGCTCAGATTTTGAGGTTTTCAACTAAGGAAAAAGATTTGACTGCTGCCTTGGGAAAAGAATATGCCTATAAGAATAAGACCCCTTGGTGAAAAAAGAAGTTGTCCTAGTGCCATTTTTTGGAAGGTAATTCTCTACAGATCAATGTCTGGTTTTCCTGAAACCTAGCTGCATGATTTGGGAATAAATCCAAGCCAGCAAATCTCCTCCCAAAGGTATAGAGACCCATCCACTGACCCATTCGCTGTTTAGAGGTTATTGCCTCTCATCAGTGTGAAGCAGGGTATTGGCTGGCTGAGTGAGAGGTCATAGACATGGGGGAGAGGAGGAATTAGGTCTCCTTAAGAAGTTATTAGACCCTACATGTCCTGCTAAGAATTCTTTGAAAAAAAAAAATATATAAATAAGTTGGCAAAAGGGGAACTTCCTCTAGCGCCACCTTATGGAAGGTAGTTCTCTATAGATCAGTGATGGCGAACCTCTTAGAGACTGAGTGCCCAAACTGCAACCCAAAACCCACTAAATTATCGCAAAGTACCAACACGGCAATTTAACCTTAATACTGTGTGGACAATTGCGGACCGTTATGGACCCGCAAAAAGCAGTCGTGTAAATGGGGCTTTACCGAGCTTTCAATAATACAAAACAACTTTGTTCAAAAGTATACCAAATGCAGACTTCTACCTTTCAGTACAATTAATGCTCACTATTTGCATTGCGCAGGATCTGTTTTATAGTGACTGTGCAATGTGATTACAGCCTGTACTAATATCACATTTCTGATACTGTGTGATATAAATAGTGAAGGGGCCCCCACGCAGTACAGTGTGCTCCACAGTATCCCCCAGACAGAACATTGCACTTCACAGTGGCCCCCACACAGTATTATATGCTCCACAGTGGCCCCCAGACAGTATTATATGCTCCACAGTGGTCCCCAGGCAGTATTATATGCTCCACAATGGCCCCTACTCAGTATTATATGTTACTTACCTGCAGTCCCACAAAGAGCAGATAAGCAGCATACTCCTTCTGACTGCAGGCGCTGATGTCTTAAGTCATCAATCCTGCATTGTGGCAGAGGCCACACTCTGCAGTCAGTGTAAGCCGCGGTTCCACGGATCCATAGCCTACACTGACAGCTTTCAGTTGTATGTGCTGAAAGAAGCAATCGCTCACTAATGGGGAATCCTGAACTGGTTTCCCCGCTAGTGAGCGATCAGGGTGACGACACACATGACAACAGAGAGGGCTCTGAGTGCTCCCTCTGGCATGCTTGCAATAGATTCGCCAACACAGCTATAGATCAATGCCTGATTTGACCAGATCTCAAAATATTTTAAATCCTACACACGATAGAGCCGTCTAAATAAATTCTTCCAATATGTTTGAAATGGAGATGGAAAGATAATTGGAGGAATTTACTAAGACCAGCACATACTGCACCAATAGCAATATTTATAGTACTAGTGGCAGATGTGCTAGGATTATTATGTGGCTCTGACCTGTGTCAATCATTTCATGATAGTATAATGTTGTACCATGTTAGCCATTGAAAGTAGTGGAAGAGTGAAGAAATCAGGCGATACCTTTTAGAGGCTAACTGAGTATATTTAATAAGTTTTGATAAGTAAGCTTTCAAGAGTCTAGCTCTCTTCTTCAGACATGGTGTTATACAAGAACTGAAAATTCACAGATTATTTATACTCTATACACATGATCTTCAAAGGATTTTTGAGTCCTTAAAAAAACCAAGACAAAATGCAATCTAAGTAGAGAAGTTATTTACAACAGGTCAAAAAAAATAATCTGGAAAGTTGTGGTGCGTGACAGAGGGATCTGTTATCTGTTTGCTATCAGGAGGTGATTTGTGACCCTCACAGTTCATACATAGTGTGACATGAAGCTGGCATGAATATTAAGTCCAAATTGCAGAGTTTGAAATTTTTTCATAAATTTGTACTCCCATTCTTTCCTTTCCTCCTGCGTTTTAAAATGTCCCATTAAAACCACAACCCGCAAATCTTCAATAGAGTTTTCTCCAGAGAAATGTGCGACCACTGGGAGATCTGTTCTGCTGTTATTAATGGTGGATCTGTGTGAGTTCATTCGCTGACTAAGTCTCTGCCCTGTTTCCCCCACATAGAGGCCTGTGGTGGGACATTGCACACACATTATGAGGTACACCACATTGGAAGACCTGCAGGAGAATGTCCCCCTAATTCTGTGCACCTGTTGTGACTGTGGGACAGGTACTCTGTCAGCGGTGTGGATGTGCTTGCAGGTCATGCACCTTTTTTGTAGGAAAGGTGTGGTGCCATTTTCAGTTGGGGCCTTCAGGGCACTCCGGACAATAATATGCCTCATGTTTGGTGGTTGTCGAAAGGAAAGGAGAGGGGGGACTGGAAATTCGGCTGTCACTGCGCAAGGAAGTGAGCATGCAGCGGGCCATTTGCGCAAGTGACTCGGAGGGACTCCCTGCATCCATCTCCACTGCATACTGCCACGGTGTGTCTGGGTCATCTGCCTCATCTTCCTTATCTCCCTCTTGATCTTGTGGCTGCTCCTGCCCCTCCTCTCCTGTCACCCTGTCTCCCGTGTGGAAAAACCACCCATTTCGCTACACATTGCTTGTGCTCCAATGTCTGCTACGTCTCCAGTCCCCTGACCAGCCAGATTTACAAGCATCTTTTCCAGAATATGAATCAGTGGAATGACGTTGTTCATCCCATAGTCCTGGTGACTGACTAATAAAGCGGCCCCCTCAAAGGGAACGAGAAAACGGCAGGTGTCACACATGAGCTGCCACTGGCTAACATTGATGTTACACAGGGGAGTACCTCTGTCCGCATGAATCATCAAGAAATCATTTATGGCCTTTCACTGTGGATACAGTTGGTCCAACATATGGAGGGTTGAATTCCAACGGGTGGGAACATCGCATATCAGCCTATGTTGTGGGAGGCCGTTCTGCTGCTGCAGCTCAAGGAGGGTGCGCTTGGCGGTGTACGAGTGGCTGAAGTGCATGCAAAGTTTCTTTGCCATTTTTAGGATGTCTTGCAGATGGGTGGAACACTTAAGGAAATGCTTGACAACCAGTTTGAACACGCATACAGGGCACATGGCTCAACCCTCCTTGACGCAGCGCCGACACCATATTCTTCCCTTTTTGGTCACCATCGTTCCGATTTTAAGTTGTCTTGGAAAAAGCCAGGATTGGATTTCTTGATTGAGGACATGGAGCAGTTCCTCCCCTGTTTGATTTGGTTCACCCAGGCAAATGAGGTGTAGAACAGCGTGACACCACTGTGCCCTGCACATGTGGTATGCTGGAGGAGCACTGTGAATAGTCCTTGCAGTGGAGGCTGAGGACAGAGTGAAGGATGAGGTGGACATTGTTGCAGGACCAACGGCGTGAGAACGTGGAGGTGGAAGCTGCGTCACCTGTCCAAGTTGCTTTTTTGTCTGGGCAGGAACCACATTAACCCAGTGGGCCATAAAGGACATATATTGTCCTTGACCATTGTTTCAGCTCCACATGTCAGCACTGCCGTGCACTTTGGCAGACACTGACAGGCTCAAGGACTGGCCCACCTTCTGTTCTACATATTTGTGCAGGGCTGGTACTGCTTTTTGGCAAACAAATGACAGCTTGGGACTCTCCACCTCGGCTCGGCGCAAGCCATCAGTTCTTTGAAAGGTGCAGAGTCTACCAATTGGAAAGGGAGGGACTGCAGCACCAGCAACTTGGACAGGAGCAAGTTCAGCTTCTGCACTGTTGGATGAGTGCACGCATACTGTTGTCTCTTCGAAATCGCTTCGGTGATGGATTGCTGATGCAATGAAGGACTACGAGTAGGAGGAGGAGCAGGAGCATCACGACCAGCAGATGATGGGAAGGACACACAGCTTCCTTTGGCTGAGATGGTGGAACTTTGCCTGAAATGGGGTGCGTTCCTCTGGCTGATGCAGCAGTTGCTGCAGCAGGCTGGAACACCATATTGGAGCTACAGTTCTCCCAGGCCACTTTATGGTGACGCTGCATATGTTGACGCAGGGCTATGGTGCCAACATTGGCACTCTGACCACGCTTCAACTTCTGCCCACAGATTACACATATGGGCATGTTCACCTCCCCCAGCGTCTTAGCCCGGGCATGTTTGGCTCCCAACCTCCCACTGCTGCCACCCTGATGATGCCGCTGCTGCCTTATGCGCAAGCTGCCACCCTCTTCTCCCAATGATGATGAAGCCCCTTTGTCACCCGACTCCCAATTGCGATCGGGTACATCATCATCCACTACTGTCTGCAGGTCACTGTTGTCCTCCTCAACAGTCTCTGAGCCAGGAGCCTGACCACTCTCCTCATCACTACTTGCCAACCTACCAGAGGAAGCGGTGGATGTCTCCTCCAGATCTTGGCTGGGCAGTAGCTGCTGACTGTCCTCTAGTAGCTCCTCCTCACTGTATAGTGGATCTGAGCCCACAGCATACTGTACTTCTCTGGCAGAGGGAACAGAAAAGGACAGAGGCAGGTTGAGGAGATGTGAGGGCACAGGGCCTGCTGCCGGGCCATGCCAACTAAGTGTTGTGTCTGACGAACCCACCGACTCTTGACTGGGGGTGTCTGATGTGACTTGGGATGAAGTGGATGACCGAGTCAACTAGTCTACAACCGTTAGGTTGCTGGTCAGGACACGACCGCTAGCTGACACTGGGAGCTCAGGCCTCTGTAAGTGACCCCTGCTGCCACGCCCCCTTACTCTGCTGTGACCTGTGCCTGCGCCAGAAACATTTAGGCCTGTGGCCCTCTCCTGTACATGGCCTGTTGCTTCTCTGTCTGACATACTGTTAGATCAAAAATGTAATTGAAAAGGAAAATAATACAGGTGAAAAAAGTCCTGTAATTTTCTACCTTCAAGACAATGGCGAATAAGCCCCTTATTTGTTTCCTCGCTAATAAACACCTTTAAAAAGGTGTTATAACAGAGATTACTGGATACTGCAGAGATTACTGGATAAGAATTATGTTTGTTTTTTTTGCCACTACTGTACTGCAAAATGACCTGTAATTTTATACTTTGAAGAAAACGGCAAATAAGCCCCTTATTTGTTTTACCACTAATGTTTCACCACTTTTTGCACTACTGCACTGCAAAAGGCTTGTAATGTTCTACCTTGAACACATAGGTATGATCTATTGCCAACCTGCAATGAGCAGCAGTATAATGGCAGTGAGTGCTGCAATGTGTAGTACAATTGTTGCTATTACTGACGCTGCAACCACCGCAAATGAACCCTGTTCTGCTTTAGTACTCTTCTGTAAATTCCTAACTATCCTTTCCCTACACTTGTAATGCTCTTTCCCTAAACTTCTAGCAGTTTTGAATTGTTTTCTACCTCTTTCCCTAGCGCCTGCTGACGTCTCTCCCTGTACTAAGTACGATGTGAAATGACTGAACCTAAAATGGCGGAGGGTTTTTATAGGGCTGTGACATCACAGGGCCGGCTGGCTGCTGATTAGCTGCACGCTTCGCATTGTGAGTGATCCCGCGCTCCCAGAGTCCATTTCCTCTTGTCCTAACATGTGCAGAAGCCATTTTATTAAAAAATGTGATTTGATACATTGAAGCATAAGGAATCGAGGCGAATCGAAGATTTCCTGGAATTCGTATCGAATTCCACTTCGTCAGCTTTCTGTCAGCATTCGCTCATCTCTACTCATGGCCTTTAATCCTCTTGTACAGTAATTTTGGTTCATGTGTTGATTTCTCATTATCCATTTCTATACTATAGGTTTATCTCCTTTATCCTGGTCCATATTGGTCCTGTTGACATGGTAAAATTACTCCTCCAAATCCCCCTCCTCCAGTTCCTTATAATTTTGGATTGTTCTTTATATACTTGTATTTCAGAAAAATGTTGATATTTTCTGCCTGTCTTTTAAGTATATTCTTACTTAAATGCTCAAAATGGAAACTGCTTAACTCGAGGTAAACTTTAACATCTGTGTGAATAGATTACACCCCTCTTCCGTATAGCTCTCTCTATATATAGAAAATACAGATTTTCATTCTCTCCAGATTAATTCTCAAGTCATATGGATTTATAGATAAAACTGTGTAAATTAAAAAAAAAATGCAATTATATTCATAGAATACATCCATATACACACATATATATACATACAACATGACATTTATTAATAAGGTCTTCTTGTTACTCTGAGAATAGAAGAATCTTACTAAGTCCTCATATACATGATTAGGTGTACAGACGGTCAGGGCCGGCCATATCAATAACAGAAAGGGACCGCAGGGCCCCTTCCCGAGGTGAGTAAAAATAACAACCATTTTTACTCACCTGTCCTTGCGTCCGACATCATCTTCTGGCGTTGCGGACATCACCGCTGAGGCCAGGCCTCAGCCGTAGCGATCACGTGGGGCGGGCTGACAGCCTGCCACACCTAATCGCTGACCCAATCACAGGCCTCAGCGGTGACGTCCACAACACGTGAGGTCAGCCGCAGAGAAGAGGAAGTGGTCGCCGGTGGAGATAGCGGAGCAGCGTGAGGAGGCCCAGGAGAGGTAAGACAAGGTGAGTATAACTGTTTGTTATTTTCCCTTACCTTCCCCGGGCCTTCGATAATTATACTCTGGGGTCTGAAGAACCCATAACCCTATAATATTGCACATACGTGTAGTGCCCCATGGCCATGTCATTCCCCCCTTCAGTCCGACACTGTATAACGAAAAACTATTATATATAAGGGTGGGTTACTATATATAATTGGGAAACTTAAATAAGAGGGGGCTATTTTAAAAAGGGGAACTATTATTTATAAGACGGGCTATTATTTATAAGGGGGGAACTATTATATATAAGGCATCCATTATAAGGGGGAGCTATTATTTATAAGATGGGCTATTATAAGGGGGAACTATTATATATAAGGCATCCATTACAAGGGGTGAGCTATTATTTATAAGAGGGGAACTGTTTATAAGGGGGTATAATTGTTAAGTGGGCTTATTTATAAAGGGGGCTATTAGTGATAATGGGGACTATTATTTATAAGGGAAACTATTATTTATGAGAGGGCTATTATTAATAAGGGAGCAGTATTATTTTTACGGGGTGACTGTTACAGATAAGTGGGAATATTACTGATACAGGGCACTATTTATCATTTACTATTACTGATAGAGGTGTAATATTATTTATAAGCAGGGACTATTATTTATAAGGAGGCGCTATAATAACTGATGACTGGGTGCAAAAATCTATTAGGAGGCACAAAGGTGCTCATTTGAATTGCGTGTGGGAAAATGGGGCTTGTTATTACTTTTTTGTTGGCAGAAAGGAGGCGTTATTATAGGGGCTGCCACTGGAAGACAATGGTGTTGTTTGCATATCAGCATTTGGGGCCCCGCTTTTAATTTTGCCCAGGGCCCCACTTTGTCTAAAACCGGCCTTGCAGACGGTGCAGGTTCCAAGTATGTAACAAAATGCACTTAGATAATATCAGAAAGTGATACGTATGCTTTTTGGCCTCCTTTGTATTCAATGGTGCTGGATAAGACATGCTTCATATTTGGTGGAACAGACCATCAGAGCCCCTCTCAGAGAGAACACTCAGTCATGTGTTTGGGACCTAAGTAAATTGTGTCACGAGTATCTCCTGTTCAACTGTATTATGTCTCTTGTGCCTCTTTAGCATCCACCATCAAGGACACCAAACATGAGCAGACCCATGACTCGGGGAGGAGGAATATAGCCTCACTCCGGCTGACTAACCACAGTCCATTACACATCCTGTCCTTCCCCACTTCTTCCCCAATAAGGACTCAGACCACCTCTTGGATTTTAAAATTGGCCTGTTCAGGCCGATTTATTAAAACATATATATAAATACCTTAAACATATAAATAACATATAAATAACACCGCCATAAAACGGGTGGTATATAAATACAAACCAATACATAACCGTAACAACTGTATACAAAATTAACACCATTTAAAAGTGCTTATATCACAACCCACCCCACCACGGGGATAGGCACCACCACTAATCCACCCAGGCGCATAACCCCCACCTTGGGCAGACCTTTAAAAAGCTGGCATCACCACCCCACCCCACAGCTTGAGGTAATGTGTGGCTCATTGGTCTAGAGGTATGATTCTTGCTTTGGGTGCGAGAGGTCCCGGATTAAAATCCCGGACGAGCCCTGGCTTTTCCAGGAGATAGCTCTGCCTGTCTTCTTGGTATCAAGGCCCCAGCACCAACCAGCCTGCAAAGGCCAGGCAACCCGACTCCCCAGGCAGTGACAATGGTGGCAGTTAGGCTCGTTGGTCTAGGGGTATGATTCTCGCTTTGGGTGCGAGAGGTCCGGTTTCAAAACCCGGACGAACCCGCCCTCTTTTGAAAGCACTCATCTTTTTCCACTTTGCCGAGTTGGACTTAGCGTATTGCAATACCAGCCAATGACCTCAGTCTTGCTCGAACGCTTGAATAAATGCGGTGTGGCCAAAGCGCCCAGCACCTTTGCTTTCGACATGGCTCGTTGGTCTAGGGGTATGATTCTCGCTTAGGGTGCGAGAGGTCCTGGGTTCAAATCCCGGACGAGCCCATCCTCTTTTGAAGGCAGCAAAGTTTGTTCACTTCCATGGGTTGCGTGTGCAGTTTTTCCCTTGGTGCCTTTTCTAGCACCAGTGTCGGGCTCAAGGGAGGTATCAAAAGCGGGCCTGGAGCCTGGCTTTGCCGTTCGGGTTTCCGTTTGGCTCGTTGGTCTAGGGGTACGATTCTTGCTTTGGGTGCGAGAGGTCCCGGGTTCAAATCGTGGACGAGCCCTGGCTTTTCCAGGGGATAGCCCTGCGTGTCTTCTTAGTATCAAGGCCCCAGCACCACCCAGCCTTCAAAGGCCAGGCTACCCGACTCCCCAGCCAGCGGCAATGGTGGCAGTTAGGCTCATTGGTCTAGCGGTATGATTCTCACTTCGGGTGTGAGAGGTCCCGGGTTCAAATCCCAGGCAGGTGTGCGCTTGGCTTGCAAGTCCTCAATCATGGAAAAGATTTTCCTCCACTGTTTCCAAGAGCTGTCACAGACTGCGGTGTTTGGTGAGGAATCGTCTTTTTAGAGTTCTGCAGGTTGGAGACTTCCGTGCTGTTGGTAGTGGGCTAGGCTTAAAAAGCCGGCATCACTAACCCACCCCACAGACCCATGGCAGCGTGTGGCTCGTTGGTCTAGGGGTATGATTCTCGCTTAGGGTGCGAGAGGTCCCGGGTTCAAATCCCGGACGAGCCCGTCTTCTTTTGAAGGCAGAAAAGTTTGTTCACTTCCATGGGTTGCGTGTGCAGTTTTTCCCTTGGTGCCTTTTCTAGCAGCAGTGTCGGGCTCAAGGGAGGTATCAAAAGCGGGCCTGGCGCCTCGCTTTCCCGTTCGGGTTTCCAATTGGCTCGTTGGTCTAGGGGTATGATTCTCGCTTTGGGTACGAGACAACCCGGACGAGCCCTGACTTTTCCAGGAGATAGCTCTGCCTGTCTTCTTAGTATCAAAGCCCCAGCACCACCCAGCCTGCAAAGGCCAGGCAACCCAACTCCACAGCCAGTGGCAATGCCGGCAGTTAGGCTCGTTGGTCAAGGGGTAAGATTCTTGCTTTGGGTGCGAGAGGTCCTGTGTTCAAATCCCGGACGAGCCCGCCCTCTTTTGAAAGCACTCATCCTTTTCCACTTTGCCAAGTTGGACTTAGCGTATTGCAATACCAGCCCCTGACCTCAGTCTTGCTCGAACGCTTGAATAAATGTGGTTTCGCGAAAGCAACCAGCAGCCATGCTCTTTTTTTTGGCTCGTTGGTCTAGGGGTATGATTGTCGCTTCGGGTGCGAGAGATCCAGGGTTCAAATCCCGAACGAGCCCAGGCGGGTGTGCTTTTGGCTTGCCTTGCAAGTCCTCAGTCATGGAAAAGATTTTCCTCTACTCTTTCCAAGAGCTGTCACAGACGGCGGTGTTTGATGAGGAGTCGTCTTTTTAGAGTACCGCAGGTTGGAGGCTTCCATGCCGTTGGTAGTGGGCCAGACTTAAAAAGCCGGCATCACCACTCCACCCCACAGGCCCACAGTAGCGTGTGGCTCGTTGGTGTAGGGGTATGATTCTCGCTTAGGGTGCGAGAGATCCCGGGTTCAAATCCCGGACGAGCCCATCATTTGAAAGCTGTGGTTCTCTTCCAATTCCACGAGTTGCACCTAGTCTTCAACCTGTGCTTTTTGAGCCATAGGAGACTTAATACTGTCTGGATCGCGTGTGTTTGAATAAAAGTGCTGTTGGCGCCCGGTTTACCTGCTTGGCTCGTTGGTCTAGAGGTATGATTCTTGCTTTGGGTGCGAGAAGTCCCGTGTTCAAATCCCAGATGAGCCCGCCTTCTTTTGAAAGCACTCATCCTTTTCCACTTTGCTGAGTTGGACTTAGCGTATTGCAATACCAGCCCCTGACCTCAGTCTTGCTCGAACTCTTGAATAAATGCGGTTTCGTGAAAGCACCCAGCAGCCATGCTCTTGCTTTGGCTCGTTGGTCTAGGGGTATGATTCTCACTTAGGGTGTGAAAGTCCCTGGGTTCAAATCCCAGACAAGCCCAGGCGTGTGTGCTTTTGGCTTGCCTTGCAAGTCCTCAATGATGGAAAAGATTTTCCTCCACTCTTTCCAAGAGCTGTCACAGACGGCGGTGTTTGGTGAGGAGTCGTCTTTTTAGAGTACCGCAGGTTGGAGTCATGGGAGACTTAATGCTCTCTGGATCGCGTGTCTTTCAATAATAGTGCTGTTGGCGCCTGGCTTCCCTGCTTGGCTCGTTGGTCTAGGGGTATGATTCTCGCTTTGGGTGCGAGAGGTCCTGGGTTCAAATCCCGGACGAGCCCGCCCTCTTTTGAAAGCACTCATCCTTTTCCACTTTGCCGAGTTGGACTCAGCGTATTGCTATACCAGCCCCTGACCTCAGTCTTGCTCGAACGCTTGAATGAATGCGGTTTGGCCAAAGCGCCCAGCACCCATGCTCGCTCGTTGGTCTAGGAGTATGGTTATCGCTTAAGGTGCGAGAGGTGCCGTGTTCAAATCCCGGACGAGCCCGCCTTCTTTTGAAGGCAGGAAAGTTTGTTCACTTCCATGGGTTGCGTGTGCAGTTTTTCCCTTGGTGCCTTTACTAGCAGCAGTGTCGGGCTCAAGAGAGGTATCAAAAACGGGCCTGGCGCCTCGTTTTCCCGTTCGGGTTTCCAATTGGCTCGTTGGTCTAGGGGTATGATTCTCACTTCGGGTGTGAGAGGTCCTGAGTTCAAATCCCGGACGAGCCCAGGCGGGTGTACTTTTGACTTGCCTTGCAAATCCTCAATCATGGAAAAGATTTTCCTCCACTCTTTCCAAGAGCTGTCACAGACGGCGGTGTTTGGTGAGGAGTCGTCTTTTTAGAGTACCGCAAGTTGGAGACTTCCGTGATGTTGGTAGTGGGCCAGGCTTAAAAAGCCGGCATCACCACCCCTCCCCACAGGCCTGTGGAAGCGTGTGGCTCGTTGGTCTAGGGGTATGATTCTCGCTTAGGGTGCGAGAGGTCCCGGGTTCAAATCCCGGACGAGCCCATCATTTGAAAGCTGTGGTTATCTTTCAATTCCACAAGTTGCACATAGTCTTCAACCTGTGCTTTTTGAGCCATGGGAGACTTAATGCTGTCTGGATCGCGTGTCTTTGAATAATAGTGCTGTTGGCGCCTAGCTTCCCTCCTTGGCTCGTTGGTCTAGGGGTATGATTCTCGCTTTGGGTGCGAGAGGTCCCGGGTTCAAATCCCGGACGACCCTTCTTCTCTTGAAAGCACTCATCCTTTTCCACTTTGCCGAGTTGGACTTAGCGTATTGCAATACCAGCCCCTGACCTCAGTCTTGCTCGAACGCTTGAATAAATGCGGTTTGGCCAAAGCGCCCAGCACCCATGCTCTTCCTTTGCCTCGTTGGTCTAGGGGTATGATTCTCGCTTAGGGTGCGAGAGGTCCTGTGTTCAAATCCCGGACGAGCCCGCCTTCTTTCGAAGGCAGGAAAGTTTGTTCACTTCCATGGGTTGCGTGTGCAGTTTTTCCCTTGGTGCCTTTTCTAGCAGCAGTGTCGGGCTCAAGAGAGGTATCAAAAGCGGGCCTGGCGCCTCGCTTTGCCGTTCGGGTTTCCAATTGGCTCGTTGGTCTAGGGGTATGATTCTCACTTCGGGTGCGAGAGGTCCCGGGTTCAAATCCCGCACGAGCCCAGGCGGGGTACTTTTGGCTTGCCTTGCAAATGCTCAATCATGGAAAAGATTTTCCTCCACTCTTTCAAAGTGGGCCAGGCTAAAAAGCCGGCACACCACCCCCCCCACAGGCCGAGGAGCGTGTGGCTCGTTGGCTAGGGGTATGATTCTCGCTTAGGGTGCGAGAGGTCCCGGGTCAAACCCGGACGAGCCCATCATTTGAAAGCTGTGGCTCTCTTTCAATTCCACAAGTTGCACCTAGTCTTCAACCTGTGCTTTTATAGCCATGGGAGACTTAATGCTGTCTGGATCGCGTGTCTTTGAATAATAGTGCTGTTGGCGCCTCGCTTCCCTCCTTGGCTTGTTGGTCTAGGGGTATGATTCTCGCTTTGGGTGCGAGAGGTCCCGGGTTCAAATCCCGGACGAGCCCGCCTTCTTTTGAAAGCACTCATCCTTTTCCACTTTGCAGAGTTGGACTTAGCGTATTGCAATACCAGCCGCTGACCTCAGTCTTGCTCGAACGCTTGAATAAATGCGGTTTGGCCAAAGCGCCCAGCACCCATGCTCTTCTTTTGGCTCGTTGATCTAGGGGTATGATTCTCGCTTAGGGTGCGAGAGGTCCCGGGTTCAAATCCCGGACGAGTCCAGGCGGGTGTGCTTTTGGCTTGCCTTGCAAGTCCTCAATCATGGAAAAGATTTTCCTCCACTCTTTCCAAGAGCTGTCACAGACTGCGGTGTTTGGTGAGGAGTCGTCTTTTTAGAGTTCCGCAGGTTGGAGACTTCCGTGCTGTTGCTAGTGGGCCAGGCTTAAAAAGCCGGCATCACCACCCCTCCGCACAGGCCCGTGGAAGCATGTGCCTCGTTGGTCTAGCGGTATGATTCTCGATTAGGGTGCGAAAGGTCCCGGGTTCAAATCCCGGACGAGCCCATCATTTGAAAGCTGTGGTTCTCTTTCAATTCTACAAGTTGCACCTAGTCTTCAACCTGTGCTTTTTGAGCCATGGGAGACTTAATGCTCTCTTGATCGCGTGTCTTTGAATAATAGTGCTGTTGGCGCCTGGCTTCCCTGCTTGGCTCGTTGGTCAAGGGGTATGATTCTCGCTTTGGGTGCGAGAGGTCCTGGGTTCAAATCCCAGACGAACCTGCCGTCTGTTGAAAGCACTCATCCTTTTCCACTTTGCCGAGTTGGACTTAGCGTATTGCAATACCATCCCCTGACCTCAGTCTTGCTCGAACGCTTGAATAAATGCGGTTTGGCCAAAGCGCCCAGCACCCATTCTCTCGCCTTGGCTCGTTGGTCTAGGGGTATGGTTATCGCTTAGGGTGCGAGAGGTTCTGTGTTCAAATCCCGGACGAGCCCGCCTTCTTTTGAAGGCAGGAAAGTTTGTTCACTTCCATGGGTTGCGTGTGAAGTTTTTCCCTTGGTGCCTTTACTAGCATCAGTGTCGGGCTCAAGAGAGGTATCAAAAGCGGGCCTGGCGCCTTGTTTTCTCGTTCGGGTTTACAATTGGCTCGTTGGTCTAGGGGTATGATTCTCACTTTGGGTGCGAAAGGTCCTGAGTTCAAATCCCGGACGACCCCAGGCGGGTGTACTTTTGACTTGACTTGCAAATCCTCAATCATGGAAAAGATTTTCCTCCACTCTTTCCAAGAGCTGTCACAGACGGCGGTGTTTGGTGAGGAGTCGTGTTTTTAGAGTACCGCAGGTTGGAGACTTCCGTGCTGTTGGTAGTGGGCCAGGCTTAAAAAGCCGGCATCACCACCCCTCCCCACAAGCCCATTGAAGCATGTGGCTCGTTGGTCTAGGGGTAAGATTCTCGCTTAGGGTGCGAGAGGTCCCGGGTTCAAATCCCGGACGAGCCCATCATTTGAAAGCTGTGGTTATCTTTGAATTCCACAAGTTGCACCTAGTCTTCAACCTGTGCTTTTTGAGCCATGGGAGACTTAATGCTGTCTGGATCGCGTGTCTTTGAATAATAGTGCTGTTGGCGCCTAGCTACCCTACTTGGCTCGTTGGTCTAGAGGTATGATTCTCACTTCGGGTGCGAGAGGTCTTGAGTTCAAATCCCGGACGAGCCCAGGCGGGTGTACTTTTGACTTGCCTTGCAAATCCTCAATCATGGAAAAGATTTTCGTCCACTCTTTCCAAGAGCTGTTACAGACGGCGGTGTTTGGTGAGGAGTCGTCTTTTTAGAGTACCGCAAGTTGGAGACTTCCGTGATGCTGATAGTGGGCCAGGCTTAAAAAGTCGGCATCACCACCCCTCCCCACAGGTCTGTGGAAGCGTGTGGCTCGTTGGTCTAGGGGTATGATTCTCGCTTAGGGTGCGAGAGGTCCCGGGTTCAAATCCCGGACGAGCCCATCATTTGAAAGCTGTGGTTATCTTTGAATTCCACAAGTTGCACATAGTCTTCAACCTGTGCTTTTTGAGCCATGGGAGACTTAATGCTGTCTGGATCGCGTGTCTTTGAATAATAGTGCTGTTGGCGCCTAGCTTCCCTCCTTGGCTCGTTGGTCTAGGGGTATGATTCTCGCTTTGGGTGCGAGAGGTCCCGGGTTCAAATCCCGGACGACCCTTCTTCTCTTGAAAGCACTCATCCTTTTCCACTTTGCCGAGTTGGACTTAGCGTATTGCAATACCAGCCCCTGACCTCAGTCTTGCTCGAACGCTTGAATAAATGCGGTTTGGCCAAAGCGCCCAGCACCCATGCTCTTCCTTTGCCTCGTTGGTCTAGGGGTATGATTCTCGCTTAGGGTGCGAGAGGTCCTGTGTTCAAATCCCGGACGAGCCCGCCTTCTTTCGAAGGCAGGAAAGTTTGTTCACTTCCATGTGTTGCGTGTGCAGTTTTTCCCTTGGTGCCTTTTCTAGCAGCAGTGTCGGGCTCAAGAGAGGTATCAAAAGCGGGCCTGGCGCCTCGCTTTGCCGTTCGGGTTTCCAATTGGCTCGTTGGTCTAGGGGTATGATTCTCACTTCGGGTGCGAGAGGTCCCGGGTTCAAATCTCGCACGAGCCCAGGCGGGTGTACTTTTGGCTTGCCTTGCAAATGCTCAATCATGGAAAAGATTTTCCTCCACTCTTTCAAAGTGGGCCAGGCTTAAAAAGCCGGCATCACCACCCCTCCCCACAGGCCTGAGGAAGCGTGTGGCTCGTTGGTCTAGGGGTATGATTCTCGCTTAGGGTGCGAGAGGTCCCGGGTTCAAATCCCGGACGAGCCCATCATTTGAAAGCTGTGGCTCTCTTTCAATTCCACAAGTTGCACCTAGTCTTCAACCTGTGCTTTTATAGCCATGGGAGACTTAATGCTGTCTGGATCGCGTGTCTTTGAATAATAGTGCTGTTGGCGCCTGGCTTCCCTCCTTGGCTTGTTGGTCTAGGGGTATGATTCTCGCTTTGGGTGCGAGAGGTCCCGGGTTCAAATCCCGGACGAGCCCGCCTTCTTTTGAAAGCACTCATCCTTTTCCACTTTGCAGAGTTGGACTTAGCGTATTGCAATACCAGCCGCTGACCTCAGTCTTGCTCGAACGCTTGAATAAATGCGGTTTGGCCAAAGCGCCCAGCACCCATGCTCTTCTTTTGGCTCGTTGATCTAGGGGTATGATTCTCGCTTAGGGTGCGAGAGGTCCCGGGTTCAAATCCCGGACGAGTCCAGGCGGGTGTGCTTTTGGCTTGCCTTGCAAGTCCTCAATCATGGAAAAGATTTTCCTCCACTCTTTCCAAGAGCTGTCACAGACTGCGGTGTTTGGTGAGGAGTCGTCTTTTTAGAGTTCCGCAGGTTGGAGACTTCCGTGCTGTTGCTAGTGGGCCAGGCTTAAAAAGCCGGCATCACCACCCCCTCCCCACAGGCCCGTGGAAGCATGTGCCTCGTTGGTCTAGCGGTATGATTCTCGATTAGGGTGCGAAAGGTCCCGGGTTCAAATCCCGGACGAGCCCATCATTTGAAAGCTGTGGTTCTCTTTCAATTCTACAAGTTGCACCTAGTCTTCAACCTGTGCTTTTTGAGCCATGGGAGACTTAATGCTCTCTTGATCGCGTGTCTTTGAATAATAGTGCTGTTGGCGCCTGGCTTCCCTGCTTGGCTCGTTGGTCAAGGGGTATGATTCTCGCTTTGGGTGCGAGAGGTCCTGGGTTCAAATCCCAGACGAACCTGCCGTCTGTTGAAAGCACTCATCCTTTTCCACTTTGCCGAGTTGGACTTAGCGTATTGCAATACCATCCCCTGACCTCAGTCTTGCTCGAACGCTTGAATAAATGCGGTTTGGCCAAAGCGCCCAGCACCCATGCTCTCGCCTTGGCTCGTTGGTCTAGGGGTATGGTTATCGCTTAGGGTGCGAGAGGTTCTGTGTTCAAATCCCCGGACGAGCCCGCCTTCTTTTGAAGGCAGGAAAGTTTGTTCACTTCCATGGGTTGCGTGTGAAGTTTTTCCCTTGGTGCCTTTACTAGCATCAGTGTCGGGCTCAAGAGAGGTATCAAAAGCGGGCCTGGCGCCTTGTTTTCTCGTTCGGGTTTCCAATTGGCTCGTTGGTCTAGGGGTATGATTCTCACTTTGGGTGCGAAAGGTCCTGAGTTCAAATCCCGGACGACCCCAGGCGGGTGTACTTTTGACTTGACTTGCAAATCCTCAATCATGGAAAAGATTTTCCTCCACTCTTTCCAAGAGCTGTCACAGACGGCGGTGTTTGGTGAGGAGTCGTGTTTTTAGAGTACCGCAGGTTGGAGACTTCCGTGCTGTTGGTAGTGGGCCAGGCTTAAAAAGCCGGCATCACCACCCCTCCCCACAAGCCCATTGAAGCATGTGGCTCGTTGGTCTAGGGGTAAGATTCTCGCTTAGGGTGCGAGAGGTCCCGGGTTCAAATCCCGGACGAGCCCATCATTTGAAAGCTGTGGTTATCTTTGAATTCCACAAGTTGCACCTAGTCTTCAACCTGTGCTTTTTGAGCCATGGGAGACTTAATGCTGTCTGGATCGCGTGTCTTTGAATAATAGTGCTGTTGGCGCCTAGCTACCCTACTTGGCTCGTTGGTCTAGAGGTATGATTCTCACTTCGGGTGCGAGAGGTCTTGAGTTCAAATCCCGGACGAGCCCAGGCGGGTGTACTTTTGACTTGCCTTGCAAATCCTCAATCATGGAAAAGATTTTCGTCCACTCTTTCCAAGAGCTGTTACAGACGGCGGTGTTTGGTGAGGAGTCGTCTTTTTAGAGTACCGCAAGTTGGAGACTTCCGTGATGCTGATAGTGGGCCAGGCTTAAAAGTCGGCATCACCACCCCCTCCCCACAGGTCTGTGGAAGCGTGTGGCTCGTTGGTCTAGGGGGTATGATTCTCGCTTAGGGTGCGAGAGGTCCCGGGTTCAAATCCCGGACGAGCCCATCATTTGAAAGCTGTGGTTATCTTTGAATTCCACAAGTTGCACCTAGTCTTCAACCTGTGCTTTTTGAGCCATGGGAGACTTAATGCTGTCTGGATCGCGTGTCTTTGAATAATAGTGCTGTTGGCGCCTAGCTTCCCTCCTTGGCTCGTTGGTCTAGGGGTATGATTCTCGCTTTGGGTGCGAGAGGTCCCGGGTTCAAATCCCGGACGAGCCCTTCTTCTCTTGAAAGCACTCATCCTTTTCCACTTTGCCGAGTTGGACTTAGCGTATTGCAATACCAGCCCCTGACCTCAGTCTTGCTCCAACGCTTGAATAAATGCGGGTTGGCCAAAGCGCCCAGCACCCATGCTCTTCCTTTGGCTCGTTGGTCTAGGGGTATGATTCTCGCTTAGGGTGCGAGAGGTCCTGTGTTCAAATCCCGGACGAGCCCGCCTTCTTTTGAAGGCAGGAAAGTTTGTTCACTTCCATGTGTTGCGTGTGCAGTTTTTCCCTTGGTGCCTTTTCTAGCAGCAGTGTCGGGCTCAAGAGAGGTATCAAAAGCGGGCCTGGCGCCTCGCGTTCCCGTTCGGGTTCCCAATTGGCTCGTTGGTCTAGGGGTATGATTCTCACTTCGGGTGCGAGAGGTCCCGGGTTCAAATCCCG